>CM069904.1:165971008-167171008 GCA_036172215.1 Camellia granthamiana
TTTGTTAGTGAAAAAAAATAGTCAATTGTAACATTAAGGTTCATTTTAAAATCACACGAGTTGAAGCTGAGGCACTGAACAAGTTAAAAGTGAAGCTTCCGTTGATCGACAAAAATAAAGAAAACAACTTCACAAAATTTTTTAAAATTTTAATAAAATATCTGATTAATTAATTGACCCACTTCAAATAGAATATATCAAACAAATCCAGCTAAAAAAATATTTTAAATAAATCATAGCAGAACTAGTGGTTGAAGAATCACCATCAACAGATAAGAGAGAGATGAGAGAGACAGAGAGAGAGTGACGTCAAGCACAGAAGGAACATGGGATGATCAGTTTGTAAGCTGAACTCACGAGAAACATGAAGGCATGTGTGGATGAGAAGATTCAGCTATTTCTTTTAATATTTTTTTGATATGGTTGAGGCTTATCTCCAGTTAAACTTTAACTCGAGTTGTCGTTGGGCTTCAGTAGGTAGGTTCATCATGATCAGAACTACTATTCAGATAATAGTTTTGTTTGGGTAGATTATTTATGGAAAAATTAAATTAATTAGATAATTGTGACTATCTAATTAAGGGGTTGTTTGGGGTGTCCTAAATAAGTACATTTTTTGTCTTTTTAGACTAAAAAATTGAGGAAGAAAATATAGATATTTGAGTTAACTTTTTGATTTTTTATAGAAAAATGTGTAATAAAAAATTGTAAAAATTGATTTGCAGGAGAAAATTAAGATTGGGAGTTGTGCAGCCGTAATTGTTGACTTTTGGTGAATAGTGTTAATTTTTTAATTTTTTGAGTAACTTTTTGACTTTTTGACTTTTCCTGGACATGCCAAACTTGGCCTAAATCACATTTGTTATAAAATAAAAGACGATAAGCATAATTTCCAGGTTAGACCATTCATTATTTTAAATATAAATATAATCTATTTATGTGTTTAAGGTGTCCGATTAATTTGATTTTTTCATGAATGATTTGCTCGAAAAATTCTACAAATTGAACGGATTAAATTATCAAAGTGAGTCTACAGTGGACTCACAATGACCCAACAACACCATCTCATTGGCTCAGTTTGATATATACTCAGTTTGATATATAGAAGGTGACTTCTCTTTATACGCATTAGTGGACTGAACTACACAGTTGGGCTAGTAAATCCAACTACAGTTCCCGCTCTAGTAATTTAAATCATTTATCTTATCTACCCTTATGGTGTATGGTTAATGAAAGAAATCAAGTTATTTCAATAGTCGTAGAGCGATAATTTTATTAGATTTGTTTTTAAAAAAAATTGATAGCAAGGTCTTGTTTGAGAATAAATTATTTTAATAATTTTTTAACTTTTTATAAAAAGATATACATAAAAGTAGAGAGAATAATTTGACAATTTATAATAATTTTTTGACTTTTTAATTAAAATATTTATTCTCCAAACGAGGCCTAAGTTGATCTACGCACGGGTTGGATAGTAAGTATAATTATAATTATTACATTAATTTAAATTTTATTCTGAATGATCTATGCACGGATTGACGAGTGAAATACAGAGAATCACTATCCTATACATATATATACCATATAATAATATTAAGATTAGCACACAAAAAAGGCTAAGAATATGGATCCACCTTATTCCAGTGGGTAACCCCCATCAGCTTCCAACTAATAAATCATGTGATGGAGTGAGAGAAGCTTGTCCTTTAGCCAATATTCTTTGGAAAAATGATCAAAAGTTAAAATTAATTTTTAATTTATTTTGGGTCATATTATTTTTCTTATTTTTTTATATATTTTTTTTAAAAAATTAAAAAAAAAAAATCAAAAATCGACTTTTAACTAACTTCTCAAAATAATTTATAAAAACCAGTTTAGTTGCAGGACCCAAACCGCCCTATCATCACCAGTATATAGATAGGGGGGTCCATTATTCCTTTTGGATGGTAGATGATGATGCATCCCTAATTGACCTATGCTTCCCCCATCAAAACTAGAATGGAACTTGCCTCCAGTTCAGGAATTAGATTGGAGGATTCAGTTCATGGATTGTGGATCTTTTCAATTATTTGGTTTTTAATATTTGTAATAAAAAATATATAATTTGATTACATTTTTTTTATATAGAAAAACATTGACAGTCTATTCTCTTAAATTTGGAATCAATTAAAAATTAAATTGATCAGATATTAACAACTATATAAATTGTCAATATCCTATTTTGTGTTTACAAATTTTACATTTGGAATCAGTTTTAACTCTTGTTAATGAAAAAAATTACCAATCAAAGTTTTTTGTTTCCGAAATTCAAAAAAATAAAAATGAAAACAGGAAATGAAAGGATTAACCTATTTGGTATCGTCTTTGTTTTCATAATAAACAAAAGTGTTAAAGAATTTGAAAACACTCATATTTTTCATTTTATATAAAAATAATAGTTTTTAAAAATTCAAAAACAATTTTTTCATGTTTTTATAAAAAATGAGTTGTTTTATTAAGATTTTTCTCAAAAATAGTTCATCAAACAAGTCCTCTCTATTTTTTTAAAAATAAACCAAACAAGATAATTACATCACAATACCCATAAAATCAAAAATAAATAAATTAGTGTAATTAGGGTTAAAGAGATGTCTAATCTGTCTATTGTAGTTATAGCTAGGCAATGTGCATTGACGTTAACAAAAGCTATATTGATTGGATTACATTACCTTACAATTGTCATCAGCAATTGTCAAAATCAAACCTTTTCAAGTTTTAGATATGCTCAATATCTCAATATTGATACACTGATGATGATCATATAATTACCAAACCATTGAATTATCTCCATATCTGTCTTAAGTTAAACAAGTTCTAGACAATTGATTTGGATGCTTAAATCTTTCCATGGGGTCCTATGTCTTTCTTTGGAGTTTTGTAACTTTAAATTGATTTACATTCTTGGGTTTATTTCCTTCTGAATTAAAATCATCAGTCTCCTCTGATATTTTATTCTTCTTTGAATCTTATTAGTTTATGAGATTTTTCATGTTAGCAATTGTGATTCTATGAACCAATAAGATTTAAATGAGACGAGACAAGTGATGATTCAGGGACAATTAATTATCTAACATGACATTGAAACCAAGTTATTGGAGATCCATAGTTTATATCCCTAATATCGTTATACCATGCTCGATACTTATTCATTTTTAGAGTTTGACAATTACTTTTTAATAGTTTTTCATTAATTTTTCTATTTTTAGTGCATTAAAAAAATTTAAAATATACATTTTTATATTCTATTAGATTACACGGATTTGGAAAGTACAAATAAATATTCTCTTGGAAAAAAAAAAAAAAAGTCTATTAAAGAGAAAAGAATTCTTTAGTGAAAAAAATTGATGCAAATCAAATTATTTTTTTTTACTGAAGATTAAAAAAATATAAAAAATACAACATTATTAATTCATCTCAAATAGAAACCTTTCTACACATCATTGCTTATGAATAGATTTCCTTTGGAACTTGAAAGGAGTTAGGACGTGAAGAGAGAGAGAGAGAGAGAGTGGTGAAAAGGAAAGAGAGAGGAAAGAGAGGGAGGAAGAGACATGTCAAGGGGGCCATATTTGGGTGGTGTGGCAGCAGAGAGAGGTGCAGTGAGATAAAGATGGACACTATACCCGGGCACAAAGACAAAATAAACCAGCTTGGTAGGGTTACCAAAGAAAAAAAGAGAAGAAGAGTGTTTAGGTATTTCAAAAACCAGTTTACAAAAATTAACAATAGATTAAGACACAAATTATATATATGAATTAACAAAATTCTATAAAATTTGTTAGTGAAACCTATTTTTAAAAATATTAACTATTTATTTATATACATATATATATATATATATTATGTCCAATTTTATAATTAAATTTTGTGTTTATAAACTTAATTTTTAAAAAATCTTTCTCACCTTTTGCTGAGGGGATAATGGATGGGAAAGGACTTCCTCCTGGTGCACGATACATGTTGGTGGGTTAGGTGGCAACCCCTGCCCCCTCAATGGACCCATCCCTAGATTCCTGCTCCTCTTCTTTCTCTATCTCTCTCTTCAAAATCTTTAAATTCACTAATACATGAAGTAATCATACAATTAAACACATAATATATATCGATAGATGTATTAGATTTTTCAAAAGTTAATTTAACAAATTTTATAAAATATTTTTTATTTATATGTATTATATGCTTTATTTTGTGTTTAATTTCTATATTCGTAGCACAATTACACTAAGATGTGATTTGAGATGATCTAAATAAGTACACTTTTTGATTTTTTATGAAATATGAGTTGGGTATGGGTTGGGTTTGAAGTGATGTGGTAGACAAGTGATGTAACTTAAATAAGATGATATGACTTAAATAGGATAGTGACTTTTTGACTTTTTGATTTTTTAATTTTTTTTAAAGATGCCAAACCAAGCCTAAATAGGAAGCCAACTCATTTTTTTGTTTTCTTAAGAAACCTCCTAGTCCTAAAACTGAAACAACGGATAATAAAATAACACCACAAGTCTTTAAGCTCTCCTCAAAACACCCCACCCATTTGATGTCTCTAATTTATTTATATAGCTAGGTTTTTAAAATGAGTGCCCATTGCTTTTCTCTTCAAAGACACTCGTCACTTGAAAAGCATATAAATTATAATATGATCCCATTCTCTCTCCTTTTATTAGTGAAGGAATCAAGCCATGCAACAAGAGCTTGCTTCTCCTTCCTAAGTCTAATATGTTTATGAATAAAATTTTACTATTATTTTTATATAATTCTCATATAAAATGATATGATTTTTAATTTTTTAATTTCAAACTAAAATCCATTATTACTGTTTATGATTTTTGTAAAATACATCAAATCAAAATACAAATTGCAACTTACAAATAATTTCCTAGTGTGGAATTCACAAATTTGTGAGTGTGTTTAGTGTACTGTTTGATTTTTACAATCTACTTCTTTAATAGACAATGGAGTATTGAATTAATGCATTATATATCTTGCAATAGAGATCACAAAAACCTCCTCGAGTGCCCAAACAATTTGTTCATTCTAGTGTAGCCTTGCTCGAGCGCGCTTTTGGCATAATGCCAATTTTGTCCTTTTTAGCTTTGCAGCATTAGAGACTTGTACCTTGCATTATTGAACTCACTTGTACCTTCTGATGCTTGCAAAACTTCTTGATGTAGATTAATTAATGTCTAAAATTAACAAAACATATACAATAACTCAACAATCAAATCAAATAAAAATTACAAAGACCGTTTTCCCAACGAAATTGCCAACTTAACTAATGAGTCAATGATACTATATCATTTACCACTCAATCAAAATTATCGATAAATTTTCTATATAAAAATATGAGGAGAATTCTCTACTTAGAAAATATACCCATCTTTGTCACAAGGCCAAAAAAAAAAATTTAAATTATGAAAGTAGTCTGAATTTGATGGGAAGAAACTACCAAATATATATTATAAACCATAAAAATAAAAGTAGAAGTTACATAAAATCCGATCCCATATATGAAGAGAAAGCGACCTCTCTCTCTCTCCCTCTCCCTCTCTCTCTGAGACAGAAATATATATATAATAAAAACTTGGATCTGATAAGGTATATAAGCTATCCATCATACTGCAATGAATGCTTCCCCTTCCCAATTCAAGAAATTCTCATTTTTTTTCATGTTATGACAAAACAAAAACCTATGTGATATATTAAGCCTCTCCTTCCTTCTTCCACACCAAAATCCCCCCCCCCCCCCCTTCTCTCTCAACATGACAAGCAGATCATCAGCACCACTGTTTTTCAGATTGGTGGCCATATCAAGGTCATGACCTGCATTGGAATGGCATTCTTTCAATCCAATTTCATGCTTCAAACTCCTCATGAAGATGGGCATCATCATCATCAACCTCCAACCTCTCTCGGTCCAATTCTACCCCCTTGCACTTCTCAAGACTTCCATGGTACTACTCCCTCTATCTGTGTTTACTGATCTATATACTATATAACCATAGATATCAGAGATTTGAATATCGGCCAAATACATCATCATATTGGAATTTTAGACTTCTGATATCCGATATAAGCTGATAATGTTTGATATTTGCCGATAATACTAATATATAATCTTTTTTTTTTTTTATTATTTAAAATCATGATAAAAGGTTTTTACATATCGGGATTTTGGACTTCTGATGCTATTATTCATTGACGTATTAATTGATACTGTTGATATGATAGTTTCAACTCCCAAGCTCGGAAAAAGGAGGGGAACCCTCAACTTTCCAATAAGGCCAACGGGAATAAAAACACTCAACCAACTGGGGGAGGAATGAATATTGAGATTTTGAACTTCCAAAAATGTTACTCATCGATATATCAGTTGATGCATATGAGCTGATATATACTGATATGTATCCCGATAGAGTTGATATATATAGGATTTGAATTTTTGAATGGTGGTGGCAATTGGCAGGTGTTGCATCACTTCTGGGGAAGAGATCTATGTCATTTTCAGCCATTGAAGTGTGTGATCATGAAACCAATGGGGTTGAAGATGACTTATCAGATGATGGGTCACAAGCTGGCGAGAAGAAGAGGAGACTGAACTTGGAACAAGTGAAAACACTTGAGAAGAACTTTGAGTTGGGAAACAAGCTTGAACCTGAGAGGAAAATGCAGCTGGCAAGGGCTCTTGGGCTGCAACCAAGACAAATAGCTATATGGTTTCAGAACAGGAGGGCTAGGTGGAAGACAAAGCAGTTAGAGAAAGACTATGATGTTCTTAAGAGACAGTTTGATGCTATCAAGGCTGATAATGATGCTCTCCAATCTCAGAACCAGAAACTTCAAGCTGAGGTACGGTTTTCGAATTTTTTGTTTTTTGTGTTTTCGGAAACAAAAATAATGAGGAGTTCAGAAACACTCATCGTTTTCGTTTTTGTTTGAAAACAGCTGTTGAAAATTTGGAAAAGCTTTTGAAAGTGTTTTTCTAAAAGACGGGTGCTTTTAGAAATTGCCAAACAAAGTTTTCAGATCATTTTTTTTTTTAAAAAAAAAAATTTGAAAACAAAACCAAAGGGAATTGATTCCAAAATTATTTTGATGCTTTGGGAAGATGCATGTGTTGATAACTGTTAGATTTTAGTTTGGACAAAATTCCCCTTCTTTATTGCCAATTGAGTAAGCCACTTTTCTTTTCTTTTTCTTTTTTTGGGTGGATTGATTAAGAAGGAAAAAAAAAAAAAAAAAAAAGTTCAATTTGAATCACTTTAGATAGCCGTAATTATGGTCGTCATTTTGGGTGTTGTTTCTGTTTTTCAAGTTTTCAGAAACAAAAACAATGAGTAGTTCAAAAACACCAATTGTTTTCATCCTTTTGTGAAAGTAACTTTGAAAATTTTAAAAACAATTCAAATAAGCTTTTTTCAAAAAACTTCACTTTTCAAAAACAGTTGGCAAGCAAATTTCCTGAGTCAACTTCTATTTTCTGTTTTCAAAAGTAAAAGACTATACTAAACTCACCCATATGGTTGTTGATTTTCATTCCATTCTGTTGCAAGCACAGAAAAGAGCATAAAACATGCATTAATGAAATAAAATTTTATAAAATTCGCTGATGAGGCCCACTTTTAAAAAAAATTGCTTTTCCATATATAGTAATGCTACAAATCCAGAAGATTTACTTTAGAAAATCACATAGGAAAAAAAAAAAAATTCAATGGTCTACATCTATTGTGAGTGTGTGATCCACATTCCACCAACTTTAAATTTACATCGCGCACTCACTTTTAGAATAGTATTCAAGATAAATTTTCATGAACTATTGCATTTTATTCCATATATATTTTATGTCTGATGCTATAATCAGTTTTTATGTATCCAAAACTTCTTGATTTTTCCTATCTAAACACAAACTTCTTAATTTTGAATCGAATGAATGCAGATAATAGCACTTAAAAACAGAGAGCCAACAGAATCAATAAACCTAAACAAAGAGACAGAGGGTTCAAGCAGCAACAGAAGTGAAAACAGCTCAGAGATTAAGCTAGACATCTCAACAAGGACCCCACCAGCCATGGACAGCCCTTCATCAAACCATCATCATGGCCATCCAATTATTCCAACAAGCAGCAGCAGACCCCTCTTTCCACCCTCTATCATCACCAGGCCCACTTCTGCTGCTGTGGCCCACCTCTTCCCAAACTCTTCTTCTTCATCAAGACAACCTGACCACAAGATCATTGATCATCAAAATGCTGTCAAAGAAGAAAGCTTTTCCAACATGTTTTGTGCCATTGATGATCAATCTGGGTTTTGGCCATGGTTGGAACAACAACACTTCAATTGAATTGAAATCCCCCCTTGGCTGTATTAGAATCAGCAATGCTATATATTCAGAAAAAAAAAAAAAGAAGTAATGTTACATGTAATCTCATTTGTTATCTTATTTTCTCACTCATAAATGCACTTGAGACCCACTTATTATGTCTTTAGAGAAGAGAAAATATGATAAGAAATATGATTATATGTCACATTTTGCATTCAGAAAAATGTTCAGAAAATGCTATGTATGGATTGGATCATTCTAGGCGGGGCCTCATTTCATGCCAAATTTGCTTTTTCACTGTACATTTAATTTCTTTGGGATATTTTTTTGAATTTTTTTCAAGTACTTAGCAACTTGTGACCCGGGTTCGGTGAGATTAAGGCCTTGTTTGGGAAGACTAAATAAGTGCACTTTTTGTCTTTTTTGACTAAAAAATTGAGATTGAAAATATGGATGTTTGGGTTAACTTTTTGACTTTTTATGGAAAAATGTGTAATAAAAAATTGTGAAAATTGGTTTTTAGAAGAAAATTTGAATTGGGAGTTGTGCAGCCGTAATTGTTGACTTTTGGTGAATAGTGTTAACTTTTTAACTTTTTGAGTAACTTTTTGACTTTTTGGATTATTTTGCACTACCCAAACAAGGCCTAAGTAAGAATGAGATAATATATTTTCTATCTGTGAGGTTTGATTAAATCTTGTTTTTTGATAGTTAAACTTGGTGTAAAAAAGGAGCATATATATCAAGTTCAATTTAATTGTGGACTTTTGAAGATCTTTATGGAGTAATGGTCTCTTTGCATTTATACATATACCACGTTTTTCCAAACTCAGATAGATGTTCGTTGGGTTGGTTCATGCAACAAAAATTTCAAAGTTGAATTTATTTATTTATTTATTTGCTGGTTTAGCTCTAGAATGGGCGGTGAAAAAAAGAGATTCTGTCCTTACAATTTTAATCTTTATTTGTCTTCCTTTTTTCTTGCTTTGGAATCAT
Organism: Camellia granthamiana; assembly: GCA_036172215.1. Lineage (NCBI taxonomy): Eukaryota > Viridiplantae > Streptophyta > Magnoliopsida > Ericales > Theaceae > Camellia > Camellia granthamiana. The sequence continues at coordinate 165,980,364 of CM069904.1, forward strand.
GTTTTTTTCTTTTTCTTGGTACTATCAAAGGGGTACGAAACAAAGAACTTGTAATGATTTTTTCTTTTGCTGATTTCATCATCAATAATGATGTATGTTGAGGATCGTATTTATTTATTTATAATTTCATTTGTTATTATTTTATTAATTTCATAAGAAATATGAATTGAAATTCCAAATTGAGTAGTCAATGGGATGTTTTGGGAAGTTAGTAAAAAGTTGACTTTTGACTTTTTATCAAGTTTTTTAGTGTTTTGAAAACTGATTTGAGAAGTTGATAAAAAGTTAACTTTTTGTTTTTTAGTTTAATATTTATTTATGGTGTCAAATCAAATTAAAATGATCAAAATACCCTTACTCAACATAAGAAATTTATTTATTTATTTATTTTTCATAGGCCCTAATTTGTAATTTTACACTTGCGTTTTTGGCACTTCCCAAACCACATTTGTTGGGTTTTTGGCACTTGCGTTTTTGGACATTTTGTCAAAAAACGTGGCTTTTTATTTTGTTCCCAAAACGGCACTATGTTCGTCATGTTGATATTTTTTTTAATAAATTAATGATATAAATTTTGTCTATCTATTTAAAAACTTAATATTAAGTTTATGTAAAAAAATTGAAAAAAATATTTAATAAAACAATAGGCAGGTAAAATTCAAAATTTTAATTTATAAAAAATGCCAATGTTGCCGAAATCCATTGCTCAAATTGTTCTCTCTTGGCCAAATTGCAACTATAGAAAAATCATTTTCATTTGACACATGTAAATACAACAAATTTACAAAATCGACCACAAAATTTATCACATAAAATAATTCTAACATATATATAGACCCATAAAAACTATTATTTTATACAAATTATTCCACCTGTTAAAAGTTAAACCAATGATTTATCCATTATGAGCAAAATCTACTTGGAACCTCTTTGTTTTGAAGGATAACACCATGGGATTGGACTATTAATCCGGATGGACTAATAATCCGTTGTTTTGTATGAATTTTTTGGTTCGGACTAATAATTACAGCGGACTATTAATTTCATATTTGTGGGACTATGCTATCCCATAGAAACCATGAGATAACTCATCCCATGGGATTAGCTACTAAAATTACATTTTTGCCCTCTGGTATTTAATTATGTATTATATTTAGTAAAATTCAATAAAATTTAAATGTTTCAATTTAAAAATAAAATAATTTTATTTAATTTTTATTTTTGTTTTATTTATTTAATTTTTTAAAATAATTTTTTATAGATATTTTATTGATGTTTTATTTTAAAATTTTGTTTATATTTTATTTAATTTCATTATTTAAATTTTAATAGATGTTTTATTTTATTTCATTATTTCATTATTATTATTATTTAAAATAAATTTATTTAGAATTTTAATTAAAAAAATAACATATATTTTTATTGATATTTAATTTATTTAATTTTTTAAAAATAAATTTATTTAATTGTGCAAAAAATAAAATAAAATAATTTTTTATATAATCTAGTTAAAAATAATTAAAATATTAAAGCTATGTTTAATATTACTATTATTTAGTAAATAATTGAAAAGAATAAAATAGTCATTTGAGCATTTATCTTACTCCAAAATATCCCAAACAAATATTAGATAATTAAAAATAGTTCAATCCAGACATCTAATCCTATGACTAAATAAATATAAGATACAAATTCAGCCTAACTAAATAGTTCAGAGATAATATATCTCAAAATTAATAATCTAATAAATTACAATCTTCCTTTATCTAATCTGTCCAAACAAACACACCCATAAAGTTCAGTTAATTTATAAAAGAGAAAATGAATGAATGAATGAAGCACACACATTCCAAGAGAAAAAGAGGACAAAGAGAGAGGAAAAGGGAAGAAGAAAACAGAGGAGGGTTGGAAAATGGTCATTCTCGTGAAGAGGACGTTTGGCAAACTTGTGCTGACAACGAAATTGGTATATCACTCTGCCATCAAACAAACACAGTATTGTACTTTCTCTCTCTCTCTCTCTCTCTCTCTCTCTCTCTCTCTCTCTCCTTTTCTTCAAGCTTTGATAAAAATGAAAAATTACCATTTAGTTGTAATAAGAAAATTTTATTACAAATTCATAAAAAAATTTATAATTTTAATTATTAATATTTAAAATGTTTACCATTTATTTGCAATTAGTTTTCAAAATTTTATCTGCAATGTAAGTTCCCTTTCTAAAAATTATGACTCGTTTGAGAATTGAGTATTTTAATAATTTTTTATTTTTTTAAAAAAATATGTAAAAAAATAAATAGTAAGAATGATATGATAATCTCAAATAATTTTTAAATTTTTTTTTGACTAAAATTGTTAATTGTCAAACTCTATTCCAACTCCAAGGCAAAGGTTGAGGAAGGGGTATGACTTATATGATTTACCCCTTTAGAGTGTTCATGATTTTTTCACTTACTTTTTTTCTTTTTTCATATTTTACTAGTTTTTAGTTTTAACTTTGGATTTAAAAAAGAGTCAAAATTTCACTCCAAAATTCTAAAAAAGTAAAGCAAATTAATTTTAATTGAAAAAATAATAATAAGACAGAGAAAAAAAAAAAAAAAAAAAACTTTTGAGGTCTAAACCTGGCCTCAAGGAAATGCTTTGTTCTTGTTGAATCTATTCTCAAAAGTGATTAATAATTTTTTTTAAATTTTTAAAAAAAGTTTAATTTCATGTCATGTCTACACTAAAAGAGCAATTAGGGTCACCAATCCATTTAATGTCATGTCTATGAGAAAAGAGCGATGAGAAAGAGTTGCCTCATTCATCGCCTATAAATCCTTTGGATACCAAAGCCTAATATGACATAATTTCGGTGGAATCCTAACTAATTGTTGTTCTATCCAAAATAGTGACTTACTGTTGTTCTATCCAAAATAGTATGTAACAATTTTTTTTATTTTATTTTTTGCAAAACACTCATATCTTTTAAGTTGTTTAGACGAAGATGAATTTTCATAAGTGAACTCTACCATCAAATCATGTCTACTCATATAAAGATAATTTTACATAATTACATTGATCTTTTTTTTTAATGAGATTAAAGTGATTGAAACTAATAAAAATAGTGTATAATCACAAAGATAAAAAAAGAAAAAGAAATAGGGTGGTGCTAGCGATCACTAATTTAGTGACTCTAATCCTACCACTAATGATGTGGCAAAGCAAAAAAAAAAAACAAACAGACACAATACAAACTGTGGCAGTGGGTGGGACCCACTGCCACAGCATCCCACTCATTTTCCATAAGTTTATTGTATTTTCTTAAAATCTCAGAAGATGTTATTGTAATTTACTCTAATAATTATTTTGAATTTTATAAGATTACTTTGTAGGAGGACCGCATTTGCTAGACCATGAAACAACCCATGGGAGAGAGATTCCTTAAACTAACATAGCATATCACAGATCTCATACAGAGTTTATTTTGAAGTAAATTTAGGATGATAGATTTTACAGTTGCTTTTGCAACAAACTGTAATAAAAGACAACTTGATTAATCATACACCTAACAACCCAATATTAAACAAACTAGCATGTGATGAAATCTGTGGAAAATCATGATATAATTAGAAAACAAATGAAGAAGATCATATATAATATTAAATTGTGAATTTTTTAATGTATAATTCTATGTTGGATCATGTGAAGAGATGGATTAGCTTTGGCAACTGTGGGGATATATTTGCTGAGTACCAACACGTGGCAAAGGTGACGCCGACGTGTTAGCCGAGGTGCCACGTGTTGTGGTAGTTACGCCGAGGTGATTTCGGAGTTGCCGAGGTTATCTCCGAAGATATCGGAAGCCGAGATAAGCGGATAAAGGACAAGAGTCCTAGATTGAGAGAAGACTTCAGTTTGGGTAAAGATGAAACTCTTAGAGGGTTTATCCTAATCCCACTGGGAGTTCCAGATTAGCAGTAATCCTGAGTCCATTGGAGTTAGGCTCCTATTGGGACTAGGATTGTATTGGCTATAAAAGAAAGGCACCCACATGGGTCTAAGGTATGTTTTTATATACTCAAGCTTGTGAGTTGAATACTTGATTATCTTTGAGAGATATACTGACTTGATCGTCGGAGTGCCCCCGGGTGGAAGAACCACCGCCGGAGCCTTTTCTTTCCGTGTAGGACAGCAGGGTGCCATTTATTCTGCCTGTGTTCTACAGCTGGATTACTAAGGAGGGCAGTGTGATCGGAAAATCACTCACACAATTTGGCGCCGTCTGTGGGAAGTAAAGACGAATAGATGGCCAGTAACGCACAAAATGAGAAGGTTGGGGACGACGCTCCCGCTGGGAGTGGCAGGCCTATTGACCTTGACGCCGAAAGAGACAACCACAATCAAGAAACCCACAACCAGGGGAATGGAGGAAAAAACGTCGGCCAGGAGGGCGACATCTCAAAGAAGACGGACCAGGACAGATACTACAACGAAGATAACCTCCAGGTATGGAGGGATAGGTGCCTACCGAGGGATGAGGAAGTAAAAGATTTGGCAGACAAATTGGCAGACCTACAGTCGGTCGTCAATTTCATGATGCAAAACAATGTCATGCAGCCGCCGTACCCACTGCAGGACACGCCAATTCCAGCAGTTAATACTCAGAATGAAGGAAGGAAAATAATTCCTGAGGCACCACAACACACCAGAAGCAAAAGACACTCTCACCCGCCTTCCGGGGAGGTCGGGCGAGAGGAACCAAGACAATAGAGGTCCCAGAGGACGTATCATACGAAGGATCAGGAGCGCAAAGAACATCGGCGTATTCGAGGGCAGGCGCTCTGCTTTGACACAACCCACGGAGAAAGATCAAAACGGGCCCATCACGAGGCCGAGAGTAGTGTGCCGAAGAGACTGAAGTCCATAGATAGCCGGGCTCCAGGGAGGAGTAAAGAAGACTTGAGAAACTACCTCAAGAGGAAGGAACAGAACGCTGAAGCCGAGGACACCGTTCTCGGTAGAACTGGACAAATTTGAAGCACCGAAAAGATTCAGTATGCCGAGGTTTCAAATATACGATGGTAAGTCGGACCCTAACTTCCACGTTGGATTATTTTTGAACTCAATGGCACTATACAGCGGAAACGAGCCATTACTTTGCAAAGTGTTCCCCTCGTCCTTTGGGGAAATTGCATCAGACTGGTTCCATAAACTGTCGAAGGGAAGCGTAAAGACATGGGAAGGCCTGGCCGAGATGTTTGTGGCCAGGTTTGTAACAAACAAACTACAGCCATTAAGGGTGGATGCACTAATGGCTCTAAAGATCAGCCAGGATGAAGGCCTTAGGGCCTATGCAAAAAGATACTACGAGGTGTTCAATCGAATACCCGAGTGCAACCAGGAAGTGGCGGTTGTATCCTTCAAGAACGGCCTGAAAGATAACTGTTCGCTGCGAAAATCTTTGGCAAAGACATTACCAAAGAGCATGGAAGAACTCATGGCAAAGATCGAAAAGTATGCCCGAGTCGAGGAGGATACATCGGCCCACAAGGAAGTCAAACAGGAAAAAGGGAACGGCTCGCCGAAGCGAGGCCGAAGTAACAACGGATTCAGCAAAACAGAGATAGAGTTAAAGGCCAAACAGGCAGTGACCACCGTGTTCCAAATTCCAATTCAAAAAGTCCTAGGAAAAATTCGGAACCAGCTCTATTTCAGAACGCCAGCAAGGGAACCGGGAGAATTCATGGGAAGAAACATGGACAGACATTGTGCTTATCACAATGAAAACGGACATACAACACAGGGCTGCAGAGCCCTAAAAGCACACTTGGAAGATCTGGTAAGGCAAGGCCACCTGAGAGACCTTGTCGATGAAACCAGAACAAGAGAAGAACAGGCAAGACTGCCTCAGGCTCCAGCAGCCCCACCACCTCCGCAACCTCGGGCAGAAGGACCTCGGATAGTTAATGTGATCCACTCAAAGGTTAACGAGAATGAAGTCAGAGGAGAGACTCAAAGGGTAAGGCATCTGCAGCATGTCTACCAAGTCGGGGAAAAAAGACATCGGCCAGCGGAGTACTAAGGACCGATGATAGCCTTCACCGAAGCTGACCTAGAGATGGTACAGCACCCACATAATGATGCCTTGGTAGTATCCCTCCAGGTTGGGGAGTGCCAAGTAAAACGCATCCTAATAGATCAAGGCAGCTCTTGTGACATCATGTATGTTAGATGTTACAAGGAGCTAGGCCTTCACCCAGACGACATGGAGCAATTGAATGGCCCGATGGTCGGCTTCAATGGAACGCCGACGTGGCCACTGGGCGCTACAAACTTGGAAGTACAGGCCGGCACTAAGAAAATCAGGACAGAATTCATCGTGATTGATACGCCTTCTCCTTATAACATCATATTGGGAAGGCCATGGTTGCATGCAATGGGGGCAGTTCCCTCAACGTTGCATCAACTATTACGGTTCCCAACAGAACATGGGATTGAAGAAGTCAGAGGAGATCAGCTACAAGCAAAAAATTGCTCCATGGCAGCAATGAAAACAACCTGCAGCATACAAGAACCAGGGAAGGCGGAGATTGAAGACGAGGACATGGAGGTCCTAGACGATTTCGGCAAGGAGCCGGCCGAGAAGAGTGAGGAAACACTAAAGAAAATCCTCGTCCAGGAGGGCGACGAAGAGCGCTTCTTTCTTCTCGGCTCAGGCTTAGCCGAAGAAGATGAAAAAGAACTGGAAGCCTTTTTGAGAACAAACATAGAGGTGTTCGCCTGGACACCTTATGAAATGCCTGGCATTGACCCCGAGGTCACATGTCACAGACTGAACGTCGACAGGTCGGCTAAACCTGTAATTCAACGAGCAAGAAGACCGACGTTGATGCACGTCGAAGCAGTGGAAGAAGAAGTAGACAGACTTCTGGAAGCCAGGGCCATCAGAGAAGTCAATTATCCAACGTGGCTATCAAACACTGTGGTGGTAAAAAAGAAAAACGGTAAATGGAGGGTCTGCGTAGATTTTACAAGCTTGAATAAAGCCTGTCCCAAAGACAGCTTTCCTCTGTCCAAGATTGATCAACTGGTAGATGCCACATCTGGACATGGAAGAATGAGCTTCCTGGACGCTTATAGGGGGTACCACCAGATAGCCATGTACCCCCTAGATGAGGAGAAGACGGCGTTCATCACCCCAAAAGGCCTGTACTGTTACAGAGTGATGCCTTTTGGGCTGAAAAACGCAGGAGCAACCTACCAGAGGCTGGTAACCAAAATGTTCAAACACTTGATTGGCCAAACGGTAGAAGTTTACATCAATGACATGGTCGTGAAGACCAAGGAGCCAAAGAGTCACCTTGCCGACCTAAAAGAGGTATTCGAAATTCTCAAAACATATCGGCTCCGACTCAATGCATCAAAGTGCGCGTTTGGAGTTGGATCTGGGAAATTCCTGGGGTACCTGGTAACAAGAAGGGGAATAGAGGCCAGCCCAGATCAGATCAAGGCCATTTTAGATCTACAGAGTCCAATGTCGGCAAAACAGGTACAAATGCTTACTGGAAGGGCCGCAGCCCTAAACAGGTTCATAAGCCGAAGCTCAGACAAGTGTAAACCCTTCTTCAACCTGGTGAAAAAGACCGCAGACTTCCTGTGGACTGAAGAATGTGAGGCCGCTTTAGCCGACCTAAAGAAATATCTAACCACGGCTCCAGTCCTCTCAACACCTGAACCTGGGGAGGAGTTATTTTTGTACTTAGCCGTGTCAGAACACGCAGTAAGTGCAGTACTAATCCGAGAAGAGCAAGAAGAACAGAAGGCTGTCTATTATGTAAGTAAAACCTTGGCCAACGCTGAAACAAGGTATCTACCACTGGAGAAATTAATGCTGGCTTTAGTAATGGCCTCAAAGAAGTTAAACCATTACTTCCAGGCGCATAAGATTGTGGTGCTAACAGAACACCCATTGAAGTCCTTGTTGCAACAAGGAGACTTAACCGGAAGAATAGCAAGATGGGCGGTGGCCTTGGGCCAGTATGACCTAGAATTCAGGCCAAGAACAGCAATTAAAGGCTAAGTTTTGGCCGACTTCGTGGCGGAATTCACACCTGAATCCATCGAACATCGGGCTCCGTTGAGCCGAGATGAACATGGCCCCAGCAAGCAAGGAGAATCCCAGCCCAAGGCAAGGGAGCAAAAGAAGGAAAAACTCAGACCCTGCAGCATCGACATCGGCTGGTAGGTTGGCTAGAAGATCTTGGGTGACAGGCTTTGGGCGAACCATTTCGGCAGTTTTGACAAGTCTGCGCCGGCGTTTTCTTTCAGGAATTGGTACCAAGTATGGTGCCGAGGTGGAAGGTTGATTGGTTGGGTCAGATGTGGACTCTTGATCTGTTCGGGATGAGGAAGCGACTTGAGTTGTGGCAGTAGGTGGAGAAAGGCTCTTTTTCACCCTCCTTGGAACGTCGGGCAAAGTGGATTTGTACGTTAGGATGAAATTCAGTACCAATGAAGCCTTGCGCTTGTGAATTGGAAGGTCTAGGAGCTTCTTTAAGTCTTTTCCAAGAAAATAAGACTGACGGAAGTTCTTTTGGTGGCTTACGAATGCCTGCAAAGAAGAACACGACATTAGAGACAGACAAAGTCTTGAGGAAATGAAAAGAACAACTAAGTGATTAACACTGGGCTCTTACCCTTGCCCTCTTTAACCTTTCGAGGAAGAGGGTAGAGATGGACATCTTCGTCTAGGCCAAACTCCCAATTTCCAGAAGCAAGAAAATAATCATCTCCAGAAGCAAGAAAATAATCATCTCCAGCTCCTTTGTTAGAGTCTGGGAGGTCGGCTACAATTTTGAATTTAGTAGACCTCGGCTTGAGGTAATACACATAACCTTTTTCTTTCAGGTTAAGGGCGCACATAGTATAACAGTATTGGATGTCAGCGAGGGTGATCCTAACATTCTCCTGCCGGGCTAAGGCTATGATACCATTAAGCACTCTATAGGAGTTAATGGTGAGTTGCATAGGGTTCAGGGTGTAGTAGTGAAGAACTTCACGAAAGATGGGATTGAGTGGGAGCCGAAGTCCACATTCAACAAAAGCTACAATAGGGAAAGGCATCGTATTATCTGTAGGCATGATGGAATCATCGTCCCCAGCTAGCCTAAGGTGAACATCATCGGGAATAGAGAACTCTTGCCTAAAGAATTCGAGTTTGGTTGGGGTGTTTACCCTATGTCTCCACATACCCATGATTTTGGTGTAAAGGTATTTGACTACAGAAACAGAGTGCTCTTAAAAGGTTACTGGGACCTCGGCTTAAACCTAGGTATATATTGGTAAGGTTTGTTTCAGTTTTTCCTAAGAATTGAAGGTTCTATAAACAAATCCCAACCCTAAATCTAAGAAAGCAAAGATTGGAGGCTGGAATCTGGGAAAAACACAGAAAACAAGAAACAAGAACAAGTTTTCAGAATCAAAGAACGAGGCTGGGCTGTCAAGAGCCTAAAGAATACAAAGAGTTGAAGACCAAGAACAGTGGTGAAACAAGTGCAAGTGTTCATGACATGTACAAAATCATGAAATAAGATACATTCAGGTGAATGATTTACAAATTAAATACTTGAACAGAACAGTAAAAACAGGAAATTCCAGAAACGATCAAGGACTGGGAAAAGAAGGGCCAGTTGCTTAACAAATAAGGTGAGGCCGGAACGAAATTCGCCGAGGATAGACGACGGTTGAAACAATAGCGAAAGCTTCGCAAGAATGGAAGAATGAAGACAGTTGCAGAGCTTCGAGCTTGAACAATGGCGGATTCAAAGGAACGAGTTTAAAGAGAGAGAAAGCAAGAGAAAATTGATATGCAAAAGTGAAGGAAAAGGGGAAGGGTGGAAAAGTTTTGTTAAAATGTGAAACGACGGAAAAATAAGACATTTAGTGCGCCTGGAAAAACGCATACGTCAGGCGACACAGACAGCTGGAAGACGGCTTACAAACGCGTCACAGACATGGGCCAATAGAGATATAACACGTAATTGAAACGATTGAAAAGTGATGCATGACAGGTCATGCGCGATGGAGAGTTCATTTGAATTCTTGTTCTTGAAAGAAGACATGTCGAAAGACCTCGGCTGAGAAGTTCTTAAGCCGACGTGTGAGAAGGAGGATCAATATAGGTCCCATCACCTCAGAATGCCGAGGTAATAGAACCTAGGGGGCAGTTGTGGGGATATATTTGCTGAGTACCAACACGTGGCAAAGGTGACGCCGACGTGTTAGCCGAGGTGCCACATGTTGTGGTAGTTACGCCGAAGTGATTTCGGAGTTTGCCGAGGTTATCTCCGAAGATATCGGAAGCCGAGATAAGCGGATAAAGGACAAGAGTCCTAGATTGAGAGAAGACTTCAGTTTGGGTAAAGATGAAACTCTTAGAGGGTTTATCCTAATCTCACTGGGAGTTCCAGATTAGCAGTAATCCTGAGAGTCCATTGGAGTTAGGCTCCTATTGGGACTAGGATTGTATTGGCTATAAAAGAAAGGCATCCCCATGGGTCTAAGGTATGTTTTTATATACTCAAGCTTGTGAGTTGAATACTTGATTATCTTTGAGAGATATACTGACTTGATCGTCGGAGTGCCCCCGGGTGGAAGAACTACCGCCGGAGCCTTTTCTTTCCGTGCAGGACAGTAGAGTGCCATTTATTCTGCCTGTGTTCTACAGCTGGATTACTAAGGAGGGCAGTGTGATCGGAAAATCACTCACACAACAACATTAGTTTTTCCTAGTTAAAAATTTAATAGTGGCAAAATTAACAATTTTCAATTTTGTAGAGCCCATTAAGTGGCCACATGCATGCTTGATGTGTTCATACCTTAAATTATTATATTTTTTTTCTCTTAAAATGTTAATTAATTAGTAGAATATATTTGCTTGGTGATTATTGTAACTATAAAATGAAGAGGTCATGCTGCGGTGGTCAATAGGCTAATACATCTATGAGCAATACGTTGTTATTGTCAAATTATAATCAGCGCGTTTGGTTATAATTTTCAGAAATAATTTTTAGAAAATTTTAAAATTTAAATTTTTGTGTTTTAATATTTTCAATGTTTTTTTTAATATTTTAAGCAAATTGTTTTAATTTTTAGACACACTTAACATAAATACACTTAAAAAGTATAATATTTGTGAAAAAAATTTAAAAAATACACTAAATACCAAAAAATATAAATAAAAAAAAAGAGAAGAAAATTCAGTAAATTTTTGTATTTATTAATTTTTAAAATATTTTTTCACAAATATTTTACTATTTAGATATATCTAAGTAAGGTGCATCTAAAAAAGTAAAAAAATTACTTAAAAGTTTAAAAATATTCACTAAAAACAAAAAAAATGAAAAACAAAAAACTATTTTCAGAAAACTGAATTCAAAAAACTGAAACCAAACACAATGAATAATTTTATTTAGAAAATGTATTGTCAAAAAATAACATTGATAAATTTTATACCATATCTTAATTGTTGATCTCCATAATCATATTTCACCATAATCACAAAACTATTGATCACCATACAAAAGCACTTACACACTTATGTGATATTTCAATAAAAATGGGGATTTTAAGTTTAACGACTTGTTATTAAGATTTTATAAGATAAAAGATCTGCAAAATTTTATAATAGATGGAGTCAATTAATATTTTCACAAAAAATTTTAGCTCTTTACAGAGAATTTTTAATAATATTATTGAGAGATCTTAACTAATAAAAAAAATATATTAGACCTCTTCTATTATCCAAAATTAGACAGAAATATTTCACTAATTTTTCTATAAAAATGTACAAAGATGTGTACATTGGCATGACAAATTGAGTTAATAAATTGGTTCAAGTTCAGTCCAAAATTGAATTAACCCTCTCAAATAGTGGGCCTTTAAACGTAGGCCCAACCCACATGACACCCAAATATTTATATCCAAACCCAACTTAAAACAAATATTTTATTGGATTAAGTAGTTTTTATCGCATTTTTATTTAGACTTCACTAATAAATCTTAATATATATATATATATAAATTTAGTATATTTTTTATATTTATTAACATTATTTTAAATTTTTTCATAGATATTTTATTTTGAAAAATGCCCCAGATCCCCTTTCTCCACCACTCCCATGTGGGGCTTGGTAATTGGAAGAAAAGAAAAACAAAAAAAGAACTGACCAATGAAATACCAGTGGGGGTCGTGGGGGTGACCCCCATTAGGAGTCTCTATCATTGCCGTTTTATTTTTAAGTATAATTAAATTAAGGAAATATAAAAAATAAAATAAAATAAAAAGTTAATTTAAAAAAATTACTAAAAAAAATATGAATGGAAGATTCAAAAAAATATTTTTTATTTCAAACCAAATATTATATATTTTTTCTATTAAATAAAACAAAAGGGTAAAATGGGTGGACTTCTACCAAACGATTGGTCAATAAGCTGCCACGCACTCTCTCTTTTCCACCTCAGAAAAACCGAAAACCAAATCAAAAGTCCCAAACTTCAACTACCCAACCCCCGAACCAACAACAACGTTCGACTTTCACTCTCTCTCTCCCCTTAACGGATAAGCCACCGCCATGGCCTCCACCACCACCTCCGCCACCGCAATCCTCTTACGCGCCACCACCTCCGCCAGCCACCACCCTCCACAACTCTTCTCCACCTTCTCCCCCAAACTCCCCTTCTCCAAATCCACCAAACCCACCACCACCAAACTCCATGTCTCCTCCCCCACCAACAAATCCACCGCCACCACGACAGCCAAACCCACTTCCGAAATCATCTTCTTCGACGGCGGAGCCCACTACGGCGACCTCCTTGCCAACCTCATCCTCGGTTTCACTCTCCTCTGGCTTCCCCTAACCCTAGCCGCCGTTTTCAGAGCCTTCTTCCTTCGGTACCGATTCACTAACCTGAGGGTGACCGTGATTTCGGGTCTGACGGGTCAAGATCGGAGTGATTTCTCCTACGAAGTGATCAGAGACGTTCAAGTTGTGCCTAGGTTTATTGGGGAGTGGGGTGATGTTATCATTACCTTGAAGGATGGTACTAAGGTGGACTTGAGAAGTGTCCCTAAATTTAGAGAAATTGCAAAGTACTGCCTCTCCATGGCTGATAAGCCTGCTGTCTTGAAGGAAAGTGGACCAAAAGGGTTTTGATGACTTGGTTTTCTTTTCCAAGAGGTATGTAAATTTTATTTTTATTTTTTATTTTAATTTTCCCATCAAAATACTAATTTTGTTGTAAAGTTGATTGGAAATTTTATTTATGATGTTGTTATTGAAATTAGTGGATTGTCTTTTTTGCTATGTCTTCCAAATGTTTGTAATGATATTACTCACTGGCAAATATGATAGAAAGTAGTATTGGATGCAAGCTGCTAAAAATGAGGCTAAAAGTGTGTTTCTTCTCAAGCTTGACCAGAATGGCTGCATTAACTTCGGCGCCATTTATTGAACAGACTCTGAAAGAATGATTATAACAAGCCAAGTGTAGGTAGAAAGATTACAGTTCAACTAGTTTTACTTGCCAATTACCTTGAACATAATCCCATATTATGAATGATGTAGCGGATTGGGGAACTTTTGCTTTGCAATATATGTATATATATAAATATATCCAAGGTAGATAAATAGCTTGTACTTGATTAGTATTGACGTGGCACATTTGCTGCACAATTTCAAATGTAGGATTTTTGTGGGAAGCTTTTAGATTTGATTTGGAAAGGAGTTCTCTCATTGTCTCTTCATCATTGTGGTGGCATTCTAACTAAAGTATTCTTAATGTCGTGCTGCTAATTAAATTTTGTTAACGATTCGGTTGTCAGACTTTCCAGTGTTCTAGAAGTTAAAACTTGTCAAACTGGTAAAGGTGATTGCACCTTGGACTTAGGAATCATAATTTAGGAATCATATCTTGGTACAGGATATTGTTTGGGGCATTTGGGCTTGTGAATCTATTAAGAATATCAAACTTCTATTGCTGACTTGTTTCATTCCTTAGTGAAGTAGATTGTAGTTTGATGGTTTTTTCTCTGGAAAACCTGCTTAATTAATGCATAGTTGCAGAAAACCTCTAAATACAGAGTATAGCATAAATTATTAGGGGCATGGTTCTACTTGCTTATATCTAACATGCTGTAGAAAGCATTGTGAATGGTAGATGCATTGGCCTTGAAGCATTTAAAGTTAAAAGTGGCAAAAGAAATCTCCAAATGAAGCTTTTGAAGAGCTTATATAAACTAGCAAGCAAGTTACTGAAGTTGTTGATGACAAGTAAATTCATCTTTGTGCTGTTAAGCTCCTTTGGGGGCCCGAGCTATGGTTCTCCTAAACTCGAGAAACTCATCTCTCCTGGCTCAAAAACTTAAGATTTAAGAAGCATGGATGGACACTTCTAAGAAGGTCTTGTGTCCATGTCGGACATCAATACCGGTTCGATTCGCCCTGCCCCAACATGTGTCAAACACACGTCCAAGCATGTCCTATTATTTTTTTAGTATCTTTAGAACCATACGCATTTCGGACACTTTATTAATATAAATAATACATATTTTGGACACTTTCTTAGTATTTTGTTCACTCTTAATAAATAGAATATTTATTATGATTTTAATATTATAAAATATATATGTATTTGTAGGCGGTGTTTGGGAAGTTTGTTTTTTGGTTTTTTTTGGTTTTTTTTTCCACTAAAAGACAAATTGGTTACAAAACAAAAAAAAAAAACAAATCCAAACAAAATATCACATCAAACCCCATAATCATTTTACTTTTTCTCTCACAAACATAACATCCAACTACAAAAAAACCCAACTATCTTCCCAAACACAAAATTTTTTTTCTCCAATAATATCCTATAACTAAAAAAACCTACAAAAAAACCCACTTCCCAAACACCCACGTAATATGAAAATTAAAATTTATTTTGTTTCTTTTAAAATTTATAAAAATATATCTATGTATACTTTTTTGTTGTATCATTGTAGTGTTGTGTCCAGATATTTTAGAAGTTATCGTATCAGCGAGTTCATATTATAATTGTAGGGAAATTTAGTCAAAACCCTTCCATCAGACCCTTGTTTGGTGAAAAGGATAACCCAATTTATTTTTCTTCATAACCCCCCTAAGGAGAAAACACATAATTGAGTAAGGATAAGATAAAATATATATATATATATATATATTTCTTTCTTTGACAATATTGTTAGAGTAACATGTTGCTGTCAAACAGAGTAATATGTTACTATCAAATAGAGTAATTGTTAAACAGAGTAACATGTTATAATGAGACAAAATAACATATTACTGTCAAACAAAATGTTACTGTTACTGTTGACATTAATTTCAACAGTAATAATTTTTTTAAAAAGAATTTCATAATCAATATAGATTTTATTTGATAGATCTTGATGAGAGAATTCTAAAAATATTAATTTTATTAAAAATAAGCATCTATATCAAAAGTTATATTATTTTAAAGTTTAAGATTTTGATAATAGTGACATTTGTTGGGCTTTTTAAGGAAATTTTTTTGTGCTTGTCCTTACTGCATTAAAATTTTATTATTATGGGGTTTTGACCAAATCCCCCATAATTGTATCCATGTCTCGTTTGCTTCTCAGCCTAGGATACTTCTAAGTTGATTATCAAATAAATCAAGTATACAATTTTCCCTCTTAAAGATTTGATCCTTATAATCTTAAAATCGTGTCTCCTTTGCTTTTAGATCTTACTTTCTGAATTACACCCAATTTAGTCCTCATTAATGAGGGTTTGGGAGTTAGGCTTCCCTAAGATAATCAAATTCAAATCCACAATCTCAAGGTTATTGGGCCGAATTTTAACCATTGAACCAGTGACCCTTATTAGTTTTTTATTTTATCATCCATAAAGGAATTATTGGTTCCTGTTAATTGAAAACGAGGGATAAGACTAAAAATAGACCTTACTCTTGAAATTATTTGCACCAAACTTCTACTTTTCATGATCCAACCATTGACAAATTGCCCATGCCCTACAATAGAGTGTGAATAATGCTGCCCCATGGAAGATATGAACCATATATACAATGTCGTGAGCATGTAACAACATTTTTAGGGTATACATAGAGCTATCTAATTCTTGGCTTCTTCTTGTAATATGTGGACCTGGGGCTTGATTAAGAATTGATCTCACCATGCTTGTATGAACGTTAAATGAGGTTGGCTAAGATTAAGATGTGTTACATTGACTCTTCTATTTCCTAAAGTATCTGTGCCCACTGGATATGACAAAGGGTAAGGGTATGTGATATATATCCAACACCTATACTTAGGCCTCGTTTGGCAACATGCCGATTTAGCCAAAAAGCCAAAAAATTACTAAAAAAATTAAAAAGCCAACAATCCATACTAAAAAGTCAAAGATTCTCTTTTCTCTTTACTTTTTGCACATCTTTTCGTAAAAAGTCAAAAAGTCATCCCAAACATACTAGTTTTTTTTAACTCATATTTTAGCCAAATAGCCAAAAAGTTACTAAATTAGCCTGTTCCCAAACGAGGCCTTAGTTTAGATACTTGGATTATCTAATTTTTTTATGATGTTTGAAGAATAAGAAACTTACATTTGTTAGTAAAGAAACATTTCGTGTCTCACGCGTGGATGAGAGATAGAAATTTTATATTTTTTCTTAAATCTTATTTAATTTCAATTATATTTCTACATAATTTACAACATTTTATCTAAGAATAATATGCAATATATATGAGTGTCCATGGCATGTCTAGAATCCGTATCCAACTTTTGAATACATATCCTAAGTTTTAGGTTTGTAAAGGTCTGACCATTGGGCACATACTTGTACTCGATACTTGTATCGAGTATTGTATCCGAATTCATGTAACAAAGACGTTAAAGCATGTTTAATGTCATTATAAGATATCAATGTTGCACGTTGGGACAAATACCATCCTTCTGTTCTGTTAACTCATTGTTGACCTCCCTTGGAATCTGAAGTGACAAGATATAGACCCTGCACCAAAAGTTTGAAATGTCTATACATAGTATATGGGCCTGGGCTTAATTAAGAACTGAGATTGACATCATAACCTGTGACATGCTTGTATGAACTTTTAAATCAGGTTGTTGATGTTAACTATTTTTGGACCATAGTGCAGCCCAACCTGATTACAATATAGAGGCTAGCCCTGGTTGAACCATAGGCTGAACTGACACAGGATGAGCCAGGCTTGGATACCACCCAACCATCCTGGTCCATGGGCAACCAAAAACTTTGAGTTTCCATGGTTGATTTCAGGATTGGATTAGGCGAGATAACTTATCACGGGATAAGTTATCTCAAGAAGGGTATTTTTGTCTTTTTGGATATACATTGTTGTTGGCTCATTTCCTAACAATTTAAGTTTTTGGGAAAATTGGTAACTTAACATGGTATCAAAGCTTTCAGTTGTTGGATGCACAAAAACAACCTATTCCCCTTTCCGACGACTTGGTGACCTTTAACACATTACACCTTGCATGTAATCTTGGCTTTAAGAGAGTCCGAGAAAAATTAGAAGAAAAGAAAGCCTATGGATATCTCTCCAGAGAAGAAATTGGGAAGGCAGGACGCCAAAGCACCATACCGTATTGAGATGCAAGACTGGAAGCACGCTTTTCTCAGGTTGAGAGAGATCTTGAGTTCAAGTCTCTCTGTTGGCATTTTGGTATTTGGTCATGTTTGGTTGTTTGCTTCTCCTTGTTTTTGGTTCTCTGTTTCTCTCTCCACGTGCAAGACGGGGACATTATTAGGCTCATTTCCTAATAGCTTACGCTTTTGAAAATTGGTGACTTAACAGTCTTATATCAGGAGAAGCTGTTGCATCCATAACAAAATAATCTTGGAAATGCAGGATAAAAATGCCACTTCGGATAATTTGAACCAAACACAGGATAATTTTATCCCGGGTTAAAATATTCCTTTTCCACCCGCTTATACACGAATCAAACATGGCCCAAGTGTATATTTTGTGGACACTTTGGCTACAAATTGAAGTTATGAATGAAGGTGTAAATTGAGCTGGTGGTGGAGAAAAGTACACTGGCTTAAGCTCCCAATCTGTGCCTGTCACTTGAGTGTGAGTGGGGTCCATGGGGGACTTGGAGGGGAATCTAACATCATTAGACTGACATGAACTTCAGGACATGAAGCTTTAAAAAGTTCAATCAAAGCCACCTAGTTACTTCAATCATATATGCTATGTTTTACTGACTGTAAAATTAACTAATCATTGAAGACAGGGCATTTCCTAGTGAGTCCTGACCTGGTCTATACCATTTTCTCTCTTGTACTATTTCTATATAGACTTGCATACTTGTTTGGTGTGTGTTTGTGTCCAAGTGTCTGATTAATCTAATTCCCATGTTCAAGGACATGGAGACACAACAAAATATTCATATTTTTTAGTTCTTTTATTTTCTATGGTAAAATGATATTCACAAGGTATAGAGTATTTTCAGGCATGAAGTGGATTTTATGGACAGTTTTATGATTAACTTAATTTACTAGATATGTTTGCTAGGTGAAAATCCAAAACAACATATTCCAAATCAAATATTAATGTAGTGTCATCAGGATCCTTCTCCTCATTCTGAATTTCCTTTTCAACTAGATAGAAAAAACTTATATATATATATAGTTACTGTTATGACGGAACAAATGAAAACAAGGAAGTAAAACAGAACAATCACACAATAACATAAAGATGGTATATGTAGTTTGGCTGTAAGTCTCCGTCCACGGATGAAGAACAGCAGAGAGTTTCACTGATCTCATAACCCTAATCTCTGAAATAACCAATTATATATACTAGGATCCAAATACAACAAGGATTGGATTGAACCTAGTGCTGGTTGCCAACAGTTTATAGCTTATAAGTGCAAACAGGTAAAATACCATCATAGGGTCGCAGCTCTGGTAGGCACATACTCATTTTTAAAATCGCATACAAGGCCTTATGGGTTGTTATCATCCCTACATACTCTGCCAGAGAAAAAACTGCAAGTAAAGAAGGAAAATGGACCAACTTGAAGTCTGAAAAGGAGCTAGAGCTGGGGTTATTGATATGCATAGAGACTTTTGACCAATGCCCTGAAATTCTCTCTTTTTCTTTATTTTTTAACCCTTTTTTTTTTTTCCTTATAAAAGAATGAGTAGTATAGAATTGGTGGAGTTTTGTGATGTCTAATCAAGTCTGTGGGCAGAGCAGGTTGGTACAGTTAGGTGAGCTCTTGTATATGACATCTTTATTGAAAGATGTTAAAGATGAGAGACCCATTTTTAGAATGAAAGAGTGTTGCAGGTTCTATTATGAAAAACTTTTAAAACTTTCCTTTTTCAGGGCAACAAATATTTAACCATTTGTGTAAAAGCAACACTTATTTTATGTCTACATGTGAATCTTGGCTTTGTTTACTGAGGGTGTGGTTGTTAATGTTTATGTATAGTGTTTTCCGTTTATGTTTTTAAAATATTTGTTGACTGT
The DNA here is from genome assembly GCA_036172215.1 of Camellia granthamiana. NCBI lineage: Eukaryota > Viridiplantae > Streptophyta > Magnoliopsida > Ericales > Theaceae > Camellia > Camellia granthamiana. Next base: position 165,999,925 of record CM069904.1, read on the forward strand.
AAACAAAAATACGATTGGCAACTGTGTTTTCATTTCTAAACAAATGTAAATGGCTTCAAAATTTACTGAAATTTAGGGGGGAAAAAAAAAAAAATTGTGTTTTCACTTATGTTGAAAACAAATTTTCATTCTCTCTGCCATCCTTTTCCCTCCTTCCATCCATACGCCATACTGGCCATCTATTCTCACTAGCCACCACCTCCAGCAACCCCCCATCCGTCGTCTATCTTCAACCACCGCCTTTGGCCACATATTGCTGTAGGCCACCACCTCCGGCAACCTCCCAAACCTCCAACCGCCCCCTCTAGTAACTCACAGAACTTTTTTTTTTTTTTTTTTTTTTTTTTTTTTTTTAAATGTGTACCAAACTTGTCTTTTTGTTTTGTTTTCTAAAAAAATAAACAGAAACATGTTTCATGTTTTCTGAAAATAAAAAAATAGTGAACCTTACTATATGCTACCAAGCGATACGTGCTTGGTATAATAACAACAGATGTTTCCCAAGTGTGATCTGCTTTTCGGAATGAATCCAAAACCTCAGAACTTTGCAATATATTTGAGAGTTCAGATTTATCTGCAGGATAGGGAAAAAGAGCCAAACGATTAGCAACCGGATGGTGAAATACATGTGATAATTATCTGTTTTAAGGTTTGCTTATCAGAGTCTCTCTTAGTATTGCTAGTACAGGTTGATTGTGTGTATAACTGTGTACGTGTATAAATATATTGATTTCTTTATCGTGTATAAGAACTGATCAATCCCATGGTAACAGTTCTTTCATCTGACATTTTCCCAACCAAATTTGTTATGTTAGTTAAACCTACAAGACACTGTTACATTGGCGGGAAATGTAGGTAATGGAGCAATAACTCCACATTTAGAGTATTTTTAAGGCTATAACAAGTTCTTTTCTCTACCCTGGTGGGCCTATTTTTAAAAACATCTTTTTAGGGTGTGAATTTTACATGAATGTGAGAGAATTGTGATTTGTTTTGTGCTTGACTTATGTTGTTTTTTTTCTTTTTTCTTTTTTCCCCACATAACAAAAAAGACAAGCAAATAAGGCTTTTGATCAAAATCTTTCAAGCATAAACATATTATTATGTTTATTAGAGCAAACAGTATATATATATATATATATTCTAGCAGTGGGTGTAAATGCTATGCGTTTGTAATTTTATATCTAAATGTTTTGGCAATTTGATGAATGAGTAAGATGAGTTAAATTTGAAAATTATTGACAAATATTTATTGGAGCAATTAACAAAATGGGCATATTCATAGGTGGAAAAAAAAAAAAAAAGTGACAAAACTTCAAAACTGCTACGAGTTTATGTGTTTACATACATATACTTAGGAACTATTATAGCTTGCTACATAGAAGTTTTCATAGCACACAAACAAGTGCAAACATGAGAGTGATAATATATATATATATATATATATAAGTATAGGAATCTAGTGATCTAAAGAGGGATACAAACAATTAAGAGCCAAAGTGATGGAGGAATATGAAAGGGAAGGCATTGGATTCCCAAAACCCTTTCTCTTTTAGGAGAGCGGCCTTTGCAGAAAAAGAGAGATAGATTGGGAGAGAGAAAGTGAGTGAAGTATGTAGATCCCACACACCCTCTTAACAAAGCTGTAGGAATCCCAAGAAATCTAAAACCCTACATTCACATAAAGTTAAAAATGGATACACAAATTAAATAAATCAAAAGAATAAATGACATATAAGCTCCACACGTGGGGCCTTTTATTCCCCTGTTTTCTTTACATGGGATCAAGTAATATTTTCAAATAATGCTTTCTTTTTCAAAAGAAATACACATGCTTTGTCATTTCAAATTAAATAGAAAAAAGATATAAGAAAAAAACTAACCCAATTTAGTTCCCATTGAATAGAGTTTGGGAGGAGTAAATTAGGTACAAATCAAACATTTTTCATAATTAGTACAAAATGGTTGGCATCAAGTTCCAATCCCTAAATTCGAGTAAAAGTTGCATAAGATGGTGATATTGTCTAACGTTATCATAATCAACTAATGAGAAATCCCATATTGTAGCAATTGTGGACCACATGATTGGATTAGTGGAAAACAAAGACGTTCATCTAATATCATTTATAGTAGTTTGTTGATTGATGACACCATGTAAGTTATATTATATTATTGATTGATAACACTATATAAGATGGAGTCACCGTTACATTTAATATTTGTTCTACAAACTGAGGTTAGTAGGTCGAATTAAGGGCATAGTTGCATTTTGATCACACCTCACTTAAGATGAAAAGGAGATCATATTGATAAAATTTTGTCCTATCCTGAATAATCCCATGATCTACAATAGATTTCTTTGAGGATTATAATAGAAGATTAAACATCAATATGTTTAACTCATCTTCCTAGGTAGATAAACCAACTTCCCTTTTTCATCATAATTAACCATTTTCACTAATTGTTTCTCTCTAATATATGTAGAAGACTTGAGAAAACCAACAATAGTGTAAAAGCTTTGAAACTATGCTAATAAAAATTGCAAACTCTGTTACTTTTTCAAAATCTTTGCCCCAAAAAATTTAAGCATTTCAACTCATCCAGTCAGCGAAGAAATATAGCGCAACCAGCATGCGATAAAATCAAATTAAAGGAGGAAAAAAAGAACAGAAAGTGGCTTGTACTCTTTTGTTTGGCCTTGTTAATGTTTTTGTTCTACATCAAACTTTATTTGGAGGGTAAAATGCTCGTCTCTTTTTCTTCCACTTTATTATCTTCTTGTCCTCCTTTTTACATGTCCACCTTGATTTAGCTAGAAAGAAATACACAATGGGAGCACTGTTTAGACCGCTAATTTGGGCCTTATCGGAAGAAAAGAAGCGATTAAACTTTGTAAATAGCTTGTGTTGTTATATTATTATAACATTTAGTGCACAAACAACAATAATAAAATATAATTGTACTTACTTAGGAAAGAACTAAACAGGGTTAGCCTAATAAAGTTGTCCAAGTCCAAAAAAAAAAAAAAAAAAATTTCCCTTTCCAAAAAAGGTGGGACCAAGGAGAAAGGGAAAATGCATAGGTTAATTTCTCAACAATTTTTAAAACAAGATCGATATTAGATCATTTTGTTTCACACAAGAAGTTGAATTTTGCAGTGAAATAGTAGTAAGATATTAGAATCATTCTATCAAGAATCAAAGTTAAGCTGTTCTTGCACAATCTTTGCTTTTGTTTCCAATTTTATTCACTACTTTTTATTTCTTTATTTTTCTTGTCTCTTTTTCTTTTCTTATGTTTTCTCTCTCCTTTTTCGCTTTGAATACTAGAGACTAGAAAGATTAGTCTTTAACCCTTTAAAGGGGAGAAGGTGGAAATAAATTTACAATAAAGGGAAGAAGGTGGAAATAAATTTACAAAAAAAAAAAGAAAGAAAGAAAGAAAGGAAAAAACTTTTGTACCCTACAAAGAGAGTAAAGTGATGTATGTGGATTATATTAAAATGCATTGCACTTTCTGCTTGTTAAGTTTTACTAGTTACACCAGTGATGAAATAGTGTTCAAATGCCAACAAGTTTTGCTCGTTAAGTCTATTTTGTAAATTTTTTGAGTGAGATTATCATAACTATTAAAATATAGGAAAAAATTATTATAGAGCTAGAAAAAGTAATTCAAAAAGTGGTCAAAAAATGAACTATATGGTATAGATTCAAATTTAGTGTGATGTAAACAACACCCATAATGAATTAATCAATTCACACACTTTATTTTCTAATTACTTTTCAAGATGTTTTTCGGATTTTGTAATGTTTCTCATATCATAAATGGAAATATGACCAAATTGAAATATGACCTAATATTGTAAAAAAATAATTAGAGTAGAATAATGACCTAGAGCCTAACATTCAATCCAAACTTAGACCAAATCAAATGTAGGTTATGATAAGTTCATTGAAAATTATGTAATAAATCATTAACATTTCCTTTTTGTTTAGAATAGTAGCTCTAAAATGACCCACGTGTTTTTCTTTTGACAAGCGCGGGGACACTTGGCAGTCTCCAATTGGTGGGTGGCCGCGGTGCTTGAAATGATGAAGAGTTTATCAAAAAGATTATGCGTTAAACCCCCAACACTAATGTCATCAATCTCTTTGGGAACTTGGGCCTCCCTACCAAGTTCCACTTACCACTCTTTCCTCTTCATAATCATACCTTAGGTTTTTTTTTTTGCCTTGAATTGCACAAGGCTGATGAAAAAACAACACTCCATGTTTAGGGGTATCGCAAATGTAACAATTTTCGAGATTAGAGTTTTAAATAACAATATTGGAAAATGAATAGATATGGATCAACTGATGTGTTAAGAATCGGGTGACATGATCATAAAAATCATCAACCAAAAAACAAAATCCACTTTATAGCAATTGAATTAGTTCTATCAGTTGTGAATAAATCATATAGAGTTGTGAATCTACAATAAATTGATACATATTGGAAATTGATAGATACGCATGCGATGTTTATTCTCACTGATATACAAGAGTGTATCAATATCAAAAAGCTAAAAAATCAACGTATTAGCCAATACGATACGAATCGGCCAATAATCAAAATCACGAGATTGCATATTGGATTACTAAAGCTTGGATAATAACTCATTTTTTTATATTTTATTTATTGAGATAGTGAAACTAGGTATATAAATAAAATAAAATTACATTTATCATCTTATGTGGCATGAGTAAAAGTGATTGTTTATTAGACAAGACCTAGAGATGGTATATAAACACTCAAATTCATTATATATATATATATATATCTCTTTCTTGATTGCTTTCAATCTGTGTAATAATAATGAGTAACTTACAGATATACTAGTAAAACCTTATATAGATGCCATGATAGCATTCAAATTCATCATTAGTACATTCGGCAGAGCAATTGAACGGTTTGAATATATACCCATAACCTTTTTTTTTTTTTCCTTTGAACAACGCATAGGGGTCCCAAATGAACATAACAAAGTTTGTAATTAAAACTAACCTTGACTACAGGACACCTCGTTTTGGAATGAATGACAAAAAGTCTGCTAGGAAAATTTATTGGGTATGGGTAGAAAAATTTATGGAGAAATTACCATTTATTCATTAAGTGGAAAGTGAGACAAGTATTTATTAAGGAGATGGGTTGTTGGGTTTAATGGGCTCATTTCGGAACTTATTTTGATAATTTAAACTGTTTATTTTGCAGAGATCCTTGAGAAGATAATTCATGTAAAAGATTAAATTAATTGATTATATATATTCAGATTATATAAAGAGGACTTTCTAAAATTTTTGGGGATGTCTAATTTAATTTAGGGTCGAGCTGCTTTCAAGACTGCAAATTTGACATTCAATCCAAGTAGTTGATGTTCGCCACATAGCAATTTTTTTTTTTTTGGTTTGTAAATTAGTAGTTTAGATTTTGTCCACCTACTTACGAATTCAATATTAGATCCATGTAAAAAAAATCTGATGTAATATTTAATAGGTTAATGAGCAGACAATTTCAATGTTTAATTTGCAGAAAGTGCTAACATGGCTCAAATCCATTACTCAGACCATTCTCTATAGTCTAACCTTAGATTGGAGAGAATTGTCTTTAATTTTGGGGGCGTTACATGGGTTACAATAATTTTTAGCGAGTGAGTTTTCTCAAAATTTTGGAGGGGCTAAGACCCCTGATCCCTTCCCTTTATTTTTGGGTTATGTGACATTAACTTGTAATGCTTCATATTAATTACCAATTGTTGTTGACGTATATAATTAAATAAAATATTAAAATAAATGTAATGAATTTTACTGTATAAATCAATCATATTAGAGGAAGATAACACCTGACAATACCTTAGAGAATACCCAATACTCAATAATTGATTGGACAAGATGGATGAGCAAGGACTAATGTTTCTGATGTTGAATCAAAGTATGAAAAATGACAAAAATTAAGACATAATGAAAGGGGGGAAAAGTGGAGGAGGGTTTTTTTCTTTTTTGAAAATAAGAGCTCATGTAGGGTTAGAGAGGTGGCTATGTAGGGTTTTTTCAACTTTGAAAAGTGAAGGAAATTGTGGGGGGAGATGTATATAGCAAACAAAGCTTTGGCATAGGGTTCTCTCTCTATCAGGTTTTAGCCTTTTCTGTTGGAGGTCTTGTTTGGCTCTCCTTGATGGCTTCTTGTGGGACAAATATCACCGACTTAAATCTTCCACCATTCATACACTTCCCTTTTACATGTATATTTTGATTCCTCTACAAAAAAAAAGAAAAGAAAAAAACACTCTTTTTGTATATGCTATCTCTCTCTCTCTATATATTAGCGATCAGTGTAAATGTGATATATTTGTAATTGTACATTTAACTTTTAAACGATTAATATTGATTTAAAAATTATTTAGCAGTTATGGATGTGATATATGAGTATTTGAAGAAAATAAAAAATGACAAAACTTGTAAGTTATGTATTTTATATGATAGGAATTAGATATGTATCATTCACTCACTAATATATAGAATAGTATAGCATATTTTTGTAAGTTTTGGCGGGAGATTTCACTATCAAGAAAGAAGGGAATGAGATGACCATTCCACAAATTTATTTCCCATTTGGACATTTAAAAAAGATTGATAAGATGTTTCATTAGTAGGTTGGCAATAAATATATATATATATATATTTAGTGAAGGAATTAATTATTTTCACTTGAACTTCGCCACGATGAAACAAATAAAATAACATTTGAGAAAATGATATGTTACTTGATTACTGAGACTGAATAAAATAAGATGTCATATTTATATGTATTTTTTTTAAGTGAAAGATCTATAATAAGTTATATTATTTTGCATAAAAAAAATTTGTATGAAATTTTCGACCCCGTTAGACTTAAAATCCTAACTTTGCCCATGTTCATAACACTTGTTATTAGGGATGTAATCGATTTGGGACGGTTGGTGTTTAGGTGAAATTTTGTACCGAATCAATAATGTTGGTTCTATTATATTGAAAATCAATACAGATCAATTTTTTTTATCAAATCGTACCAAACCGCACCGATTCAAACGGTTCGGTTCAGTGCGATTTAATCGGTTTAAATACTTTCCAAATTGAGTCATTTTTTAAATTTGTAGTATAATAAATAATTTATATAAAAATATTAAATTAGCCATTTGTACATAATTTTAACCATATTTAATCCAACCATTCACAAAAATACAAACAAAAAAATTAATAAATACTAAGACTTGAAACTTTTACTGAATTAGAATTAGAAACAAAATATAATCTAAGAAACAAATTAATAAATACTAAGGCAGTGTTATTGATGTAGGCCGAAAGGTACCACATTGAGGCCACTTAAGTTACATTTTTAGTCTTTCAATTTTGTTTATTTGGCGGAGATGATATGTTTCGTGCACTTGTACAGATTTGACAGGAAATCTGAAAATTTAATCAAAAAGGGCGCGAAAGTAGATCCTCCGTGCGAGAAGTGAAGAATCCGAGCCAACCAGACCACCGCGCGTGCGACCAAACTTCACCGTACGTGCGGCCGACCATCGCTTGTGCGGCCCACATGGGTGCTCGAGCGGCCCACCTAGGGACGCGTGCACGGAATTTTTGGTCTGTTTTGCTGAGAATAAAAGAAAGAAAAATAGCCATACCTAGGGTTCGAAAATTAATTCAGAGAAAAGGGAGGTTAGGGTTCTAAAGAGGTGATTTTCTCCTAAAGAGTGAAGGACACTTCCATGGGGGTTTCTTCCTCATTTTCTTCCTTTTCCCATTTTTTCATGAGTGGCTAGTCGTCTTTTCTAGAATATTGATGAAACCGTAGCCATGCAATAGGATTTTTCATTAGCTTTAATTGTGAATTGGTTTGAATGGATGTATGGATGATTTAGAAGTTTTTTATATTTGTTTCTTTCATCTTTTCAAGCATTTTACTCTCTGTGATTGTTTAATGTTTTCTATACATTAGTTTTATTTGTGTTTGTATTCAAAGTACGAGACGAGTCATGCTATGAGAGATAGGTCGTGTTGTGTTTGTATTCAAAGTACGAGACGAGTCATGTTATGAGAGACAGGTCGTGTTGCTACCATAGTTTAGAGCAAACGACTCGTATTACTCGAGATGATTTGTGCCTGTACGTTGAATGCAACAATCCTCTTTATCAATATTTCAAACTTGTAGTTGTGAAATATTGGGTAGTTCAAACCAAATCGTGATTGTTGGCCAATGTTAAGTCTCATTCATGTGATTAATGGTGAATTCTCTACCCTAGGATTTTTTTCCGAAAATTAATATCTCAAACCCTAATTTTAATTGTCAATATAATTCTTCAATTTCATTTAATTGCTGTTTAGTTATAAAATCAATCTTATCTTTTTAATCAAAATTAATTTAGGAATTTAGCGATTGAATTAATCTCATTTCACATTTGTCCGTATGGATCGATACCTGGACTTGCCATTATTCTAAAAGAATTTGGTATAGTTTAGTGATTTATTTTTGGTGTGGGTAATGACCTATCAATTATTCGTTATATATTTAATATATATTATATGTAAATATATTCGGTTGGTTTCGGTATAAATCGGTGTATAGTATATCAAAACTGGTACCGAACCGAAAACCAAAAAAATTAATTTTCAAAACCAAACAGACCGATTCGTATTAAAAAAACCAATCAAATATGACCGGTTTGATTTGGTTCAATCGATTTAGTTAATTTTTTCAATTTTTCTTAAACCACTACTTGTTATCATCTCATATCACGACTCCTTTTATTCATGTGGCATAACAAATTAATAAAGGAAAACTATCAGGGAAGATTATGTAAAAATCTTAATCATTTGATTATGTGAAAATTCCTCAATTCTTGCCTCTTTGTTTGAAGCAGTCTTCATCGTAAACATAATTCAATAATTATAAATGTATTGAAACATAAGAACAAAAGAAATTGAAAACAGTTGATGAGTGAATTAGAATATAACCCATATTAATGACATGCTGGTGTAGGTTTAGTATGCTAATTATCTCTTAGTATGCTAATTAGCTCTTAGGATTGATAGAATGAAAATGAATGAGATGGTGACATTTTGTTTTTTTCCAGATTAATCAAATGATCTACTCCCTTTGATCAGCAGACAATTTTTACATTAAGCTTTTGTTATTTGACTTGTTGGATATTATTAATGTAAATAACCTAGCCGGCTAGGGTTTGGCCCACTTGAACTTTAAAATTGTACAGACATCCTTAAAATAAAGTGAACTCAAATGCAAACAAAGTTAGGTTGTTGATGGTTAATTCACAAAAATGTTAGTATGTAGTCTATTAAAATATGCAAGGTTGCTTCTTAGTTTGAGTTTTGTGGAAGATTATAAATAATACACTGATCTCAAGTTTTGATTAGATAAATTTTTAATGACTCCTTAAAATAATTTGAATTGAAAAGTTTAATCTTATTTAAAAAAATTTACCCAAAAAACCTTCCAACAATACATTACATAGCTGTAATTTTTTAAATTATTATTTTTTTTTTAATGGGGGCATTGTTTTGAAATTTGAGTGGAGAGAGAGAGACTTTTATGTCCTAATCTCATTAGATGTACCACCGCACGATGGGTCACGGAATTGATAGGGCAATACCAACTTATTAATTGGGGAGCTCCTGGCACCCTTGAAAACAACATACCAGGGGTTGGACTCACTGCTTTGCGACTTGTATATAAGTGACTGTTATGTGGTTTATAGGAGTTATTTTAGATTTTATTTTTATAATCCGAATCATTAATTTTTAAAAAATATTGAGCAAAACATATTTATAAAAAATTAAGTTGATCGGATATTGATAGACCCTTCATCAACTCACATTTGTATTCAGTTTAATACTTATATGTTTATTTTTTATAGATACAAATTCAAGTTGATAAATGGTCTATCGATATCCGATCAACTTGATTTTTTACAGATATATTTTATTCAATATTCTTTAAAAATTAAACGATTCGGATGATGAAAATAAAATCCAACATAACTCTCATGAACCACACAACAATCACTGTTCTTGACATCATAATATGTGACTTTTCTTATTTTTAATAGTTCATAATATTTTTTTTACTACAAATAATTCGTAATATTTGCTCTAAATCATTATAATATAACCACGAATGCTTTGCAGCTTTGATTTTGGTAGTGCACACTACAAAATCGTTTATGCATAATTTTTAAATTGATTTAATTGACCTCACAAAATAGTTTTGTAATGGTGATGCCATGGATTCCTCCTATTGATTGATGATAAAATAAATTCATGTTGAATGTTGATTTTGATGAAAGATTTTTTTGTGCTCAAATCTCCCTCTCTCACTGTCTAAAAATACTTACAATCACTTTACTTAAAATTTTATGATGTGATACTTTAAAAACATAATTTACTAAAGAAACAAACACAGGGTAAACTATCAATAGGTCCTAATAGTTAGACTTAATTCCTATCAAGTCCTATTGAAAATAAGTCTTGATAAAATTGTCGCTAAAAATAAATTTTTTTTGACAATTTTTTATATATGTCTCTAAAAATTGACAATTAGTGACTTTTTTTTGTCATGATTTTTATAAATTGTCGCTAAAACTTATAATTAAGCTTCATTTGGGAAGTGGGTTGGCTTTTTAGTTTTTTTTGGTTATTTTAGCCTGAGGTTAAAAAGCCTAGTTTGGCAAGAGCTTTTGGCTTTTTTGACTTTTTTGTGAGAAAAAGAATGTAATGATTATGAGTTGGATGTGATATTTGGTCTTATTTGGCTAAAAAGTCTATTTTAGCCAAAAAAGCTCCAAAACCAACTTCCCAAATATAGGTGACTTTTTTTATGACAAATTTTTTCTAGGGGGATTTAGTCATAGCCCCCTCACTATCTAATTTGTCTTTCAAAAGGATAAGAATTATATAAGTACTTTCAAAACCCCCTGATATTTTAAAACTTGTTTCTTTTACTATATTACCCTCATATCTATCAGCTCTCATATTAAGCCATCTTCACTATGTATTTCAGAGTAAAATTTTACTCTGTATGAAAGTAAAATTTTACACTTTGAAACTAAAGTAAAATTTTACTCTGTATGAAAGTAAAATTTTACTCTGTATGAAAGTAAAATTTTGCACTCTGAAACTAAAAGTAAAATTTTACTCTGTATAAAAGTAAAATTTTACTCTGAAAAACAAGTAAACTGTGAGACTCTGAAGGTAAAAGTAAAATTTTACTCTGCTTCTGTCAAATGAAAAAAACAGAGCAATAGAACTAAAGTAAAATTTTACTCTAATTCTATCAAATGAAATTTGATGTTTACTCTGAAAAATCGATGGAATTTTGAGCTTTGAGCTTTGAATCAGGCCTATAATCCTTGAATCAGGCCTATAATCTGAAAATTTCAGAGAAATCTCAATTTTTCATACCCCGGTTCTTCAGATTTTTCAGATTTTACAGATTTTTTCAGATTTTTGAAACTTTGAGCTTTCAAAAATCTTGAGATTTTTCATATACACAGATTTTTCAGATTTTATTTTAAATCTTTGAGCTTTTGAGTTCGAATCAAATGATCGCCGAGACCGATCTATGCTATGATCTATGGTGGCGGTGATGAAATCAGCAACGACGATGATGTTTGATCTAATAGGTCTCTCTTCTATTAAAAAATCATTCAAATCTCCGATCTTAAAGACTCAAAACACACATATATCTAGATATATATATATAGATTAGAGATCGGAATATGTAGACATATATATATATATATTCGAATTCAAATCCCAAAACACATATATATTCGAATTCAAATCTCAAAACACACAGACACACACATATATAGATATATATATATATATATGTATCAGTGCGATTTGCAAGTTCTCCACAGCTCCGGCCATGGAGGAAGCTAGGGTTAGAAGAGAGAGACGAGAGAGAAGATGAACAGTTGAAGGAGGAGAGTTGAAAAGATGCGGAGAGAGATCGTCGGAGCTTAGGAATGACGACCGGTGGCGACGGACGCATCGGAAGAAAAGTTCTCCACAGCTCCGGCCATGGAGGAAGCTAGGGTTAGAAGAGAGAGACGAGAGAGAAGATGAACAGTTGAAGGAGAGTTGAAGGAGGAGAGTTGTATCTGTGAGGGTATAATAGTCTGATAAAATATTTAAATAATAAATTTTGTCCTTTATGTAAGGTTTTATCATTACGAAGGGGTTTAGAAAGTATAATTTTTTTCTTAATCCTTTTAACAATGAAAGGAAGGTAAAGGGGGTTTATAGCCAAATTTCTCTTTTTTCTATTAGACAATAAATTCACTTATTAGGATCTATACGTAAATACTCCATACTTTAAAGCAAAAGGACAAAATCTTGAACACAAAAAATCCCGTGCTTGATTTTCGGAGGGTGGATGCAATACACATTCCTAACATTAATTTCATTGTTGATTGTCAAAATCATCCTATCAAATCTGGCTATATGAAATTGTAGACTGCATTTGGCATTTTGAAATGTACATTCCTAAAAAAATAAAATATCAAATTCACCAACTCTAAATGTTATGCCTTCATTATGGCATTGTGTTCATCATGGCCCTGATAATCACTACCTCGTTAGAAGTAGTGGGTGCATTTCAATTATAGTTAGGGAGACCTATGAAAAAGTACATTTTTTTACCATAATAAGATATTCATTTGGGGATTTCTTTTTCCATATTATAATCAAACAAGTTCCCTTTATATCATGGTTCTTAATTGGCATAGATGAAAGACTTGAGACATTTCACTATTTCAATCCGCAAAGACATAATTGTTGACTTTTTAACAATTTTTCTTTCATAATCATAATTGAGTAATGTTAAGAATTATAAAAAAAATATTATGAAAATGATCATGAAATATTTTTTACCTTTAGATTACACATACAATAAAACAACACATTCTAATCAAAGAATGATAAATTTTTATGATGTATTTTATCATATTTTTTTCATGATTCCTAATATTATTCATCATAATTTTATCATTAACAATAAAATTAAGTACTGAAAATTTATATCATGAATTTTACCTAAAAAGACTATATGTGTGGCTCAAATTCAGCTCGTTGATGATTTTGGACCATACATTTATTTGTTTGAGAAAAATTTTCAATATATAACTTTGTTGTAAATAAAAATACAATTTAATTACATTAAAAGTGATTCTCACTCATAGCATAGGTGATGTTTGGATGACTACATTAGAAGGAAAATAATATTTCAAAATTTGAAAATATGGGTTTGAATTACTATTACTATATGGGTCTTTTCTCAATTCATTGTGGGTACCCATTTAATATCTAAATACTAGCTATTTTCTTTGCAACATCTACCAATATTAAATCAGAATTGGCAACAATTTCAATGGTTTCACCATCACCTTTTTCAATCAATGACTAGGTCCCAAGACTTGTTTCATTCACTATCAATTCCATGCTGTTGTAGTTGAGAATTGCATTTTATTTTATTTTTTTCAATCAAAACCTCCTCCATTGGTTTGGATTAGTAAATAAATAAATCCATATTGGTGGAAATGCTATCCCATGAAACATTTAACATCGAAAACAAAGCAAAAACTTTGGTTATATTATATTAGTTGAGTTTGCAGGATTTTTTTTTTTTTTTTTAAAAATTGAAAACTATTTTGACAAAACTAAACACAAAAAAAATATTTTAAAATTTTTAAAAATTATTTCTACTTCAAAATCATCATGTCAAGGGTGGAAGAAAGATTTGGGCTTGGAGAGAAGCACTTGGCGGGATCATTAGGCCTATTTGAAGACAATAAGATTATCCATTCAATTTGATTTTTTTTTTTTTTTTTTTATAGATAATCTACGCATTAGAAATTGCAAAATGAACGTATTGAATCATCAAAATGAGATCACTAGCCAATCAGTCGAACAAAATTATCTTGTTCAATGGGATTGAATTCTTTCAAATTGGTCTTCCAACTTAAGATTGGTAAGCTCATTTTTAGACTGAACATTAGTGATCTAATCTATTTACATTTTATTACTCATTTAATAGAATATTTATATAAAAAATTAAAATGATCAAATATCAATAACTATATAATTGAAACGTAAAAATTGCTATATAGGACATTGGACATTGGACATTGGTAGCCATTCATTTTTTTTTAAAATCAAAAATTGCTTCACTCCCTCCAATAGGAGAGATGTCTAAGACAAAAATAACAATGATTCTACATTATCATAAAAACTTATGTGATTGATTCACATATTAATATTTCAATTGTAAAGTGAAAAAATAATTTATCAAGTACGTTGGGTCACGAAGAATGTCAAGTTTTAAAAAACAGAGTAAAAGTATTCAAAACAAACAAACACTGAGAGACATCCACACAATTCCAATTCACAGAGAGTATATAATAATAATATATACAAAATAAATACATAAATTATAAACAATAAATAAAATACATGCGCATTCATTCTCTCTCGTGGAATTCAGCGTTTTTTTTCAAACTTCCCCTTCATACCCGCGCTCTAAAGCAAAGGATCCGTTGATTATTTTAAATACTTTCTAGAGAGAGAAAGCCAGAAAAAGAGGAGAGAGAACAGATAATTAACCAAATCAAACCGATCATCATTCAACTCTCTTTCTCTCTCTCTCTCTCTTCTTCCAATCTCTACAGTTTACAAAAAAGAGATCACTTTCTCAATCTCTTTGGCAAATCACTCCCAAGCTCAAACCCTCCCAATTCGTATATACATTATACATATTAGCTGAGCTGAGCTGAGCTGAGCTGAGGTCCTCTGTTTCTCGAATTTCGAGGACTTGGAAATATCAGTGTTTCAATACGATCATTAATAGATCGATACTGTGCAAAGCATGTCACGAGCTTCCATTTCGATTAATCTTTTGTATTTGTTGTGATTTGTTTGAATCCATCCTAATTTGGATTGTCAGTGAAAAGTTTACTGTTTCAATAGGATTGTGTGTTCAAAAAAAAGTACCATCTTTCGATAGGATTGTGGGTTCAAAAAAAAGTACCATCACGAGCTTTCATTTTTTGCGATTAGTGCTTTGTTTTTGTATTTGTTTGAATCCTAATTTGGATTCTGTGAATGTTTAGATCAAAGGCAAAGGCGAGTAGAAAAGTTCGAATCCGAGGCAATTTCGTTTTGGAAGAGGGTAAAAGACGTATAGTGTTTTTGTTGATTGTGTTTTGTGTTCCGTTTTCAAGCAAAAAAGTATATCCGTAAAGAGAAAAAGAGAGAGAGAGAGAGAGAGAGAGAGAGAGAGAGAGAGAGAAGGAAAACGAGTTTCTTTTTGGTTTGGATTGGATTGTTATATAACACAACAAAAGAGTCTCTTACTTTAGTATGCGAGAGCGCGATAGAGGAGTGAGGAACGCGGTTGAAGAAAAAGCAAAGAAGCAATGCAGAGTATGAAGAAGAATAAGAGTACTAGTAATGAAGAAGTTCCCAAGCAGAAAGAGCGTCACATAGTTTCATGGTCCCAAGAGGTCTCTCCCTTCTTCTTTGCTTCCTCTGTTTTGTTCTCTTAATCGCTTGACTGGTCGGTTTGTCTAATATTCAATGCATGGATTACTTGACTTGCAGGAGGATGATATACTTCGCGAGCAAATTCGTATTCATGGAACTGAAAAGTATGGATTTTCTAATCAATTTTCACACTTCATTTTTGTGGTATTGATGAATGAAATTGATGGGTTTTTATTGGAATGTATGTCTGCAGTTGGACTATCATTGCATCAAAATTCAAGGATAAAACAACCAGACAATGCCGAAGAAGGTTGATTAGAAAAGGAAGAGAAAAAAAAAAAAAAAAAAAAAAAAATGATTTTTTTACATTTATCCTATATTATCCTATATATTGTCCTTCCAATAATTCTTGCTCTTTTGTTTTTTAGTTCATTCTGATTGGATGTAATGACACTATTGCAGATGGTACACTTATTTGAATTCTGATTTCAAGAAGGGGGGATGGTCTCCAGAGGAAGACTTGCTCTTATGTGAGGTACATTTTTGAACTCAAAGTTGCATATCAATACAAGGTAGTCTACCTTTCAAATGCAATTATTGGGATTTTGTTTTTAGCTATGTATTCTTTGATCAACCATTTGTTAGTTGATTAGCTTGCTTTGACGGTATCAGTAAGTTCTGAGTTTAAAGGAAAACAGAGTAAATCTATACTTTG
This sequence comes from Camellia granthamiana, assembly GCA_036172215.1. Taxonomy (NCBI): domain Eukaryota; kingdom Viridiplantae; phylum Streptophyta; class Magnoliopsida; order Ericales; family Theaceae; genus Camellia; species Camellia granthamiana. Next base: position 166,016,218 of record CM069904.1, read on the forward strand.
GCCAGACTTATAAAGAATTGTTTTGTTGTCTCCCAAAAGTCCAACAGAAAATACCATACTATATTTTGGATTAGATAAGCATTTAGTTGTTGTCTTACGAGGGAATCTAATACCTTGAGCTCAACTGCAGGCTCAAAAAATATTTGGTAACAGATGGACTGAAATAGCGAAGGTGGTTTCAGGGAGGTATATAAAATTTTAAATATTTGTTTTCTGTTGCAAGTGGAAAAGTTTATGGTAATTATAGTTTAATTTCTTTGTTGCCATGCTTACACAGAACTGATAATGCTGTGAAGAATAGATTCTCCACCCTGTGTAAGAAAAGAGCAAAACATGAAGCCTTAGCAAAAGAGAACAATACTTCATACATCAATCCAAACAACAAAAGGGTCATCTTTCCAAATGGGTCAAGTACAGCTGGAATATCAGAAAATGCTACACCTCTGAAGAAGTTGAGGTACAATTGATGTAGCTAGCCTTCATTTCCAAGTGAATGCCAATAAGTTGAAATGTTACAAAAATAACTCTTAGTTGTCATGATTTAGGAGGACCCATATCTCTGATCTCACAGAAAACTGCACGCGTGGAGAAAGGTTGCTTGAGGAATGTGGAACAACAAGAAGTCAGCAGCTAAGACCTCCATTTTCAGTACTTCAGCAAAACTTGCACAATGTGGGTGACCTGCCCACTCAGAATCATATCAACACCACCAAGGAGATCTCCAATGATGGTAATCCACCAAACTCTTTGATAAATGAACTAAAGTCGTAGAAAATGTACGATCCAAGTGCATCAATTACTTTAGGCCATAGAAATGTTTGTCATTTTCGTACTTTAACAATACAAGTCTGATTTTTTTTTTTCATCCATGATTAAAATGATGTAATAATGTGAACTTCCTTTCTTTTCCAAGAGCAGCTAGCAGTTACAAGATTCAAGGAACATTTCTTAAAAGGGATGATCCAAAGATATTTGCATTGATGCAACAAGCAGAACTGCTCAGCTCGCTTGCAGTCAAAGTTAATACAGAGAATATGGACCAGAGTCTTGAAAACACATGGAAGGTGAGGAACAGTAGGGATCACCGGCTTGGTTTCTGCTATCAATACATAATTATGAATCTCTGAGGCTGGCCCATTCAACACATCCAATGTCAGTTTAATGTGAATGATTGTGAGCAATAATACCAATGCATTTCTCTCACTTGTCTACTTATTGGATATTTCTCATAACAACAGATGCAATTATCTAGTAGGGTTTATTTTTGCTTTTCCTTCCATCATACCTTCAAGAAAGGTTGAAATGATGCTGTCAATCCATAGACATGTGCCAAAAGTAGGGTTGTACCAATTGCCACATGGTCTCATTGATTTCCTGATTAAATTGCAGATAAAGTAAATCATATATGATGCCCTTAGTGTTTGAATATTGCCTAATATAAACCAAATATGATATTCAGGTTCTCCAAGATTTTCTCAACCAAAACAGAGGGAGTGATATGCTTGGTATTAGCATATCTGATATGGATTTTCAATTTGAAAATTTTAAAGACTTGGTAGAGGACTTAAGAAGTAGTAGTGAGGGAAGTCATCCATTTTGGAGGTAACAAACATAAGTGTATAATATTAAGATTCAAGTAGTTTTTACTCGTAATAAAAATCTAGTTGATTGTTACTGTAGGCAACCTCATTTATATGAGGAGTCCCCAGACAGCTCTGAGTACAGTACAGGATCAACCCTCCTCTCCCAGACTGCAGGTGATAAAATGGAAGAGAGTCGAGAGGAGCTGTGTGCACTACATCTTGACAGTGTAGCTGAATCACAATCAACCCATATAGGAGACCAAATTTTTATTGGTGATTGTGAAAATGGAATTCTCTCTGGTGCAATCACGAATCAAGGTAACTTTGTCTTTATATTTAATGAGGACTGATAGATATTTTCAAATCATGTATTTGATAGAATCCTAAAGTATTTTTCTGGTGAATTTTCTTTTACAGATATGTTACCGTCTTGCGAGGATCTAAAAGACCATGATGGAGTCATTTCTGTCTTCTCAAGTACCGAGTATGGTTCTCCTCTTCAAGTAACCCCAATTTTCAGATCACTAGCTGCTGGTGTTCCCAGCCCAAAATTTTCAGAAAGTGTAAGTCATCTTATCTTACAATCTGCTGATTATTAAGCAAGTAGTAAGCTTCATGTCACCAACCCACACACACACACACACACACAGATTTAAAGTGCATTTCAAACAAGTAATATAGTGTCTACTAATAGGACTTTATTTCTGCTGATTGTCATGCCATTATCAAATGCAGCAAGAGTAGAGAAATGGTAGTAGTCCTTCTGATTTTTATTTATCAGTAGCAGTTTTATGTTGATAGAGAAGCATCAACATTAGCAGCATACCAACAGTAGATGCAACATCACTTACTGTCCTAGTGCAAAATCTTATCTGCAGTCAAAGCATTATTATTATCTTGCACTTACCCTAACTTATGCCAACTTGCTGGAATAAACTAAGCAAATGTTCAATTTTGAAAAATGAAATGATCTAATTCATGTCTAGCTGTGGAATATCATAAACTTTAATCAACTTGCACGCACCTTGCCATTGGTATCAATTAGAAATACATCTAAAAGAAGAGAGAGATGCGTATAACCTATGCATTAATTTTAAGAAAGTTCACAGCATAGGACTAAATCTGGAGAAAAAAAAATAAGGAAATTTTTTGAAATGATTCGAAGATGGGTAAGTGCTATGTTATCTAGCATGAAGTCAACAAACAAAACACTTTTCTATGTGTCTCATGAACCCAACTAAGGACTTCTATCAAAATTCTGACTTGGCTACCTTGCTGCAGAGATTCATAAATTTAAACTTATGAGTAGCTTCTGCTAAGATAGGAATTAAACTAGGATAACTGAGCTGGTTCTTTTTAATCAATAGTTTAACCTTGTTGAATTGTCTTTGTAGTAGAGCCAATTGGATGAAACAGATCCGTGTAGCTATTCCCAATTAATTTCTACTAAGGGCTTGTTGAGTTGAGTTTGAAATGATCTTGTTGCAGTACTGCTAACTTCTAACTTCTATAGCTTGGTGATTTTCAGGCCAGGTGATGCACTGGTGGCTGACAAGAATATCACAAACAAAAAAAGAAACACGTGCTTATGGATCTTCTGGACTAAATAACTAATAATTATTTAGTTAAATTTCTCCCAGTTATAAACGCTTTCTATGATACCAATTAGTTTCCATGATGGACTAGTATTACACCCTTAGTTGTAAGAATATATATATATATATGCAAGCCATTAAGAATTAGAAACAATACATGTAAGGCAATCACCCCTTAAATTAGAGAAACAGATCATCACTCCTGTATATTTACTAGCTAATAGTTTTTCTCATTTTCTAAGTAAACATGGTCATATGATATCCTTTGAATTATAGAGCAATTAGTTTCCAAGCGCCCACTCTAATTGTAAGGCAGCCATCACCCCTGAAATTACCTCTCTCTCTCTCTCTCTCTCTCTCTCTCTCTCTCCGTGTGTGCAAACCCTTTGTTCAATGCCCATTCCAGTTTCAGTTGTAGCTCTTGCAGAGCTTTTTATGCTCAATGCAATCAACAAACAAACAAACAAACAAACAAAAAAAGAAGAAGAAAACGATGTAGGTTAATTTGAACAGATGGCTACTCCAAAAATGCTAAAAATGACTCAACATTAACTCAACATGCTTGCTTTTATATCTAACTTTTCTGTTATTAACCAGACTAAACTTATTATTATGCTTAACAAAACATCATCTTAAAGAAGTATAAAGACTAAAGCATAACTTTTGATATCGGACTTAAAAGATGGTCAATTGTTTCTAGCAGTGGCCTGAATGCTGTCTGGCCCATGCTCTGATTAAGCCACTGCTAAATGGTTCATATTTTACAGAGGATAGTCTAGTGTTTACATGCCGTGTCCTGCATTTTTCTAAAATTGTTGTGTTAGTGTGTTTGTGTCACATGCACTTCTTACCTACCACCACTTCAGTTTGTGAATTATGCTACTCTTTCATGCTTTCTGCTAATTGAATATACCTTCATGCCAGTTTGTATTAACTGACTACATACATTTTGATGCATTTTTTCAGGAGAGGCAATTCCTATTGAAAGCACTTGGAATGGACTCACAATCTTCAAATCCTAGTACCAATTATTCACAACCTCCACTGTGCAAACGGGCTCTCCTCCAAAGCCTATGATCAACCTTACTGATCCATCTCACAATACCGAGTTCTGCAAGGTTTGCAGCCACTATAATTACTAAATTACCCTGAAATTTTCGACATATAGAGCTTTTTCCTTCTCTTTTTTCGAATTCATTTCCCTTCGGATCGCAGTCATTTCAACCTGATTTCTTTTACAAAGAGAGGCCTACTAAGATCTGCGTTTCAAATCCAGAATGCTACGGTGTATTCTGGCATTTCCCTGACAGATCTAACAATATGTTCTGCGTTCTCTTAGAACCCTAATACTTGCGTTAATTTTTTCAGTGTGCCAGCCTTTGAAGTGTGTCATCATTCCATTTTATTCAATCTTGTTCTGGGATTCGGATATGGGTATTCCGGGTCCCAATCAAGTTTTTGTTCTTGAGTTGTCATTTGTACAGAACCAGCATTGTTTTATTTCCTACTATTTTTGAGATTGTAATTACACATTGTCATCTCGACTATATTACCCCCTTAGGGAGGGGGTCTAGAAGAAGGAAAAACAAAAACTAAAAAAAGGAGGATCAAGAATTTGAATTGATCTCCTATTTGTGGTTCTTAGGTGTGCAGAGGGTATAGAATAATTTTACTCTTTTTTTTTTTTTTTTTTTTCACACATATTTTCATGTAATGTAACTTATATTGATTGGAGTGGAGAATGTGATATGGGTTTTGTGTGCATAGAATTTATTCTTCTCTCTCCTTCGCTCTCTTTTTTTTTCTTTTTTTTTTTTTGATCTGAGATTAATGTAAGAAACAAATTTTGAAGATAAAGAAAGAAAACCGAAGCAGAGTAAACATAGAGAAGCATAAATGGAAAGAATAAAGAACACTATTAGATTTGGGTAGAGGGAAATGTTAACGAATATAAGATGACAATTCCCTCTCAGTGCTTTTCTCTTGACAAATTTTTATCCAAATTCATGATGGAGCACAACTGGAAACTAGTAATACTGGAAACTAAAGATAAGAGCAGGATAAAAAATATTTAAAAAAATGGCACTTACAGAGGTGAAACTTCATGTTTATGGGGTCTGGCTCTGGCAATGAGATGGGATGGGAACTTGCCCATTTCTCTGACTTTGTCTCTCATTTTTCTGAGATCTTCTTCAAGTGGGAATGTGATGTGGGGGAGGAGGGGTCTGAGGAATGTGGTGTATTTAAACTGGTCAGCGGTGGTGGTGGAAGACAAGTGTGATTATGAACAAAGCAAAAGTTACTGGTAAAAAGTGGGAGGGAACCCTCTACAAAATAAAGTGGACTCTCTCTCTCTCTCTCATCCTAATTGATGTTAGGCAGGTATAAGATGACAAGTTTGCCCTTCCTCTGATCCATTTCAATGGTTTGACTTTAGGGATAAACAGGTAATTTGAGTCTCCATGGTCCCCTGGCTATGGCCCAACCACTCAAGAACCTTAATGCATGAACTTCTTTCAACTAAGGGCAAGGATTACCACTGGGTCCATTCTTTTGTCAATAACAGAACAAGGCAACAACACAAATTGACTTACAAAAAAATATTACTACATATACAAAAATAATTATAGAATTAATCACAAGGTCTCATTTGGCATCAAGTTTTAAGTTGGCCATTCCTTTTTTTTTTTTTTGGTTTTATTGAACTTTTTCAATTTTAAATTTGATTTTTTTACTTTTTAAGTCTATTTAAACTGAATTATCCTAGAACCTATAACGATAGAAAGTTTTTTAAATAGTCTACTAAAAGTAAAAACCATTATTTTATAATATAAAAAAAAATCTCAAATTTAGTTTCTTTTTCATCTTTGGTTGGGGTTTTTTTCAAAATTTTATTTATTTATTTATTTTTATGATTTGTTTAACCTAAATAGATCTAAAAAGTAAAATTTATTTAAGCATTCCTTTAAAAAAGCTCATTAAAAATAAAAAATTGAGAAAATTGACTATCAGCCAAAGTGGAATTCACAACATGAGCCCACAATGGAATTCATATGACTTGTGAGTGGAGTTGTGGTTGGTTCTGTTGTTTTTTTATCACTAGCATTTCTCATTAAAATAATTGTTTTATAATAAAAAAAAAAACTATGCAATAACCTTTGGATTAATATTATAATTATTTTGGGGTTAGGGCAGGAGGAATAAGAAGAGAGTTCAGCTACTAGTGTAATCTTCTTTCTTGATTTCAAGAAATTTCATACATAGATAATATATACATTTTATTTACCAAACATTACACAATCAGGGAGACACATTAGTTCCAATACAAAAAATGACTCATACTAATGATTCAATTAAGCATATTCAATTTTCATTGCAAATAATTATAAATAAATAAAAAATGGTGGATCAAACACAGCCTCTGCACTTCTGATTGCTATTTGTCAAGGCACAGTAAGCAATGGCGAAGATGATGAAGAGGAAGATGGGGAAGCCAATGCAAAAACCGGAATCACCATGAAATTCAATCACACGCGCTGCGACATGGCCAGCCTTGCATGTGTCACAGTCATAGCACAACTTGTCAATGTTGTTGCTCCATGCAACGCAGTCATGGTCCTTGGAAGCAAGACCCTTTTTTGGCACCACCCACAAGGTTTCATTCGGACGCCACTCGAAACCACATTGGGGTGGAGGCCTGCAACAACCGAACTGAGAAGAATTTTTTTTTTGGTCACAATTAAGCAATCTCTTCTTATTTTGTCATTGAAGATAATCTTTTAAAGCACTCTAGAGAACATGAAGAGATCATAGTTAGCTTCCTATATATATGTTTAATGATGTATGAATGAAATTTTTAGAAAGATTTTTTATTATTAGATATAAAGATAATAAAATTCACATTAATAAATATTTTTATTTAATAGTTAAAAGATTTCATATAAAAATTGTTTATACATAATTGTTCATCATTTGCATAATATGTGACTAAAGTAAAGTAGAAAAATCATTATAGGGAAGGATGCAAGCTTTTAGCTAGCAAGCACTTAACCTCATCCACATGCATTAAATCTCTCACCTTCTATGTTTGATGATTACAAGCATGGCATATACAAATATATATAAAGCAGGGGCGGATAGTTGTTTGAAATTTTGTCACAATTTTTTTTTTTTTAATTAGAGAAATTCATTTCAAATCAAACTATTCTAAATTTTGTAAATGTGGCCTAGGGTTCTCTCTCCTTACAGAAAAGATTGGTCCCATAAGCTCTGAGTACTATCTTCCTTATGAGAAAGGGAGACATGAATAGTCTTTATAATAAATATGACTCAACCATTAAGTTACTTAAACTGTTGTCTAAGACCTAAAAGAAAATTTCAAAAAATTCTTATTGTGGAAAACCTTAACTTTTTAAGTTTATATAAGGCATTTTGATATTTTTGAGAGACCTCCAAAAACCTTCGGCCTACTGTACATTGTGTGTAATTATGAAGACAAACACACACTTATAAAACACAAAATGTGAAAGAAAGAAATTAAAGAAAAGAGAAGAAAACCTGCTTGGTATATTCCACTTCATTGTCCTTGGCACTGAGGAGTCTAATCTTACAAAACTGTTGTTGAATCATACATTTCTTGGCCTCAACCCATTTCTCATCATTCACCATCTATTTTCTAAACAATGGCATGAATTCTTTGAGTTTATACCCTCTGTTAGCCTTCACTACATCAGCAGGGCTATTGCTGGTCACCACGAAAGTGATCGTTGTCATACAAAGGGCCATAATGATCACCATAGAAAACATCCATAGATAAGTCAACATCAAAACCCTACATTTTGCCGTTGCACCGATCAGCCCCACCACCGACATGACCAGAATGAAAATTCCAAGCCCTATGGTCACTACCGGTGATTCATCATCACACGATACAGGGCCATTAATGAAAATGTACGTAGCGCTGGCGATGGGAATGATTGATAGTAGTAATCCAAAGAAGTTGAAGCTTGTGATCACAGCGTTGCTAAATTCTACCATTTGTGACAAATACTACAATGACGGAGACCAGATGTACTTGTGACTTTTTTATTTCTTCTTTTTTATAAAATTTTGTGAGTTGTTTTCAATTGGATTCACAACTATTTAATGCCATATGTTGGACCTTAACATAGATTTGCTATATGTTGTACCTTAACATAGATTTGCCAAAGATAGATTATAGATGACAAGAAGTTGATGGTTGATTACTTTGATTTTTCTCTTACATTTCCACTATTTCTTTTATCTTTTTCCTTTTTTTGGGTAGAAATGAGCTAAAATATATTAAATAAATTTAGTACAATAAGTTGATCTGGCATTCAAAGCCAGTTGACTGCTAATACACTAAGGTACAGTAATGAAAAACCAAATTCCTAAATCCTTCCAATGCTAAAATTCAGATTGTTTCTTATGCTAGATAGCAAATCAGGCCATTGGTTCGCTTCCCGGTAATAGTGGTAAACAATTTTAAAATTCTCCACTAAGGACAAATCAGTCCAAACCAAATGTTAGTTAAAATTTTAAAGACATTCTTAACTCTTTTTCAAAATAAATAAATAAATTTGTTAGGTCCCTTTATTGTCAAATCCGGTGACAAAACTTTGTGCCTGATCAAAATGTAATTTTTGTATTTTTGTACTTCCCGCTCGAGCGGGGCCATGTGAGCTCGAGCGGAGATTGGAGGATTTCAGTATGTTGACAGGGCTGCAGAAGTACTGAAGGGTGTGAATTCACGCTCGAGCGGAATATTCAGCGCTCGAGCGCACCTCAGCTTAATCACGCGCATCTTTTGTTCAGGCCGCTCGAGCGGAGATCGCGAGTTTCAGAATCCGGATTGGCTTCAAGTGATTGATTTCTTTCAGATCTGGGACTCCTTTTGGTTTTCGATAAATAGGTAGTTTTCTCCTAAAACTGAGTGAACTTTTTTCTAGATCTGATCCAAGAATTCTAGAGTTTTGGTTAAAGTTTTCTTCTGAGATTTTTCATAGTTTTCCTTGATGTTCTTGAGAGAGTTCTAAACTTATGCATTAAGATTCATACATCAAGGAGGTTGATTCTTAAAAATTCAAGTGAGTTCTCTTCGGTGGATTCCGAAGATCAAAACGTAGAATTCAAAAGGCGTTTGATTCTACGCAGTCGTTAATTCGACAAGTGAAGTTGTGGTGTGGAATCAACTTCAGGATCAGTTCCGTGACGAAGGCGTGGTGAAAGAGTTACAGAAGATTCAGAGACAAATTGACTGGGTTGGGTAATTTGTATGGTATCTTTGTAATCTTTTAGTTCTTTAGTAGTGGATTGATCAGTGGCGGTTCGCCCGTGGTTTTTGATTACAATTGAAGGTTCTTCAATTGTGGTTTTTTCCACGTAAAAAATCGTTTGTGTCGATTTATTGTTTATTCTTAAAAATAGACAATCTAAAATCACTCTCGTAAGTGCTTGATGATTTTAGGTTGAGTGTTTTGTATTGTTGGGATTTGGAATACGTTAATCTTGATCTAGTCATGAATCACGTAGGATTTTCAAAATTAATTAATTAAAATTCAACAGGTTTTTAGTTAAAAAATCACATACAAATTGTAAAATTATCCTTTCTATTTTTTATACGTTTTTTTGTATAACAAATCACTAAAAAAATCAATTCCCAAACAATTTATGAGTTAAAAGTAATGGGACTTCATATACTACAAACCCCCACAAATAATAATAATAATAATAATCTTCACTCAATTTCATTCCAATAAAACAATATTCCAATCATATAAATCACAAACTTGGCACAATGATCAGTAAAACACCAGATTTGGATTGAATTAAACTTAAGTTTTCATTACAGAATAATTATAAAAAATGGTGGATCAAACGCAGCCTCTACACTTCTGATTGCTATTTCTCAAGGCACAGTAAGCAATGCCAAAGATGATGAAGAGGAAGATGGGAAAGCCAATGCAGAAGCCGGAATCACCATGAAGTTCAATCACACGTGCAGCGACATGGCCAGCCTTGCATGACTCACAGTCATAGCACATCTTGTCGCGGTTGCTGCTCCAAGCAACGCAGTCATGGTCCTTGGAAGCAAGACCCTTTTTTGGCAGCTCCCATGAGGTTTCATTTTGACGCGGCACAAAACCACATTGGGGTGGAGGCCTGCAACAACCGAACTGTGATGGAAAACAAAGAATAATTAGAATGATAAAAAAAATATATATTTATTTATTTCACAATGAAGAATGATAAAAATATTTGTTACATGTCAATATTTGTTACCTTTGAGTTTAGTGATGACTTCTTCTTTTTTTTCATAAATAGAACAACAAATTCAATCTCAACTAGTTATTTCATTGTGCATGTTATATTGAAATTTTTTGTAAGTTGACTTGACCAACTCAATATCACATTGACATTGACTCTTCTTTTGACCATGTCAAATTGGACCAAGTAACATTTAGGTTGATAGCATCATCAAAAAAAAGACATGGACAAAGTCAAATTTGAATAATGCATTGAGGCTAAAATTAGGTAAAAATATCTGTAAAAAAAATTAAAAAAAAATTTCATATGTGCCAATATTTTTATATTATTAACAAGCCATATAAACCTATAGACTCCATGAAATTTGAAACCTAAAAGGAAAATAAATGAAAAGGCTAAGTGTAAAGTTCAAGTTATTCAAAATTTCCATTCTATTGATGATGAGATTCAAAAAGAAAACAAAAAATAAAATTATTTTGTAATCTAAAACCTATCTTTATGAACTTAGGTCAATACGAAAATAAACACCAAAACCTTTTGCACTTCACTACTCGTAGTAAAAATTAAAAGAATATGAAGACAGACAAACACATAAACACAAATATGAAAGTGAGAAATTAAAGAGAATAAAAAGCAAACCTGCTTAGTATATTCCACCTCATTATCAGTAGCATTAAGGAGCCTAATCTTACAAAAATGTTGTTCAATCATACAGTTCTTGGCATCAACCCATTTCCCATCATTCACCATATATTTTGTGAACAATGGCATGAATTCTTTGAGTTTGTACCCTCTACTGGCTTTGACTACATCCGCAGGACTATTGCTCGTCACCACAAAAGTGATTGTTGTCATGCAAAGGGCCATGACAATCACCACAGAAAACATCCATAGATAAGTCAACATCAAAACCCTACATTTTGCTGTTGCACCAATCAACCCCACCACCGACATGACAAGAATGAAAACTCCGAGTGCCATGGTCACTACCGGGGATTCATCATCGCATGATACAGGGCCATTGATGAAGATGTATGTAGCACTGGCGATGGGGACGATTGATAGTAGTAGTCCGAAGAAGTTGCAACTTGTGATTACAACGTTGGTGAATTCTACCATTTTTTATAAATATTACGACGAAATAAGAGACAACGTGCTTGTAATTTCTTTTTTAACTTTTGTTTTGTTAATAAAATAAAATTTTGTGAATTGTGTTTCACAACTATTTAATGCCATATTGTTGTATACCTTAACATAGATTTTCTAAAGATAGATTTTTTATGACACAGAGTTAATAGTTCATTACTTTATATAGGTTATTTTTTCTTACATAGCCACTATTCTTTACTATTATGGCTGGAGTAATTAGAGTCAAACTTGCATGCATGGCATGGACAAATCAATAAAGCTTGTGAATTTTGAAGAGGGAGAATGTTGGTTTAAGGACGGTTGGCTGGCCCAAGCTTGGCCCGATCTGTTGGGTCTCGGCCCGACTTACGCTGTCTTAGAATTGGGCCACATATTAGGCCCAAATTTCCTCAAGTTGGGCCTGAGCCTAACCCATCCCAAGGCCATAAGTTGGCCAAGGCCAAACAACCCTTAAAGGATTGTTTGGGATGTACTATATAAATGTACTTTTTGACTTTTTAGTTAAAAAAATAGAGGAAAAAAAATGTATATTTGAGATAATTTTTTGACTTTTTACGAAAAGATGTGTAATAAATTATTGTAGTAAAATTAAAATAACTATTCTACTTTTGTTAACTTTTTGAATTTTAAGTTTTTGACTTTTGGATAGTTGAATTCAAAAGGCAAAATAATAATTTTGCCCTCTAGGCTTCCCCCAAATAGTATAGACTTTTTTATTTTTTTTGGTAACTTTTTGACTTTTGTATGTTATCCCAATTCATTTCATACACTTTCTTTTTTTTTCTTCAGCAATTAAAAGTTCATAAAAAATTGGTGGTACCATTTCAAGAAATTTGTTTTACTGTCAATATATTGATGCCAACAAAAACCACCAAGCCATTTTCAGCTTAGAAAATTGTAATTTTTTTTTCATGACAATATGACTTGCCTAAGCCACATATGCATATAGGGATATAAATTTGGCCTGGCTCGATCCACCCGGGTCCGGGCTTGGGCTGCCCATATCTAGCCACGTGAGCTCCCGCCAAAAAAATGGGCCGAGTCGGTAAAATTAGGCTCAGGTCCAAGGGTATTCAAATGCTGGGCAGCCTGATAGTCTTGGACTTGGGCTTGGGCTTGAGCTTGAATTGGGTCTAGGCGGGCCTAAACATTTTTTTTATTTTATTTTTTCCATAAAATTTTATTTTATTTTTACTAAAAATGACATTGGGCCTCGAGCGGGCTGGACCTCGGTCCGGGCTTTGAGCGAGACGATAGATCGGGCCCACGGATGGGTCGAGCTTCAAAATGACGACCTAGGCCCAAGATTTCAAATTGGACTCAGACCCAGGCATATCTCAGACCGCGAGCAAACTTTGGATCGTCCATAGGCCGCGGGTCATTTTTATACCCTTGTATGTATATTGTGAATTGAGTGAGATATCATTATATGGCTTTTTATTTATTTTTATTATTATTATTTTTAATGTTCGCTCCGTCTTGAAGTGTAGAGGCTACAAGGAGGATGACAAATCATATGAGAGACATGTGACAACTTTCGGTAAAAAATTTTAAGGTATTAATAATTGAATTAATTTAACACAAAGTGATTAGTTAGACACAAATGTATCTCAATTGGAATCGCATAAGCCGAATGAAAAACTTTGTAGACCATTGTCATTTTCTATACCCGTCCATATCAACATCTTCATTTCAATTTCATTCATTTTTTTAAAAAATATTTTTTTATTAATTATCCAACATTCGGTAACTCTTTCGTTTCATCCATCCGTCTATAATTTTATGTGCTACATCCAATCCTAATTCTTAACTCTATCTATATTGTGCTTACTATTGCGTACTGTTTAAGCGTAAAATAATAATAACGGTTTGATGTTTCATTGTGCTTTGACGTTTAAAAAGAAGTAAAAATTCAGTTTAACACTTTTTGTAGAAAGGGAACATCATCAGCCGCTCTGGAGATGTTATTAGACATTAGATACATAGATAAACCAAAACACATAGATACACAACAAATGCTCACATAATTATCACAAACTTAATAATATCAAATTTCAGTCGAAGCCAACTGGTACTAGTTTTAAAACTCATGTCATTCCAACAACACGTCAAAACTTCCCCTAACCACATGTAGAGACTTGAAAAATAAGATCTACTCCGTTACATTCGTCTATATTCAAAATGTGATATTGAACCTTGCGGTTGCACCAATAATATATCATGGACTTCATATGGGCTCTCTCTTCTTCTGCAATCTCTGCAATTTCCTCCATTTGAGATAAATCTGGTACGACAACCCTGAGAAGACCATGAAAACGCTCCCCCATTGCTTTGTAGATAGCGGGTTTCCACTAAGAACTGAAGACACCACAATGCTGACAAATTTGCGAGTTGTGGTGATGGTGGTGTTAGTGAGAGAACCAAATCGACTTATGGTTAGAAAAATGAAATTCTGTCCCACTGCACCGCACAGGCAGTAGAGAAAAATGTCCCATGCTGCATCTGGGTGCAACTTGCAGAATTTAACTGCCTCGTATCCACTAGCACCCGGATATCCAAACATGAAGGCTGTATTGTAAACGGTACCCCACAAGTTCATACCCAACATTATGTCCCAAGCACTTGTCTTCGGGTACCTGAGCAAGTGGAAGCAATCTGATTCAAAAGGTGTGCGTGCAATTATAGATTGATGACAAACAATTGAGAGTGCATCAATGAGAACACTCACCAAGCATTTTATGAGGCAGTCAACGTGCAAAATAGTTTGTAGAAGAAAAAAAAGGTGAAACATTTGGGATGTGATGACATGACTAGTGTTTGGCATTGAAGCAAAGCATGGTGGTTTATCATGAGGGTGACAATATCTATGAGCGAGAGAGAAAGAGAAATATGTATTAAATTGAATATTGTGTTGAATAATTATTAAAATAGGTAAATTACATTAACACCTCTTGAGGTTTATATTTATTACAATTCTCCTCTCACCTTTTGAAAATTACATTCCCCTCTCTGAAGTTTAAAGTTTCATTACTGATTGCTCCCTCTAGCAATTTAATTTTTTTAAGGGTAAATTACATTAACACCTCTTGAGATTTTGTCTAATTACTATCTACCCTTTGACGTTTTGAAAATTATATTCTCACCCCTGTAGTTAATAGTCACATTTCACAAACTTCACTGCTTATATAAAAACTCCTAGTAAAAAGATAAAGAAAATTACATTAAAAAAAGAAAAGAAAAAGTAAAGGATAGGGGAAAAAAAAAAGAAAGTAAAGCAAAGCAAAAAAAGAGAGAGTGCATGAGAGGGTTAGTGTAATTTCCCAAACATCAGAGGGTAATATGTATTAAATCCAAACATCAGAAGGTAATATGTATTAAACCCAAACCTCAGGGTTGTAAGTGTAATTTACCCTTTTTTTAAATACCAATTTTGCCCTCACTGGGTAAATAACATTGACACTCCTCACATTTTAGAAATTACAATTCCCTTCCCAAGGTTTAAAGTAGCATTACCAATTGCCCCTTCGGTTAGTATTAGTTGAAAACAAAATTCATTGAAAAAAAAAATTAATTGGAAAAAAATTTATTTGAATAAAAAAATTAATTGAAAAAAAAATTTGTTAGTCAAATTTTTAAATTTCTGTTTAAAAATCAAAGTAAACTCATTTTTTAACTTTACGTTTTTTTCTTAAATTTACAAACTGAGACAACCATTTATGAACCAAAAAAATTATCAAACAAGTTTTATGACAGTTTTTAAAATTTTTGTAAATATAAATTGAAAACAGAAAACGAAATAGTTACCAAACAGGATTAAGATGATAAAAATATCGTAAAATTAACAAATAATTAAATAAGTTACCAACGTAAGTAATGACTTATTAAAAGATTCTTAGGCTATATGTTGTTTGATTTTTAGAAAAAAATTTTAAAAATTAAAAATTAATTTGGTTAAGAAATAAAAAATAAAAAATAAAAAATAGTTATCATTTTTATATAATTTTTATCTTTCGAGTGTAATAAACATAAACCTCAAGGGATGTCAATGTAATTTTTATCTTACGTTAGTTTTTAAACAGAAATTTAAAAATTTTACTAACAAAATTTTTTTTCAAATAATTTTTTTTTTCAAATAATTTTTTTTTAAAATATTTTTTTTTCAACTAATACTAACCGAGGGAACAATTGATAATGCTACTTTAAGTCTTGGGGAGAGGATTGTAATTTCTAAAATGTGAGCGGTGTCAATATAATTTACCTAGTGAGGGAAAAATTGATATTTAAAAAAATTAAATTGCTGAAGGGAGTAATCTGTAATGAAACTTTAAACCTCAGGAAGGGGATGTAATTTCCAAAATGTGAGGGGGGAACTGCAATAAACATAAATCTCAGGGGGTGTCAATGTAATTCACCCTTATATAATTATGTAATAATATATACCGGACTCCTTTATATAAGAGGAGAGAAACCTAAGTATGATAATCTTAAATATAGTAATAAATATAATATGGTAAGTATGATAGACAAAATATATAGTTATTATATTTAACACCCCTCAAACTCAAGTTACCAACTTGAGTTTGGAGAAAGAAACTAAAACATGAAATAAAACTAAAAATAAAATAAAATATGGGTAGATCCGAGTCAAATAGATTGCAAAGTCCAGATGGGTGCACATGGGTGCTTGAGATAGATTAGAGGCCGAAGCTAATGCTAAGAGACAATTTATGATCGTACTGGACCATTGTAGAAATTGGTCGGAACTAATGTCGGGATAGGTTAAGGTCATGTTGGACCGTTGTAAAAACCAACTTGAATCAATGTCAGGACAGCATGGCACACACATAACTTATAACATAGTGCTGAACGATGGTGGTAACAGATGACTGAGTGCGCTGCCTAGTCGGAACTAATGTCGGGATAGCTTAAGGTCATGCTGGACCGTTATAGAAACTAACCGAAATCAATGCCGGGACAATTTACAAAGTCATGCCAGACCGTTGTAAGAACTGACCGGAATCAATATCGGGACAGTTTAAGGGGTCATGTTGGACCGTTGTAAAAACCAACTTGAATCAATGTCAGGACAGCATGGCATATGCATAACTTATAACATGGTGCTGAACGATGGTGGTAACAGATGACTGAGTGCACCAGGCGGCGGCTTGGATGGTGCGTCAAGGGGTGGCTTGGATGATACGCCAGAAGGAACTGCTTGGGTTGTGCGCCAGAGGGGACGACTTAGGTGGTGTGCCAAAGGGGCAACTTGGGTTGTGAGCCAGAGGGGGCAGCTTGGATTGTGCGTCAAGGGACGGCTTGGATGGTGCACTAGAGGAGACGGCTTGGGTCGTGTGCTAGAGGGGGCAGCTTAAGTAGCTTAGGTGATTCACATGGTAGGTATTAATATTCCCCTCAAACTCAAATAGGTTTGAAAATAGAAACCTATTTGAGATTGAAACATAGGGAAAGACAAAATGGAGCAAAACACACAAAAAAATGGATTGGGAGTAAAAAAATAAAAAATAAATAATAGATATTTGGGATAGGAATAAACTAGTGAACAGAGGAAAAAATCACCATGAAACGATAGTGAAAGAAAAGATGGTAGTGGAATGGGTTGAGATCCAACGGGCAACCAAGGCAAGGCTGCTACCTACCAGTGAAGTGAAATTACTAGGTACTTAACCTAGCTCTAATGGAGTTATAATATCTAAGAGAGATAGAAAGAGAAAAAGAAATCTGTATCATATTGAATATTGTGTTGAATAATTATGTAACAATATACACAAGATTTTTTTATATAGAAGGAGAGAATCCTAAATACGGTAATGAATATAATATGATGTGTAGACAGAATATATAGTTATTATATATAACAAAGAGAACATTATTTCTTTGAACTGTCACTAGTTTGCTATTATCTGCCTAGTATGATCTCGGGGTAAATCAAAGCTTCCTGAAATCCAGTTGTGAAAAATTCACGTGACATTCAGGCTGCGTTTCGAACTAGGATTTGGATGGATATATGAAGGGAGAGGGAAAGCGACAAAAATAGAAGCTAAATATATCATTTTTTCCTTATCTTTTCCTTTCCCTCCACAGACCCCTCTTCAGATCCTAAATCCAAACACAGCCTCAGGGTAAACAGTCAACCAATAAGCCCTCTAGATATGCTTTGAGCCTGTCAGGTGTAAAGTATTTTGAATTACCAAAAGAGTTCTAAAATGCTAAGGAACAAGAAGCAGCTTCATTGGATATGTGAACAAGTTTCTAAATATGTTCCTGAAATTTTTCTGACACAACACTCTTTGTTAGTTTGAGAATAATCCTACCATATTTTCCCTCAAGTATGACCCTCTCTTCCCCAACACACGCACAAAAAAAGGTCAGGGTCAAAAAAAAAGGAAAAAGTGCAGGAAGTGCATTTTCTATGATTGCTTTCTAACTAGCAGACTACTAAAAAAATAGACATATATATAAGAAAAGTACCAGTGGAATCACTAAGAATAACTGGCAATATCAATTTTTTTGTCTTTTTGGACTGATGTACCTTGATGTAATTGAATCTTGAGTAGCATTTGTAAATCCATCAAAAGCAAGATTAAGGAAACACAGCCCATATCCAAGTGGAGCATTTGGGTGCGCTAGCTTGCTTATTGTCTTTGAGCTAGTCTGATACACATCAAAGTAAAAACAAGAGAAAAGTATAGGATTCAATTGTTTATCCAAACTAAATTTATCAGGCAGAGACCTGTCTTTTGGCCCAGCATACTAAAAAATAAAAAAAGAAAGTAAACCAAAACAATAATTGAAAAGAGCAGCCCATAGTTCCAATAGAATGACTTGTATATTCCTCACCTTTGCAAATGCAAACATAGAAACACCACCAGCAACCAGGAGAGTGCAGACATACTCTGGAAAAGTGTATCTAATACCATAAACTAAGCTACCCATCAGCATCACTGCATAAAGAGAAAATATCACATCTGTTAACCACAGAAACCACTACAGCTATAAACTCTTGATTTAATTAACAAAGATATTTACAATAAAAATTCCCACCCATCGAAATGAAAAAAATGGTCTTCTAACTAACAAAAGAATGGACAAGGCACATAACACCTGTGCCTTGCTTTTTCCTTATTAATGTGTGAATGTTTTCTCATCATCTATTTGCAAACAGAGAAAACCACAATTTCTTTATCATATTCCCACACCTACCAACAATGAATATATGTCTAGTTGATCTCACATTGCAGGTGTCAATTCCAAGGTTAGTCTATGCCAAAAATTCCGTAGTTTCTCTACTACTAATAAGATGAATCTATAGAAGAAACTATCACCTGCTTGCTGAGTTTATTGAAAGAGGTCATGATAAATTCTTCGAGATGAAGAATCCTCTGTGATTTTATATTTTAAGTTCTCTTATTCTTTTATTTTATTTTTCCTTTGAAGTGTGTTAAGTATTACTTCTAAAGTCATTTTGTGTAACACTAGCAAAACAAAACGTCACACACAGGCGCCAGAGGAAGTACAAACTTATAATCAAAGTCAGAAGGAAAGTCAAAAGGATGAAACAGCCTTAATCAATTATGTTAAACAAAAACCATGCTTAAAATTATGTCAAGAACTCACCTGGTATCATTTTTGAAGATTTTGCAAGGACCTGCAAGTGATAGTAATAGAATAATAAGCATTTAAAACCACCAATGCATTTGTTGTGTTACTTTAAAAAAAATGGTTAAAGCAAATTGAACATGTTGGGGGCGAGGACAGTCTTGATGGTAGACAATTTACCTAAGGCCTATCGCCTAGTGTTGGTTAAATTAAAGAAATAGTGGGTGCCAAGGACTGAGCACAAGCCTGACCAGATAATTATTGACATACAAAGCAACCAAACTCATATTCAACCCATGTCCTTACACTTGACAACCTAAACTTTAACCATTGCAGAGCAAGCAATGGCCCCTCATTGGCCTGATAGGTAACTATGGTTTGAAAATGGGTATTATCCTTGATTGTTTACATTGTAGAGAGGTTGGCTCATTGGTTCACTTGTGAGATTTTAGTATCATTGGGTATAAAAATGGTATCAAAATCATACAATTTCCCCAAGTGACATTGACAATGGTGAAGGGCTAAACTTTCAACAAATAGATAAAAAGAGTTGCATAGAAAGTGTCAAATATGGAAACAAATTGAAAATACCTAGGCAGGGTAACTGATATACTTTAAAGCTTCAATCCCCATAGCTGGGCCAATTGTATTTGTAATGCCAGCACTCCAGTAACTCCACCATGGAGCACCGCCATTACTACCACTGGACCAAAGCTTTATTACTGACCCATAACAGCACATTAAACTAATTACTTATATGACACCCGAAAATTTTTCTTTTAAAATTGCAATAAATAGAACTCTAAAATAATAATAATAATAATAAAAAGAATAAATAATAAATAATAACAATAAAAAATATATATATATAAATAAATGATTTAGGAAATTGGGAAGTTATCAATTAAATTGTTTGTGAGACACCACACATTAAATATTTTAGTAAGTGGTAAATGATGTTTTATAGTTGGGTGGTGAGATTTATAGACGTGAACCTAACGTATAATCATAAGTAATTTTAGGACTTATAAAAGGAATCATCATCTTTAAATTTGAATTTTGAATAATAATAAAACAAAAAAACGAAAAAAAAGGGGGTGATTTGTCGCCATCCTAATACATAGGATGGTGACTAAGTGACTAGGTGATTCACCAACTTGCCACGTATTAGTCACATGGAGAAGGGCAACTTGACACCTATTTAACACGTGGCCGAACCTAGCAAAACATGCTGAGGAATGATACAAATTCATTGCCTATAAATAGGGAAGTAATGGACTGATTTCAACAAGAAGAAAACTAAGGAAAAGTATACAAGAGGCAGGATACCAATCAATAAGAGGTAGCACCGAGTAGCCGTGAATTGGTCGAAGTGAGAAAATAAAGATTAAGGGTCAATTTTAAGGTAAGTTTTATTATACCTTGAGTTAGTATAATATGATTTTTATATGTCTTAAGTTACCATAATATATTTTACGAATGTTTTAAGTTACCACAATTTATTTTATATAATTTATGTTTTATGGTTAGGTTAATGTTTCAATTATGTGGATTATTTTTTAAACTCTATTTGTTCAAATTAAAACCCATGAATATGTTTGTTTAAATTTTAGAGATTATTTGACAATGACCTTGTAAACAATTATTTTCTATAAGTACCACTACGGAAGTCCCATACCTTAGGGGACTTAAATAACCATAGGCCCCTGTTTGACCACTTTGTGGTCCCCTGTTTGTTATGGATCCATTAACCCCTGTAGTGATTGTCACTTTAGTGACCCATGTTCTGTACCGTGGTTATAGTGATTTATTTCCGTTTCTGCCACTTAATTTATTTGTGTATTCAACTCAAATTATGTAAATGTTTTAGCTTAAATAACTATCCATGGCTATTTTGTGCCCCTATACTCACAGTATAATATTTCTCACTTTGCTATGTGCTTATAGCTGTTACCCCTTTCAGGTGACGAGGTTTAGCGGGATCAAGATGGAAAATGAATCGCTGTGTTGTTTTTTTTTTAAATCTTTTTTTTTTTTATTTCTGTCTGTTTTGTTTTGAACTCTTGTAATATAAATAAAGTTCAAATGACTATGTTTTATTCCCTTTTAAATAAGCATTTGGTACCCACTTATTTTATTTAATTTATCTGCTTGCGCTGCAACTACAAAATTATTTGAATTATTTTATTTTTATCTTGTTACGACGCCGAACCTTTGGGTACCAGGCTTGGGTCGTGACAAAAGTGGTATCAGAGCAATGGTTTTTTTTTTTAAAAAAAATAATGTTAAGTTTTTTTGAATTTTTCCGTATAATTTTCAAATTATTTGAATTGAAAACTTTTACAAAAAAATGTGTATAAAATAAAATTGTATATGTTTTTTTTGGAATTTCCCGTACGATTATTCACATTAATTTTAATTACATTAATTGAAATTCACATTATTGAATTGTAAAATATATATATATATATATGATATATTCAAAAAGAAAAATTGTTAACCTTGTATTAGTTGATATTATGTGGTATGTCTAACACAAGTAAACCATGTTATAATGTCTAGGCTAAGTTTTCCTGTGTTGTAGGAAATGGCCAACCTTTCAGAGTTGTTTTGGTTCGAGCCTCCAGGAGTTTATCTTGTCCCAAACTTATTAGAGGGCTGGGGTGATTCGGAGAGTCTTGTTAGGCAAGCCCACCCCGCGCTAGACCGACTCATGGGACGACTCGTGTATTTGCAGGCCGACCCCGATGAGGATTTCTTATTTTGGAGACTTAGCCGAGGCAGCACTCGTGAGAGATATATGGGGCCGACCTGCGTCATTGGCCTTGCTCCGGACTTAGAGCAGCCGTATTTCTGGTCGCACCTCTACCCCTAGGCTTTGCGGAACGGAGGGGACACGCATATCCTAGCAGCCATATCCGCACCACGACACCCCCTCCACAGCATATTGTCCATACCTCAGCTGTGGACTTCACTAATAGTGCATCATACTTGGAGGTACCGGTACGAATTACCGGACGAGAATTTTGGGGTTATGATCACGGTGCTCCTGTCTACATAGTTCAGGTGGTATGGAGTTGTTTTGGGATAGAGCACAGTGGGTGGGAGTTCGAATCCCTCATGCAGAGTGAGTTTGCAGAGTTATTCCATGGACCAGTTTTCCGGAGTCAGTTTTCATGGTGGTGGCCTAACAGCCCCTTCTAGATGATCCTTTTATGACCTAACGGTGATTAGCCTAATCTAATTTTGTATCAGTAGGATTAGACACTAACACCTGACCGTTATCTAAGTGTGTTGTACTTGTATCTTTTCTTTATATAAGTAAAACCGGTATTATGTAAGTAATGTATGTATATGTTGTTATGATATCGTTATGAATCATAGATATAATATTGCGATAATAATTGATTCGAAAAAAAAAAAAAAATGAAGAAGAAGAAGTCTACTAACCATTTTCACCTTGTAGTAATGGCTAATGATGGAAATGGAACCGGATCATCGGTCAATGGTGCTGACCAAATGGAGCAAATCATGGAAAGAGCAGTTACTAGTTTTCTGCGAGCCCTACAAACCAACGTTAACAACGGATTGCCTGAACGACGAGAAGAGCCAACTACTATAAAACAGTTCCAGGACTTGAAACCTACCATATTTACCGGCAGCACAAACCCACTGGTGGCAGAAGCTTGGGTCAGAGATATGGAGAAAATTTTCCGCGCGCTGCCTTGCTCAGAAAGACAGAAGGTGACTTTCGCCACATTCACCTTCAAAGACGATGCACAAGAATGGTGGCTACTTACCTTGGGGAAAGAAGATATTGTGACTTGGGCCAGATTCTTGGAGGTATTCTATGAAAAATACTTTCCAGATTCGCTGTGGGAACAAAAGGCGTTGGAATTCATACATCTAAGGCAAGGAACCATGACAGTGGCCGAATATGAAAGCAAGTTCACGCAACTGGCCCAATTCGCGACATACGTCATCCCCAACGAAGCTCGAAAAGCCAGAAAATTTGAAGCGGGATTGGATCCTGAAATTAAAGACAGGTTGGAGGTTTTGAAACTACCACCTATGCGGAGGTGGTAGATCGAGCATACATTGCGGAAAAATGGATTAAAACCTTGCGTTCCGGGGAACCAAGCCAGAAGAAGCGATTGTGGGAAAGAGATAACAGAAGGCTCGGTGCTGCGCCTCCCAAGAAAATAAATACAGGCACAACCAATTCAACCGGTTCAAGCAATCAAGGTCCTACAAATCCCAGAGGTGACACCATTCCAGCTTGCACTACCTGTGGAAGGACTCATTGGGGACAGTGTCGTCGAGATACGGGAGTATGCTTTAAATGTGGCCAAGTTGGCCATTTGCTGAGAAATTGTCCAAAGCTCGTCAGCCCCTCTGAACCAGTCCGAAAACCCGCGGTACTTGGAGGAGCGAGAAAGGACCAAAAACGCCAAGGAAGAACCTTTGCCTTAGTACCTAGAAACCCAGAAGTTATAGAGAACGTCGTGTCAGGTACACATTCTGTTTGTGGTCACTTAGCCCATGTTCTCTTTGACTCTGGCTCAACTCATTCTTTTGTTACACCACACTTTGCTACCAAGTTGGCATCAACACCCGAACCCTTAGGATATTGTAGACACCCCATTTTTGACCGACCTTGAGACTCAGACGTCACCGGTTGAGCGCTCGGTGGTGTTGCATATCGTGCTCGTTCAGAAGTCTCAGAGTCGCGAACGTGAGCCCTGCCTCCGGACTTCCGAACCCTCTTTTGTACCTTGTCTCGGTTTGCGAGCCAGGCTCGGTTTTCTCTGTTTTTCTTCCTGAGGGGAGGGAGAGGTCCCGTAGACCATCTCTCAGTGGCCGTGGGCTACATTTCGTGGCCGTAGGCCATTTTGCCCATTTCGGAGCCCGGTTCCCGGTTTTCGGAGCCGTCAGGCCGTGTGCCTCGGTTCGGGACCGCCTAACCATCTCCGACTGCTCCGGTTTTTGGCATGCATCTCATTTACTCCCTTGTGAGGGACACTGGGGCCTGAGAGACCCGCTTCGTGGCCGAATGCCACTTTCGGTGCTTAACAGCCTATTTTCGGGACCCCGAACTGCGTGTTTTGGCCCCCGAGCATTCGTTTTGCATCGGTTTTTGTTCATTTTTGGCAGGTACCTCTGTTTTATCACCAGGAAGGTCACTGAAGGATGGGAGGCAATCAATTGTCTTAGCAACCAGTTATATTCCTCCGGCGCCCTCCGACGCCCGTTTTTCTCACTTCCGAGCCAATGTTGACCACCCTAGGGCCATTTTCTTCAACCCCAAACCACATATTTGTGTTGTACATACATGGCAGGACCCTAATATCACATGGCCGGCCAGTAACTCAACTTGAACCTTTTGAACCCCTCCTAAAAGTGGCCTATTCTCTCTCTTGTTTTAGAGTTGCCAATTTTGAACCACATGGCTGTGATGAGGAGACCTGGGAGGACACCTTTCTCTGGTGGCCGGCCAGAAAATCTTCTTGAACCTTTTGAACCTTGGCCGGCCGGCCATAGGGGGTAGCCGGCCGGCCACCTGCAGCAAAAATACCTGGCCGGCCATGATCCCCTCAATGTGTACTTTACAGCTGTATAGTTGTTTTCCCCCAAAAATATCTCCATCCGGGGGAAAGCTTTTGGAGGGAAACTTGGTGTCATTTCCCTCCACCTTTTCTCCCCTTCTCTTGCCTTTATAACCAGCCTCCAAGACTGATTTTAGGGTTACAAAAATTTCCCTAAGGGCCTTGCATACATCTCTCTCTATTTCTCTCTCATTTTCTCTCAAAATCCCTAAGTTCCAACCACATTTCTTCATCACTACCAAGCACCACCACCACCACTCCATTCCAGCAGCAAGGAGAGGTTTTCCAGAGGCTTAGAGGCAGCAAATTTGGTCCAAGGAGCAGCCAAAGCTTTGGTCTTCAAGGGTAAGTTCACTTCACCCTCTTTTTGGCCTTATCTTGCACCATTTTTCTAGCCTATTTTCTTACTGTTTTGGGCTCCGGCCCTAACTGAAAGGGTCATTTTTTTTAGCCATTCTTCATGTTTGTTTAAGGGCTCAACCCTTCTTGAGCCCCCCATTTGGTACTTGCTTCAATACCCTCTTGTATGCCATTATTTTGCATAGTATTTCTAGCCTATTTGTGATCTATTTTTGAGCATGATGTAAACTGTGGTTAGGCTTATTTTGAGCCCCTCTACAACATTGTAGAAGGGCTCAACCTTTTTTGGGACCTCCATGCGTGACTTGCCATTGAACCTCTTTTGGGTCCCTCTTTTTGCATGCTTTGGTTAGCCTATTTTTCTTCTGTTTTTAGGCCATGATCAGAACTGAAAGTGGCCATATTTTGACCTTCTTGGCATATTTTATTAAGGGTCTTTGGCTGTTTGGTGAATTCTTTGCATACCTCATGTTATAGCCTCTTGTTGGCCTATTTCTTGCATGGCATTTTTAGCATGTTTGCATACTGATTTGAGGCATGTCATAAACTGTAAATGTTCATATTTTTGGTCCCTCTTCGGTGTTGTAGAAGGGTTTTTTTTTGTTTAGGCATTTCATCTATCACTTGCTTCATTACCTCCCTTGCGGAGCCATTTTTGTATGCCATTTTTGCCCTACTTGTGATTGCTGTTTTGCCTTGTTTTGTACTGTAAAAATGTGAGTTTTGGGGCTGCCTTGCTTCTGCTTTTTCATGTCATGTTCAAATTATGCATGTATTGTATAGCTACAAGTCATTTCGGATGACTAGTTTTGCATTTCGGGAGAGATTCCTTACATCGGGTTTCATTTCGCCTCATTTCGGGGCTGTTTTCCCCCTCATTTTGCTACTGATTTTTGCATGTTTGCATGTCATATTCCGTGTCTTTGCCATGTCTCATTAGAGTGGCATTTCGGTGCCTGAGGGTCCGTTCTCGGTTTGCGTGCTCGCGGGCACGTACTTCGAGGTGTCTTGTTTTCATGTAATGGCCTCCTATGTGAGTGTGGCTGAGGCTCTCTCATGTTAGTGTAAGCCCATTATTGCATTGCGTATGCCATTTCATCTGTAGCATTGTGTATGCCCGGTTATGTATTACCTCGTATAGCGTGTATGTCATTCCATGACATTGTGTATGTTAGGATCGCATATTAGTTGCATTTCACGCATATCATGCATATTGCATCCTGTTCGGGATAGGAGTTAGCCTGGGCACGGGAAACGAGGCGCGTTTTGTACTCCGAGTGACGGAACGTGTCTCAATTCCCAAGTCACCGACACTCCGGATTATCCGTAATGGAGTTAGGTTTTATTGTAGCATTCATATGCATTCATCCTATATTGAGTTGTGCAATTCGGCTCCTCGGCCATCATGCATCGATATGCGTGATTGGTGGCACGAGGATCGAGGCATGCATATATCTGTGAAATACATTGCTATGCCCCTTTCCTGCTCTCTGTTGCAACATATCAAGAATCAGCGGTCTTCCGAAGCTTGGCGCGCTTTTCGAGAAACATTGCGAAACATAGGCTAATTGGGGCGTTCCAGTGGATTTCCGCGCAAGGCAGCCCAAACATACATCGTTCATCAGAAGCAAGGCAATCCCTGGCTTGCATGCCAGTTTACAGTTTTCTTAGTTAATTTGTTAATTAATTAGGGATTTGTATATTATTCGGACTGTAATATTTGGACTGTATTATTCTTTCATTTGGGACTGTACATTTATTTGGACCCTCTGTGCGATGGCATAATTGTAATAAGTGTGGGTGAGTGTGATGTATGTCTTCCAACCCCACGTCT
Source organism: Camellia granthamiana (assembly GCA_036172215.1). Taxonomy (NCBI): domain Eukaryota; kingdom Viridiplantae; phylum Streptophyta; class Magnoliopsida; order Ericales; family Theaceae; genus Camellia; species Camellia granthamiana. The sequence goes on from CM069904.1 coordinate 166,043,249, forward strand.
TTCTTCCCTTTTATTTATCCGCTTATGATGGTTAGATTAGGGCATGTTTCAATTAGCATACAGTATGACAGCATGTTTGCATCATTCATCTGTTTTGTATGCACCGGGCTCGACGCATCATACAAACTGCATCTGTATTTCAATTCCAAATTGAATACGTGTTAGTTGTAGCATTCCATATGCCATGTTTAGAATAGCCGAGCCTGCTATAGTTTGCATTTTTGCATGTGTTGCATTAGGCAATTCTGTGTATCTAGGATCATGCATGGATTTCTAATGAGTTTCTGTTTTGGCTTGGAGTACTCGGTGAGTTTTTATGCTTTAGCATCCTTGCATGTGTGTGAGTGTTGCCATGAATAGCATGCTTACCATGAGGCTAACTGCTTATGTGATATAACTGCCTTGAATGCCTGTGGGTGGAGGTTGAGTTACTTGAATTGGGACAATGCATTGACTGTGAGTCTTAAGCCCACTAGATAGTGGCAAAAACATGTTTTCTAAGCCCACCTGAGGGTGGCAAAATCTGCATTTTAAGCCTACCTGTGGGTAGCAAACCATCTTTCAAAAACAAACATGAAATGTTTTGTTCCAATTCAGGCGACTCAGTCTATACTTGTATGCTGTGCGCATCACATAGTAACCTAGGCTAATAACCGGAATAAGAACACACAATGTTTTCAAAACTAGATATCATGATTAGTAGAGGCCGGTCTTTGACCGGGCGAGCGGGGGTGCTCACGAAGTGACCTTCCCCAATCGTACCCAAGTTCCTGAGCCGAGGCAACTTTGGTGATGACGGACACGTGGCCTTTGGCACCGAGTCAGGGTTTCCTAAATTTCCCCATAAAAAATATTTAGGTGGCGACTCTGTATCTGGCAAAGCAGTCCATGTTTGGCACTTCTTTCAAAAAATCTGTTTTCAAAACGATTTGCCGGATTTGGACTCTTTGGTTCAAGATTTAGAACCGTGACATTTGAGTCCTTCGAACTGTAGTGGACCCAATATCGAACCAGAACGGGGGGAAGTCGCACCCTCCCCGGGTTGCGTTCGGGGACGTCTACAGTTTCTGGCGACTCTGCTGGGGATTTAGAGAACTTGACTCGAACTCGTGATATCTTGTTTTGACTACACTTGTGTGTTTCTTTGCATTGCATTTGCATTGGTGCGCCTAGGACACCGTGTTTGCCATCTACTATTCCTGAGCGGTTTGCCGGAGGCTTGTCTTGTCAAGGCATGTCCATAAGGCTGACCGGTTACGGGCTCTGCCAGTATGGGAACACAAACCCCGGTTTTACCGGGGCACCCTTTTTGACCATTCGACCTAGTGCATATTCGGATCCATAGTGACCATTCCAAACTAGGACAGGTTGCTTACCCGTTTATAGGTTGTTTGAAACCGCTGTGTGCGTAGTGAAACCCTAGTTCCTGACAAAATAGGACAGGGAAACCCTACCTCAACATAGGGGTGATTTGGCTCTCACTTATCTGTTATGTGCTTGTTAGAGTGTGTCTCTACAGGGAATGCATGTATCAGTTTATGAGTTTGGGCATCAGGCCTGCGGACATCAGTTTTTGAGATTAGGCATCACGCCTGTGGGCATCAGCCAGTTATATGAGAATCAGTTATTCGCGGGTATCGGATTCAGTTTTGGGGAACAGTGATATAGGGACAGTAATCAGTGATTGATGACAGTGTATACCCAGCTTATCAACCGTGTGTTGTATGCCCGACTGTGTGTTGTGTATTGTGTATTTAATTTAAGCTGTTATGCTGTCCGTTTATCTGGTTATTTATTTCCTTTTCGCTTTATTTATCTTTTTGCTAGGGCAGGTTTGTAGCATAATTGCTTCCGAACCAGTAGATATTCCCCAAGCACTTTGGACACGAGGTCGCCGACTCATTCGATCCGAGGATCTGGTTGACGGACATCTAGTGTTCCACTCTCTCCCCCCAGTTGTTAGAAGAAAGCCGAGGAGGCGCAGTGTGTCAGAGCAGAGATTACCGGGGCAGCAGTCTACTTTAGCAGCAAATAGTCGGACTGAGGTTTCTGTTTCCGCTATAGAGATACACTTACTGGTTATTCAGATGGATCCGCAGAATACATTAGGGATGGAGGCGATGATGCGCCAAATGCATGAGAGCATGAAACAGATGCAAGAGGATGCCATCCGCCAGGCGGAATTTTCTAAGCAACAGGCCACAGTCATGGCCCAACAGGCTGAGCTCATTACTAGGCTCCAGCAGCAAACCGGAACATCAACTTCACATCAGGCTCCTCCTCCGCCCGGAGCTCCATTACCCAAGCAGGCATCCACTGGTCAGAATACCCTGCCAAATCCCCAGAATACCCCCCTGAACACCCAGAACACCCTACCCAATGCCCAGAATATTCAAGAGGACACAGGCCATCCAACGGGGCTGGCTCCGCCCCCGCTTCTACCTCAACTGTCCAAGATCCATACACCTGCCAACCATCCGGACTCTCCCTTCGAGTTCGAGATAGACCATACAGCTCTGAAATTGAGCAAACTGGAGAAGCTTTTTAAGAAGTCCCAGGGGGTGAAGGCCATCCCAGACATCGAAGATAGGTACACCGATGTGGCCGTAACATTGCCAGACAGATTTAAGATGCCATAGATTGCTCGTTTTGATCGGTCCGGGGATCCTATGGTCTATCTTCGGCTATTCTCAGACATCCTGCGGCCAATGGGCCTAACCCGACCACAAAAGCTTTCCCTGTTTGGCCGAACTTTGTCGGGTGTGGCAGCCATTTGGTACGCGAAGTTAGAAGATGAGGTAAAGAGAAGCTGGGATGAGATGGCTGAGGCCTTCGTTGCACAGTACTCGTACAATACACAGATCGAGATTACAACTCGTGATCTCGAAACGACGAGGCAAGAGGCCAAGGAGACTTTCTCAGACTTCGTAACTCGATGGAGGGCAAAGGCATCGATGATGACCTTGAGGCCTACAGACAAAGATCAAATTAGGATGATTGTGCGCAATCTCCAACCAAAACTCATGCAGAAGATGATCGTACTTCCCTTTCCCACCTTCTCAGACTTACACGAGATGGGGGTACAGATCGAGGATGCGATGAAGCAAGGTCTGATTGACCAGGACCGGAAGCAACCCCGGAGGACATTTAACCGCAACAACAACGCAGGCCCGAGTGGCACTGCAAATACCAGAACTTCGGAGGTCAGTATGGTCACCACCACTCCCCCTCTCCAACCAAGGCCCGCGGCGGCCACACCCTTTTCCAATACATCCGGGAGCAGTACCCAAGCCTCGAGATATCAGTCCAGAGGCCAGAGAACCTTCACTCCACTATACATGCCTTTGTCCAAGGCTCTCGGGGTTCTAATCAAAAAGGGGCATCTGAAACCCCTAGAGCCAAGGCCATTACCAAATCCACTTCCCCCTTCCCACAACCCGGCCAAGTACTGTGCGTACCACAGCAGCATGGCCATGATACAGACCAATGTTTCCGGCTGCGTCACGAGATTCAGGACCTCGTTGACAAAAACATTATTCTGCCTCCCGAAAGACCCAACGTCACAACCAACCCACTACTCGTACATAACCAAGATCCACCACCCAAAAGAGTCAATCTCATCCAAACTGGGGTCGTGTCCTATGATCCTAGTGTCTATATTACATCCTCCCACCTACCCAAGCCAGAGGTGATCCTTCCCGACTGCACTGACTTGTGCATGTTGGACACCTTCACAATCCAATCTGAGTCAAAGGTGGTGACCACTGAAGATGGAACATGGCAGGTTTCAGAGGAAAGTGGAATTGTTGTGTCTAGGAGTGACCAGTCTGGGGATTATACTGGAGGAGCCTATGATCCAAGCGAGTACATCTTAGCAGTGGGTCAGTCCGAGCCGAGTGTGGGACTGCCGAAAAAAGCCGAACTGTGCATGATTCAGGGGGATAGACTTGAACAGGGGATGGATGATCTGACAACAGTGGAAGAGGACTTTGCCAACCTCCAGTTCTTCAACGACCAAGAATCAGGGGATGCAACGATCAACTAGTTTGAATATGGGGAGTCGGCAGAAATTACCGGATGGTTGGATGATCAGCCAGACGTTGTGGAATTTCAGCCAGAGCAAGGCCCGGCAGGGGCAAAAGTATCAATGGTGGCCGGAAGGGTTGAGAGTCAGAATGGATTGCCGGAGAGCGCCGGTACAAAGAATTTCGCTCAAGACTTAAACATTGTGGATGCAGAGAAAGTGGAACAACAAACTGCAGTGACGCAGTTAGAACAAGAGGAATTTTGGGAGTCCGAGAGAATCAGAAAAGCAAAAGCCCATGAAGGGGCCGGAAGTGCTGTGGGCACAAGAACGGGACATGCTGTGAGCATATGGGACGAAAGTACCGAGAGTACAAACTTGCCAGAACCAGACGGGTGTCTGTTAAACGCTAGCGGGATGTGGTGGGAAGACGACGACTTATGTCTTGCCCACACAAACGAAGATTGGGGAGTAAATCAACCAGACAGCACGTAGTACCTCGATGAGGTGGACCATATGACCAGGAGTGGGCGATACTTCAAGCCCCCACACCTTGACCAGCCCGAAGCATCTGGAAAAGACAAAGAAGCTGAGAAACAGAGAGAGAGACAAATTGAAGAAGAAGCTGTGCTGAGACAATTAAAGAAGATACAAGCAGACATCTCCATCTGGGGACTGCTTATGGCTTCGCGGGTGCACAGACAGGCTGTCCTATCTGCTATGGACAAGGCCAAACTCTCTATCGACACTACACCAGAACAGCTGGTTGGGCTGGTTTTTCCGGGAGGAGGTTCCCCGGCTTTAACTTTCTCAGACAAAGAACTGCCGCCTGAGGGTGTGAATCATAACAAACCTCTCTACATCTCCGTGGAATGTAGAGACAAGTGGATACTGGTGGTACTTGTTGATACCGGGTCTGCTATCAATGTCTGCCCAGCTAGAACAGCGTATGCAATCGGGTTGAAGCCCGCGGACTTCATCCCGACAACTCAGGTGATCAGAGCGTACGATAATACTAGCAGGGAAGTGATGGGGACCGTCAAGATTCAGACAAAGGTTGGACCTGGACAACACGAGATAGATTTCCATGTCTTGGAGGTTCCCGCAACTTTCAACCTACTTTTGGGGCGACCGTGGTTGCATCAGGTGAAGGTCGTCTCGTCCACTCTGCATCAGATGGTGAAATACCCCTATGGAAAGGGAGTAGCCATTGTGTTTGAGAATTCATCGATCCATCCCCCTCCGGAGGTGTCTACACCAGTCCTAGAAATCGAGCACGGCATGGAGGACGTGTTTATATCAGGATTTACTCTGGCCGAGGCCCGGGTTGTGCAAAACATTATGGCTGTGAATGAAGGTATGTACGTCAGTGCTCAATCCGTCTACCTCATGAACAAGCTACAACACATCCCCGGGATGGGATTAGGAAGGAGCGGCAGGAAAGGCGTCGCAATATTGGCCAAAGTGCCACACAACTCGCATACCTTTGGACTGGGTTATCTGCCCACCAAAGAGGACTGGGTGAGGAAAGGAAAAGAAATGGCTGGAAAAGCCAGAGCCAAGCAGGTTGGGAAGCCATTTGACTTGATGCATAGGCCCATTCAGGGTACCCTGAACGGACGCTTCGTCCGGGAGGGGGAGGACTTTCCGTTTTGCGGCTTCCCAGAGCCGTGGTTAAACGCAGAGAAGAAGCGCGTGCCCGGTTTTGAGATCTTCTTCGACCTGCAGTTACCCGGGGAGGATGTTGCCGAAGAGCAGACGGACCCATCAGCTGAGGTTGAGCAGTGCAAGATAGTGGATCCTGAGAGCACAGAATTTGAAACGGGGGTAGCGCTGGCATGTTTACTCTCTGATCCTCCGATCGACCATAAGTGCTTGGGGGATAACTCCGAGGTTTCCATGATTGGGGATGGAACGGCCGCGAGCCAACCAGCAGCTATCTTGGATGCATCTATCGCACCCTCTCTCACTTGGCAATACGAGGAGGGATTTTTGTCCAGCAGCACTGGGTCAGGTAGTGAGCCGAAATCTGATTCCACCGAGTCTTGTGAGTCGGAATCAGATTCCAGCTCGACTGAGTCTGAGTCTGGTACTCCTGGGGATGTTAACCCGGATGCCACAGTCCTGTCTAGGTCGTCTTTTTCCTTTTCATTTGAGTCTGTTGTAAATGAGTTGGACGATTTGGATGTGCCTAATGAGAATCAAGCAACTGTGGTTTCGGAGTACTTTTCTGTGCCCTTAATTTATTGCATTAATTCAGACTTTCAAAATTTTGAAAACGACGAGGACGAGGTTCCTCCGGTTTTGCAACGATTAATTGAGCAAAAGCAGGAGAGATTTGTTAAACCCCTAGTGGACGAAATCACTACCGTGAACATTGGTACTGAGGAGGACCCGCAGCTGGTCCAGATCGGGTCCACGTTGTCTTCGGAGGAACGCGAGCGCTTAGTCGCTTTATTAAAAGATTTCAAAGATGTTTTCGCGTGGTCCTACGAAGACATGCCTGGAATCGATCCTGAGATTGTACAGCATCGGATCCCCCTTGACCCCGAGGCCCGACCAGTCAAACAGAAACTCAGAAGGATCTGCCCGGACTGGGCTCTCAAGATCAAGGAAGAGGTCACCAAGCAAATTGACGCAGGCTTCCTGCTGGTATCTGAATATCCGACTTGGTTGGCCAACATTGTTCCGGTGCCGAAGAAAGATGGCAGGATCCGAGTATGCGTGGACTTCAGGGATTTGAACAGAGCTAGTCCGAAGGACGACTTTCCCTTACCGCATATTGATGAGTTGGTGGATTTTACAGCAGGGCACGCGTTGCTTTCATTTATGGATGGCTTCTCAGGTTACAACCAGATAGTGATGGCACCAGAAGACAGGGAAAAGACTGCATTCACCACCCCGTGGGGGACATACTGCTATAGAGTCATGCCATTTGGATTGAAGAATGCTGGAGCTACTTATCAACGGGCCGCGACCACAATATTACATGATATGATCCACAAGGAGGTTGAGGTGTACGTGGACGACATGATTGTCAAGTCCAAGGAAAGAGAGGGCCACTACACCGCCTTGCATAAGTTCTTTCAAAGGATCAGGGAATTCCAGTTGCGGTTGAACCCTCAGAAGTGTACATTCGGTGTTACAGCGGGAAAAATGCTGGGGTTTCTGATTACACAAAGAGGCATTGAAGTCGACCCTTCCAAAATCAAGGCCATCCTAGAAATGCCCCCACCAAGGACTGAAAAGGAGGTGAGAGGCTTTCTAGGTAAAGTGCAATTCATAAGACGGTTTATCTCAAAATTAACCTTGACTTGTGAACCACTTTTTGGTCTCCTGAAGAAAGGCAAGAAATTTCAGTGGGACGGCCGATGTCAAGCAACGTTTGAGCAGATCAAAGAATATCTACAGAACCCGCCCGTTTTATCACCACCAGAACCAGGGAAATCGTTGATTTTGTACCTATCAGTGACCGAGACCACAATGGGCTGTATGCTTGCACAAGAGTCTGAAGACAGGGTGGAGAGAGCCATCTACTATCTGAGCAAGAAGATGCTAGAGTATGAGACTCGGTACACACCGCTGAAGAAGGCTTGCTTAGCTTTGGTATGGGCTACCAGGAAGCTGCGGCACTACTTGTTAGCTCACTCCGTAATGTTGGTTTCACGTCTCGATCCCATCAAATATCTTTTCGAGAAACCAGCGCTTACGGGTAGGCTAGCTCGTTGGTTGCTGTTGCTCTCCGAATTTGATTTGAAGTATGTCACACGCAAGTCAGTCAAAGGAAGAGCAGTAGCAGAGTTCCTTGCCGACCATCCGGTTGAGGGGGATGAAGCAGTTGAATACTTGTTCCCAGATGAAGCCATTTTGCATATCGACGACGAAGCTTGGACGATGTACTTTGACGGAGCGTCAAATCAACATGGGTATGGGATAGGAGTGTTGCTGATAGCACCCGATAATTCCCGTATTCCTCTAGCCTTCAAACTCCGATTCAAAGTCTCGAACAACGAAGCAGAATATGAGGCGTGCATTGCTGGCCTAGAAGCAGCCCTAGAACTAGGGGCAAGACGGCTGGATGTCATTGGGGATTCGAACCTTGTTGTGTCTCAAGCTAAAGGAGACTGGAAAGTGAAAGAGCAAAAGATGATGATGTATCACCAGACCTTGGATTTGCTGATTCCTCGGTTTGAGAAGCTAAGTTTTACTCATCTACTAAGAGAGAACAACAGGTTCGCAGATTCTTTAGCAACTCTATCTTCTATGATAGACATCCCGTGTGGAGTCCGGATGCATCCAGTCATCATTGACCAGAAGTTTGCACCAGCCTATAAGTCAATTGTAGCCATAGATGAAGTTCAGGACGAACACCCCTGGTATTACGACATTCGGAATTTCTTGGAGAAAGAAGCATATCCGCCGGTGACAAATGCCAAGGACAAAAGGGCAATAAGAAGATTGGCCGTTCAGTTCATCATCTGCGGGGGTAAACTGTATAAACGGGGTCATCTAGGAATGCATAAACTGTGTGTTGTCTGGGGAATCGATGTAATCGGGGCCGTTACGCCAAAGGGGTCGAATGGGCATGAGTTCATCCTGGTTGCGATAGATTATTTTACAAAGTGGGTTGAGGCCCAATCTTACGCGGTGTTAAAGGCTTCGCACGTTGCAAAGTTTATCAGAAACAACATCATCTGTCGCTACGGGGTCCCAAATGAGATAATTTCAGATAATGGTTCCCATTTCAAGAAGGAAGTGATAGACTTGTTGGAAAAATATAATGTGGCTTTTCATAAGTCATCTACATACCGGCCGCAGACCAATGGAGCGGTCGAGGCCGCCAACAAGAATGTCAAGCACATATTACAGAAGATGGTGGAAACCTACCGGGACTGGCCAGATAAGCTGTTGTTTGCTCTGTGGGGCTACCGGACTTCAATCAGAACTTCTACTGGGGCGACTCCGTATTCATTGGTTTATGGGATGGAGGCCGTTCTACCTATTGAGATTGAGGTTCCGTCATTGCGAGCATTGGTCGAGTGTCAAATAGCCGAGGCAGATTGGCAACAGAGCAGATTTGAAGAACTCATGCTCTTTGATGAGAGAAGACTGAAAGCACTGTACCACATTCAAGGCTATCAACGCAGAATCGCCCGGGCTTTTAACAAGAAGGTTAAGTCCAGGAATTTAAAGGAAGGAGATTTGGTACTCAAGGACAACCGAGATCCCATCCATGACCCTAGGGGCAAGTTCAGACCTAATTGGACTGGTCCCTACATCATTAAGTCTATCTGGTCAGGTGGAGCTGTGGTTCTGATGGATCTGGATGGCTTAGAGTTTTCACAGCCGATCAACATGGACAAGTTGAAGAAATACTACCCTTGAGAAGCTCGCTAGGCCGAAAACCCGAAAAGGCGACCTAGGCAAAACTCAGAGCACAAAAAAATTGGAAAATATAAAAACTGCGCTCGCAAGGTTGAAAACCCGCAAAGGGCGGCCTTGGCAAAAGTTAGAGCGCAAAATGAGAGTGAAAGTACCCAAGCGAACCTAAGCCTGAACTACGTAAGGCTTGATTCCCATCTTTGGGATACGTAGGCAGCTTCATCCTGAAGTTCAGCCATAACATTTTCCCCGATCAACTTTGTTCATTTTGATCATCTCAGGCATCCTTGTCCATCAGCATTCATCGTAATCTCCGGTGCAGTGCTATTCAGACTAGGGGCAACTTTCCGTTGCCAGGAGGTGCTGTGGTACCGTTCAGACTAGGGGCAACTTTCCAGTTGCTAGGATCCGGGGTTGTGCATCTCAGTGACAGATCTCAGGCGTGTCCAGTTCTGATCCATATCGAAAATAGTTTTGAAAAGTTTTAATAAAAGTTGGCTTTGTTCAAATTGATCTTTTCACAACTAAGACCATTTTTGGACCAAAGCGGAAAATTTTCAGTACCACAACCTTCAATTTCATTGATTTCAAAACAGAGTTCTCTTGCTCTTGCATATAATTGAAGTTGCTTTTTATTACACTCATGAAGAAAACTTGAAAGTACTAATAAAGCAATAAATCTGGGGCATAGTCAAGTCAGGTGTCCCTGCGCCCCCTCCCAGAGCTAGTCGAAGTCTCCGATGCCGACCTAGGCCCAATCTGTGCCTCCTCATTGAGCCAATCCCAGCACTCATCAGACAAAGTGCAACTGAAAATAGGGGCGGGGGGCAGGAGCTCTCTAGTCCTCCAAGCCGTAGTATGTCGGGCAAGGTGTGCACGTCGGATCGGGAAGGCGACCGTATACTCTATCCCCTCCGGAGGGCAAGTCTGATCATGGCCGAACTGGCGCAGAATGCGGAATGGGAAATAGAATACACAATGGGTTAGGCCAATCAACCGGATCCCAGTATCCTGGAACATGCTATAGCTCATCGCCGGAAGGTTAAGCCAAGGACAGCGCCAAGCAATGCGTTCAGCTGACAAATTACACATCCATTCAAACCACCATCCCTCATCAAGGGCGTCGACCAAGCGTTGTCGAAAGAAGTAGCCGCGGGCTGAGTAAGCGGGGCAAGAGTCCACAACTTGCAATTTATCCATCAACCATATCTGGGGAGGGATGAAAAATGAGAGAATAAGGAATAGAGAGATGTGCGATGAGAGAAAAGTAAGATGAGGGTTTTGTGAGAAAAACCGAGCCTGAGGGCTGAGCGATGTGAGCAAATACATATGTGAGCTTGGGTGGGAAACATTACCTGCAGCAGTAGTGGACTCCCCGCAAACCTGGTTGTCTCCTGGCGATAGAAGGCATCCAAACCCAACAGTGTCTCAGCCAATGTCATGGCGATACAGCTCTTTCCTTCCCTCAAGCCTTGAGCGACTTCAATCAAATGGATGTTAGCTCCCCCGGAGCCCGAGACAAACAGAAAATGAGATAGCATGCACAAGCAGAGGGCATGTTGTCGAAAACCTTGCCGATAATGGTCACCGCGGTCACCAGCATCGGAGAATCGGTAAATCAGGCTCGGGATATCCAACATCCCGTTACAAATCAGGGATCGAGCATCATGCGCGTTGAGACCGCACATCCGCCCTAAAGCTTGAGCGTGGCCGAAACGAGACCGAGGCAAGATCTCTTCTGAATGTTCAGACTCCATCAAAACTTGAAAATCTTCAAAAGTGGGACATACCTCTTGCCCTCCGAAGCTGAAAATGTGCGTCACCGGGTTCCAAAATCTCGCCGCCGCATGGAGGAAAGGAAGGTGCAGTGGAGTCCGGCCCAGCGTGAATAGTGCATTCAAGCCGAAACCCCGGAAGTTCAATTTTTCCGAGCCATCTAAAGAAGAGATCCAAGATGTGAGATTTTCTGCGAGAAATGCCTCCATTTTTGTGCAAAGCAGTGATGAAATGAATGAGTTCCAAAGTTGGAGCTTTATAGGGGGGGGTAAAACACTATTCGAGGACAAGTGTCAGAATTCTAGGAGTTGCAGGAAAGGTGGCCGGCCGGCCATCTATTCTAGCAGGCCGGCCATCTTTGTTTCAAAAACTGGCCGGCCGGCCACCTTTCAGTCCCCAGATGCAAAATGTGGCCGGCCATGCATTGGTCCTGCTTTGCCCTCCGGAAGGAAGTTTGAGGCACTTTCACACATCGGGAACGTTGGAGGCCTTCATTTTTCTCAGTTTCGGATGCGTCCCAGCACCCAGATCGTCCGAAGTACGCTGTGTTGTATTTTGCTTATCGAATTGTCGTTTTGTTTATCGAGTTGTAAATTTTGTCGAGCTGTCGCATTTTGTGTTTTGAGTCGTTACTCTTTGTTTACGCAATTTTGTTAAGTCTTGTTTATCGAGTCATTAACATTGTTGTATTTTGCTTATCGAGTTGTAAACTCGCTAAGAGTCTGTTATTTCTTAGTAAGTCGATTTGTTTAGTTTATTGCGTCGGTTCATTACCTGACCCAGTAAATACATAAGGCACATTTCCAATCAATTCCATTTTTGTGCAAAATGATGCGATGCGATGCTGAGAATTTCAAATACAAACACATTTTCAAAAGCTGTTTCATGCCATCATGTTTTACAACAAAACAAAGGTACAAGTTTTACAGAAAATAAAACTGCCTAACAAAATGCAAAGTGCTACAAACTACTAGCAAAAAGTAAAATAAAGCAGGAAACAACATCAATATCCTCGGGAGCGGGAATGAGGAGGCCCCCTCATCCTCTTCTGCGGGACAACCTCTGCACCATCATCACCATCCGGATCGGAGCTGTCATCCTCAGGATCCCCCTCAGCCTCGCCTCCACTCCCGGAACCAAGGCAGGAGCCCCCCTCCTCAGCAGATGTCTCTGACTCACGATCTGCCTCCTCCTCCTCCTCCTCCTCCTCATCAGGCTCTGCCTCTATAACATGTGCCCTACGTCTGCGAGACGACCCCACTCCCCGAGCTCCTCGGAAAGGCCTAGATGGCCCAGCACCTCGACCTCCCCGAGAAGGCCTGGATGGCCCAGCTCCTCGAAAAGGCCCAGATGGCCCAGCACCTCGACCTCTCTAAGAAGGCCCGGGTGGCCCGGCCTGCGGTGGAGCATATACAGGAGGCATCTGAAAGTGAAGAGTTCAATACATCAATTCAAATATGAGAATCAGATGCAAGTACAGTATGAGAATGGGGTGTGTGTCAGATGTGCTCTACACAAACAGCCTATCGATGCAGTAAAATGTTCAAAACCAGCGTGTCATCAGAAGTATGATAAATGCAGAAAGATGAACAGTATATGTACATCCATAATGGCCAGCTGTGCCTCCCTCCGTAGGATCATGCCCTCGAATGTGGCCAGCATCCCAAGTATCTCATCCATGTACTCAACTGGAGGCTACAGATACAAATGCAAAACCATCAGTAAAGGAATGGATGTCCAAATACCCGACTGACAAATCAAAGCTATAAAACATACCGGTGGTGAATTAGGGTCTCTAACATATCTATGGTCAGGAAGAGGAGGCTCCAGCGAGACCTGGTAAGGAGTCCCAAATCGCCAACTCGTCAACTCGGTCGGCATGTCTGGCCACCCAGGATGATGAAGAGTCGGAGGGATCGGAGGAATGAATCCGCCCCCACCTCGAGACGTACCAGCCCTGCTGGAGGAGGGGATATCCGTAGCACGAGCCCGACTCGAAGATGGTACATCAGCAGACCTCAGTGGCGGAGCGCGCACTCCTGTCAAGGGAGGCATCAGATATGTGTGACGATAAGTGGCGTAGTCTCCCTCTGTAAGATGTAGCAAAGCATCAGTGCCTAGCATAGCACTAACGACCTCCTGGGTAGAGAGTCTATCAGCGGTCCGCATAGTGGCTGGAGGTGCTGCAGGAGGGTCCTGAGAAATGTATCCCCACACCTGACGCAGAAAGCGTTCCCCCAGGAACCATGCTCTACCAACCGGTCCCTCGAGCAGGATCCTGTACTGGGAGGTGCATGATCCTCCGGCATACTGAAATCGGAGACCATCGCCCAAGATCGCCCAGGGCTGCCACGTAATCTGCGGATAACCAGTGCATAAACCAATCAGAAATCGGGAATATACAAGGCAAATCAAAGATGAAAACGGAAAGGAACTGAGAGTTCTGAAATACCTCTGTCGTCCGCACAGTGTCAAAGTACTGTCGTAGGTAGAAGAGAGTCTCGTGAGGTCTCGGTCGGTGCTGGCCCTCGAATACCAAGGAATACGGGGTCATAAGGGGCCCTGCCACCTCCATCTCCGGGGCTAATGTCGGAAAATATACATAGACCCATAACTGTGGAAAACAGTGCAGAATGTGAATACAAAATGCTGAGTGCAAAATACAGGATGTAAAGTGCGCCGTGTGTGCAATGAACAAGTAATGAGGAGCAGAAATGTAAATTAAGAGGACAGAACATACCTCCCAGGCTCTCCAATAGCCGCCGAGTAAGTCTCCCTGCCCGCGGGAGGTAACGCTCATATAGCAATAGAGGGTAGCCAGACCGGCGCCACCCCAGTCGTACCGACTGACCTGTGATAGGTCCACTAAGGCACTCAAAAGATACAACCCGACAGTGTTCCCCCTATCAGCAAACAGAGTGGTGCCAAAGAGGAACATAAGGAAACCGCAGGCATACTGCTCAGCCTCCTCAGGAGACTCGGGCTCCATCTTCGGCCTCCGAAAACGGGAAGAGAACCAGGTGTACCGGACTCTCCCAGAAGCTCTGTCCACAGGCGGGCGGGCCCCCAACAGATGTACCCAAGCGGCCTCCCACTCGCCCATATCCTCGTCGTAAGGAATGGGCCAACCTCCTATGTCTAGGCCGGTAAGTACAGCAAAATCTAGCGGGGTCATGGTCAGATCCCCGGTGGCAGAAAAGTGGAAGGAATTGGTGGTGTCCCACCATCTCTCCACCAAAGCGGCTAACAGTGTCCTACTGGCAGGACAATGTGATAACCCTACGCAGAAGGCCCCGAACCCTGATAGATCAACTAAATCCCGGACAGCCTCCGGAAGCTCAGTGTACCACTCTCTCGCAGCAGTGGAGCCATATCCACGCACGGTACGAGAGCCAACCTGCATTCAGAATAAATGCATGTGTCAAAATCAAATGAACAAGCTGTGTGCAAATCAAATGAATAAGCTGTGTGCAAATCAAATGAATGAGCTGTGCAAATCAAATGAATGAGCTGTGTGGAAATGAAATGAATGAGCCGTGTGCAAATGCAAGTAAATGGACTGCGTGTTCAGAAAATCAGAGTTAGGGCTGCGTGTTCTACTCTCAATCAGTGTGGGCTGTGTGTTCACCATCAACTTGGACTGCGTGTTCAGAAAATCAGAGTTTAGGGCTGCGTGTTCTACTCTCAATCAGTGTGGGCTGTGTGTTCACCATCAACTTGGACTGCGTGTTCAGAAAATCAGAGTTTAGGGCTGCGTGTTCTACTCTCAATCAGTGTGGGCTGTGTGTTCACCATCGATTTGGACTGCGTGTTCAGAAAATCAGAGTTAGGGCTACGTGTTCTACTCTTAATCAGTGTGGGCTGTGTGTTCACCATCAACTTGGACTGCGTGTTCAGAAAATTTGAGTTAGGGCTGCGTGTTCTACTCTTAGTCAGTGTGGGCTGTGTGTTCACCCTCAATTTGGACTGTGTGTTCAGAAAATTAGAGTTAGGGCTGCGTGTTCTACTCTCAATCAGTGTGGACTGTGTGTTCACCCTCAATTTGGACTGTGTGTTCAGAAAATCAGAGTTTAGGGCTGCGTGTTCTACTCTCAGTCAGTGTGGGCTGTGTGTTCACCATCAATTTGGACTGCGTGTTCAGAAAATCAGGGTTTAGGGCTGCATGTTCTACTCTCAGTCAGTGTGGGCTGTGTGTTCACCATCAATTTGGACTGCGTGTTCAGAAAATCAGAGTTAGGGCTGCGTGTTCTACTCTCAATCAGTGTGGGCTGTGTGTTCACCATCAACTTGGACTGTGTGTTCAGAAAATCAGAGTTTGGGACTGCGTGTTCTACTCTCAATCAGTGTGGGCTGTGTGTTCACCATCAATTTGAACTGTGTGTTCAGAAAATCAGAGTTTGGGACTGCGTGTTCTACTCTTAGTCAGTGTGGGCTGTGTGTTCACCCTCAATTTGGACTGTGTGTTCAGAAAATCAGGTTTAGGGCTGCGTGTTCTACTCTTAGTCAGTGTGGGCTGTGTGTTCACCATCAATTTGGACTGCGTGTTCAGAAAATCAGAGTTTAGGGCTGCGTGTTCTACTCTCAGTCAGTGTGGGCTGTGTGTTCACCATCAATTTGGACTGCGTGTTCAGAAAATCAGAGTTTAAGGCTGCGTGTTCTACTCTCAATCAGTGTGGGCTGTGTGTTCACCATCAATTTGGACTGCGTGTTCAGAAAATCAGAGTTTAGGGCTGCGTGTTCTACACTTAGTCAGTGTAGGCTGTGTGTTCACCCTCAATTTGGACTGTGTGTTCAGAAAATCAGAGTTAGGGCTGCGTGTTCTACTCTCAATCAGTGTGGGCTGTGTGTTCACCCTCAATTTGGACTGCGTGTTCAGAAAATCAGAGTTTAGGGCTGCGTGTTCTACTCTCAATCAGTGTGGGCTGTGTGTTCACCCTCAATTTGGACTGTGTGTTCAGAAAATCAGAGTTAGGGCTGCGAGTTCTACTCTCAATCAGTGTGGGCTGTGTGTTCACCCTCAATTTGGATTGTGTGTTCAGAAAATCAGAGTTTAGGGCTGCGTGTTCTACTCTCAGTCAGTGTGGGCTGTGTGTTCACCATCAATTTAGACTGCGTGTTCAGAAAATCAGAGTTTAGGGCTGCGTGTTCTACTCTCAATCAGTGTGGGCTGTGTGTTCACCACCAACTTGGACTGCGTGTTCAGAAAATAAGAGTTTAGGGCTGCGTGTTCTACTCTCAATCAGTGTGGGCTGTGTGTTCACCATCAACTTGGACTGCGTGTTCAGAAAATTTGAGTTAGGGCTGCATGTTCTACTCTTAGTCAGTGTGGGCTGTGTGTTCACCCTCAATTTGGACTGTGTGTTTTGAAAATCAGAGTTAGGGCTGCGTGTTCTACTCTCAATCAGTGTGGGCTGTGTGTTCAGAAAATCAGAGTTTAGGGCTGCGTGTTCTACTCTCAGTCAGTGTGGGCTGTGTGTTCACCATCAATTTGGACTGCGTGTTCAGAAAATCAGAGTTTAGGGCTGCGTGTTCAGAAAATCAGAGTTAGGGCTGCGTGTTCTACTCTCAATCAGTGTGGGCTGTGTGTTCACCATCAACTTGGACTGTGTGTTCAGAAAATCAGAGTTTGGGACTGCGTGTTCTACTCTCAATCAGTGTGGGCTGTGTGTTCACCATCAATTTGAACTGTGTGTTCAGAAAATTAGAGTTTGGGACTGCGTGTTCTACTCTTAGTCAGTGTGGGCTGTGTGTTCACCATCAATTTGGACTGCGTGTTCAGAAAATCAGAGTTTAGGGCTGCGTGTTCTACTCTCAGTCAGTGTGGGCTGTGTGTTCACCATCAATTTGGACTGCGTGTTCAGAAAATCAGAGTTTAGGGCTGCGTGTTCTACTCTCAGTCAGTGTGGGCTGTGTGTTCACCATCAATTTGGACTGCGTGTTCAGAAAATCAGAGTTTAGGGCTGCGTGTTCTACTCTTAGTCAGTGTGGGCTGTGTGTTCACCCTCAATTTGGACTGTGTGTTCAGAAAATCAGAGTTAGGGCTGCGTGTTCTACTCTCAATCAGTGTGGGCTGTGTGTTCACCCTCAATTTGGACTGCGTGTTCAGAAAATCAGAGTTTAGGGCTGCGTGTTCTACTCTCAATCAGTGTGGGCTGTGTGTTCACCCTCAATTTGGCTGTGTGTTCAGAAAATCAGAGTTAGGGCTGCGTGTTCTACTCTCAATCAGTGTGGGCTGTGTGTTCACCCTCAATTTGGACTGTGTGTTCGGAAAATCAGAGTTTAGGGCTGCGTGTTCTACTCTCAGTCGGTGTGGGCTGTGTGTTCACCATCAATTTGGACTGCGTGTTCAGAAAATCAGAGTTTAGGGCTGCGTGTTCTACTCTCAATCAGTGTGGGCTGTGTGTTCACCATCAACTTGGACTGCGTGTTCAGAAAATCAGAGTTTAGGGCTGCGTGTTCTACTCTCAATCCGTGTGGGCTGTGTGTTCACCATCAACTTGGACTGTGTGTTCAGAAAATCAGAGTTTGGGACTGCGTGTTCTACTCTTAGTCAGTGTGGGCTGTGTGTTCACCATCAACTTGGACTGTGTGTTCAGAAAATCAGAGTTTGGGACTGCGTGTTCTACTCTCAGTCAGTGTGGGCTATGTGTTCACCATCAACTTGGACTGCGTGTTCAGAAAATCAGAGTTTGGGACTGTGTGTTCTACTCTTAGTCAGTGTGTGCTGTGTGTTCACTTTCAAATTCGGGCTGTGTGTTCGACAAATCAGTGTTTGAGCCGTGTGTTCAATTCTTGACTAATGTGTGCCGTGCGTTCACAATCAATCAATGAGCCTAGTGTTCAGAAGTTCAGGTGTTTAAGCCACATGTTCAGAACGCAAGCAAAGTACTATGTCATAAGCTAAACTGTGTGTTCAAGCATGGCGAAGGTATGAAATGCAGGAAAAATACAGAAAATGACGTAAAATACCTCTCGTGCCTCGTAAGAGAGGTGATGCTCTGGCTCTCGCAGAAGTAGATCCCCGGGTACCCGATCATTGAAGTCAGTAAAATGACGAAAAATAGCCCGTGGAAGAATGTGTACCAATGGGGCATTTCTCTTGGGAATAAAAGGTCGGACCCTCGGGGGTAGCGTCATGGCATCAAAATCATCCCCGGCATCTGGAGGACCTACACCATGAGGGAAATTACCCGCCATTCCGAAAAATCTGCAAAAGGAGCAAAAAATGAGCAAAATGAGCCAAAATTGGAAAAAGTCAACAAAAGTCAACTCTCGGGAAATGAAAAAGTCAACAAAAGTCAACCCCCGAGAAAATCCTCCAAATATTGAGACAAACTTACCTCAAGTGGTGAAAATGAGAAAAGAAGCCCCGAAATCAAAATTTAATCGGTCCAAAGTGTTTAAAATCGAATGTTTTCGCAAAAACAACTTGCGTGGAAGGCTGAAAAGCGCGTATAAAGTGCAGATTTGAAGGAAAAAATGGTTTGGGAGGCAAGAGGAGAAGTTTTCGTAGCTGTGGGTGTGAGCTCAAAGTGAATGGATGAGAGAATATAAAGAAAATGAGGCGAAAAGACCAAAGTGCCCCCTGTTTTGGGCAGGTGGCCGGCCGGCCACCTTTCCTAGCTGGCCGGCCATTTGCTTTTTGGAAGCTGGCCGGTGGCCTCCCCTTGGGCAACCAGCTGGCCGGTGGTGATCCCCCCTTGCTCCCCTAGGTCTCTGCAAATTTTGAGGAAGATCGAAGTTCCCGGGACCTGAAAAAGTTTAAGAAAAGTGCACTTTCTGGCGCGAAATTGCTCCGCCGGAACTTCAGCTGCAATTTCTGACATGTGTCTCATCATCATTCACCGGAATCAGAGTGTATTCTTTTTGAACATGTTGTAACCTCTCCGGGAGGTGAACCAGAGGTCGCAGTCAAGTCGCCTCCGCCGTAATGCGCGTTTCCCTGCTCGTTGTTTCGCAACAAACGGGCGCCCTGATTTATGCTCGTTTTGCATTGTTGTGCACTTAACTTGCATTCTCATGAGCATCTTGCATTGTCATGCATGATTTCTTGGTATACCATGCCTCTGTGCTTGAGCATGCGTTGTCACGCACGTTCCCTTTTCGCATTGCGATGCATTCACTCGCCGACACTGCGTGTGTCAAACTTTCGGAATCCCAGGAATCCCATTGAATATATGTTGTTAGCATATTGTTCTTGTTGAATTTCTCTTTTTTGCAGGCACGATATTGTATGTACGGTTCATTTGAGGCTGGTGCGACCAGACGAATCGCGCAGGTATCGTATCTTCTCCGTGTGAGACGCGACGAGAATTGAATAATTCTCTGCATTCCCAACTGCATGAAATGTAGTTGTTGCTTTGCATTCTTGCTTAAAACTGTTGCATCTATTTGCGAATACTTGCTTCATTACAGCTTGCTGCATTTGCATGATCATTGAGTTACATCTGGCTCTGTGCAGATCGCTTTGCATTTTGCCCCCTTGCCTGCGGGCACGCCTACGGGCACATATCTCTGTTTATCTTGTATGATTGTCTAAGTCTTCGGCCTTGTCAAAAATGGGTCGTCTCTGGGCTTTGACATTCACTCCCGTCACTTGTGACTTCCGAGTTCTGTCAAAGAGAGGCAACTGTAGACACCCCATTTTTGACCGACCTTGAGACTCAGACGTCACCGGTTGAGCGCTCGGTGGTGTTGCATATCGTGCTCGTTCAGAAGTCTCAGAGTCGCGGCCGTGAGCCCTGCCTCCGGGCTTCCGAACCCTCTTTTGTACCTTGTCTCAGTTTGCGAGCCAGCCTCGGTTTTCTCTGTTTTTCTTCCTGAGGGGAGGGAGAGGTCCCGTAGACCATCTCTCAGTGGCCGTGGGCTACATTTCGTGGCCGTAGGCCATTTTGCTCATTTCGGAGCCCGGTTCCCGATTTTCGGAGCCGTCAGGCCGTGTGCCTCGGTTCGGGACCGCCTAACCATCTCCGACTGCTCCAGTTTTTGGCATGCATCTCATTTACTCCCTTGTGAGGGACACTGGGGCCTGAGAGACCCGCTTCGTGGCCGAATGCCACTTTCGGTGCTTAACAGCCTATTTTTGGGACCCCGAACTGCGTGTTTTGGCCCCCGAGCATTCGTTTTGCATCGGTTTTTGTTCATTTTTGGCAGGTACCTCTGTTTTATCACCAGGAAGGTCACTGAAGGGTGGGAGGCCATCAATTGTCTCAGCAACCAATTATATTCCTCCGGCGCCCTCCGACGCCCGTTTTTCTCACTTCCGAGCCAATGTTGACCACCCTAGGGCCATTTTCTTCAACCCCAAACCACATATTTGTGTTGTACACACATGGGAGGACCCTAATATCACATGGCCGGCCAGTAACTCAACTTGAACCTTTTGAACCCCTCCTAAAAGTGGCCTATTCTCTCTCCTGTTTTAGAGTTGCCAATTTTGAACCACAGGGCTGTGATGAGGAGACCTGGGAGGACACCTTTCTCTGGTGGCCGGCCAGAAAATCTTCTTGAACCTTTTGACCCTTGGCCGGCCGGCCATAGGGGGTGGCCGGCCGGCCACCTGCAGCAAAAATACCTGGCCGGCCATGATCCCCTCAATGTGTACTTTACAGCTGTATAGCTGTTTTCCCCCAAAAATATCTCCATCCGGGGGAAAGCTTTTGGAGGGAAACTTGGTGTCATTTCCCTCCACCTTTTCTCCCCTTCTCTTGCCTTTATAACCAGCCTCCAAGACTGATTTTAGGGTTACAAAAATTTCCCTAAGGGCCTTGCATACATCTCTTTCTATTTCTCTCTCATTTTCTCTCAAAATCCCTAAGTTCCAACCACATTTCTTCATCACTACCAAGCACCACCACCACCACTCCATTCCAGCAGCAAGGAGAGGTTTTCCAGAGGCTTAGAGGCAGCAAATTTGGTCCAAGGAGCAGCCAAAGCTTTGGTCTTCAACGGTAAGTTCACTTTACCCTCTTTTTGGCCTTATCTTGCACCATTTTTCTAGCCTATTTGCTTACTGTTTTGGGCTCCGACCCTAACTGAAAGGGTCATTTTTTTGAGCCATTCTTCATGTTTGTTTAAGGGCTCAACCCTGCTTGAGCCCCCCATTTGGTACTTGCTTCAATACCCTCTTGTATGCCATTATTTTGCATAGTATTTCTAGCCTATTTGTGATCTGTTTTTGAGCATGATGTAAACTGTGGTTAGGCTTATTTTGAGCCCCTCTACAACATTGTAGAAGGGCTCAACCTTGTTTGGGACCTCCATGCATGACTTGCCATTGAACCTCTTTTGGGTCCCTATTTTTGCATGCTTTGGTTAGCCTATTTTGCTTCTGTTTTTAGGCCATGATCAGAACTGAAAGTAGCCATATTTTGACCTTCTTGGCATGTTTTATTAAGGGTCTTTGGCTGTTTGGTGAATGCTTTGCATACCTCATGTTATAGCCTCTTGTTGGCCTATTTCTTGCATGGCATTTTTAGCATGTTTGCATACTGATTTGAGGCATGTCATAAACTGTAAATGTTCATATTTTTGGTCCCTCTTCAGTGTTGTAGAAGGGTTTTTTTCTTTTTAGGCATTTCATCTATCACTTGCTTCATTGCCTCCCTTGCGGAGCCATTTTTGTATGCCATTTTTGCCCTACTTGTGATTGCTGTTTTGCCTTGTTTTGTACTGTAAAAATGTGAGTTTTGGGGCTGCCTTGCTTCTGCTTTTTCATGTCATGTTCAAATTATGCATGTATTGTATAGCTACAAGTCATTTCGGATGACTAGTTTTGCATTTCGGGAGAGATTCCTTACATCGGGTTTCATTTCGCCTCATTTCGGTGCTGTTTTCCCCCTCATTTTGCTACTGATTTTTGCATGTTTGCATGTCATATTCCGTGTCTTTGCCATGTCTCATTAGAGTGGCATTTCGGTGCCTGAGGGTCCGTTCTCGGTTTGCGTGCCCGCGGGCACGTACTTCGAGGTGTCTTGTTTTCATCTAATGGCCTCCTATGTGAGTGTGGATGAGGCTCTCTCATGTTGGTGTAAGCCCATTATTGCATTGCGTATGCCATTTCATCCGTAGCATTGTGTATGCCCGGTTATGTATTATCTCGTATAGCGTGTATGTCATTCCATGACATTGTGTATGTTAGGATCGCATATTAGTTGCATTTCACGCATATCATGCATATTGCATCCTGTTCGGGATAGGAGTTAGCCCGGGCACGGGAAACGAGGCGCGTTTCGTACTTCGAGTGACGGAACGTGTCTCAATTCCCAAGTCACCGACACTCTGGATTATCCGTGATGGAGTTAGGTTTTATTGTAGCATTCATATGCATTCATCCTATATTGAGTTGTGCAATTCGGCTCCTCGGCCATCATGCATCGATATGCGTGATTGGTGGCACGAGGATCGAGGCATGCATATATCTGTGAAATACATTGCTATGCCCCTTTCTTGCTCTCTGTTGCAGCATATCAAGAATCAGCGGTCTTCCGAAGCTTGGCGCGCTTTTCGAGAAACATTGCGAAACAGAGGCTAATTGGGGCGTTCCAGTGGATTTCCGCGCAAGGCAGCCCAAACATACATCGTTCATCAGAAGCAAGGCAATCCCTGGCTTGCATGCCAGTTTACAGTTTTCTTAGTTAATTTGTTAATTAATTAGGGATTTGTATATTATTCGGACTGTAATATTTGGGCTGTATTATTCTTTCATTTGGGACTGTACATTTATTTGGACCCTCTGTGCGAGGGCATAATTGTAATAAGTGTGGGTGGGTGTGATGTATGTCTTCCAACCCCACGTCTTTCTTCCCTTTTATTTATCCGCTTATGATGGTTAGATTAGGGCATGTTTCAATTAGCATACAGTATGACAGCATGTTTGCATCATTCATCTGTTTTGTATGCACCGGGCTCGACGCATCATACAAACTGCATCTGTATTTCAATTCCAAATTGAATACGTGTTAGTTGTAGCATTCCATATGCCATGTTTAGAATAGCTGAGCCTGCTATAGTTTGCATTTTTGCATGTGTTGCATTAGGCAATTCTGTGTATCTAGGATCATGCATGGATTTCTAATGAGTTTCTGTTTTGGCTTGGAGTACTCGGTGAGTTTTTATGCTTTAGCATCCTTGCATGTGTGTGAGTGTTGCCATGAACAGCATGCTTACCATGAGGCTAACTGCTTATGTGATATAACTGCCTTGAATGCCTGTGGGTGGAGGTTGAGTTACTTGAATTGGGACAATGCATTGACTGTGAGTCTTAAGCCCACTAGATAGTGGCAAAAACATGTTTTCTAAGCCCACCTGAGGGTGGCAAAATCTGCATTTTAAGTCTACCTGCGGGTAGCAAACCATCTTTCAAAAACAAACATGAAATGTTTTGTTCCAATTTAGGCGACTCAGTCTATACTTGTATGCTGTGCGCATCACATAGTAACCTAGGCTAATAACCGGAATAAGAACACACAATGTTTTCAAAACTAGATATCATGATTAGTAGAGGCCGGTCTTTGACCGGGCGAGCGGGGGTGCTCACGAAGTGACCTTCCCCAATCGTACCCAAGTTCCCGAGCCGAGGCAACTTTGGTGATGACGGACACGTGGCCTTTGGCACCGAGTCAGGGTTTCCTAAATTTCCTCATAAAAAATATTTAGGTGGCGACTCTGTATCTGGCAAAGCAGTCCATGTTTGGCACTTCTTTCAAAAAATCTGTTTTCAAAACGATTTGCCGGATTTGGACTCTTTGGTTCAAGATTTAGAACCGTGACATTTAAGTCCTTCGAACTGTAGTGGACCTAATATCGAACCAGAACGGGGGGGAGTCGCACCCTCCCCGGGATGCGTTCGGGGACGTCTACAGATATGTATTATCTGTGTCTTTTCCTTTTGGTAATTCTGCCCTTAGTACTAATGTGTACAAATCTTGTACTATATCCTTAAAAGGTGAAACCTTACATGTAGATTTGATTCCCCTCTACATTAGTACCTTTGATGTGATCTTAGGAATGAATTGGTTAGCTGCCAACTGTGCCTCCATCGATTGTGAAGCCAAAAAGGTCTTCCTCCGGTCACCAAACCAACTCGAGCTTATCTTCGAAGGAACTGGAGCCTCTCCCCCTCCATGTATTATATCCTTCATGACTTTTAACGACTGCTAAGAAAGGGTTGTTGTAGTTGTATCTGTTATGTGATCGATACTCAACAAGAGACCCCCACACTTGATGCAATCCTTGTGGTTCGAGAATTCCCGGATGTATTTCCTGAAAACCTGCCTGGTACCCTAGTTGACTG
The DNA here is from genome assembly GCA_036172215.1 of Camellia granthamiana. Classification (NCBI taxonomy): domain Eukaryota; kingdom Viridiplantae; phylum Streptophyta; class Magnoliopsida; order Ericales; family Theaceae; genus Camellia; species Camellia granthamiana. The sequence continues at coordinate 166,067,725 of CM069904.1, forward strand.
AGAAATTGAATTTACCATTGAAACCCAACTTGGTGCACAACCAATCTCGAAGACCCCTTACCGCATGTCCATGACAGAATTGAAAGAACTAAAAACCCAACTCCAAGAACTACTGGACAAAGGCTTCATCCGACCAAGTACCTCACCATGGGGAGCTCCGGTACTGTTCGTAAAGAAAAAAGATGGTACAATGAGGCTATACATCGATTACCGGGAGCTGAACAAAGTCACCATTAAGAACCGGCACCCTCTACCACGAATCGACGACTTGTTTGATCAACTGCAAGGCGCCCAAGTATTCTAAAAAATTGACTTGCGTTCTGGTTACCATCAACTAAAAGTCAAAACAAAAAGTATTGAAAAGACTACCTTCAGAACTCGTTACGGGCACTACGAGTTTCTCGTCATGTCATTTGGCGTCACAAATGCTCCAGCGGCCTTCATGAACCTCATGAATCGAGTGTTCAAACTCTATCTTGACGAGTTCGTCATTGTCTTTATTGACGACATTCTTATATACTCCAAATCGTCAGAAGATCATGAGGACCACCTACGAAGAGTTCTACAAACACTACGTGATCACAAACTTTATGCCAAATTGAAGAAATGTGAATTCTGGATCACTAGTGTACGCTTTCTCGGTCACGTCATTAACAAAGATGGCATCTCAGTTGATCCCCAAAAGGTTGCAGTAATCGTGGATTGGTCACGACCTACTAACGTGTCTGAGATTCGAAGCTTTTTGGGCCTAGCCGACTATTACCGGCGCTTTGTGCAAGATTTCTCAAAAATAGCTTCACCCTTGACCCAGCTAACTCAGAAGAACAGGCCCTTTGAATAGACAGACAAGCAAGAACGTTGCTTCCAAGAATTGAAGAACAGACTCGTGACGGCTCCTATGCTAGCACTCCCCGTGGAAGCAGAAGGGTTTATAATTTATAGCGATGCTTCATACAATGGTTTGGGTTGCGTTCTTATGCAAAATGGGAAGGTCATTGCTTATGCCTCCCACCAACTAAAGACTCACGAAAGAAACTACCCAACTCATGATCTAGAGTTGGCTGTGGTGATCTTCGCTCTCAAGATCTGGCGTCATTATCTCTACGGTGTAACCTGTGAAATTTACACTAATCACAAGAGTCTCAAATATCTGTTTACACAGAAAGAATTGAATATGAGGCAACGACGATGGCTAGAATTTATGAAGGACTATGATATAGAGATCCATCACCATCCCAGCAAAGCTAACGTAGTAGCAGACGCATTAAGTCGAAAAACGACCAAAAGTTTGGCATATACCCTTATTCTCCGCAAGATCCATGGACTGCTCACCAACATAATCGTGGAACCCGAGTTGATTAAAGAAATTAGAACCTGCCAATGTGAAGATAAACTTTTGAAGAAAAGTACGAGAAACAAGGAAGCACGCCCGATCCGGATTTCACGATAAGCAATGGAATGTTAAAATTTCAGAATCGAATTTGTGTACCCGACCTTCCAGAACTCAAGAAAAAGATCTTGGTAGAAGCTCATAGCTCGAGGTTTGCGATCCATCTTGGCAATACGAAGATGTATCACGATCTGAAGGAACACTTCTGGTGGACATGAATGAAGAAAGACATAGCAAGCCATGTCTCCAAATGCCTGCGTTGTCAACAAGTTAAAGCAGAACATCAGAGACCTGCAGGAATGTTGCAACCACTCCCTATTCCTAAATGGAAGTGGGAACACATTACTATGGACTTCGTGGTCGGACTACCGCAATCAGTCTTGAAGAATGATGCAATATGGGTTATCGTGGATCGATTGACGAAGTCGGCGCCTTTTCTACCAATCAGAATCATGTACTCTCTTTCTAAGTTCACCACTCTATACATTAAGGAAATTATTCACTTACATGGCACCCCAGTTTCAATCGTATCCGATAGAGACCCCCGCTTCGTGTCTCATTTCTGGAACAAATTGCAAGAAGCTTTGGAAACCACTCTGAAGTTTAGCACGGCTTATCACCCTCAAACTGATGGGCAATCTGAAAGGACAATCCAGACTTTGGAAGATATGTTACGTTTGTGTGTGTTAGACCTCAAAGGTAACTGGGATGATCATCTACCTTTGGTGGAGTTCGCGTATAATAATAACTACCATGCAAGTATTGGAATGGCACCGTATGAGGCACTGTATGGAAGGAGATGTCGATCACCTCTGTGTTGGACAGAAGTCGGAGACGAAAAATTATTAGGCCCCGAGATCGTGCAAATAACAAGCGATAAAATCCAACTCATCCAGCAACGAATTCGCACTGCTCAGAGTCGCCAGAAAAGCTATGCAGATACACGAAGACGAGACTTAGAATTTCAAGTGGGCGATCATGTGTTCCTAAAGATCTCACCAACGAGAGGGGTTATCCGATTTGGGAAGCAAGGAAAGTTAAACCCACGTTACATCGGCCCATTCGAGATACTCGAAAGGATTGGTTTTGTGGCATATCGCCTTGCGCTTCCACCTGAACTATCCAATGTGCATAATGTGTTTCACGTTTCGATGCTTCGTCGATATCTTCGAGATCCAGAGCATGTTGTCGATTATGAGAACCTGGAAATTCAAGAAGACCTCTCCTATGAAGAGCAACCCGTATAGATTCTTGATTACCATAACTAGGTCCTCCGAAATAAGACTATACCTCTCGTAAAAGTCTTATGGAGAAACCATCGTGTCGAAGAAGCAACGTGAGAAACTGAAAGCCAAATGCGGGCCAAATATCCACACCTATTCGAAAACCAAGGTACGTCAAGTTTGGGGACAAACTTCTTTTAAGGAGAGGAGAAATATGACACCCGAAAATTTTTCTTTTAAAATTGCAATAAATAGAACTCTAAAAAAATAATAATAATAATAATAAAAAGAATAAATAATAAATAATAATAATAAAATATATATATATATAAATAAATGATTTAGGAAATTGGGAAGTTATCAATTAAATTGTTTGTGAGACACCACACATTAAATATTTTAGCAAGTGGTAAGTGATGTTTTATAGTTGGGTGGTGAGATTTATAGACGTAAACCTAACGTATAATCATAAGTAATTTTAGGACTCATAAAAGGAATCATCATCTTTAAATTTGAATTTTGAATAATAATAAAAAAAAAAGGGGGTGATTTGTCGCCATCCTAATGTATAGGATGGTGACTAAGTGACTAAGTGATTCACCAACTTGCCACGTATTAGTCACATGGAGAAGGGCAACTTGACACCTATTTAACACGTGGCCGAATCTAGCAAAACATGCTGAGGAATGATACAAATTCATTGCCTATAAACAAGGAAGTAATGCACTGATTTCAACAAGAAGAAAACTAAGGAAAAGTATACAAGAGGCAGGATACCAATCAATAAGAGGTGGCACCGAGTAGCCGTCAATTGGTCGAAGTGAGAAAATAAAGGTTAAGTGTTAATTTTAAGGTGAGTTTTATTATACCTTGAGTTAGTATAATATGTTTTTTATATGTCTTAAGTTACCATAATATATTTTACGAATTTTTTAAGTTACCACAATTTATTTTATATAATTTACGTTTTATGGTTAGGTTAATGTTTCAATTATGTGGATTATTTTCTAAACTCTATTTGTTCAAATTAAAACCCATGGATATATTTGTTTAAATTTTAGAGATTATTTGACAATGACCTTGTAAACAATTATTTTCTATAAGTACCACCACGGAAGTCCCATGCCTTGGGGGACTTAAATAACCATAGGCCCCTATTTGACCACTTTGTGGTCCCCTGTTTGTCATGGATCCATTAACCCCTGTAGTGATTGTCACTTTAGTGACTCCTGTTCTGTACCGTGGTTATAGTGATTTATTTCCGTTTCTGCCACTTAATTTATTTGTGTATTCAACTCAAATTATGTAAATGTTTTAGCTTAAATAACTATCCATGGCTATTTTGTGCCCCTATACTCACAGTATAATATTTCTCACTCTGCTATGTGCTTATAGCTGTTACCCCTTTCAGGTGACGAGGTTTAACGGGATCAAGATGGAAAATGAATCGCTGTGTTGTTTTATTTTTAAAATCTTTTTTTTTATTTCTGTCTGTTTTGTTTTGAACTCTTGTAATATAATAAAGTTCAAATGACTATGTTTTATTCCCTTTTAAATAAACATTTGGTACCCACTTATTTTATTTAATTTATCTGCTTGTGCTGCGATTACAAAATTATTTGAATTATTTTATTTTTATCTTGTTACGACGCCGAACCTTTGGGTACTGGGTTTGGGTCGTGACAACTTAACGGTAACATCTGAATCCAACTAAAGGGGAAAAATCACACAGAGAAGAAAAAAAGATTAAGATTAAAAAAATATAAAAATATACAACTTACTAATAAGTGACCAAATGAAACAAACTACACTCTGCGCCAGATTCAGAAATGCTAGGCTTTCAAACCTCTCTTTGTTTGGGCCAAATCTCTTGGTGGACCTAAAGGGTTTCATAACAATTACAACAACAAAAAAAAATGACAATCTTCATGAATAATTTAGGAGACCACAAAGATACCCAGAAGGAGGTGTAACTTAAATTTTGGGAAAACAAATTCTTGCAGTGAGAGCATCATGGTCGTCAATGCAATGCACACGTCATGCCATTATGAATGTAGAAATCACAATTTTTAAAGAGTGGTATATTCATTTATCTAATACAATAAAATTAAAAAATGGGTACAAATAAAAAAGAGGTAAAATATATGACACGTTGTAGAACCTAGACAAAATGCATCAAGTTATTGATGGTGCAATACGTACATTTATGCTTATGAGTGTGTCTGCATGGTTTTACCAAAATCAAGGGCATTGCTTGGTGCAATGGGACTTCCTTTGATAACACAGGTGAAAACACAGGTTCAAGTTTGAGAATAACCACTTTGTGCAAATAGTGCCAAGGTTTAGATCTATCTCTGTTCTTACATCTCTCAGACCCTCAATTAATATTGACCAACAATACATAATGTCCTTGTTATGTCATTTTAGGTTTGCTGAGACCCTCAGTATGTTCACTCATAATAATGTTTAGTAACATTATGAGTTGCAAGAAAAATCTTTAAGGCAGAGTAAACACAGAGCATACTTAGAATTAGAAGCCTCTAGTCATGATGAGTTGAAGCTATTTGCCTCAAGCCTTGCATCAGGGCCATCTATACTTGATGGCGACTAAACACAGAGCATACTTAGAATTAGACGGAATTCACATCCGCAACCAAAATTCTCGCCTTTGACTCTGTCATTCTAGGGATTTCTTCCATAGGCCAAAGAAGTAATTCACAATATGTACGAAAAGGTTAGGGGCAACAATATTCTCTAGATTTCCATATGTCAAAGGAATATGATCACTCGGATCTATTTATCAAAAACAAAACAAAACAAAAAAAAAAGATCACTTGGATCCAATTTTTGATATGAAACTTGGATTAAGTTTGGTCTCTATGGATTATGAATTGATTACAAATTGTTTTGTTTTATTGTAATTTATGAGTTGATGATCATTGAAATAAATTGTTGGTTCTCCATTTGCATTAACAGTGAGAAAGTTGGTTTCTTTACTTTCCCCCAATGCTCAAGCTTAATTATTTTTCATTATTGCTTAATTGTAGTTTGAGAAATATCTTTAATAATAAAATTTTCAAACCTATGGGCAGCTCTAGAATTCCAACTGCTCCTAGCCAAATACCAACTATTTTACAGAGTGGGTGCAACACCTTCTGGGTAAATCTGTCCAATTTTCTTGAAATTCGAAAAAATCAAGACCCGATCTCTGGGTCAGCAAATTAACAAAAAATGAGCTGCTTCATTCTGTAAGGCAAATCTTGTAGATCTGAGATTTGTGTCTATATGTCAGATCACTAGTTTCCAGCATGGAGATATTCAATTGTTCTTTCCGGGAAAAGCCAAGCCAAAACTTATTTCCAGTGGTGGTGCAGATGTCTTGATTGATAACAATTTTTCAAATACCTCTGCTGTCGTACTTAATTATACCTCTACTTGCATGATCACATGATTCTAAGTGTTTGGAAAACTTCTGGGTCACAAATGATGGAAGAAAAAAAACTCATAAGGTGAAAGGGACAAATCTGGGAACTCCTAGCCTGTCTTTAAATGAGCTCACTTGTCTACTTCCAAAAGCTTGTGCTTCAAAACTATAATAATATTTATGTGCAAAAGCCACTTTTCAAATATTATGTTTTGAGGAAGCATTTTTGTGAGATTGAGCCACCCATATTAGTCCAGGACTCTGAAGTGGACTCTTCTTTTTATGTTTGCCATGGAATCTGTTAGAAAGTGTACTAAGTGTTGCTGGATGCTCCTCTTTGCTTGTTGAAAAAAAAGTTGTTGACATGTTATGAAAATTGTAATAAGAGTATGGCATTCTAGATGGAAATGGAACATGGAATTTTGGTAATCTGGAGGATGCTTCATATCATAATTTCATAAAAGTTGCTAATTCTTATATAATCCCAATAATAAGATCTAAAAAGATTATTATGAGTTTTATATGGATAGTTCCCATGGTAGTGTCCCAGTTGCTTTGGGCTCAAATTGAAGTTTTCCATGGTTGCGCTCCAGTTGATTTGGTGATAAAACAAAAGGCTATCAGAGTAAACATCTCTCAACTTGTTCTTCGGATTGCAAAACCACCGCCTTATAATATTTCTCACAAACTGATGGAGTAATTGAAATCAATTTAGTTTATCTGTGAAAGCCCTTCCTAGCTTCAATTACTCGACAAATTTGGCTTTAGATTACAAACAAATTTTCTAATAGAATTCTTTCTGATGTAGAGAACATTGTGAAAAGGAAACTTCAAATTTTGGTTCAGATAATTGGCCCCTAGTTGTTCTATTTCCATCAAAAAGGTGATAGTAACTTTTCCAACCAAAAAAAAAATTCAACTGGAAACTCTCTGCCCCCGTAATTTGAAACAACGATGGTTCACATGATTCTGAAGGTATCACAGTGAGAGATAAAAAGGGGTGAAAGGTTTTTTTCATTTTCTGAGGCATAGAGCATCACACAAGCCTTCCAGTTTAGATTCAAGCAGTTTTAGAGAGCTTGCCACCTTCACTATGAGTTTAGATTCTTGAATTTAAAAAAAAAAAAATGGAAGTCATTCTGTGTATCACTTCCCTAGCATAACATCAAGTGTCTCTAAAATATGATCAATACTACTAAAAAAAAAAAATTAAGTCACCTCTCTAATATCAGTTGATCCAGGCAAGAACAATCCATTTGCTATACATCAATAAGAAATAATGGTACTAAATACTAATTAACATGTACAGTATTTTCATTTCGATTTGGGCACATCCAGAATTTTCCATAGATACAAACAATATCCTTAAGCTCTCCTTATTCTTTCCTAACTTTTATTTCTATTCATAAAGAGGTATAGGTCCGAGTCACTCCCCTCCCTCCAACGCCAACACTACCTGAGTTGGTTTGCTTTACGCTGTGTTTGGTTGGAGGATTTGGGAATGGATTTGAAAAGGAAAAAGAAAAAAAATGTGTGAAACTAGGTGAAATATAGATATATTTTATTCACATTTCAACTTACTTTTTCTATTTTCTTTTCCAAATCCTTTATCAAATCCCTCAACCAAACACAGCATTAGAGAAAGAGAGCGAATCACTTCACAAAAGGCTGTAAGGTTCACATGAACACCATGCCACAAAAATTACCAAAACATAGGCACTTCATTTATTTATTTATTTTTCTACATTGTAAAGCAGAAAAGATGAAATTCCAGACTGCTAGAGTTTTAATGCTCAGACACTGGTTCAAATTTTTTTTTACTTGTCAAATCTATCACCACCAAAATTCAAAGATGATAAGGACCAAGCCATCACCACAAATATTAATAATTATTATTAATCAACAATGAATTTTTACAGACTAAAAGCATTCAAATATGTAAACCCTAAAATTTCTAGTCCTAGAACTCTAAACAATTGATATTGATATCTAGGGAATCGAAATTACAACAATTCAAAAACTACACTTGATCAGCGAGACCAAAGATCAAATTAGAGCTGAGAGAGAGAGAGAGAGAGAGAGGACTTACACGGTCTCTTGAAGTACTCCTTGGTAAATATAAGCCGACCAAATGCCGGCGACGTAAAAAGCGAGCACCAGAACACGGCGTAGTCCGGCGTCGTGAGACTCCATTTGCAAACGCCGCCAGAATCACCAGATCGGGAAAAGCTATGAAACTTTCTCGGACAAGAAAGTGCGAGAAAATGCAAGATCGAATGCGGTAGAGAGAAAGAGAATGCGCGCAAAACGAAGAAACGAGAAAATTCGTTTAGTGTGTTTTCTCAACTGCCGATCTCTCTCTCTCTCTACTGGAGTCGATCGTTGGTGTTTGTTGGGATATGTTATATTAATGAGGAAAGCTTGAAGTGACGTTGAATTTCCCACGTGGAGGCGTTTTATTGGTTTGATGACTCAATCCTGGGTTTCTATTGGTTGGAGAAACGCGGACTCCTTCCGCAACAGAAGAGTTGTATTCCTCTGTAAGCGGCGTTGGGATCCTCTAGAGTGAAATGGTAGGGTGAATTTATGAAAGCGCAACGCCTGTCTCGGTAATGAAATCAAGGGTTGTGATCAATCCCTCACCAAAACGGCGTCGTTTCACCCTTCCCCTTCCCTTCTTCTCTCTTTTCCTTCTTCTTCTTCTTTTTTTCTGAATCTGACTGAAATTCTTCTTCTTTTCTTAATCTAGCTGAAATAGTGAGCTACTACTCCATGAATCCATTGTAGCTACCATTCCTTAACACCAAAAATTTACAAAGAACCTAAAACAATAACAAGAAAATCAACATGTTTCTTAACCAAAACCAAAGAACAGATCAAAATTTTATCAAAAACAAGTAAAATTCAGAAAAATAACTACAATAAATTTCTTTTGGGGGGAGATTTGTTCAAATACCAGAGGATCAAAAGAGGTTAGTAAATAAATCAGCCTCTTTTAGCCCAGATCTAAGAAAACCAACCTTGAGGGACACAAAATCCTTCTCTAAGTTTGCTTTTTGTGCACTGTTTTTTGTATTTGTTCTTGAAAGATAAATGACTTACAAAAAAAAATTTCTTACTTTTCCTCTAATTTCTAAAGCACATTTCAAAAGATTTCCATGGTTTTTTTTTTTTTTTTTTTTTTTTGAATTTGTGGGTTTTTTACTTGAATCTGTTGAAATAAAAAACAAATACAAAAAAATAAAAATAAAAAGAAACCACAGATTTAGAGAAAAAAAAAAAGAAAACTGAAGAGAGAATGAAGAAGAGGAGAAGAAAGATGAAGGGGTGAGGGACGATTGTGATACTTTGGAGTATGGAAGGCAGGGCGTCGACGTGACAGTGACGGCGACAGTGTGTCAGGGGTAGGGCGGGGATCCTCTTCTCTCCTTCTTTCAACCATTCTCTCTCTCTCTCTCTCTCTTTTTAATTATCTGAAACCCAGAATTTTGAATTTTTTTTTTCAATTTACTCACCAAAAATCTCAACCCTTGATTGGTGAGTAGGACACGTATCAACTGTGTCACGACCCAAACCCGGCCCTATGGGTTTAGCACCGTAACCGGCCAGTAATCCGAGATTACCGAAGGCCTGCTTAACAGTAGTACAGTAAAACAGAGTTTAGGGCCTGGCGGAAGCCAATACAGTAAATAAATAATGTCCATTGAGCTGTGACAGTCTGTATGCCAAAAAGATTTTTCATGCATTCACACATGTAGAATAGCACAGTCTATACAAAATTTACAGTCACACAGTACAGGGACTTAATCCCTTGATAGCAGTACAGTTAGTAGCTGACAGTCTATACAGTAATCCAAAACAGTACGGAGACAGACGGGGGAAAAACAAAACACTCCAAAGCCATAGCATGGCAACTCGGAACCTCGCAGTGAGGCACATAGGCTGGCTTGACAAAACTGGAGCCTAACCCACGCTCCTAGCTCCTAGCTCCGATCTGGTGGCTGAGCACCTACATATATATATATATATATAAACAGTGAGCTAAAGCCCAGTGAATAACATAATGCGTAAAGAGGTTAAGAATGAAATGTCCTTACAGTAATGAAAACAATTCATTAAACAGTATTTCAGTCTTTCAGTCAGAACAGTTATTCAGTCATATGTGGTACATCCATTAGCATAGCAGTAAACAGTAGGTCTTAAAGACCGAACAGTAATGATGGCCATCAATCAGTAAACAGTAATGGTTCCACGAGGGAACCGACAGAGATCTCTGTAGCAGTAGCAGTAGCAGTAACAGTATACAGTAGTTGCTAAGGATGCCACAATACATTTCAGAATATAGGACATACATTCAATCAAATAACAATAATCACTTCAGAAAACAGTTCCGTAAACAGTCAGAAAACATTATCAGTTGAACATATCTTTACACAATTGTTACTCACAGAGTTTGGGCTACAGTATGCTAGAGCGTGTCTCCCCAGTCGCCAACCCTACACAGTTCACAGGTTGAACACACACTAAGCTACACAGTTGGGAAATATCATAACTTAATCCCTAATTTGCCTTGGTGTGTTCTACATCTATATCCTCATTAAGATGCCTTAAACTAGGCCTAAGAATGCCTAGAATGGAATGAGGATGCCAAAATACACTTAGAAAACATTTTGCAAAGTTGCTGAAAACAGGGGTCTCGCTCGAGCGAGCCTTCCTTCGCTCGAGCGAGCTTGCAAAATCAAAGGCTTCGCTCGAGCGAGGAATCCTTCGCTCGAGCGGTCTGTAAAAATGCAAAAGTACTGGATGCTGGAATTTTACGCGCGATGCTCGCTCGATGCCCGCTCGAGCGGAGCCCTGGACAGAGGTGCTCGCTCGAGCGAGGAATCCTTCGCTCGAGCGAGGAAGCCAAATCTGGAATTTCCAAATTTGCCTCCCAAGCTCAAACCAAGCATTCTACCACTCTAAACTCGACCTCTTGGGCCCAAATTCTGGAAAACACATCTAAATTCATTGTATAACAAGTTTCAAAGCTCAATTTATGAATTCAAGCCCCAAAGGTGAGTCAATTAAAACCATATTTCAAACCCAATTTCATAAACATGGAGAAATGCAAACATGCATGAAATCCAACCATTTCAAAGCTCCAATTTGATGTTCTAGTGAGCCATTTGTACCAAAAACAAGTTGAAATCATGGACTAAACTTAAACATGAGCGTGCATGTACAATTCTACCATGAATTTAACTCAAAACTCATTCTTTCAACCATGCATGCATGAATTCTAGCATAATTCACCATGTATGAGCTACAACATGACTGAATTCTAAAATAAAACATGAATCATGCAAGAATTAGCTCTATGACAACAACAAGAAGATGAATGTCCTACCTTAGTCTTGTATTCAAGGTTTAAGAGCTCAATTTTGCCAATTTACACTTCAATTCCTCAAGGTTCAAGCTAATCCCCCAAGTTCCAAGCAAAACCACCAAAATGAACTCAATTCTCTCCTATTTCCTCTCTTGGTCGGCTAAGTGTGAGAAAAGGCTAATGAAATGAATTTGTTCAAGTGTAATACAAGTCCCTAGTTGTGTAGGATAGTGGCCCACTTAGTGGCAATTTGGTAAATAAGTCAAACTTTGCATTTTATCAATATTTAATCTAATTTAATCATACCTAATCACATTTTCAGTAAATACGCCATAAAATCACATAAATTCCAATGATTCTAAAACATCAATCTATCTTCGATTCGGTCGCCGATAAGGCCTTCAATTTGCAGTTTAAACATAAAAACACGAACAGATAATCAATTAATCGAAAAGATAAAAATGCAATACAATAGATATGCTCAGTCAATTTAGTTCCCATTTTCAATCAGTCTGTTCTGTATGTCAGTTAGTTCAATTATCTGTCATAAGCAGTCCAGTTTAGCAATAATCAGTAAGTAATTCAGTAAGTTATCGGTAAACGGTACAGGGGTTGTTACAAACTGCCTCTCATTCATTGTAAAAGATCATTTTAAGGTTTCACTCTTGTCACGACCCAAACCCGCCCCTATAGGTTTAGCATCGTAACCGGCCAGTAATCCTTGGACTACCGAAGGCCTCTGAATAGATTAACAAAATTAAGGGGCTAGCGGAAGCAAATACATAATTATAGTTGTCCAATGAGCTGTGCTGACTTCTATGAAACAGAATATTTAAAACTTTATATACATAACCGGTAGTCATATATTATACCCACACACATTACAATATTTTAAGTACAGCCCACGACAACAAATCAAGTCTTAAATAAACAGAACCACAGAACTTAAACACAGGACGCTTCGGGAACCTCCACGTGAGGCACAATGGTTAGCTGACAACAGAACACAAATCCAGACAAAAGCCTTCGGGCTTGAACTCCAGAATGCTCACCTATATACATATATATACAAACAGTGAGCTAAAGCCTAGTGAATAACATTAAGGTAAAGGGGTTAGTGGACGAAATCTGAATATATCATAAGCAGAAAACATAACAAAGCATAACCATTCTCATATCAGAACATAATAATGGTACGTCCCATAGAACACATAACAGAACGTCTTCCGACTAGAGTAATCGGTTCCGGATACCGATTAAACACATATCACCACAATGAAGTGGCTAACGAGATCTCGTAAACTTGTATGTCATGGACCATCATTTTCATACCATCCCCCATGACTTGGGACTATCTATGGGTGCCATAATAGATTTCAAACTTGGAATATTCGTTCACGAAAACAGATATCATTTCAGAAATCAGAACTTATCATATTTCATTTGGAACATAATTCATATGAACGTATCTTTACAATAACGTTACTCACAGTGGTTCCAGTAAGCGGTCAATCAATTCTCGAGTCTTGACCTACAATCACAAAATGCATAACACAAGCACGTCTTATCATTACATATTCATGTGGCCAACACGGCTTAGCTTTCATTACGTTGGTTCTAGTTCTTTCTTATCACAATGCTAAAAATACACACTTGCAGTCTCGGAACTTAGTACATTCTTTTCGTAGTGTGTTTCTAATCCATAACCTCCTTAATATGGCTTAATTAAGATTTAGGAATGCCTAAGATGCAATGAGGACGCCAAAACATGCCTTGGAACACTTAGTCAAATTTTCTGAAAATGAGGTCTACGCTCGAGCATGGGCTTCCCCGCTCGAGCGGACATGTAGACAATGAAGCTCCGCTCGAGCGTGCCTTTCCTCGCTTGAGCGGACAGTAAACTCTAAAAAGTACTAGATGCAAGATTTTCACGCTTGACGGCCGCTCGACCCACGCTCGAGCGTGGTGCATGAATTCAGGGTTCACGCTCGAGCGTGAAAGTCCCCGCTCGAGCGTGGGTCAAATTTCTAGAAAATCTAGATTGACCTCCCAAGCTTAAAACTCGAATTCCAACCTTCAAAACACATCTCTTGGGCCCCAAAACTTGAGATAACATAGTAAACTTGTAAAACATGAAGAATTTAGGATTATTTCATAAAATCATGGCCCAAGAGTTTGTTAAAAACTTACAATTTCAACTTAAACTTCAAGAATGTTTATGAACACAACATGCATGCATTTTTTCTTGCATCAAACTTCTCAAAACATGATCAAATACCACAAAAGAACTTGAAACTCGATGATTTCCCCAAATGAAGATGAAATTCAAACATGCAAGAGAGGATTCTTGAAGTTTATGCTCAATTTGTGAGAAAATGCACATGCATACATGAATTGCAACTCAAATCTTTATTCTAAGCTCAATATGCACATCAAACTCATAATCTTGAAGAAATTTCATGTTAAATGACTTAGTTACATAATCTAGAGGTTGTAATCTTATCTAGAGTCTTGAATTACTCTTGTTCTAGCACAATCTTTGATCAATTCAAGCTATAGCCTTCAATTCTTCTACAATCTCTTCCTTTCTCTCACTAGAATTGTGCTCCCTCTCTCTCTAAAATGTCTCACCAGATTTTTCCACTCAAGGGATGAAAGAAAATGAGCTCACAAATGAGCTTAAGGGTTGCATATAAGCTTGCGGTGCTAAAACACATTAATTAGAACATAAGGCTTGCCAAACGCGACTTAACGAATCAGACTTAATCAATTTTTAATAAAATTTTCCATAAGGTTCTAAAAATTCCAAATAACATATCGGTGTAGCCAATTTCGGTTTCGAATGCCGATAAGGCTTTCAATTTACATATTAAAGTGGAATTCCAAACAGATATTCCTACAAGTAACAGATAGTAAGCCAAATATCATGCAAATCACATAATAAACCATAATTTATTTTATTCACTTAATTAACATCCTTAACTACCGATTAGTGGCTAATTGTGGATCGGGGTTATTACAACTCTAGAGGATCTTAACGCCTGTAAGCGTCGCATCACATTTCCAGTGGTTCATTTAGCCTTAGAAATGGGTCGGGCCGGCCTTAAAAGGCCCAAATTTGGGTTAGGCCTAAATTCATGAGCTGTTATGAGTGATCAACGAGTAGGGCTCTCAAACCTTCTTCACATGGACTCCCACCCAACTGCCCATGATATGGTAAGAAACGGATATGGAATTAAAAAAGAAGGGTTAATTATAAAAAAATAATAATAAATAAATAAAATAAAAACCTTAGGATTTCGCATATTTTTTAATTTAAATCCTAAAATTTCAATTTCGATAAATTGAACCCTAGAGTTTCATCCATATTTCAATCTGACCCCTCTGTCCATCTCCGTCATATTAAACTAACGGAAATTTGGACAGAATTTTAGATTCAAGCCCACATGTTTAAACACTTATATCTCTCTCATCGTAATTCTGTTTCGCCTCATTTTTGCGTTATTGGATTCACTTCAAGGCCTAATTTTCATTCTACTCTTCATTCGCCTTGTTCCACATCTTTTTACTTGCCGTCAGAGCAGGCCCGACCCTAAAATTTTCGGGACCAAAAACCAATAATGAACTAATAAATATCACTAAATCATTTGGGATCCTTCACATTTTTTTTTTAATTCAACCAAAATTTTTTTTTTTAAGGTAAAGGACAAAAAAATTGTGTCAAAAGAGTTAGGGTTGGGAATTAGATAGAGAGATAATGGGCCCTTTTAATTTTGAATGGGCCTTTTAATTTTTGATGGGTCAATTTATTTTAAGTTAGTTTGGGGCCTTTTTTAATTTTTTTTGGACTTAAAACATAATTAATATATTACACTAAATTATAATAGGAGGGAGCCCCTTTTTTGGGTGTATTTTGAGGGGCCCTAAGCCATGGTCTAGTGGGTCTATGCCTAGGGCCGGCCCTGCATCAGAGCTCCGAAAATTAGCCAAAAATAAGATTTTTCTCTCTTTGGGCAAAATTTTTATATTTAAATCTACATATTCAAGCACTTGTATCTCCCTAGTGGTACCTCCGTTTCACCTCATTTTCGTGTCGTTAAATTCAACTGGTGGCCTAATTTTTATTCTCCCCTTCATAAGCCTTGTTTCACCTATTTTTGTATGCCGTCGAAACTCCAAAAGTTGGTCAAAAATAAGATTATTCCACCCCTCATAAAGATTTTTTTTTTTAAAAGGAAAAAAAGCTTATTTTGGGTCAACTTTTGGAGATCCGACAATATGCAAAAAAAAGTGAAATGGAGTTATGACGAGAGAGACACAAGTGCTTGAATATGTAAATTTGAATCTGAAATTTATGTCTAAAGGGAAAAAAATCTTATTTTTGGCCAACTTTTGGAGCTCCGATAGCAAGTAAAAAAATGTAGAATAAGGTATGTGAAGAATGGAATGAAAATTAGGCCACAAGATAAATCCAACGACGCAAAAATGAGGCAAAATAGAATTATAATGAGGGAGATACAAGTATTTGAGCATGTGAGTCTAAATCTTAAATTTTGTCCAGATTTTCGTTAATTTAATATGACAGAGATGGACGGAGGGATCAGATTGAAACACGAATGAAACTCTAAGATTTAATTTGTCAAAATTAAAATTCTAAAGTTTAAATTAAAAAACATGCGAAATCATAACATTTTTTTTATAATTAATCCAAAAAAGAACGATTCTATGTGCATATGGATAATGGAAGTATTCTAACCTCTTTTTTTATATATATTTTTTTATTTTGAAAAGAATGATTCCTTCTTTTGACTTCTTCCCAATTAAAAAAGAGCGATTGAGAATCTCATAAATAACTTGCGCATTCTAAAGTATCTAAAACCCAATCTTCTATATGACGGACTCTCGGAGACTTCTATTCCCTTGTTTGCTTAAGATCTAGTGTGAAAGTGGTTAGCATATGTTGAGAAATTTTAACAAGTCTAATGGTTTTTAAAGTCTTGAAAAGTTGGACTTTTGACGTTTATATCTTTGCTTGGTTTATACTGGTGGGCCTAACTAGGAGGCTCACCCTCTATTCTCACTGAGATTTGCTATATCACATCACATGTGTTTGAATGTTTGGATGGAGAGACTTTTGACGAGAAATGATAAGAAAATAATGTGAAATATATATATATATATATTAGTTTATAAAAAGTATTTAAAAAAATATTGGTGGAAGTGAACTTTTTTTATTATCTCACTTTTATTTTATCTTTTAAAAATGGTATAATCTGATGAGCAACATTGATTGGCTGTTTGTATTTTATAATAAGATTATTCATCAAAATACGAAGGAAAGAAGACAAATTGTCATGAAATTGATTCAAGTTCTCGTTTTTCTATTTTAAAGTTCTCTAGTAGCTTCAAAGCTCAACAGACTATAAAATCACAAGATGACACTACACAATTATTATGTTAAAGGAGGTGTTTACCTTTTGGACTTATTTGGCTAATTTATTATAAATTAAAAGTTAAAAATTAAAAAGTAACACTCAAAATCATTTCTCCCATAGCTTCCAAGATAATTAGTATTTTAAAATTTGTTTAAATAATTTATGTGTAATAAATTGTAAGTACAAATTATACCAATCAATTGAAAAATACAAAATTTATATAATTTATGTAACAATATTACTTTTGCCTAATTTATCACCCCTAAATAACGAGAAATTATAGTTTAGCAAATCTAAATGGTGCTCCAACGTGTATTTTATTAGCTAAAATAGTAGGTGTCATTACTTTTTGTCTCCGAGTTAACATGACAAGTGTCATAATTTGTGTAGTGTGGAGTAATGCTCATGGACCACTAAATGACTTCTCCTAAATAACCCTTAATAATGTGACATTAATATTTAGTATTTAATATTTAACAAATTAAAATTTGACATTTATCAGACATATTAAAAATAAAAAAATAAATGTTTTAAAGATTTTTTTATAATTCATGTATGATATGTCAGTGACGTGCAGGAGAATTTACAAGTCAACGGGTGCCTATCCCGTTAACGTGGGGCTAGTTTTATTAAATTTAGGTTATAATTTGTGGACTTCAATAATAGACCATAAAATTTACGTTGCATAAAAGACTTTCTATTCTACCAACAAAAAAAGATGCTATTTGTTGGTTTTGGATGTCAAAGATCTCGGAGATCTTGACTCAAGTTCTTTTATAAAATTTAATTTATATATATATATGTAATATATCTATATATATCTTCATGAGTTTAAGCTTCAATTTAAGTTGGAATTGAGTTTTTCTTAACACATAAGTCTCTTTCAATCTTTGAATAACATCTCAATTTTAATCTTGCTTTATTTAAGTTCAATTTTAATTTTAGCTCTTTAGTTTAATGAGTAAAAAACTCACAAACACTCTTTTCTAAATTAACTTAAGAACTGCTTTATCCATTAAATAACTATACATAATACCTCCCTACTTAACAGGTGCATTTGTTGGGAAGGATTGGATTATAGATGAAGCTAATGTTGTAGCATTTTGTTTTTCAATTCCCCTAGCCCAATGTTTGTTTGATCAAATTGTTACTTCACACCAGATTATTAATCTCCATATAGGGACAATGCTATTCTACCCCTCTCTCTGAATTATCTTCCTTCCACTATCTAATACTAAAAAATAATAATTCCAATCTTATCAGATTATTTTTCCCACTATAACCAAACAAATTCATGCTATATACAATCTCATAATACTAAAAATATAATAATAATGAGACTAGCATAGTACTTATCTCATACCTCCTAATTTTATTATGCAAACAAATCTGACTTGCTCCTAATTTTGTCTCCCAAACAAATGAACATTTCTTCATGAAATACTCATCTTAACTAACCCATATGATTTAATTGTTAGTTGGTAGTAGAAAAGAGGGCAACACACAAATGGCATCGAACTCATTTCTATAATATTTAAATTTGCAACACAATGACTTAGGCCTCATTTAAGAAAAGATTATTTTAAATTTTTTTAAATTTTTTATAAAAAGACGTACATAAAAGTAAAGAAAATAATGTGATAATTTATAATAATTTTTTAATTTTTTAACTAAAATATTTAATCCCAACCAAAGCGATAGATCAAAGCCATAAATTGGATAGGAAAGACTTGTGTGTTATGACATCAATCAATGACTTTGGGCAGTTACCTGAGGAAGACTCCATTCCCACTTGCAAAAATTAGGTCAGCCATATAAGGCAGATGTTTAAAAAGGCAATATTGGAAATTTTTAGCCTAAGAATTACGCAGAAAGTTAATATTACATTACTCTCATTTTGCCTGTACCCATTAAATAAATTTCATTCATGTATGAGTATTTATGATCATTACCTTTTTGGGATGATATTGTTTTGTTATTGTATTTTTCAATATTTTATTACTTAATGTTATTTTTTTAAGTTTTTGAGACAATCTTTTCGTGACAACATGCATAACAACGAGAATTAGTCTCTTATTTTTTTTAACAATTTTTTTATTTTTTGTTTCTTATAACACTTATAGATTGTAGTGAAAATTTAATTTGTTAAGTTAAAAAATAAAATAAATTAACTTATAAACTGATGCAAATGAGGGTGAAGACCCCAAATATCTAATTCTTATATGGTATTTTGAATTTTTAAATTCAATTATCACAACTAATCATGTCATATTGTGCTGAACTTGAGAATAATCAATTGCAAATCATTATAAAATGATAGAAGTTAATATTTATATTCAATTTCGTTTACATTGACTTATTCTATACTTGGAGTTCGAAAATCCTATACTTGAGTTCAGTTAAGTCAATCCCATTTTTTTTAGAGGGCGAATTAAGTCAATCCCATTAAATTAGAGTTTTAAGAAAAACAAATTCTTAGAAGACCAATAAAAAAAAAGAACAGTTTTGAAACATCTTTATGTTTTTCAATTTTTTAATGGCTTTTTATTTTATTGTTTTTTTTGTCATTTTTTTTTCTTCAGATTCTTCTAAACTAGATAAACTTAAAAGTTTTAAAAATTAAAATGAATTTAAAATTTGTTTAGAATAATTCCCTTCTTTGTCATTTTGAAACTTTTTTTTTTTAATTTATTATAATTTGGTTCAATTTTTTTTTAAAAAAAAAAGGTGCTATATAATCTAGAAAACAAAGAATATTACAAATAAAAATAAAAATTGATAAGTAGTTTGGTAAAACTTTAAAAAAATTAAAATTAAAAGTATCTCTTATCCTCTTTTTCAATAATGGATTTTTTCTATAAAAAAATTATTTAAACTATATATGCTTTACAAGTTATAAACAAAAAATCAAAGTTAATTATACCAAGACTTCATAATTATTAGTAAATATTACTTTATTTTCTAATCTATGAACTTGTACATTTTAACCTCATTAACTATAAAAATACAATAATGATTCATCTCACTAATTTAGAAGTACTAATTGACCACTAATGATGTGGAAATTCAAAAAAAAAAAAAACTTTTAAAACCAAAAACATCACATCAATAAGTGGGACCCATCAATTAGTGCTCTCTTAGTGTTCTTAAATTAGTGGTCTTAAACATTTTTCATAAAAATATATCATCTTCATTTCTTCTTGACACATCACTCCAAAATGAGAGCATTTGTACAAATATTACATTAAAAGAGTATATATATACGTACTCATAAATGAAAAGATAAAATGATATTCATTAATAATTAAGAAGGTTTTAATGTAATTAACTCCAAAAAAAAATATTATATTTGACACAAAATTTTAAAATAAATTAAACAACCAATGATTTGCAATAAACATGGCAATGTATGAAAAATGCTTGGGAGCACTAATTAGTGCTCCCACTAATTAGGTGGTAGTGGGTCCCGCCAGAAATGATGTGATGTTTTGATCTTGGAGTTGTATTTTTTTTCTATTTTTTTAATGCATTAGTGCTATTAGTGGTGATGTTTTTAGTGGGATGAATCATTGTTGGCAATGTATACATAAGCAATGATGGCCTGTTTTAGGAACTGATTAAAAGTTATTATTTAACTTTTTAACATATTTTGCGTCACATTATTCTTTTTTTATACTTTTATATATTTAAAAATAAATAAATAAATAAATACTAACCGAAAGCAGCCTGATATATACATTTTCGTCCCGTTTATTTTCAGATGTAGAATGAAGAAAATTGATAGTGAGAAGATTAATAGTAAGGGAATTGTTAATGAGGAGATTAAGTAAAATTGTGTTTGTTTTGATGATAGTTGTTAATGTAGGGATTGTTAAATTATTTTTATATAAAATAATAAAACAAATAAAAAAATACAAAAAATTAAACATTAATGTTTTAAAAAAAATGGCCAACATGTAAAAAAATTTTAAAAAATAAAAATAAAATAAAAAATTTCCAAAAAAAATAAAACAAATAAAATAATAATTTTTACTTAACAAAAAATACAAAAAAATTAAATATTAATTTTCAAAAAAAATGCCCGACATGTAAAAAATAAAATAAAAAATAAATAAAAATAAAAAATTTTTAATCCGCTGAATTATTTTTTTAATACCAAGTCCTAGAGGCCCATCCAAATTCTCTTGGAGAGGCCCATCATAATCTGGAATTTACTATCAATCTCTTCCCTATCTCTCAAAATAAACATAATATTAATGAATTTCACTTCACTATCAATTTCAATCCCCTCTCTAACTCTCCAAATAAACGGAAGGGTTGAGCTTTGAGATGGTGCAAAAGCTAGGTGGCATGTCAGTAACTTCACCATTTGGGTAGTGACGCAAGCAAACAAAGTTGTGACGACAGTAGTGAGAGCAAAGGGAGACGAAGGTCTGACAGCACCTTCCCCGCGTTTTCTTCCCTCCTTCCTCTCTCTCTCTCTCTCTCGCTGTTTTTAGCTTTTTTTTTCTTTCCTTCCAGTGTGAAAAACCATTTTCCTCTTCTGTTCTTATTATATTTTCATTTTATATCTGTGTATATGTATATTTTTCTATAACACCAAAAAAACCTTCAAACAGAGAGAGAATTTTAGGAAGCAAACCCATTTACTCAATGTTTGGTTGAGATTTGAGCTTGTGGGTATTGATGGGTTTTTATTAATATATAGCTTTTCTGTTTGGTTGACAAGAAAAACAGATTTTAAAAAAATAGTCTCTCTTGTTTGGAGGTTGGAGCACAAGATGGGGAACTGCTTTGATTCTTATGCTAGAGTCGATACTTCTCAGTGCATCAATACAAATTGTGGTAATACATACATCTCTATCACTTTTGGTATGCTTCATTTGGAGTTCCAGATGGAAAAGAAAAGAAAATTAGAGGGAAACTTTATTTGGGAATTCATCCAACCATATGTCTATTTTTGTATTTCTATTTTAAGGGTTTTGATTAATTCTGGGTATTTTTATTTTATTTCATTTCTTTATGCTATATGTTGCCTAATTTACAGAATTACTGTATTTCTGAGGGTTTGTTTGGCATAGGTTAATTGACCCTGGCTGAAAAGCAAATTCTGCTGCATGTTCTGATAATTGTGATTTTTTTTTTTTTTTTGTGTGTGTGTGTGTGCGTGTTTTAAGTTTTTCATCACTTGTATGGCTTCATTTGTTGGTTATTTGCACGTCTCTGTTCTTGTTCATTAGGGTTTGGATTAGATGTCTATGCCTGTTTTGTAAATGTTTATTTGGGAGATATGGGATTAGGTTTTCAATAGATTTTTATAGTTGTCATTATTCATTGATTCACCTTGAGGGAGTGAGTCCAAAATTGGTTGTGAAGTCCAATAATGGATCATTTGTATATTTTCCTAAAGAAAGTAACTTTAACTGAAATGTTTCAATTTTCTTACCACTTTACTTTTGGTGTGTTCGTTGAACTTTTACTCCATACATATTTGTATTGCTTTGTGCAAGCACTTTTATGGACACATAGTCATGAAAGCTACAATTGGTGACTATTGATAAGGTTACCCACTATCGATTAATGTTTGAAAATTTGGAAGATCACTCTCATTTGTTTCTTAACATATAGATTAAGAGGATTCTTTTCACTTATGGATGCACTGTTTTTTTTTTTTTTTTTTTTTTTTTTTTGGGGGGGGGGGGGGGGGGGGGGGGATGGGAGGTATCCTTTTTATAAGGAAAGGAATGTGCATAATATTCTCGTCACACTCGATCCATCTATAGATGGCTAAATCAAGGTTTTTCAGACCAATCATATTGGATAAGGATTTCAAAATTTTCATAACATTTAAAATTATTAAGAATGAAGTATAAGAAAAAAAAAATATGGGTTGGTATTGTTTCGTTGTGACTGGGACCTTGCCTAATGTCTGCTTGTTTATAATTGGCTGGGGTTATCAATCATCTTTGAAGAGTCTTGGGCAACAAATTACTATTTTATAATACAATATACAAATTTTAACCGAAGAAAATTGGAAGAATAATGACAGCTGTTCAAAGCAATTTTCCATTAGCAAGGATGGAACTTTTTGCTTTACTCATTCCATGAAATCAATCATTGGAGGATTGATAATGAACAGGGCGAAGTATTTAGAGCCATATTTATGCAAGGTGCTTCTCGAGGACAATTCTTGGAGTTTTGTTAAATGGTAAAGATTTGAAGAAAAGGTGTTTGTAAAGAGTTTTTTAGTTAGAGGAGGGCATAAATGTGTTATGGAGACCCATTTGGGTTGGCAGGAAGTGAGTGTGGTAGACCATGCTGGGTGGTTAGAGATAGAGAGAGTATGGCAAAAGGGAGGCCCAATGGATGTGCACAAATTCAAAGAGGGCAGTTCAAGGTTAATGGAGTGATTAGCGTGAGAATTGGCTCTGATATATTAGTGTAGTCTACCTCCAAGAGGTAGGAGAGAACAGGTCATGAGTCAATAACTGAAAACAGAGCTTATGTTGTGCTATTAACCTGCAGTGACCAACTGGTCTAGGGTAGTGTCATTGACAACTAATTTTTTTTTACTTCTTGAAGGTCTAAGCTAACTTTGGGAATCCGAGCACACCAACAGAGCACTGGTCCCTCCAAGCATACCTCCACTTGTCATTTTGCCTATAGAGGGTTCATCCATCTGCATCACCATGCCCAAATGGGTCGTGCTTTTGATCTAGTCGGGCGCAAGTGTCAAAATGACCTTAGAGACCTTTCCTGACTCTTCAATGTGATTGTTACCTTGATACCTGAAGTAATGAATCTCTCATAGGAAATGTGTCGTATTGTGCTATGTGGCATCTGACGTATGGTGCCATGTATAGGGTTCCCCTAGGTTGAAAATTGGACACAAAACAGTGGTATAGATATCTCAGAATATTAAAAAATGGCAACTTGAAATAGTGAATATCTAAACAAATCTTAAATTTTAGATGAAATGATAAACAATCTTGCCAGAAATTAGCTTTATATCCTAAGCCTAGATTATTTTGTGACTATGGTGTTAAATGCTTTATAAAAATTTTCTTTGCATGTCACTATGAATGTTCTTCATACTAACAAGAGGGATCCATCATAGAAGATCTTTTTCCTTTCCTTTTTTAGGAAGAAGAGGTGGATTTGGTCAAAATCAAATGAAGCGGAAGTGATCTAGGTGAATAGAAAGAAAAAAAAACAAAGGATGAATCCCATTTTACAAAAATAGCCCAATTTATGAAGCTTATGACTTGGGTGGAATCAAGAAAATCAAAGTTAAGAAGAACAAGGTACATGTCAAATGATTAGGCTCAATTGTTTTGATCTAGGAATCATTGGCACTTCCCCAAGGTAAAATGCTTGTCCGACACTAACACGTGTCTGACACATCCCAACACCCATTCTAGATTTTCAGACACAGGCTGAGACATGGTGGGGGCTTATATGCTATTTTTTAAATGTATAATAACAGGTCCAAATGATTATAACAAACTGGTTCTAGAAAGATGCTAGGGTGGTTATATGTTGGACATAAATGTTGCAAACATGCGTTAATGACATTACAACTACTTGGATTTATATATATTTATATATTTAATGACAAGGAACCCCTCCAAAGGTAGGGCCTCTTTTCACCCACCCCTGCTGGGTTACCTTGGATAACTGTAACCACCTACAAGCCACAGTTATCAGGTAAGTCAGGGAGTCACAACATGAGATGAAGACAAGTTGTGGTTGATCTTTGAGCCGCTTGGCTACCCTGATGGAGTTCCAGTTGGATATCTTATGGATTGATATAAGCAGAAGCCAAGTTTTGACCTTGTAAGTGATTCCGTGTAAATATGGAGATCCCACATGCGAGAACAAATTTTTTTATACCATTTAACACTGCAGATTATTTGAGCTGAGATTATTGTTCAATTGTGTTAAAAATTGCCTGACTTTGTTCTTTCTGCAATAAGCACATCTTTTTTTTTGGGGGGGTGGGTTCTTTATTGTTAATTGCTTGTTTTCCTTTCTGGTCTACTTCAGGGACCTCAAAAGTTCCCAGCAAAACCACCAGTCCTTCAACTCCTTCCAGCCTGACAGTTCAATCTCACAGTGAAAAGAGTACTGAAAGCATCCCTACTCCCCGATCCGAAGGTGAAATGTTGTTGTCCCCTAATTTGAAAGCCTTCTCTTTTAACGAGTTAAAGAACGCCACCAAAAACTTCCGTCCCGACAGTCTTCTTGGTGAAGGAGGCTTTGGTTATGTTTTTAAAGGATGGATCGATGAACATACACTTACTGCTGCGAGGCCTGGAACGGGTATGGTCATTGCTGTCAAGAAGCTTAAACCTGAGGGTTTCCAGGGCCACAAGGAGTGGTTGGTATGTTCTTCTTCATTACTCGCTAAGTGTACTCGCAATTTTTTTTTTTTTTTATTTTGGCTTGGATCATTTACTTAGCCAAATATTTTGCAGACAGAAGTTAATTATCTTGGCCAACTTCATCATCCAAATCTGGTTAAACTTATTGGCTATTGCTCAGAGGGTGATAACCGACTGTTGGTCTATGAGTTCATGCCCAAAGGAAGCTTGGAGAATCACCTGTTTCGAAGTAAGTTGCACATTTCAATGAATATTTTGGGAATCATACATCGGTTTTATTATAGGTTTATAATTAATTTTTGGTGTCTCTTCTTTTCATTTTCCTATAAACATTTTGTCCATGTTCTTTGCACTACTTGTCTATTTGTTCCGTTTGTTTGTTTGTTCTGTTTTTATTATTGGTGTGATGGAACTATAAGCCTGGGGAACTGTTTGTCTGTTAGGGAAGCTGATTACTTTAATTAGGTTAGAAAAGGTAAAAAAAAATAAGACAAATGAAAGTATAGCTGTTGCTGATCTGGTTAAGATTGTATTACAATCATCGCTTTCTACTTTCAAATTATAGAAACAATGCATTCATTTGTTCTCTTCAAAATGCCAATGTCTGAAAGTAATTGATGGTGTTGTCAAAGTACGATAGGCTTCTATGGAAGAGAATTGGTGCAAGTGCAATATATTGTGTGCTGGTGTGGGTGGGTGGGTGGGTGGGTGGGTGGGTGGGTGTCCAAGCATTAGGATATCGGGATATGTATGGACATGTATATTGTATATTGTATAATATTCTCAGATGAGATGTTGTAAATTATGTGAAAATGTACTTACAATTAAATAAGGTCTAGTAAAATTTTGGAATTTCTATTTCTCATTCATGTGAGAGACTAGAAATGTTTCTTTTCTAGCAAATCTGAATTTTTTCTTTTTTAGACATCATAAAAAAATTTAGATTATTTGAGTGTCCAAATTGGATACGAGTGTCAAACACAAATCCAACACCTTTACATGTGTCATATCTAGTGGACACGGGTACTTTGGTGGAACTATAAGAGTCTGTAACAGACAAAAACCTTTGAGAGAAGCTAAAAGAAGGCTATGATAAATGGCTCTTAAGTACAGCCAGTTTATGCTCATCTTCTCTGTTCTGCATGCTCTGAGTAATAATGCCTGGTGGTGTTGATGTGGAGTTTTCTTTTTGTTCAATTGCCTTTTCATATTGAAATTTGCTATTTGAACGAAGGACTGCTTTTTCATGCATTTTAAATCTGCCCATTGATTATGACAACCCACCATGCTTGTAGCACTAAGTTCGAATTGATGATTGATTTATGGAGTCTTTAGATGCAAATTTCAGTGTCTAGCTTTACATCTGCTCATGAATGGGGCATTCTTGCAACCTCTGGGAACAGTGACCTGATGCCACTGTCATGTTTTGCAGGAGGGCCCCAGCCGCTCTCGTGGGCAATAAGGATCAAAGTGGCAATAGGTGCTGCTAAAGGCCTCTCTTTTCTTCATGATGCTAAATCACAAGTCATTTATCGTGATTTCAAAGCTTCTAATATCCTACTAGATGCGGTATGCTAATAAGAACTACATTTAAATTTATTCTTTTTTTGGCACTTTGGGTTTGGCAATTGTATTTTTAACTGTTTTTTTTGTTGATTTTTCTCTCTTCACTTTTAGGTCCTACTATTAGAAGACCCTAAAAATAAAAATTTAAAAATATTGAAAAAAATTCACACAAAAAAAGAAAAAAAGAAAAGAAGCAGCTGGAAAGTAGAATTTAAAATTAAAAATAAATAAAATACATCCTTCTAGATTAGACAGACCTGAAAAGTAAAACTTTTGACAGAAATTTAGAAGCATTTTACTAAAACAAAGTAGTTCAGAATAAAGCTTTGCCAAACAGAGAGAGAATAATTGCTGAAATTGCTTGCATAAAAAATTTCATGTTTATATGGATTTCATCTTGATCATGCTCTTGGGATGCAGGACTTCAATGCGAAACTGTCTGATTTTGGATTGGCCAAGGCCGGACCCACTGGTGACAGGACACATGTTTCCACTCAAGTGATGGGTACTCACGGCTATGCAGCACCCGAATATGTTGCTACAGGTACATCAACCACCCTTCCAAAGTACTCATCTTTGCTCGCTTTCATATTCTTGATTATCTTGTTGATTTGTAAAGGTAACGGCTAGGAAGCACGGATACTTCTAAAAGGGAGTTGTATCCGTATCATATATTTGTATTGGGTACTAATACTCACAAATACGTATCCGATATTTGATTTCAATTTGAGAAGTATCCGATACTTTTTAGACACTATAGCTCACACATCTAAGCTATTATAAAGTTGAAATTGAAATAATTTTTTTGCATAATATTAGAGTATAATTGTTAGAATAAATACAAAAATAATTTTTCAATATTTTCTATTTCATTCCAAATAAAAAAATAGTGAGATTGAAGTAGTGTTCTACTTTTTCAGATTTTATCAAATTAATGTATACACTTAGGCATGCTATTGACTTTTAAACTAATTCATAAATAATAGTTTCTCACTATTCTTTGAGCTCATATATAATATAATACTAAAATTATAATGTTTTTTTATCGTAACCTAGCCATATCTGTATATTACTTTTTAAAATTTTGTTGCATTGTCATGTCTGTATCCCATATCCGTATTCATGATGCATGGGGTAATGGTGAATTTGTATTAAAGCGCTTGCTGATGCACAGGTCGGTTGTCTGCAAAAAGTGATGTATACAGCTTCGGGGTTGTTTTGCTGGAACTATTATCCGGACATCGTGCTGTCGACAAATCAAAGGCTGGCGTGGAGCAGAACCTAGTGGACTGGGCAAAGCCGTATTTGGGCGACAAACGAAAATTATTCAGAATAATGGACACAAAGTTGGAGGGTCAGTACCCCCAAAAAGGAGCTTATGCAGCTGCTACAGTTGCCTTACAGTGTTTAAGCACTGAGCCCAAACTCCGACCACGAATGGCAGAGGTGTTAGCCACGCTACAACAGCTTCAAGCTCCCAAAAACGCAGCCAAACACACCCAACCAGAGCATCGGACTGTTTCTAATTCTATTGGTAAGTCAGCAGCAAGACATCACCGGTCGCCGATGAATCCGACACCATTAGCATCCCCATTGCCGCCCTATCGGCAGTCACCACGTGTACGTTGAGCATATGTGCATGCCGTGTTTCTGGGTATTTTAGTGTAAATCTTTTTTCTTCGGCTTTTACATTTTGTTGTTTATATAAAATGTTGTAGCGGAATGTTTTGTGATGGAATATTGGATTATGTAAAACATTTATTTCACCACCTTGTTTTTAAATGTATCAAGGTAGCTCTTATGTATTTTTTGGGCGGTGCAAAATGTTTTTGTTTTTCAGTTTCATCTGTGCCTGAAATTGTTTGCTTCTTCTCATTTTGTTTTTGTTTTTTGTTTTTTTTAATTTTAATTTTAATTTTTATTTTTTTCATCAAGACGGAAACATTAGTAAAATTCTTATATTTTCATTGAGACACACCGTAACATATTGAAATATATAAAACGGTCAGTTGTTTTAACACCTATAAATTTAAATACAAAATTAAAAATGAAAAAGAAAATAAAGAAAAAATAATTTTATTTATATATCTCTCATTTTTTCTTATAAAATCTCTATTTAAACATGATCAAAACTCAGCTGAATGGAATTTTTTATTTTTTTATTTCTTGGTTGCTTCATTCATAAGAAGAGTCTCGTTCTTTTTTAGAATGAAACGTGTACCATGTGTATTTGGAGAAACAACAGATAGAATTCATCTCTTGCATTGGATGGAGTATGAAACTTAAAATGTGCTCTTAAAGCCTCTCCTTGTTAATATATAAAATTTTTGTTAAGATGTAAAATGTGTTTTAGAAATATATAGAAAGTTTAAAATTTTAACAAATTAGTGATAAGTATTTTAAAATATGTGTGAAGTGTTTAGAGACCTATTACTTATAAAAGAAATTTCACCGACAATCAAACAATCACACCATCAACAATTGGGTCATACGTTTTGGGCTTTATCTCAAGTTTGATCCCTAACTCATGTCTATGATCACATGACTTGTATGCATTTTCTAACCATGTCAATTTAACCATTTCGGTGAGTGATTCAAAATTATGTATTATTTAGATAAATAACGAAGTTTGTTCGAATTTAGTTGAAGTGATAGTTTGATTACTCAAATAAAGACATTTAATGCTGAACGCCTGACATGATTTTAAAAAATTCGAAACGGTAAGCAAACAATTGAGATATTTGAGAAAAACTAAAATTGGTGGTAGATTGCGGTTGTTTTCCTGTTATTCATACATGGATCGTAATAGTTGTGTTGAGTTTGTGATGAATTCATGAAAGAAAGAATTAATTTAAATGACTAAGGTAATAAAATAGGTATAAAATATATCATATTGATTGAAATATTGCTACTGCGTTGTACTATGTCAATCTAGCAAGTTCAAAGTTCACGACTTCAACGGAATCAGTGTGTTATTGTAAGCGACAAGAATAATTAAATAACATAATAGAGAATAAGAGAAAAAATTAACCAAAAAAATAAATCATTTTATCTAATGGAAAGAGTAAGTCTCAAAATCACAATTAGAACGCATATGTACCCACTTTGAAACCTTTCCATATTTGCATTGATGGCGGTAATGCCTTGTGAGGGAGATTTCATAATCTGGCTCTGGGCCATGGTAATGACCGGGCTAAGAAGAGGTCCGAGTGCATTTGGGCCGAGTTAACTTGGGCTAATCCAGAGTTGGTTTGCTCGGTTGAGGTCCAGGGCCCATTCGGCCGAGATGATCTTCTGTCAATCCGGGCTTATTGCTTGTGCATGTAGCTCGGCGGAATAGTCTCCCTTGGACTGGCCTAACCTGTCTGGAGCTCGGCCGTACTGGAATGCTACGGAGCTCGGTTGTGATGGAGCTTGGCGAGTGGAGCACTCGGACTCGTTACGTAGCACGGTCGTGTGAGGCCGAGGTGATGCCGCCGGACTACTGAGTTCCTGCTAATGTTGTCTAGCGGTTTGGTTAGGTGGTATTCACTAGATTTGTGCTGACAGATGGGAGAGCAGCTCCACGTGTTAAGAGACTATTGGGCGCAGAGTTGAGCGCAGAAAGTATATAAGCATAACTGCGCCCCCCATGCTGGGGATGGAACATCATTTGGTGAGATACAATTTGACATTGATTGAATTTCTCTCTCTTTCTCTCTCTTTGAGTGTGTGCTAACTTGACCGTCGGAGGGGTTTTCCGGCAACACACCTGATTAAGGCCGAAATGTACATCATTGAGACCATTAATTAGAATCTCTTAACTTCACTTGCTAGTCAAACCGTATACTTTATGTGTGTTGAATGTCAATCTGGTTGTACATCGTCGGAGCATAAAATGGGCAAAAAGACAAAATTTGGACAGAGTTGACTTTTTCTGAAAAAGTCAAACCGATGTTTTAAACCTGTTTGGAAGTGAATAGAAGTATAAAAAGAAAAGGAAAAGGCTTTTCTAGAGTTCTGAAATTGTTTTGACCTAAAGAGAGAGGCTAGAGTTTGGGAAAGAGAGGGAAACAAAAGCTTCAAGGATGTCTCCCATAGTGGTTTCTTCTCCATCTACCTCCTTCCACTCCTCCATGAGTGGCTAGTCTTCTTTTCTAGGGTTTTGATGAAACCCTAACCATGTAATTATTTTGTTTTTTTTTTTTATTTTTAATTATGTAAAGGTTTGAACATTTGTATGGTGATTTAGAAGTTTCTTTTATATATTTTTCATTATCTCTTCGAATATTTGACTTTCTGTGATTGTTGAATGTTATCCATACATGTGTTTTCTATTCCTTCACATTCAAGGTATGAGACGAACCATACTACGAGGAACGAGTCGTATCACTACCTTAGTTTAGAGTGAACGATTCGTATTACTTGAGATGGTTCGTGCTCGTACATTGAATATGATGATCTTCTTGTCAAATGCTTTGAGCTTGTAGTTGCGAAACATTAATCCGTTCAAACCATAGCATAATTGATTTCAATTGAAAACCCTAATTATGTGGTTAGTGGTGAATTCTCTACCCTAGGATTTTTTCCCAATTCAGTAAACCCAATTTTAATTATTATTGATAATTTAATTCCTTAGTTTAATTTATTTGTTATTTAATTAGGTTATGAACAATCAATCTTTTTATCAAAATTAATTTAGGAATTTAACAATTAAATTAGTTTAATTTCACAATTGTCCCTGTGGATCGATACCTGGACTTGCCATTATTCTAATTGAATTTGGTATAGTTTAGTATTTAATTTTGGTGTGTTCAACGACCCATCAAATTTTGGCGCCGTTGCCGGGGACTTCTGGCGAAATTAGTTAATTTAAAGTTACATTCTTACTTTAATTTTTAGTTTAGGATTTTATGCTTTTGGTGTTGCTAAGTGTGCAGAGCGTTTGAAATTGGAGCTATCATTGAAGTGCAAGCGGAGCGCAGCCGAGTTAAAAAAAAAAAACCGCAACACTAAAGTGAGTAAACAGAAGCAAACATTCACAAGCAAAGTACCAAAGTGCTAAAACGAAAGTCAAAGCTCAATTGGGGGTTGGAGACAACGTCTACACGCCAAACACCCGCAAGACGAGTAAAGCGTTTTCGTTAAACCGCTGTGAGTATTTCTCTCTTAGTACTCTGCTTTCGTAATTTAGTGCACCGAGTCGAACTTATTGTGTGTGTATGGGTAGTGTATGCACGGGCGTCGTTCTTGTCGCCCTGAATTGTGGTGTTTGGACCTTGAACTAGAAAGGACCCTTAGGAGACTTAGGGCTTCTGCCCATGTTCCTAGGCTTGAGTATTCATATCCATACATTGAGCCATTAGAGATGGCAGATCCTAATGTCCCGAATGTGCCTAACCGGACCCTTAAGGATTATTTTACACCCACTACATATACATCACCATCATGTATCCAATTGCCCAACACCATTGCTGCTCATTATGAGATTAAGTCCAGCACCATGCAAATGCTCCCATCATTCCATGGACTAACTCATGATGACCCGTATAAGCATTTGATTGAATTTCTGGAAATTTGCTTGACAGTGAGGATCCAGAATTTCACAAATGAGGCCTTAATGTTGCGATTATTTCCATTCTCGTTAAAGGATAAAGCCAAACACTGGCTAAATTCTTTACCTACTAATTCAATCACAACTTGGGACCAATTACATCAACAGTTCTTGGAGAAGTACTTTCCCATAGGTAAAACCAACCAACTTAGATGAGCCATCACAAACTTTGCTCAAATGGATGGCGAGCAATTCCATGAGACGTGGGAAAGACTTAGAGACCTTCTCCAGCAGTGTCCCCACCACCAAGTGCCTGATTGGCAACTTGTTCAAACATTCTATTATGGCTTAACTGAGCCACACCGCCAAATGGTGGATTCGTCCTGTGGTGGGACATTTATGTCTAAAAATGATGCCGAGGCATGGCAATTGTTTAAGAACTTAAGTGATAATTCCCTTCACCATGCCTCCGCAGCCCGGCAAGTCCGGCAACCCGTAGTTGGAGCCCCGAAAAGAGGGGGCATTTATGAGGTTGGGCAAAACCTAGAGTTAGCTCAACAAGTAGAGGCACTGTCCCACAAGATGGACCAATTATTAGCTACGGGACATGCCCCTACCCAACAAGATCAGCCTCAATTTCACGAGGCATGTGTTATTTGTGCGAGCCCTGCACATGACTTGAGTGAGTGCCCTTCGGCATTACAATTTTTGGAGTTAGTCCAAGAGCATGTAAATGCAGCTCAAGGATTCTCCAACCCGGGTAATGATCCATACTCCAACACATACAATCCGGGATGGAGGAATCACCCTAATTTCTCATGGAGACCCCCTTTACAAGGCACTTCTTACAATCCTCCACCACTAAGGCAGAATTTCAATAATTTTGCCAACCAATCATCTTACCGACCACCGCAACCGTATAGACCCCCACAACCATACCGGCAACCACAACCACAACCCCCGCCTGTTCCTCAGGGCAACTCTGCCTTTGAGACTCAGGTGTTGGAAGTTCTCTCAGAACTTAAGGGGTTAGCATCGATAGTTCACTCCCACACTCACTCTATTGCCAAGATAGAGACCCAATTGGGTCAAATAGCTAACAACATGAATCGGAGAGAGGAGGGAAAATTACCAAGTCAAACTGTGGCCAACCCTAAGGGACAATACGGGGCAGAGACTTCGGGTGGGAATGGTAAGCAACATGAGCAAGTGCAGGCGGTGGTTGCTTTGAGGAGTGGTAGGGAGTTAGAGCCTCAGTCAGTTGCGCCAGATGTAACTAGAGTTAAGAAGGGTGACCACGGGGGTACACCTATTGAGAACAAGGGTGAGGGGGAAACACTTAAGAGGGATGACTTAGTCCCTAGCACTCCATATGTGCCTAAGGCACCCTTTCCCCAGTGCCTTGATACACCGTCCCCTTTTAATAAAAAGGCAGCATCTATGGAGGCAATGATGGATGTCTTTAAACAGGTAAAAATTAACCTCCCCCTGTTGGAGGCAATTAAGGAAGTACCATCATATGCCAAATTTCTGAAGGACCTTTGTACGCAAAAACGTAAATCTAGGACACATGTGTCCCAAAAGGTCCTACTCACGGAGCAAGTAAGCTCCATCTTGTTGAATGACACACCTCCTAAGCTTAAGGACCCGGGTGCCCCAACCATTGCATGCATTATAGGGGACCATTTCATTGATAGGGCCTTATTAAATTTAGGGGCTAGTGTCAATTTATTGACGTACTCTGTGTACGAGGAATTTGGGCTTGGCGAGTTGAAGCCCACTACTGTCACTCTTCAATTGGCTGACCGGTCCCTCAAAGTGTCACGTGGCATGTTTGAGGATGTGCTAGTTAAGGTTGATAGGTTCTACTTCCCTGTTGATTTTTTGGTGTTAGATATGGAACCGGTAGCCAGTTCTAAGAAACAAATCCCGACGATCTTAGGTCGACCTTTCTTGGCTACGGCCAATGCATGCATCAATTGTCGGACCGGGGTTATGGAAGTTTCATTTGGCAACATGCAAGTGAAACTTCATGTTTTCCAAGTATCCCAACAACCTCATGAGAGAGAGGAATGCTTATTAGTGGATGTTGTGGATGAGATTGTGGAGGAGGCTTTGCCATCCATTCTTGTAGAGGACCCTTTAGAGGCTTGTCTAGCTCATTTTGGGTTTGAAAATTTTAATATTGATGGGTCAGTTAAGGAGGTTTTGAAATTGTTGGATGCGAGTATCATATACCCCATCTCAGATAGCAAGTGGATTAGTCTCACACAAGTGGTGCCCAAGAAATCGGGCATCACCGTTGTTGAGAATGAGGGAGGAGAGTTAGTCCCCACACGAACCACTACTAGGTGGCGAGTGTGCATTGATTATAGGAGACTAAATTCCTCTACTACGAAGGATCATTTTCCTTTACCCAGGGGTTTGATGGACCCATTCTACTATGATTGATAGATTGATTCCTTGTTCTCTTTTCTTCTCTTTCTATGCTATTATGTTTTTCTTTATTCTCGTTATGCTTTATTTGCTTCTAGGAGACTTTAAATCATCTAAAGGTGTAATTCCTTTGGTATTAGCCATGCCCGAACGGCATCTGACGGTCTGGTATAGCCACCTAACCGTGTTTGTAGTGAGTTCCTAGGAGACCAACTGAGACAGTGGAAACTAGAGTTCGAATGGCAAAGCCTAGAACACAAAGGTTTGGGATTTCCGATACTAGAGTCTGGTTTAAATACCCAGGGGTGTGGAGATTGCCTCAAAACTACCTCGGCTTGAACTCTGTATGGCAGCCCCATAGGTTGAGGTAGCTTTATGCGCCTCGATTCTAGATACCGAATCAACCTAGTATGTCACCCTGTTGGCGAATAGGGAAAGTTACAAACACAGTTAGGGAGAAAAGTAGTACCCGTGGTTTTCGCGTGAAGATTATACCTTTAGTGGGCATTTCGTTATGTTCTTATGTGCTATATTTATTTCGGATGTCAATTGAAGGTATAAATGGTTAAGTATATTTGGGTTGTACTAGTCCGAAGGCTATAAACTACGTTGGGTTTTATTACTTGGGGGATTCTGAAGTGGCAACTTTATGCCATAACTCTGGTGCCTTTTGTTAGGTGCTGAGAGTTAGTTAAAAAAAAAAAAAAAAAAAGTTTTCATGTTTATTTTCTGTGTTAAAAAAAAAGAAAAAAAAGAAGGGGTTATACTTGTTTAATTTTAAAAAAAAAAATTGTTGTTATACATGTTCAATTGTAAACAAATACAAATTTAAAATTAAAAAAAAAAAAAAAAACATTGACTTTGAACATTTGCCCCCTGCTTTAAAAGCAGGTGTGGCCGGTGGTGCATGAACCAAGCCGCACGTGCGGCTTGGGCCCCGCACCGCACGTGCGGGACGACGTACAAAAAAAAAAAAAAAACAAAAAAAAATTTTGCGCGAGGAGACAAATCACGGTAGGTGCGGGCCCATGTGCGGCAAATTGTGCATGTGGCTTTGTTTTTTTTATTTTATTATTATTATTATTATTTTCTTTCTTTTCTTTTATTTTTAATTTATTGAAATTAATAAATTTTAAATAAATACCTAAATAAATTTTACAAATAAATAAATAAATATATAATTATTTTATTTATAAATTTTTTATTATTATTATTGTCACGACCCGCTCCTCGTACCTAAGGGTTAAGTATCGTAATGGCCAGTAACTTAGGTTACCTCCGGCCAATTCATAAACAAACTAATAAATGCAAGCGGAAGAAATATTTAAATGAGGGTACCAAAATAATCATTGGAGTTTCTATTTTTATTACAAAATATATTGACCAAAAGGCCAATATTTACATACAAAAATATCAATAAAAGTGCTATGTGTCTAATCCGCAGCCTCGCATCTAAGACTTTCCAAAAACTATTTCTGAATTGTATGTTTCCTGAAAATTGGTAAACAATTATAAGCACATGGCAGAGTGAGAAACATTATACCAAGAGTATAAGGGACACGAAATAACCATGGATCGTTAGTTAGGCCAAAACATTTACATAAACAAATCATTTGAGTAGCAGAAATCATTTAAGTAGCAGAAACTGAAATACAGATTTTATATAAATATATAACCATAACCACGGTACATAACAGAACTGAGGTCACAGGAGTGACAGTCAGAACAGAGGTACGGATTTAAGAGGTGGCTCGTACGGATTCTAGAGGTGGCTTCCACAATAGTGTAGCACTTAGCTCCGCACAACACTTTGGTCCACACATAACAGAGGTCAATGGATCCATGACAAACAGAGAACCACAAAGTGGTCAAACAAAGGCGAATGGTTATTTAAGTCCCCCAAGGCGTGAGACTCCCATGGTGGTACTTACAAAACATAATTGTTTATAAGGTCATAATCAAATATTCTTTAAAATATAAACAGACGTATCCATGGGTTTCTTTTTAAGCAAATAGGATTCAGAAATAAAGCCACGTAACTGAAACCTTTATAAAACAAAACTTTTATTAATATACTAATAAAACATACTTGTATAAAATAGATTTTGGTAAGTCAAAACATACGTAAAATACATTTTGGTGACTCAAAGTATAATATAACTCACCTTAATATTGATCCTTAGCCTTTCCTTTACTAACACAACCATTCTATTTACGTACATCTCCCTTTCTCTTTTCTTTTCTTTTCTTTTCTTTATTTTCTTTTTCCTTTCTTTCCTTACTGATTTCAATCACTCTCATGCTTCTGATGTTCTTCCCAATTTATAGAGAAGTAGAAATGCCCCGTGACCGACACGTGGCGATCTCAATCCTTTTTCATAATTCATTCCGATCTCTTTCATTAAAACTTAGATTATCACTTATCTATTAAATATATATATAAGATATTTATATTTTGACTCAGATTCTTAATATAATCATATAAATTAATTAATTTCTAATTAAATTACATTCTATCATATATCAACAGAAAATTAAATATTTATTTTAATACTACACTCATTATTATTATTATTATTTATATTTTGACCCCTAAACTTTTAATAATTATATTATTTTACAAAATTACGCATAATAATATATAATAAATTATATATTTTTCGAATTGAAATTAAATAATATTAGTATAAATTCTACAGAACAATTAAAAATCTGGGTTGTTACACTTATTTTTTATATATATAAATATATTAAAAATATATATAAAAAATAAAAAATCGTATTTTATTTATTTATTTATTTATTATTTCTATTTTCTATTTTCTATTTTCGTAAAAAAAAAAACCCTCAGAAATCATGGTACTAACAATAATCTTAATTTAGTTTTTTTTTTATTTGCTACATTTGTTTAGTTTAAATTGCTTCGTAGTGATTCTGGTTAGTTTAATTAATTAGTAGATTTTGGTTTTATTTTTTATTTTTCTTATACTTGTGTAGTTAGTGATGCTATTTTTATTTTTCTTCTATACTGTAATTGTTCATTTAATTAATAAGTAGTTTAGTTTTTATTTTATTTTATTTTATTTTCTTCTCTTCTATTAGCCAAAAAATAAAAAATAAAAAAAAAGAAAAAATTTATATATATATATAATATTTAAAAAAAATAAATATAAAAAAACAAAAAAAATCGGTTAGTTTAGGTTATTTTATTAATTTAGGCCTCGTTTGGGAACAGGCTAATTTAGTAACTTTTTGGCTAATTGGCTAAAAAGGTAGGTAAAAAAAACTTGAATGTTTGGGATGACTTTTTGGCTAATTACGAAAAGCTGTGCAAAAAGTAGAAAGAAAAGAGAATCTTTGACTTTTTGGTATGGGTTGTTAGCTTTTTGGCTAAAAAGGTAACTTTTTGGCTAATTGGCTAATTTAGCCACTCCCCAAACGGGGTCTCTTTTGTAGTTTAGTTATTTTTTAAATTTAGTTTAGTTTATAATTTAGTTAATTTAGTTTAAGGTCATTTTTATTCATTTACTTAATTCTTTTCGTTTTTATTTACCAAAAAAAAAAAAAGTGTGAAGTGTGTATCTGTTACTCTCTGCCTATCTGGATGTGCACTTACAATTCTGGTGATATTCTCTCATTTCTTTTTACTCTTCTATTGAGGACAATGTCATATTCAAGTTGGGGGATGAGGGTTATATTTTCTTTTGTGCTTTTCTATTTGGCTCATAATTCATGCTTATACCTGTTTCATTTGATTGCATTACTTCACTTGATGTGACTTTTTGCTAGTAGGGTGATGATATTTGCATATGTTAATTGGAGATCATAGTAGACTTGTATGAACAGGGTTTATTGGGTAGATACTTGCATACGATGTTTGCACGAGAAGAGTTGTCTGTGTTTGTGGTTTTAGTACACTTGTCATGAGTATGCCTTAATTCACATGAACACACTATCATAGCGGTGATCTTTTTATTATAATCCCTGGTGTACATCATTGATAATAGCTAGAGTTGCAGAAAAGAATAAATGAGGAGCCAAGATTCTTAAAAAAAAAAATAAAAAAAAATAAAAAAAAAAAAACTTGACTTGTTTGGGTTCGTAACCTTTTTAACTCGAGTTATTAAGCCCGTAGGGGTGTCTCTACACCTAATGCCTTAAAACCGTCTGGTTTGGGAGTCACTGGCCCAAAACTTGCTACATGGGTTGATTAGAAAGCTTAAGGGACTTGAACATTGCACAGTTAAGGAAAAATAAGAAAAATGACTTGTTCGGATTCGTAACCTTTTCAACTCGAGTTATTAAGCCCATAGGGGTGTCTTTACACCTAGTACCCTAAAACCATCTGGTCTGGGAGTCATTGGCCCAATGCTTAGAAGAATTGGGCAGGCCAAGATTCTTTGAAACCACTCGCTGAACCAGGCTAGTGTCCAGGGCCACACAGGGCACACCAGTGAGAACATAATGGTGGTAGAAGTAATTCCCGTGTGAGATCTATTGTCTCAGTTTACACAAACGGCAGAG
Source organism: Camellia granthamiana (assembly GCA_036172215.1). Taxonomy (NCBI): domain Eukaryota; kingdom Viridiplantae; phylum Streptophyta; class Magnoliopsida; order Ericales; family Theaceae; genus Camellia; species Camellia granthamiana. Next base: position 166,107,008 of record CM069904.1, read on the forward strand.
CAGTTCAAGATGTCTTATTCACTGATCAGCCAGTAAACTCGATAGGTTTTCACTGGAAGAGGTTCAAAGCCAATAGCTACCTTCTCTGATGTCGGGGTTAGTCCGTTGTACTCTCTCTCAGAGTCTTTATTGTTGAACGATGTCCATTTGTTGAGTCATTCGGTCAATTTTTATTCATGTGGGGGATTGTTGAAAAAAATGATTTTTGGGGACTTTAATTTATTATTAAAGTGTGGTGACTTTAATTAAATATTAAAGTGGGTCCCAACCTTTTATTGTGTTGGGTCCAAGTGAGCCAAAAACCATTGGGTTTTGAATAAGAAATTGCCAAGAAATTGCTTCATGATGTTAGATTCATGAATAGGATTTTAAAGAGTATTTAAATCCTTTTCTTGGCTAAAGGGTGTGAATCCTGTTGGGCATCCAAACTTTTCATCTTTTTGGAAAGGGGGTATGGATCCTGGTTAATGGGGCTTTAATGACCAGCCATAAAGGCTGGAGGCTCTTCCTCTCTCCCCTATACATGTATAAATTGAGACCCTTATGTCAAGTTTCAATATAGAAATTTTTGCTTCCATTTTACAAGTCAGTTTGCCAGAAAGTTCTTATTGTGAGAGAGTGCTGCCACTGTTTTTGTTCGCTAAGCTAGACAGATAGTGCTTCTGCCGTAGCTGGTTTTGACCGTCGTATCCTGGGAGACAGACGCCGGGTTTCCTCAAGCACTCGACCCGTGAGGCGGCGAAATCTGTTTTAAGGAAACTGCTTCCGTGCAGGCTTCGGTTTCGTCTCTTTACCCTTTTATTGTTTTGTGTATTTCTATTGAAATTTAGTTGTAATTATCAGCATATGTTCTTGGTATATAATTTGTTTTCTTCATAAATCTATTTATTTAATTTCACAATTTAAACAACACTTGTTACATGGGTTGATTAGAAAACTTAATGGATCAGGACATTGCACAGTCATTTAAAAAATAAAAAAAATAAAAAAATAACTTTTGAGAATCTTGGCTGCAACAGGTTAGTTTTTCTGTATACGTTGGGTGTTATTATGAGTTACACTGGGCTATTATAGTGGATAGTTAACTAATATGGAGATTGCACTTTACACCAAGGGTACTTATGACTTATTTACTAGCATGCACAAGTACAGGGGACTTTACTTTTGTATTAACTGAATTGTGGTTTTGACTCAATAGGTTCCTTCATGCTTGTCCACTGTGCCTTTAATGATTGATGATGTCTCAATATCACACTGTAGTGGCACATAAGTTGATTGTTAAGTGGAGTAGTGTGGTCATTTGTTGTTGAGTATATATGAATATGTTAATGTTTGTGGGTATCATTTCTGGAAACCCTCACGAGACTTTACTCGTCCACTTGGAGTAACCTTGTGGTTTAAAGGCTTGTTGCATATGCTAAATGTAACCGTTTTTCCCACGAAAGAGGAAATAGATAAATTTTGTTTAATTTAATTTTATTTTATTTTATTTTATTTTACTTGCTTGAGGACTAGCAAGTAGTAAATTGGGGGATGTGATTAAGGCCGAAATGTACATCATTGAGGCCATTAATTAGAATCTCTTAACTTCACTTGCTGGTCAAACCGTATACTTTATGTGTGTTGAATGTCAATCTAGTTGTACATCGTCGGAGCATAAAATGGGCAAAAAGACAAAATTTGGACAGAGTTGACTTTTTCTGGAAAAGTCAAACCGATGTTTTAAGCATGTTTGGAAGTGAGTAGAAGTATAAAAAAAAAAAAATGAAAAGGCTTTTCTAGGGTTTTGAAATTGTTTTGACCTAAAGAGAGAGGCTAAGGTTTGGGAAAGAGAGGGAAACAAAAGTTTCAAGAATGTCTCCCATGGTGGTGTCTTCTCCATCTACCTCCTTCCACTCCTCCATGAGTGGCTAGTCTTCTTTTCTAGGGTTTTGATGAAACCCTAACCATGTAATTATTTTGTTTTCTTTTTTATTTTTAATTATGTAAAGGTTTGAACATTTGTATGGTGATTTAGAAGTTTCTTTTATATATTTTTCATTATCTCTTCGAATATTTGACTTTCTGTGATTGTTGAATGTTATCCATACATGTGTTTTCTATTCCTTCACATTCAAGGTATGAGACGAACTATACTACGAGGAACGAGTCGTATCACTACCTTAGTTTAGAGTGAACGATTCGTATTACTTGAGATGGTTCGTGCTTGTACATTAAATATGATGATCTTCTTGTCAAATGCTTCGAGCTTGTAGTTGCGAAACATTAATCCATTCAAACCATAGCATAATTGATTTCAATTGGAAACCCTAATTATGTGGTTAGTGGTGAATTCTGTACCCTAGGATTTTTCCCAAATCAGTAAACCCAATTTCAATTATTATTGATAATTTAATTCCTTAGTTTAATTTATTTGTTATTTAATTAGGTTATGAACAATCAATCTTTTTATCAAAATTAATTTAGGAATTTAACAATTAAATTAGTTTAATTTCACAATTGTCCCTGTAGATCGATACCTGGACTTGCCATTATTCTAATTGAATTTGGTATAGTTTAGTATTTAATTTTGGTGTGTTCAACGATCCACAGGGACTATTGTGAAATTAAACTAATTTAATTGTTAAATTCCTAAATTAATTTTGATAAAAAGATTGAATGATCATAACCTAATTTAATAACGAATAAATTAAACTAAGGAATTAAATTATCAATAATAAATGAAATTGGAAAAAAATCCTAGGGTAGAGAATTCACCACTAACCACATGAATGAGACTTAACATCAACCACCAATCGCAATTCGGTTTGAACAACCCAATATTTCACAACTACAAGTTTGAAATATTGATCAAGAGGGTTGTTGCATTCAATGTACAGGCACGAATCATCTCGAGTAGTACGAGTCGTTTGCTCTAAACTAAGTTAGCAAAACGACCTATCTCTCATAGCATGACTCATCTCATACTTTGAATACAAACACAAAGAATACTAATGTATGGAAAGCATTAAACAATCACAGAGAGTAAAATACTTGAAGAGAAGAACGAAACAATTATTTATAAACTTCTAAAACATCCATACATTTATTCAAACCAATTTACAATTAAAGCTTATGAAAAATTCCATTACATGGCTAGGGTTTCATCAAAACCTTAGAAAAGACGACTAGCCACTCATGGAGGAATGGAAAGAGGAAAAAGATGAGGAAGAAACCTCCATGGAAGTGTCTTTCAAGCTTTGGTAGACTTCTCTTCTCCAACCCTAGCCTCTCTCTTTAGGTCAAAACAATTTCAGAACCCTAGAAAAGCCTTTTCCTTTTCTTTTTATACTTCTACTCACTTCCAAACAGGTTTAAAACATCAGTTTGACTTTTCCAGAAAAAGTCAACTCTGTCCAAATTTTGTCTTTTTGCCCATTTTATGCTTCGACGATGTACAACCTGATTGACATTCAACACACATAAAGTATACAGTTTGACCAGCAAGTGAAGTTAAGAGATTCTAATTAACGGCCTCAATGATATACAATTCAGCCTTAATCACATCCCCCAACTTACAACTTGCTAGTCCTCAAGCAAGTAAAATAAAATAAAATAAAATTAAATTAAATTAAACAAAATCTATCTATTTCCTCTTTCGTGGGAAAAACGGTTACATTTAGCATATGCAACAAGCCTTTAAACCACAAGGTTACCCCAAGTGGACGAGTAAAGTCTCGTGAGGGTTTCCAGAAATGATACCCACAAACATTAACATATTCATATATACTCAACAACAAATGACCACACTACTCCACTTAACAATCAATTTACGTACCACTACAGTGTGATATTGAGACATCATGAGTCATTAAAGGCACAGTAGACAAGCATGAAGGAACCTATTGAGTTGAAACCACAATTCAGTTAATACAAAAGTAAAGTTCCCTATACTTGTGCAGGCTAGTGGACAAGTCATGAGTACCCTCGGTGTAAATTTTTTAGTCTCCATATTAGTTAACTATCTACTATAATAGCCCAGTGTAACTCATAATAACACCCAACATATACAGAAAAACTAACCTGTTGCAGCCAAGATTCTCAAAAGTTTTTTTTTATTTTTTTATTTTTATTTTTTATTTTTTATTTTTTATTTTTTTATTTTTATGACTGTGCAATGTCCTGATCCATTAAGCTTTCTAATCAACCCATGTAGTAAGTTTTGGGCCAATGACTCCAAAATCAGACGGTTTTAGGGCATTAGGTATAGAGACACCCCTACGGGCTTAATAACTCAAGTTGAAAAGGTTACGAACCCGAACTAATCATTCTTCTTATTTTTCCTTAACTGTGCAATGTCCAAGTCCCTTAAGCTTTCTAATTAACCCATGTAGCAAGTTTTGGGCCAATGACTCCCAAACCAGACGATTTTAGGGCATTAGGTGTAGAAACACCCCTACAGGCTTAATAACTTGAGTTAAAAAGGCTACGAACCCAAACAAGTCAAGTGTTTTTTTTTTTTTTTTTTTTAAGAATCTTGGCTCCTCATTTATTCTTTTCTGCAACTCTAGCTATTATCAATGATGTACACCAGGGATTATAATAAAAAGATCACCGCTATGATAGTGTTTCATGTGAATTAAGGCATACTCATAACAAGTGTACTAAAACCACAAATACAGACAACTCTTCTCGTGCAAACATCGCATGCAAGTATCTACTCAATAAACCCTTTTCATACAAGTCTACTATGCTCGCCAATTAACATATGCAAATATCATCACCCTACTAGCAAAAAGTCACATCAAGTGAAGTAATGTAATCAAGTGAAACAGGTATAAGCATGAATTATGAGCCAAATAGAGATGCACAAAAGAAAATATAACTCTCATCCCCCAACTTGAATATGGCATTGTCCTCGATGGAAAAGTAAAGAGAAATGAGAGAATATTACCAGAATTGTAGGTGCACATCCAGGTAGGCAAAAAGTAACATATACACACTTCACACTCTTTTTTTTTTCTTTTTTTTTTTTCTTTGAAGAAAAGAAAGAATTAAATAAATGAATAAAAATGACATGAAATTAAATTAACTAAATTATAAAATAAACTAAACTACAAAAGAGACTAAAGTATAGAATAAAATAACCTAAATAAAACATTTTTTTTTAATTAATAGAAGAGAAGAAAATAAAATAAAATAAAAACTAAACTACTTAATAATGAAATGAACAATTACACCATAGAATAGAAAAAATAAATAAATAAATAAATAAAAATAACATCACTAACTAAACAAATAAAATTAAAAATAAAAATAAAATAATCCACAAACTAATGAGAATCAGTAACGAAATAATTTAAACTAAACAAATATAGCAAATAAAAAAAAACTAAATTAGGATTATTGTTAGCACCATGATATCTGAGGTTTTTTTTTTTTTTTAAGAAAATAGAAAATAGAAAAATAAAAATAAAATAAAGAAATATATAAATAATTCAATTTTTTTAATATATAAATAAAATTATAAATAAAATAATTGTATATTTATTTATTTATATTTTAAATTTATTTATGTATTTATTTAAAATTTATTTACTTAAATAAATTAAAAATGAAATTAAAAATAATAAAAAAAAAAAGAACAAAACCAACCCATTTTCTTTTCTTTTCTTTTCTTTTTCTTCTTCTTCTTCTTCTTCTTTTTTTTTTTTTTTTAATAAATTTTTCTGCACCTTCCGCGCCTGGCCACGCACTTGCTTTTAAAGCAGAGTGCAGACATGAAACTCCCGACTTTCCCGGACGTGCGGGGCCAATGGCACATATGCGGCGATTTTGCCTCCCTGTGCAATTTTTTTTTTTTTTTTTAAATTAAACGGCGTCCCGCACCTGCTTTTAAAGCAGGGGCAACATTTGATTTTGCCAAATTGTGCCGCACATGCGGGAGTGTTTTTTTTTTTTATTATTATTAATAAAAACGAAATTAATTACAACACAAATATATATGTTTTATTGTTTTTAAATAAGACAAGTATAACACTTCTTTTCTTTTTTTCTTTTAAAAAAAAAACAATTACAATTGAACATGATAACAACAAATTTTTTTTTTTTTTTAAATTAAACAAGTTTTTTTTTTTTTTTTAACTAACTTTCAGTACCTAACAAAAGGCATCAGAGTTTTGACATAAAGTTGCCACTTCAGAATCCCCCAGGTAACAAAACCCAACGTAGTTTATAGCCTTTGGGCTAGTACAACCCAGAATATACTTAACCATTTCTACCTTCAATTGACATCCGAAATAAATATAGCACATAAGAACATAACGGAATGCTCACTAAAGGTATAATCTTCACGCGAAAACCACGGGTACTACTTTTCTCCCTAACTGTGTTTGTAACTTTCCTTATTCTCCAACAGGGTGACAGACTAGGTTGATTCGGTATCCAGAATCGAGGCACATAAAGCTACCTCAACCTATGGGGCTGCCATACAGAGTTCAAGCCGAGGTAGTTTTGAAGCAATCTCCACACCCCTGGGTATTTAAACCTGACTCTAGTCTCGGAAATCCCAAACCTTTGTGTTCTAGGCTTTGTCATTCGAACTCTAGTTTCCACCGTCTCAGTTGGTCTCCTAGGAACTCACTACAAACACAGTTAGGTGGCTATACCAAACCGTCAGATGCCGTTCGGGCATGGCTAACACCAGAGGAATTACACCTTTAGAGGATTTAAAGTCTCCTAGACACAAATAAAGTATAACGAGAATAAAGAAAAACAAAATAGCATAGAAAGGAAAGAAAAGAGAATAAGGAATCAATCTATCAATCATAGTAAAATGGGTCCATCAAACCCCTGGGTAAAGGAAAATGATCCTTCCTAGTCGAGGAATTTAGTCTCCTATAATCAATGCACACTTGCCACCCAGTAGTGGTTCGTGTGGGGACTAACTCTCCTCCCTCATTCTGAACAACGGTGATGCCCGATTTCTTGGGCACCACTTGTGTGAGACTAACCCACTTGCTATCTGAGATGGGGTATATGATACTCGTATCCAACAATTTCAAAACCTCCTTATCTGACCCATCAATATCAAAATTTTCAAACCCAAAATGAGCTAGACAAGCCTCTAAAGGGTCCTCTACAAGAATGGAGGGCAAAGCCTTCTCCACAATCTCATCCACAATATCCACTAATAAGCACTCCTCTCTCTCATGAGGTTGTTGGGATGCTTGGAAAACATTAAGTTTTACTTGCATGTTGACAAATGAAACTTCCATAACCCCGGTCCGACAATTGATGCATGCATTGGCCGTAGCCAAGAAAGGTCGACCTAAGATCACTGGGATTTGTTTCTTAGAACTGGCTACCGGTTCCATATCTAACACCAAAAAGTCAATAGGGAAGTAGAACCTATCAACCTTAACTAGCACATCCTCAATCATGCCACGTGGCACGCTGAGGGACCGGTCAGCCAATTAAAGAGCGACAGTAGTGGGCTTCAACTCGCCAAGCCCAAATTTCTCGTACACAGAGTACGGCAATAAATTGGCACTAGCCCCTAAATCTAATAAGGTCCTATCAATGAAATGGTCCCCTATAATGTATGCAATGGTTGGGGCACCCGGGTCCTTAAGCTTAGGAAGCGTGTCATTCAACAAGATGGAGCTTACTTGCTCTGTGAGTAGGACCTTTTGGGACACATGTGTCCTAGATTTACGCTTTTGCGTACAAAGGTCCTTCAGAAATTTGGCATATGATGGTACTTGCTTAATCGCCTCCAACAGGGGGAGGTTAATTTTTACCTGTTTAAAGACATCCATCATTGCCTCCATAGATGCTACCTTCTTATTAAAAGGGGATGGTGTATCAAGGCATTGGGGAAAGGGTGCCTTAGGCACATATGGAGTGTTAGGGACTAAGTCATCCCTCTTAAGTGTTTCCCCCTCACCCTTGCTCTCATTAGGTGTACCCCCATGGTCACCCTTCTTAACTCTAGTTGCATCTGGCACAACTGACTGAGGCTCTAACTCCCTACCACTCCTCAAAGCAACCACCGCCTGCACTTGCTCATGTTGCTTACCATTCCCACCCGAACTCTCTGCCCCGTATTGTCCCTTAGGGTTGGCCACAGTTTGACTTGGTAATTTTCCATCCTCTCTCCGATTCATGTTGTTAGCCATTTGACCCAATTGGGTCTTTATCTTGGCAATAGAGTGAGTGTGGGATTGAACTATCGGTGCTAACCCCTTAAGTTCTGAGAGAACTTCCAACACCTGAGTTTCAAAGGCAGAGTTACCCTGAGGAACAGGCGGGGGTTGTGGTTGTTGGTACGGTTGTAGGGGTCGATAAGGTTGCGGTGGTTGGTAGGATGATTGGTTGGCAAAATTATTGAAATTCTGCCTTGGTGGTGGAGGATTATAAGAAGTGCCTTGTGAAGGGGGTCTCCATGAGAAATTAGGGTGATTTCTCCATCCCGGATTATATGTGTTGGAGTATGGGTCATTACTCGGGTTGGAGAACCCTTGAGCCACATTCACATGCTCTTGGACTAACTCCGGAAATTGTGATGCCGAAGTGCACTCACTCAAGTCATGAGCAGGGCTCGCACATATAACACATGCTTCACGGAATTGAGGCTGATCTTGCTGGGTAGGGGCATGTCCCGTAGCTAATAAGTGGTCTATCTTGCGGGATAGTGCCTCTACTTGTTGGGCTAACTCTAAGTTTTGCCTGACCTCATAAATGCCCCCTCTTTTCGGGGCTCCAACTACGGGTTGTCGGACTTGTCGGGCTGCGGAGGCATGGTGAAGGGAATTATCACTTAAGTTCTCAAACAATTGCCATGCCTCAGCATCATTTTTAGACATAAATGTCCCACCACAGGACGAATCCACCATTTGGCGGTGTGGCTCAGTTAAGCCATAATAGAATGTTTGAACAAGTTGCCAATCAGGTACTTGGTGGTGGGGACACTGTTGGAGAAGGTCTTTAACTCTTTCCCACGTCTCATGGAATTGCTCGCCATCCATTTGAGCAAAGTTTGTGATGGCTCGCTTAAGTTGGTTGGTTTTACCTATGGGAAAGTACTTCTCCAAAAACCGTTGCTGTAATTAGTCCCAAGTTGTGATTGAATTAGCAGGTAAAGAATTTAGCCAATGTTTGGCTTTATCCTTTAACGAGAATGGAAACAATCGCAACATTAAGGCTTCATTTGTGAAATTTTGGATCCTCACTGTCGAGCAAATTTCCAGAAATTCATTCAAATGCTTATAAGGATCATCATGAGTTAGTCCATGGAATGATGGGAGCATTTGTATGGTGCTGGACTTAATCTCATAATGAACAGCAGTGGTGTTGGGTAATTGGATGCATGATGGTGATGTATATGCGGTGGGTGTAAAGTAATCCTTAAGTGTCTGGTTGGGCACATTCGGGACATTAGGATCTGTCATCTCTAATGGCTCAATGTATGACTATGAATATGAAAGCCTAGGAACACGAGCAGAGGCCCTAAGTCTCCTAAGGGTCCTTTCTAGTTCAAGGTCCAAACACCACAATTCAGGGCGACAAGAACGACGCCCGTGCATACACTACCGACACACACACAATAAGTTCGACTCGGTGCACTAAGTTACGAAAGTAGAATGCTAAAAGAGAAATACTCACAGTGGTTTAACAAAAACGCTTTACTCATCTTACGGGTGCTTGGCGTGTAGATGTTGTCTCCAACCCCCAATTGAGCTTTGACTTTCGTTTTAGCACTTTGGTGCTTTGCTTGTGAGTGTTCGCTTCTGTTTACTCACTTTGGTGCTGCGTTTTTTTTTTTTAAGCTCAGTTGCGCTCCGCTTGCACTTCAATGATAGCTTCAATTTCAAATGCTCTGCACACTTAGCAACTCCAAAAGCATAAAATCCTAAACTAAAAATTAAAATAAGAATGTAACTTTAAATTAACTAATTTCGCCATAAGTCCCCGGCAACGGCGCCAAAAATTTGATGGGTCGTTGAACACACCAAAATTAAATACTAAACTATACCAAATTCAATTAAAAGAATGGCAAGTCCAGGTATCGATCCACAGGGACTATTGTGAAATTAAACTAATTTAATTGTTAAATTCCTAAATTAATTTTGATAAAAAGATTGAATGATCATAACCTAATTTAATAACGAATAAATTAAACTAAGGAATTAAATTATCAATAATAAATGAAATTAGGTTTACTGAATTGGGAAAAAATCCTAGGGTAGAGAATTCACCACTAACCACATGAATGAGACTTAACATCAACCACCAATCGCAATTCGGTTTAAACAATCCAATATTTTACAACTACAAGTTTTAAATATTGATCAAGAGGGTTGTTGCATTAAATGTACAGGCACGAATCATCCTGAGTAGTACGAGTCGTTTGCTCTAAACTAAGTTAGCAAAACGACCCGTCTTTCATAGCATGACTCGTCTCATACTTTGAATACAAACACAAAGAATACTAATGTATGGAAAGTATTAAACAATCACAGAGAGTAAAATACTTGAAGAGAAGAACGAAACAATTATTTATAAACTTCTAAAACATCCATTCATTTATTCAAACCAATTTACAATTAAAGCTCATGAAAAATTCCATTACATGGCTAGGGTTTCATCAAAACCCTAGAAAAGACGACTAGCCACTCATGGAGGAGTGGAGAGAGAAAGAAGATGAGGAAGAAACCTCCATGGAAGTGTCCTTCAAGCTTTGGTAGACTCCCCTTCTCCAACCCTAGCCTCTCTCTTTAGGTCAAAACAATTTCAGAACCCTAGAAAAGCCTTTTCCTTTTCTTTTTATACTTCTACTCACTTCCAAACAGGTTTAAAACATCAGTTTGACTTTTCCAGAAAAAGTCAACTATGTCCAAATTTTGTCTTTTTGCCCATTTTATGCTCCGACGATGTACAACCTGATTAACATTCAACACACATAAAGTATACAGTTTGATCGGATAAACACGAAGCTTGGACGAAAGGAGTACGTACAGCGACAGATATTTCCTCCCCGTACATGCCTATTATTAGATTGTTTATTATAAAATGTTAATTACGTTTTCTTGTAAAAAACACTTGTTAGATTGTTTATTACAAAATGTTAAAATACTTTTACTTTATTTTATTTCAAATTTATGTAAAAAATATCACAATTTTAATGGTTATATTTATGTTACTGAAACAACACTTCTGTTGGATTTGATTCATATTCTTATGGTTTATTTTCTAAATAGAATTAATTTTGTGATAAACAAATTAAATATTAGAAAAATTATTCGTATGTCCTGTTTGAAATATGTGTACACTATTTAATCCAATAACTTTTTTAGTGGACCCAAAAATCCTACACGTTTTCCTTTCTCTCTCTCTCTGCGTTTTCTCTCATTCTTACGTTTCCTTCTCTCTCTTTTTTTCTGTGTTTTCCTCTCATTCTTTTTGTCATGTCTGACGACTGGTGATCACACATTCCTTATTCTCTTTCTAATATATAGTTACCGGTAACTGACGACCACCATTGATTAGAGTTCACCGGCAACCACTAACCACCAACATCAACTCATTACTTCATCCTCATAGACGGCGAAGAAGATGAGTAGATCTACTCAAATCTGATGTAGATCTACATGAGATCCGACTAGATCTAAACAAAAAATAGTTGCTGGAGTACAATATTCTTTCTATATCTATTCTTTCCTTCAATTTCTTAATTTTTCTATCTTTTCTTTGTTACACACGTCTATTTTTCTGTTTTAACGGAGAAAAATTTCAAGTTTTGAATAAGTTGTTTTTGAATTTTAGTTATAGGCGGTGAAAACTGTAAAATTTTATAATTTTAGCTTTTTTGGTGCTGAAATGAATCATGCTTTAAAATTACAGAATTTTGCAGTTTCATAACATTCTTTAGAAATGTAAAATTTTGTAGTTTCATAACATGTTTTCCAGCTTAATAGAATAATACTTTGAAATTGTAACATTTTATAGTTTCAAAACTTACTTTTCAGTTTGATCAATATTACATATTATTTGCTTAAACCCTACTAAAATTAAAAAATGATATATGCTTTTTCCCATTGTTGTTGGTTGTTGTTATGTTTTTTTAACTATAATTTCTCTATTTATTCTTTTCTTTTTTTTTCCAGCAATATTTTGAATATTTCAGTGAGTCTCTGATGATGTTCTTACCATTTTCCAGTGACGTTCAGAACACTCCGGTGAACTTCCACTGATGCTCAAAACACTCCGGCGAACTTTCGGTGATGCTCTGGCGACTTCCCGATGATATTGAATATTCCGGTGAGTTTTCGGTGAGTCTGACGGAAATCGTTGGATGTAGTAGTATTTTTAAAGTTATAAAAATTTAAAAAAAGAGTTTTTGGTAACAATTAAAAATATGTATGACTAATTGGTACAAGTATTTTGTTTTGAAATTAAATAGATTTTAAACTTTATGTATGAGACTTATTGGTAAGTGTCCCTTAAATATTTATTACACAAAGAAAGTTTAGTTCCGTGGCACATTTATTATTCATGACAAAATGTGTTGTTGTGTCGGGCCTGATCCAATTTCTATTTGTATTGTGTCGTGCTGGCCCAATTTAGCTACATCTAGGCACAACCCAACCCATGGGAACGACAATGTCCATGTCTCGTGTTGCGCTTTTTATTCAGTTTTAAAAATTGGAGATAAAAGTAAAAGGGCAACTTTTAAGTGTGCAAGCGCATATCATATATTTATTACCTTATAAAATTATGTAGGTTTTTATAAATATACGTAAGTTAACTCATAAAAATTAAAAAAATCACAACTTATGTATATTTGTGAGAACTTACGTGATTTTATGAGATAATTTATGTATATTTGTGAGAATTTACACAAGTACACATGATATGTACCTTACACAACCAAACTCTTCCCAAAACAAAAAAAAAAATGATAGAAAGAAAACTATTACAAAACCATAATAAGTTTAAAAGACAACAACCATTTTGTCAATTAATAAAATTTAAAATACGGAGGAATGATATATAAATACATATTTTCACTAATAAACCCAATTTTTTCCTGATAAAAAATAATATTAATTTTTTTTTTTTTAAAATTTCGTTTGTGGGGTTATCTTGTTGGAACAATCTTCTGTGTAAATAAAATAATTTCAAATAAATTCAATCAAAATAAATAAATAACATACCGGATTTATTTATCGAACTGAATTAAAATTAAGACCAAGTTGAGTGTGTGACACTCTATCTTTAAGACAGATTCGCCCCGCTACGGTGCTTACGGTTGTGTGGCGTCTATCTCCCAGGATACAATGATCTTCACAAAATTGTTGTAGCACACCAAACAAATTTGTACGGCGAACCAAACCTTGTGTTCTAAACTCTCTTTTATTTTTCCTAAAACTAGAATGAAGAATAATGCACTAAAAGAAATCGGGACAGCAAAAATAAAAAGTTGCAGACTCAATTTCGGGTGACCAAAAAACTGCATGAATGATTTGTATTTATAGGCCATACTCCTGTCCGAACAAGTACCAAAAATGGAATGAACAGATGCACTTATAATTCAAACAATGAAAAGTGTCCGTTGGTTTGAACACACTTTCAAAAACTTGAATAGTGAACCGTTGGTGTAACAGTTATAAAACTGTTGTAACTTCTATTCTTTAAACCTTTGAAATATATATATATTAAATTATTTGAATATATATATATTAAACTATTTGAAAAGTTTAATAAATAAAGAAAGAGGTACAAATTTTAGGAAACCACATAGGAACCCAAAATTTAAATTTAGAATTAAATTAAATTCCCACAATTACAAACTTTAGGAAACCACTTAAGAACCAAAAAATTGAATTTAGAATTAAATTAAATTCCCACAATATTTTTTATTAGAAAAAATTCAAATGAATTTTATCTAAAAAATTAATGTTAGACTCGAAAACGACGTCAACTTTCCATTCACTCATAAATGGTTTTGACGTTCTGTCTTTCCCGTGTGACTTGCCACGCGGCAAGAAACACTTCACCTCTTCGGACCCACCCCAAAAGACGTTTGGGGTCCACTCAATTTTGGACTCAAAGTCGGCCCAAAATATGCCTTATAAAAACCAATTTTCCAACAATCCCCCACATGAATGGAATCTGACGGAGAGAAAATGCAACAACATGATCTAAATACAGAGAGTACAGAAATTGGTAATATTCTGCAAAGGATAGGTAGCTTTTGGCTTTGAACCTTCTCTTGTGAGACACTATCGGATTTACTAGCTAACCAGTGAACATGATGTCTTGAACTGTTCAGCCGTTTGTATAAACCAAGACAATAGAACTCACACAGAATATCCCCAGACACAGTTTAGTTCTCACTATTGTGTTCATTTTGGCTCTGAACAACCTGGTCTTTATGAGTGCTCTAAAGACTTGTAGCCCTTCACAAATCTTATAGAACCGGCCCAGTTCACACTCACATAGGTGATTCTTATGAAAAGTATCCTGCCATACTCCACTAGGTTTACCTAGATATAAGAATCATTAAAAGTATTACTTAACCTAAATTGCTGCAGACATCACTTATTTCATCATAGAAATGGGTAGGAGTTGGACTCCACAGTGATCCTTCTGAGTCAATCACAACTCGGTTGTCATTTTGAACCTAGATCTTGGAATCTCTAGTCAACTAGGTTGGGTTGCCGTTGTGGTAACTCTTATTTAGTAGGCATAAGTCCCATTCCCCTCGATGAATTCTCAACTAACTCTCTTGCTAACCCTTTGGTTAGTGGATCCGCTATGTTGTCTTTAGACTTAACATATTCTATGGAAATAATTCCATTAGAGAGTAGTTGTCTCACGGTATTATGTCGACGACGAATGTGTCATGACTTACCGTTATACATATAACTCTGTGCTCTACCTATAGCTGATTGACTATCGCAATGTATGCATATAGCAGGCACCGGTTTTGGCCAAATTGGAATATCTTCAAGGAAGTGGCGAAGCCATTCTGCCTTTTCCTCTGCTTTGTCTAAAGCTATGAATTCAGATTCCATAGTAGACCTAGTAATACAAGTCTGTTTGGAAGATTTCCAAGATACAGCCGCACTATCAAGAGTAAAGACATACCCACTGGTGGACTTCGAGTCTTTAGTATCCGATATCCAATTTGCATCACAGTATCCTTCAAGTACTGCTGGATATCTAGTATAATTAAGCCCAATGTTACGAGTAAATCGGAGATATCTTAGAACCCTTATCATTGCTTTCCAGTGTTCTACTCCCGGATTACTCGTATACCTACTTAATTTACTTACTGCATAAGCTATATCCGGGCGAGTGTAGTTCATCAAGTACATTAAGTTTCCAATAATTTGGGTATACTCTAATTGAGAAATACTTTCCTGTACATTCTTAGAAAGATACAAATTAACATCTACAGGAGTTCTAGCAAGATGATCATCGTCTTTGCTGAATTTGTCAAGTATTTTCTCAATGTAATGAGATTGTGACAAAGTATATCCTTCTAATGTTTTGGTAATTTTCATACCAAGAATTACATCAACAATGCCTATGTCCTTCATGTCAAAATGTTTATTCAACATTTTCTTAGTAGTTTTAATCATATCATTATTACTACCAGTGATGAGCATATCATCTACATAAAGACATACAATGACATAACCTTTGTCTGTGTTTTTAATATAAACACATTTGTCACACTCATTAATTTTAAATCCATTTGGCATCATTGCCTTGTCAAATTTCTCATGCCATTGCTTTGGCGCTTGTTTTAAACCATATAATGATTTAATCAATTTACACACTTTGTTTTCTTTCCCTGGAACAGAAAACCCTTCTGGTTGTTCCATGTAAATTTCTTCATTTAACTCACCATTTAAGAAAGCGGTTTTAACATCCATTTGATGAATTTCTAGATTGTATAAAGATGCAATGGCAATTAGCATTCTAATGGATGTTATTCTAGTAACCAGTGAGTATGTATCAAAGTAATCTAGACCTTCTTTTTGTCTAAAACCTTTGACTACAAGTCTTGCCTTGTACTTGTCAATTGATCCATCCGCTTTCATTTTCCTTTTGAAAATCCACTTGTACCCAAGAGGTTTACAACCTGGTGGCAAGTCCACTAATTCCCAAGTGTTATTTTGCAAGATGGATTCAACTTCACTATTGACAGCTTCTTTCCATAAATGAGCTTCAGGACTGGACATAGCATCTTTAAAAGTTAAAGGCTCATTTTCTAACAAATATGTTAGAAAATCTAGACCAAAAGATTTTGAGGTTCTAGCACGTTTACTACGCCTAAGTTCCTCATCCTCATTTTGATCTAACTCTTGTTCTTGATCATGTTCTTGATCCTGACTAGTAATAGCATCAAAAGATCTTTTATTAGTACTAGTCTCTTGTCTAATCTTCTTTGGAAATACATGTTCAAAGAACGACGCATTCCGAGACTCAATAATAGTATTTACATGCATTTCGGTATGTTCTGATTTATGAATCAAAAACCGATATGCACTACTATTCTTAGCATAGCCAATGAAAATGCAATCAATGGTCTTAGGACCTATCTTAGTCTTTTTAGGACTAGGAATAGCCACTTTAGCCAAACATCCCCATACTTTTAAGTATTTGTAGGATGGTACTCTACCATGCCACATTTCATAAGGTATTTGATTCACTTTCTTTCGGGGTACTTTATTTAAAATATAATTAGCAGAAAGTATTGCTTCCCCCCACAAGTTCTGAGGTAAACCAAAACTTATTAACATGGCATTCATCATTTTTTTTAAAGTCCTATTTTTCCTTTCAGCAATTCCATTTTGCTGAGGTGAGTAAGGAGCGGTGGTTTGATGAATTATTCCATGTTCTTTACAAAATTCATCAAAAGGTGATTCATATTCACCACCTCTATCACTTCTAAGTTTCTTGATTTTCTTACCAAGTTGATTTTCAATTTCATTCTTATATTGAATGAAAGTTTCCAAAGTTTCATCCTTGGTTCGAATTAAATAAACATAACTATATCTAGTATAGTCGTCTATAAAAGTGATAAAATATTTTTTCCCACCTCTTGTTTGAATTGACTTAAAATCACAAATGTCACTATGAATTAATTCAAGTGGTTTCGGACTTCTTTCAATTGAATGAAAAGGAGTTTTAGATAATTTTGTCTCAACGCAAATTTCACATTTATGATTTGAATCAATGTCAAATTTAGGTAAACATTCCATATTAATTAATCTACGCAAAGATCCATAATTAACATATCCTAGTCTACCATGCCATAAATTTGAAGACTCCAGCAAGTAAGAAGAAGATGTATTTTTATTAATGACTGAGGGTACAACGGTCATTATATTCATCTTGAAAAGGCCATCAGACATGTAACATTTCCCTACATACATCCCGTTTTTGGTAAGTACAAACTTGTTACTTTAAAAAACTAGCCTAAACCCATTCTTACTCAACAAAGATCCGGAAACTAAATTCTTGCGAATGTCCGATACATGCAGCACATTGTTGAGAGTGAGTTCCTTTCCAGATGTCATCTTCAGTACAATCTTTCCTTCTCCTTTAACTTTGGAAGTTGAGGAGTTGCCCATAAAAAGTTGTTCACCATTGTCTACTGTAAAATAAGATGTGAACATCTTTTTATCGGCATAGATATGGCGAGTAGCACCAGTGTCCACCCACCATTCTTTAGGATTTCCGACAAGATTTGCCTCAGAAACAACTGCCGAAAGATTGATGACATCTACACTATTGGAAATTTTATCCAATTCGGTCATTTTGGCTTTAGCAGCCTTCTTACTTGATCTTCTTTTGCCTTTACGTTTGTAACGACAATCTTTGATCCGATGTCCCTCTTTGTTACAAATGTAACACATGCCATTAAACTTGTACTTCTTAGTTTCCCCTCTTTTAGATAGCATTTTCTTCTGCCATCTTTTAAAAACAGTTCCTAAGAACTTTCCTAATTTTTCACCATGATTCACTAGCATAGTCCCAACATAAGGAGAGGTTGGCGTAATGGCAATCATCATACCAGTACTGGTTTAAACATAAGTTTGACCAGTTTTAGTAGCCATAAATTCTAAATTATAAAATAAAATTATAATTATAATTTTATACTACACAAAAAATTTAAACCAAAAAACACAGAATTTTAAATTCTGTAAAAATAAAAGAAACAAGAATTGTAACTTTTATTTCCAATTAATTTGAAAATAAAATAAAATTTTATTTAAACAAATTAAACCAAAACTACAGAATAAATTCTGTTAAAATAAAAGAAACAAGACAAAATGTAACTTTTATTTTCAATTAATTTGGAAATAAAATAAAATAAAATTTTATTTAACTAAATTAATTCCACACAGAAAACTAATCCAAATTCACAGAATTAAATTCTGTAAAAATAAAAGAAACAAGAATATAACTTTTATTTTCCAATTAATTTGGAAATAAAATAAAATTTTATTCAACCAAATTAATTCCACACAAGAAATTAAATTCTGTAAAATAAAAGAAATAAGCAAATAACTTTTATTTTTCAATTAATTTGGAAATAAAATAAAAAAATTTTGAACCAAATTAATTCCACACAGGAAATTGAATTCTGTAAAAATAAAAGAAATAGGAAAATAACTTTTATTTTTCAATTAAATTTGGAAATAAAATAAAATTTTATTTAACCAAATTAATTTCACACAGAAACTTAAATCTCTTGTAACACTCCAATAATTAAAATGCTGAAACAGTATTTTAATTAATGAAAACTCAGAAAATAATTTCTAAAAACCAAAATTAATTTTCTGACAAAATTTCACAAAAATATATTTTGAATTGTTAATGACACCAGTATCGTACTACTAGTTGTCAAAGAAAATAGACAGTATATTACTACTATCTGTCAAATAGCATATAATCACTATTTGTTTTTCCAGCCGGAATATTATTTTGTAAATCCACAGAAAATAATTTTTTTAGAAAAGGAAACAAACGAAAAATTCAGTAAACAGAATAATTCGGATCTGTCTTAAGATTGTTGGAACAATCTTCTGTGTAAATAAAATAACTTCAAATAAATTCAATCAAAATAAATAAATAACATACCGGATTTATTTATCGAACCGAATTAAAATTAATACCAAGTCGAGTGTGTGACACTCTGTCCTTAAGACAGATTCGCTCCGCTACGGTGCTTACGGTTGTGTGGCGTCTATCTCCCAGGATACAATGATCTTCACAAAATTGTTGTAGCACACCAAACAAATTTGTACGGCGAACCAAACCTTGTGTTCTAAACTCTCTTTTATTTTTCTTAAAACTAGAATGAAGAATAATGCACTAAAAGAAATCGGGACAGCTCAATTTCGGGTGACCAAAAAACTGCAGGAATGATTTGTATTTATAGGCCATACTCTTGTCCGAACAGGTACCAAAAATGGAATGAACAAATGCACTTATAATTCAAACAATGAAAAGTGTCCGTTGGTTTGAACACACTTTCAAAAACTTGAATAGTAAACCGTAGGTGTAACAGTTATAAAACTGTTGTAACTTCTATTCTTTAAACCTTTGAAATATATACATATATATTAAATTATTTGAAAAGTTTAATAAATAAAGAAAGAGGTACAAATTTTATGAAACCACTTAGGAACCCAAAATTTGAATTTAGAATTAAATTAAATTTCCACAATTACAAATTTTAGAAAACCACTTAAAAACCCAAAATTTAATTTAGAATTAAATTAAATTCCCACAATAATTTTTATTAGAAAAAATTCAAATGAATTTTATCTAAAAAATTAATGTTAGACTCGAAAACGACGTCAACTTCCCATTCACTCATAAATGGTTTTGATGTTTCGTCTTCCCCGTGTGATTTGTCACGCGGTAAGAAACACTTCACCTCTTCGGACCCACCCCAAAAGACGTTTGGGGTCCACTCAATTTTGGACTCAAAATCGGCCCAAAATATGCCTTATAAAAACCAATTTTCCAACATATCTAACCCTAGATCTGTGGGGAAAATAATAATAATAATAATCAATCAGCCTATTGATCGTATTCAATACCACTTCAATATGAGCCTACTTGATAACACATTGTACAGACCCCAATTTAAGCCTCCTGCAAGAGCCTACACACCAAGAAAATTGGCCACCAAAAAAAAAAATGAAGTTAGAATGTAACTGAAAAAAATGAAAAAACACATAATCTAATTAAAAAAGGAAAAAGAAAAAACTTAATCAAGATATCAAAAATATAAGTTTGTAAGCCCTAAATACTTACGTTGTCAAGATCTGTAAATAAATATTGTAATTAATAGAAAAAACGGAGAGATTAATATGATCATCGCCACTATTTCACTATATTTTTACGATTAATAACAATATCAAATGAACTCAGGAGTTCTCCCAAACACTTTAGTAGGAATTCATTCACCTCTTTTGAGGGAAAAAAGAGCCCCAATGAAGTGTTCAGGGGAGCTCTATGGGACATCTGATGTTCACTCGGTATAGCTCGCTTTGGCAGCTTGGTTATGAAATGCCTACATGCCCTACCATTTGCAGTGAGTAGATATGCAAGAGCCTACACCAAGAAAATTGGTCACCCAAAAAAAAAAAAAAAAAATATGAAGTTAGAATGTAACTGAAAAAAACGAAAAAGCACATAATCTAATTAAAAAAAGAAAAGAAAAAGCTTAATCAAGATATCAAAAATATAAGTTTGTAAGCCCTAAATACTTGCGTTGTCATAATCGGTAAATAAATATTGTAATTAATAGAAAAAATGGAGAGATTAATATGATCATTACAACTACCTCACCATATTTTTACGATTAATAACAGTATCAAATGAGCTCAAGAGTTCCCCCAAACACTTCAGTAGGAATTCATTCACCTCTTTTGAGGAAAAAAAGAGCCCCAATGAAGTGTTCAGGGGAGCTCTAGGGGACATGTGATGTTCACTCAGTATCGCTTGCTTTGGCAGCTTGGTTATGAAATGCCTACATGCCCTACTATTTGTAGTGAGTAGATCTCTTTGCATTTAGTCCTAAATGTGCACCAAGTCCATTAGAAAGACGTAGAATCCAAACATATAAAGCCGTGAATACTGAATCTAGTCGCAAATGTGAGTTGGATGAAAGGCTGTGAGTCATGGTCTGTTGAGGGGCCATCTACCCTCCTATCTTCATTTCTCTATCATCTCTATTCCCTTTCATTTTCAGCTTCTTGACCTGATAGAAACAAAGATACTTTTGGCTAGAAAAAAAAAATAAAATAAAAAAATCTAATCTTTTTAAATATATAATCAATCACAAATTTGAAAGAGGCTTCCTATGGTATGTAAAAGACTAAAAGTTATTATTGCAAATGCCATGCGTAGAGATGTCTCACGAAAAATTTCAACGCTAAATGTCAAATTTCTTGTAGTGATTCATGAAGTAAATTGGCTAATATATCAACTTATTAAGCTGGGTTTTAGCTACATTAAAGTCTTCAGTTAAGCTAATACACACTCCATATGAAGATTCTGTGTTGTCATTGCAATTCATGAAAAAAGTTAAAAAGGATAGGTCTTGCAGAGATGAGAGAGACCACAGAATCCGACTTATGGCCACTCATCTGAATATTATTCTCTACCCTTCACTTGATACGCAATTCCGACCAGGTTCAAGCCTCAACATTTACTTAGCTAACATTCATCTCTTCATTGGAGTGAACAAAGTTGGAAACTTCACTATAAATTGCCGGTGAGATGTGCATTATGTTACCATGGAAGCAGAAGAAGGTGAAGGAAGGTCAGTTGTCCCCTAGAGTTCCCCGGAACACTTCATTGGGACTTTTTTAATATATCCTCAACTGAGGGTATGGTTGTTAACATCCGTTATATATCCAGATATTGTTATTTAAAATTATGCATGATCGTATTGAAGTGTTTGGGGGAACTCTGGTTGCCACCTGACACCATTTAGCAAGAGTAAGCTAGTGAGAATGAGATTTCAACTATAATAGAAGGGCTATTTTTTAACTGAAGGTAAGAAGTTCACTTTTTTTTTTCATAATACTATAGCATGGATTAAAACTAGGTTTCCAGTTTCATTTGATGAGACATTGATTGAACGATCAAGTAAGGGTTGTAATTTTCTTAGATTGGGGCTTTCTTTTAGTGAATTTTTTTTTTTTTTTTTTTATTTATTTCAATTTGACTATGATAGATAAAATTAGGTTTAAATATAGGATTTATGGTTTTAAATATTGGTTGATAATTACTGTATTGGCTGATACGTATTGAGTTTTTTTTCTTTCTAATAATAATACAACCTGATATACCAATTGAAATTAACATTGTATTGGCTGATATGTATTGAATTTTTTCCTTCTAACACTAACACAACCTAATATACCGATTGAAATTAACATTACATGTATATCGACTGGTTTATCACAATCGATACAGCTGGTTCAACTGTTGTAAAACTTTTTTTACAGCTAAAAATTTTACTACACCCTATTTCTATTTCTATTATGTATAGCACGATATTCTTGATACCATTATGTTGCGACTGATATCAATACGTCTCCTAATACCCTTATTTAAAACTTAAAATTTTTAATATATTTGATTTTACGATCCAAACAAGTCATTCAAAATCAGTTTATTCCCTGCGGTTCGTGGCCCTAAGAGTTTTGGGAGTGAAAGGAGTTGAACCTGAAACCTTGAAGGGAGCAAATCCCCAAGTCCTAGGTCTCATCTAACAGGCCAAACCCTTATGATTTATTTTTTATAATCCGTAATCAATCTTATTTCCGATATGGACATAAGATTCAATTCTCTTTTGCACTTTCATAAAAATAAAATTATTTTGAGTTATTCCGGTTAGAACACAAATTTTCCTTTTAATTTTCACTCTGTGACAACCCAAACTTAATTTTACGGTATGTACTACATTTAAATATGGACATTGTAAGAAATAAAACTGTTTTCATTAGAAGAATTTATCATGTATACTCTTGAAAAAGGTATCCCATAAATTTTTTTTGGTCATTTTGTGATGCTTAGTTATGCCATTATGTTATGAACCGTATCATAAATATGTTAGAAATTATTTGTGATAAGAAATGTTTATTTTTATTTTTATTTTTTTTTGTCAATCGATAGAAGATTAATTACAAATTTGAGAATAATTACATCAAAACTGTCCAACAAGACATATCTACAAGTCCAACCCAACAACCACTACAAATTATTCACCAAATCCACTAAGCCTAACAGTCACTCAATACAACCTTTAGAAGAGGGAGAAAAAATGTATCAAACTCCTCTAGTTGAACCAACAACCTCATACCATAATATCTAAGCCAAAAGTCCTGATTTGTAGCTAGAAAAGTTACAAACCATTTTGATGTAAAAAATTACCGACATGTTATAGTGTTTATTAGAGAGAACGTTGTGGTCGTATTAAACAACACAAAACGAAGTGAACGAAATCAAACAGAACGAAATCTCCGTGGGATGCTAGGAAAGCTTGTATAGTTTGTATCATTTTTAAATAATGGTAGCAAACGACATAACTGTATCGAGAATATTGAGTGATACAAATTGTCATGAATTTTTTAAAATCATCAATTTGAAAATGAGAAATGTTAGAAATGTATAATTTTAGATCTACAATGATGTAATAAGAGAGTTGAGTCTTATATTATTGGATAGGTAACAAATCAAAAGTGGACACCTATTATACTACATTATTATGGATTAAATTATGAAAAAATTTTAGAGTCTCAAACATTTTCTCCTAAAAAATTTCATGGTTTGTGTCATAATAGTAAGGTAAGGGCGTTTTGGTTATCTTAAATACATAAATTGTAGTATTTCAAAATTGTCTCATTTACACTATCTTTTTTTTTGGTCTCATTTTCGAATTAGATAACTACACCTGTTTGGTTGTAAAATGTTGCAATTCAAAATTTTACTTTTTTAAAAAAATTTATTTTATTTCATTTTTTACTTTTTCCACCCTGTATTGTAAGTATTTCCATTTTCAAAAGTATTATTTTGTGTCAAACATAAAATTCAAAAAATTCCATCATTTGTTTCCCATCTTATCATTCCTTAAGGTTATATTTGGTTCATAAATTTGAAAAGAGAAAGAAAAAATGTAGATGAAATGTAAATGAAAAATTGAATTCAGTTGGAAAATCAAAAATAAATTGCAAATCGGTGATAAAAATTATAAACTTTAATAATTGAAGTGATAAATTTTTTCATGATTTTGCATTTTTTTTTTTTTTTTTTTTTTTGTATTTCCACTGATTTGCAATTTCTCTAAATGTGAATGTAATATAATTATATTTCACTCACATTTTTTTTTTCTTTTTAAATTTCTCCCTAAATCAATGAACAAAACACATGTTAAAGTTATTTTTAAATATAAATATGATTCCCAATGATAATACTCAAATAGAAATATATTCTAAATCTGTAATTTAAAAATGCTTTTTTTAAATTGTGTGCACGGCCAAACATTTTACAAAATGGGACAAAGGGATTACAAAATTTGGTTCCTCATAATTTATTATTATTATTATTTAGAAAACATAGTTACTATCTTAATCCAAAATTAGATATTTGAAATTTATTCAATTTAATACTTGCACAAATTTGGATGTCGCAACAGAAGCCCTAGAGTGAAACTTCAGCCAATGAACAAAGTGAGAGATCCAGAATTGAAGGCCTTTTTGATCGCATCAAGTAGAGTATTAAACAAGCCAAGGAACTCGTATTCAACCTGAGTCTATGGGTTGTTTTGGGAAGTTGGTAAAAAGTTGGCTTTTGACTTTTTACCAAGCTTTTTGGCTTTTTTGGAAGTGATTTGGGAAGTTGGTAAAAAGTTGGCTTTTTGCTTTTTAGTTTAATATTTATTTATGGTGTCAAATCAAATTAAAATTACCAAAATACCCTTACCCAACATAAGAGAGTTATTTTTTTATTTATTTTTCATAAGCCCTAATTTGTAATTTTAGGACTGCGTTTTTGGCACTTGCCAAATGGCTTTTCTGGCGTTTTTGACAGCCACGTTTTTGGACATTTTGTCCAAAAACGTGACTTTTTACCATGTTCCCAAAATGGCAAATATCAAATTGTAGCCCCATTTCTTTGTATTTGTCCATAGTTTGGGAGTTGTGTATGTTTAATCGATGTTAACGAGCATGACAGTTGTAATCTTTGAGCCCTTTTTACTCATCCACATAATTCAATTTAGTTGTAATTTGCCAGCGATGTTCCTATTAACATTTTTTTTGGCTTTTTTACTTTTATTTTTATTTTTATTAATCTAAACTAGAATGTACTAAAGATTTTAAAATGCGAGCCTAAATTTAAACTAATTTCACTAAAGAAAAAAAAAAAAAAAAAAACCCAATTTGTTTGGACTATTTTTTTGGGGTATTTTTTTAGTAAACTTTTGAAATGTTGATCTTTTTTTTTATTTTATTTTCTAGTCTAGATATATCTAAACAGCAAAAAAAATTGACAAAATATTTATAAGACAAAAAACAAAAAAACTGAAAATATACCAACTTTTAAGGTTCTTTAAAGTTGAAAAAAATTATATTGAATTTGCAGTATTTTTGTCAATTAATAAGAAATAGTTTACAAATTCATCCCTAATCTGCCGATTAGAAGTATGCAGAGGCAAATACCAATTGGTGGTTGGATTTGTCAATTAGAAACCTCACAAAATAGGTAGACTTCTAGCTGAAGTATGATAATTATCAAGCATTGCAATCTAACTAAGGTCATTTTTTTTTTTTTCTATTCCTTTTTTTTTTTTTTTTTTTATCACACCTCAATTTCTTGTGTTGGACTTTTTGTAAATTAATTTTCATACAAGATATCAGACTTTACAAAAAAATCATATTGCCTAATATAAAATGATGGATATGTAACCATCGATCATACATTTTTAGGCTTTTCCAACCCAAACTAATGATACCTCAAGTTTGATCTACGTCATGTCTATGGCCACTTGAATTGTATGTGCCTTTGCATTTTCTAACCGCCTCAACATCAATTTTTGTGTTTCCAACTTCATCATCTCTTTCTATTGAATCATTTCAAACTCGCGATTCAAAACTGAGTATCATTTAGATGAATGACAAAGACCTCCAATGGCCCCTCCATTAATTGTGTAGATTTTTTTTGTATTTTTTATCAGCAAAAAAAAGAGATTTAATAGAAGAAACAATAGTACAATGACTACATGGATCAACAAAAGCAAATAGGATTAACAACCCAATTGCACTGAACATCAATCCCTTGCTCAATTCTGAAAAATTATTAAATATTCTTGAAATACCATCAAAACATTAGTTTCTAAATTCCATCAAAACATTCAAAACCATTAGTACATAGTTGAGATATTTAAGGAAACCAAAAGTTGATTGAAGATTGCTATTGTTTTCTGTCGTCTCTAGAACAGATCTTCCACCATCTTCTTTTGAACAAGTATCTTTAAAAAAATTAAAAATGCATATTTAAAAATATTAATTAATATTTTATATTTTGTTGAAAATGGGATTTGAATCCACGCTCTTTCCAATCAACCCCTGCTCTTTATATATTTGAAGGTGGAATGATATATGGACATGTAATGAGGGCGATTGTTAGTTGTCAAAAAAAAAAAAAAAAAGATATTTGATAATTCCAATCATATTTGGAAATGTATTTTTTAATAAATTTTTTAATCAGACACTACAACAAAAACACATTTTAGTGACACTATACTAGTGGCATCTTTTTAGAAAACACCACAAAAATAATAGTTGGTGACACGTTTTAAAAAAATGCCACTGAACCACAAACATATAAGGCTCTAGTGGCATTTCAATAAAAAAATGTCACATCAATTTTATGGCATTTTATAAAATAATGACATAAGAAATTGTTTTAGTGACATTTATCAATAGATGCCACTAAACTTTAGTGGCAATGGCATTTTTCAAAAAATGTCACTAAACTAAGTATGTGCAAGTTACTTTTTATGGTGTTTTGTGAAATGCCACTGAGTCAAAAACTTTCCAAGTTATCTAAAGGCATTTTTTTTAAAAACAAAAAAAATGCCAATATACTTCCAAAATTTTTAAAATGCACAAAATAAATATAAACAAATAAATTGAACTCAATATAATATGTTTTTCAATTGTACTTAGCCACATGTATAAAATTGATCAACGAATTTATATGAATTAACTAAATAAATAAAATTTCAAACGGCTCTTCTATATGATGATAAAGTTACTAATTTGAGACAAAATAAAAAACTTAGTGTCAAAATTGATTTAATTGAAATTATAGGAATTAAAATGACATAAAATAACACAATAGACAAAAATAGAGGACTACCAGTGTAATTTTCTCCAATTGTTAGCATTTTTTTTTGAAAAAATGCATATGTCATTCTTTTAGAGGCAAAATTATAGATTTGCTTAATTCAGTAAGTTAATCTCAACTAATTCAGTAATCATTTTTCGTCAAAAACACTAACGGTATTATCAATTAGACTAAATTGACACAAAATTTAAAATTAAAAATCAAAATTAATCTAATTAAGAGTGTAAGTACCAAAATTGATATTTATTTATTTTTACACTAAAATGTGAACAAGCTTATTTAAAAATAAATAAATTAATTAATTTTTGGTACACCAATTCAACACTTCATTACCAATTCTCTATATATATATATATATATATTTGATAAAAACAGGGGAACTAAGACTTACGGGAAAGCAAAGGAAAAAAATCACTAAACTACTCCAAATGAATTAGAGTAGCTGTGGGACAAAATTGATTTTGGTGAAGCAATCCAATACACGAATCCAACAAATTTGAGTTCGATAACCCAATCCACAAGTCGAACAAATCTGAAATTGGTGAAGCAAAATCAGTTTTGGCGGAATAAAGAGGCGGGAGCGAGATAATGAAGCAAGGGTTTTTCATTATGCATCTTTCACGCCACTCTTATCTAACATCTACATCACAAATTTGTAGTTTTTTCATCTTCTACAATCTACTGAGTTTATTAGGTATTCTTTCTCTCTTTCTCATCACACAGAATACCTCGATTTTTCTCTCTCATTTATGATGTTCGTATAAAACTTGATACAATATGAAAATCTAATCTTTTAACCCATGAATGTATTAATTTTCATCTTTTAATATCAAGGGTTAATTGTGATTTACTTTATTGTATTTATGTTGTGATTTTATATAATGACATGCTAGTGTTTGTTTAAATGTCTCAGTGAGATCTTGCATTTTTTTTTTTATTATTATTTTTTTTTTTTTTTATTATTTTTTTTTTCCTGTTGTAAGGATGAATAAGAAAAAAAAAAATTTTAAATTCCTTTTATTAGATTTTGTTTTGATTTTATATTAGATATTTGTTCAATGTTCATATGGCTGTGGATTTTCTATTAGATATTTGATTTTATACTAGATGCACACTGTATCAAGAAGTATGCATTTGGAACCAAACTAAGAAAAAAAAGAATAAGCCAAACATACATGTCTTTTTCAGATTACAGAGTAAATTGCCCATGGCACTAGGATAGAGTTTCTCAAGAATACAATTTATTAACATTTTAGCTAGGAAGCATATTCTGGTTTCTTTTTTTCCTTTAGAAAGAAACAAAGAATAGCACAGAGGTGAGAATGTGACATCTACAATCATTTATCATTACCTTTCAAGCCTTGTACCAAACAGAATTCATTCATGTATTTCACTATTTTCCCATTGCTGACTCCATATAAATAGGATTAGGATTAGGATTAGGCCTAGTTCTTGTTGCCAATTGATCAATGTTTTATTAGTATTACTCACTTTACATCTTAACACAAGATTGCTTGTCTGCACTGTAATGCAAAGCCTAACATAGACACTTTCTAAATGACTAAAATTGCAAAATGGGAAAAGACTTCAAATAATCAAAATATATGTTTCAAGAGCTCAAAAAGTGTACATGGAACACACTTAAGAAATTGCATACATTATCAATCATAGGAGAGGCCTTTTCAAGACATGTAGCACTAACAAGGCGTAGATCGAAAGGAAAGACTTTTCCAGCACCATCCAGCCATTTGCCTTAAAGACACAACTGTTTTGTTTAATTTTTGAACTGTTATATATTTATGCTCTGGTCTGTTGTAGTCTCACAGAAGCAGATAAAACAACCTCAAAACATCTGCATTATTTGGATCCACAAGTGATTGCATATTATGTAGGAGTAAAGATCACTCGCCTGCTAGTAATGAGCACAAAATTAATATGGAAGGAAACCTATGCTTTTAAGGTTTATATGTGACAACAAAAAGGTAGGGTTTTAGGGTTGATTAAATAAGGAAAAAGAATAAAATTTGGGGCTGATCAGTTTCAGTTAAGGAATTCGGTAGGATATGTTTAGGCTTAGAGAATTGAATGCAAACAAATCTGGTTGGACTATTAAAGTGTGAAAAATTCAACAAAGGAAGGACATGGAGAAGATAGTTTTAGGAGTCACTCTTAGAGTCCACAGGCATCACATCTAGGTTTGATTGCATCACACATTCTCAAAAGAAGCGTGTTTGCTGGAAATAATTCTACCAAAACTATTCTATATAATATTCAATTAAATGCACTACATGAGTTTATATAAATTCATTTACCAACTAGAAATTTCTAAATAATAATAAATAAATAAAACTACTAAACTTTTGGCTTCTAAAACCTATATGAAACTAAATAAGACCCACAAATAAAATTGAATTACATAACTTGACCCATATGACAACCTTTGCGTGACCCCAGCAACTAACCAAATTCCTTTAAATTATAAAATTAAACAAATCATATACAAAAATTGAACACATAAGACTACTAAGGTTAGAGACATGATTGGTTTTAATGATCTTAATTGAATGTGGCTTGAAATTAATGAATTACCAAACTCAATTGAATGTGACTTATTGTAGCGGTTTAGTGTAAACGTAACTAAAAATTGATTTTCTTGTAGTGTGACTCTACAACAAAACAAGTTTACCCCTTTCAAACTACACCACAATGATTCAAACTAGGAATTGGGTTATGAAGTGCTTTGGTAAGAAGGTAAAAGACTGGAAGACAAATATAAAGAAAAATTATTATAAAAACCTCTTGAGTTTTGACCAACAAAAGCATTATAAAGATAGTAGAGTGTATGCTGATCAGTGGGAACACCTATTAAGTATTGGGCCATCGAAGAAGTAAAGATATACTTGATTTGATTATTATATGTTCTTTTACTTGCTATAGTTTGGGCACCATTAATTTATGCATTTGTAATTTTAGGCACAAAGTGATAAAAACAAAGCAAGTCATGCACAGCGAAAGTATAATCATACTACTGAAACAAATAGTTTTCCACGTGTTCGAAAGGAGCAGGTTAATTAATCTTTTCATGTTGTATATTTAATATGATAATGTACGCATGATGTGACAGAATGATATAATTTATATTTTGGAATAAATTATTTTGTAGAAGAATAAGTTGGAACACTCTCCAACACGTGCTCACATGTTTAAAGTATGTTATACAAAGGAGACTAGAACCCCTGAGACAACGAAAGCAATGATAGTATGTACCAAATAATTATCTATCCATTTAAACTTGTAGATTAGTTAAAATTCCCAAATTATAGTGTTGACTAATTGAAATGTATATATTAAGTTATGTTTATTGCAACCTTATAGGATGAAATGAATGAGAGGACAACTTTAAATGCAAATTTATCAAATGAGGGCCCAAATGAAACATTTGGACAAGGGATGGGTAAAGAAAAACATGTTCGCATGTATGGATTAGGTGTCTCCACGTCTAATTTATGGAAAGATACATCTGGTCATAAAGCAAACCAAGACACAACAATGGATGCTATGGAAGCTGAAAATTCGGAGTCAAGGTCCAAAGTTTCCTATGTTCAGCATGCTCCGAATAACTTGACAAACACATCTAACCAGGTAATATTTTTAATAGAATTTAAAAGTTATTAATGTTTTTCTTCACATATATATATATACATACATATATCTATGTGTGTGTGTTTGTAAAATTAAATAGTTCAAATTTGATTAGGTCACAACAACATCTAGTCCTCTTGACATGGCAGCTCGACATCAAGCATGATCCTTGTCATCGATAGAAGATGCCTCTCTTACTCAGGTACCTACTAAGAGCAAATCATATATATTATTTCTAGCTTTATTTTAGAATAGCATGCAAAACTTGTCTTACAACTAACCAAGGAATGAATATTGTGGACCTAAATTCCATTGTTTAAATCTAGATAAAATGTGCTACATAGTCAAAATCCTGACATGACAAAGCTTGTGTTATTTTAAAATTTTTTATTTTTATTTTTATTTTTATTTTCTTGTGAAGCTTCAACAAGACATCGCTCCATCATTTATTACCGCATGGGCTCTTTCTGATTTTCTTAAAATATTGCTTGAAAGTAATTAGTTGATTGCCATTTTTCACAATTACATTTGATTTACATCGTTCAGGTTAGGGGATCCTAATATTGATAATGGGCATGGTTTTGATTGTTGTTGATTGGTGCCTTTGGTTGTTATTGATTTTTTAAGCTATTATTTGATATGGTCTAAATACTTACGGTTGTTACTTTTATATAATTTGTTGTAGTGTGGTGAACCAATTAAGTGATTAAATCATTTGGCTTGCTTATCTACTATAGAAATGCATATCACTTTCAGTTGTGATCATCTTTACTCTGGCACTTTGTATGAGTTTATTTTTTAAATATTATTAATTTTAAATATATAATTACTTAAGTAGTTAAATCTTGATTTATAGGTAGAAGATATAGTTGTTCTAAAAAGTATCATTAGGCCAACAGAAACAGTTGCAATCGGAGTACTTAAAAGCACAGACGTATCTAAAGAAGTAGAACGGGAAGAACTAGGACCTGACTATTAGGAGGTACATGTTCAAGTGCCAGTCAAATCTAATGAGAGTTGTCAAAACAGTTGGACAGTTGGACTTGACTATTGGAGCTCATGTTGCTTGGCTTGTTCCATTTGTGGTATGTTTCTTTCGTAAATACTAATTTCATTAACAAATTTATATTAACTTAATATAGTTTCAATTACCTTTATATGTTTATCTTTTGGATGCGGATTTCGCAAATTATGGATGCTAGTCGAGAATATTTATACAAGTGAGGTTGAGAATTTGGGAACTGATTTTATTTTAATAATTTGTCTCTCTGGAAAATGGATATCATTATGGCTTTTCAGAACTTCTGGTTGGAATAATTTTCTTTTAAATTTTTTTTGCTTTAGCTTTGTTAGTGTGGTAGAATATTTTATAATTTTGGCAAGGGATTTTTATTGTAATATAAATAAATTTATATTTGAATAATAAGGTGTCGTTTGGTAACACTTACGTTTTCTGTTTATATTTACAAAAATTTAAAAAACTCAAATAAAAACTTGTTTGGTAAAATTTTTGATTTATAAATCAGTGGCCTCAGTTTATAAATTTGGCGAAAAAATGAAAATACAAAAAAGTGTTTCCGTTTTGAGTTTTCAATTTTTTTTTTTTTACCACCCAACACTAGCCACCACTCACCATCATTTTCCACCACCGTCTTCCGCAACCACCACCTACCACCAGCTACCACCCACCTACCACCCACTCGCCACCACCACCCACCCCTCGCCGCCACCACCGCCACCACCCACCACCCGCCACCTACCTGCTACCGCCACCCACTTGCTACCACCCACCACCCGCTACCTACTTGTCACCACCACTCACCACCCACCTGCCACCACCACTCACCACCCATCTGCCACCACCATCCACCTGCCACCCACCCGCCACTACCACCCACCCACCACCACCACCACCACCACCATCACCCACTCGCCACCCACCTACCACCGCCATCCACCACCACCACCACCACCCACTCGCTACCACCTACCACCCGCCACCGTCACCCACCCATCCACCACCACCACCACCACCACCCGCAACCACCCACCAC
This sequence comes from Camellia granthamiana, assembly GCA_036172215.1. NCBI lineage: Eukaryota > Viridiplantae > Streptophyta > Magnoliopsida > Ericales > Theaceae > Camellia > Camellia granthamiana. The sequence goes on from CM069904.1 coordinate 166,140,139, forward strand.
CATGCGCTATTCGACATCCGCCACCCACCTGCCACCACCACCACCACCACCCACTCGCTACTACCCACCACCCGCCACCGTCACTCACCCACCCACTTGCCGCCATCACCCGCCACCCGCCACCACCACCACCCACTCGCTACCACCCACCGCCCGCCACCGTCACTGTCACCCACCCACCCACCACTACCACCGGCCACCTACCTGCCACCACCACCCACCACCCGCCACCACCACTACCACCGCCCACTCGTTACCACCCACCACCCGCCACCGTCACCCACCCACCACCACCAGCTACCCACCACCCACCGTCACCATTTTTCACCATCGTCTTCCGCCGCCATTTGCCACCACTTGCCATTTCTCACTCTTTTTTATATTTTTAAATTTTTATAAATATTTTGTCAATTACTAAACGCGTTTGCAGTTTATTTTTTCAAAAAATAAACAAAAATTAGTTTATAAATTTTTTGTAAATATAAACTGAAAACGTAAACGTTACTAAACACACCCTAAATAATTGATTGTGGTTTGAATTTTTTTTTATTTTTGATGTGATGATCCTATAGTAGTAATATTTGTTTATTATTATGAAAATATTACAGGATGAATAGATGTCAAATTAATATAGGATGTGGCAATTAATATTCATTTGTTTATAAAATCGATTCAATTTTTACAGACATTTACGCATGCTTAATTGTAGTTTTTAAACGTGTCAATGAAAAGAACATATAAAGTGGCATTTTGTAGTAGTGATAGTAGCTGTGCAAAGTGTCACTAAAATAAGTTCCAATGGCACTTATATCTATTTAATGGCACAAATGAATTGGATTTAGTGGCATTTATGAAGTTGTTATAAATATTAATTGTGGCATAATAAGCGTCATTAAAAATCCATACCGTGGCATTTTTTAAATTGCAAGTCTTCTTTAATGGCACTTGATAACATCACAAATAGTGTCTACAATGACATTAAAGTGTCACTGAAAGTTTTTAACCCTGATGGTGTAATGGCACTTACAAGTGTCACTGAAGTGCCACTAACTCCTTTTTTAATAGCACTTGATAATGTCACAAATAATATCCATCATGACATCAAAATGTCATTAAAAGTTTTTAGTCATGATGGTGTAGTGGTACTTGCAAGTATCTACCGTGGCACTAATATCTACTGTGGCAAGAGTATAAATGGCACTTGTTCAAAACACCACAAGACTAAAATATGTCACTAGAGGAATAGTCTTGTGACACTTTCGAGTGTCACTAAACTAAGAAAATATTGTAGAGAGGTCGGGGTTGTTTGGGGTGTCCTAAATAAGTGCACTTTTTGTCTTTTTGAACTAAAAAGTTGAGGAAAAAAATATGATTGTTTGGGTTAACTTTTTGACTTTTTATAAAAAAAAATGTGTATTAAAAAATTGTATAAATTAGTGTGTAGGAGAAAATTAGGATTGGGAGTTGTGCAGTCGTAATTTTTTACTTTTGGTGAATAGTGATAACTTTTTAACTTTTTGAGTAACTTTTACACTTTTTGACTTTTTTTCAACTTGCCAAACTTGGCCGTAGTATTGGGAAAATTCTATTTTCACACATCTACTTATCTCAATACACATCATTTCTTGTGCACACACTTAGTAATTTAATTATTAATTATTATTCTCATTCCACACACCAAATATTTTAATCATACCCTTAACTCATATCTTATATACACCACCTCAATCTATTTTCTACACACTCTCACATCAATCTAGCCCCTTTCATGGAGTCGATGAACAATTTGTCCAAGGCCAAATCGATGGGGTAGATTTATAATCCAGAGTAAATTCTGATCAAGAGGAAATTAGAGTTCTAACAACTTTAAACCCAAAAAAATTCTATCTCCATTATCTTCATTAACCTCTATCATTAAACCCATTTTTCTATTTTCCAAACAAGACCTAGTATTTCTATTTGCAAGTTGATTAATTGAATGAAATCTCATCTGGGTCTTTGCTATTAAGATGTTCAATTTGAATTTTTGCTTCATCATGGTAACGATTTGATGGTTCATATATAATGAAAATATTAGATTTAGCCAATTAAAAATGTTGGAGCCTTTTCTTTTCCTCTGACAAAGTTGCCTTGGAAATTACGATATGAATTTGGAATCGCCCTTGTGAACTACCAAATCATTACCCTATGAACTACCAAATAATTTCAAAACCATAGCCTTTTCTTTTCCTTTGACCGCCTTTTCTTCTTGGTTAAGGTTTGGTTTTTAGGGTTTAGTTCATAAGAATTTATTGTAGAATGTTAGATTTAGCCAATTAAAAAAAAGATTTTTTTTTCAAAAAAAAAAGGAGTTTAATATGTAATGAAAATTCCTCCACACAACCAATAATTTTTAATTATTTTATAATGCCTTTATTTTCGGTTGGATGTATAAATATGTGATCTTAATCTGTTTGGTTGACTAGAAAACTAATGTTAAGAAGAAAGAAAAAAATATCATAAAAATCTCCTAATCTACTTTGTTTCCTATTGTTTTTGTCTAAAATGAAGGAATTAGGATTTAGTTTTTTTTTTTAATTAAAAGATGTGCACTGAGATTTTTTTGTTTTTAAAATGTGTATAGGGAATATTTTCATATAATATTATGGGTGTATTTTGATGTCTATTATAGTCATTTTACTTTAGAATATAATTGTCATTAAAATAATAATTCATTAAGTGTATGTACTGAGATAAATATACGTATAGAAATAAAATTTGTCGTAGTATTACTTTTAAAAAAACAAAGTAGAGACACAAAAATAATAGACAACAGCCACCAATTCCAGCTAACAGAAAGACTGTGAAATCTAACCACAATAAAAATTTTATGATTATTTTGTTACATAAATAGTGAGATTGTGCAATATTACTATCCCCTACTTTTTTTTCCTTGATCTCGTGGTGAATTATATATAAATTTCAGAATCACTAATCTTTTCGAATTAACTTTATGCCGGAACATAAGCCTGACAAACCTCATAGATTTAAGTTTAGAGAAAGGATATCTAGAAGTTTCTCTAAAGATTTTCTCAACTTTGGTGACACTGATTGTTGTTTTCAGGTTCAATTAGCTTCGGCTCATACATTTCTAAAAACAACTAAATTGTATGATTTTTTTTTAATTTTTATTTATTTATTTATTTTTGTGTGTGTGTGTGTGATATTCATGGTGGTTTTTAAAAAATGTTAAAAGGGTTGAGACCTTTAATGAATAATCATATATTTATTGACCCACCTTTGAAAGTTAAGTGGCAATATATTTTGTGATGTAATTATTTGTTTGGCGTCAGTCAATTTACAGAAACTAAAATATATGATAAATGGGACATTGTTATTGTAGAGGTAACAATAACAAGTTATTGCTTATTTCCTGAACAGAATTACTTTTGTGATGAACAAATATTTAGGGTATGTTTGGTAACGTTTACGTTTTCAGTTTATATTTACAAAAATTTTATAAACTGGTTTTTGTTTATTTTTTGTTTATTTTTAGAAAAACATAAACTACAAACGCGTTTGGTAATTGACAAAATGTTTAAAATATAAAAGAGTGAGAAATGGCAAGTGGTGGCAAGTGGCAGCGGAAGACGGTGGTGGAAAGTGGTGACGATGGGTGGTGGGTAGCTGGTGGTGATGGGTGGTGGCGGATGGGGTGGTGTGTGGTGGGTGGGTGGGTGACGGTGACGGTGACGATGACGGTGACGGTGGCGGGTGGTGGGTGGTAACGAGTTGGTGGTGGTGGTGGTGGTGGTGGTGGTGGCGGGTGGTGGCTGGTGGTGGATGGTGGCGGGGTAGGTAGTGATAGCGGGTAGTGGTGGGTGGGTGGGTGACGGTGGCGGGTGGTAGGTGGTAGCGAGTGGGTGGTGGTGGTGGCGGGTGGCGGGTGTGGTGGCAGGTGGGTAGCGGATGGCGGGTGGTGGTGTGGTGGTGACTGGTTATGGTGGGTGAGTGGGTGGGTGACGGTGGCGGGTGGTGGCGGATGGGTGATGGGTAGGTGACGGTGGCAGGTGGTGGGTGGTAGCGAGTGGGTGGTGGTGGTGGTGGTGGTGGTAGTGGCGGCGGGTGGTGGGTGGTGGTGGCAGGTGGGTGACGGATGGTGCGTGGTGGTGGGTGGGTGGATGACGTTGGTGGGTGGCGATTGGTGGGTGGTGGTCGTGGTGGTGGGTGACGGTGACGGGTGGTAGGTGGTAGCGAGTGGGGTGGTGGTGGTGGTGGCGGGTGGGTGGCGGATGGCAGGTGGTGGCGAGTAGGTGGTGGGTGGTGATGGTGGGTTGGGTGGGTGATGGTGGCTGGTGATGGGTGGTAGCGAGTGGGTGGTGGTGGTGGTGGTGGCGGGTGGTAGGTGGTGGTGGTGGGTGGGTGGGTGACGGTGGGTGGTGGTGGCAGGTGGGTGGCGGATGGCGGGCGGTGGTTGGTGGTGGCGAGTGGGTGATGAGTGGTAATGGTAGGTGGGTAGGTGACGGTGGCAGGTAGTGGGTGTTAGCGAGTGGGTTGTGGTGGTGGCGGGTAGTGGGTGATGGTGGCAGGTGGGTGGTGGTGGATGGGTGGGTGACGGTGGCAGGTGGTAGGTGGTGGGTGAGTTGGTGGTGGTAGTGGTGGTGGTGGCAGATGGGTGGCGGGTGGGTGGTGGGTGATAGTGGTGGTAGTGATGGTGGGTGGTAGTGGCGGGTGGGTGGCAGGTGGCTGGTGGTAGATGGTGGTGGCAGGTGGGTGGTGAGTGGTGGTGGCAACTAGGTGGCGGGTGGTGGTGGCGGGCGGTGGATGGTGGTGGCGGGTGGTGGGTGGTGGCGGGTGGATGGCAGGTGGATGGTGGTGGCGGGTGGTGGGTGGTGGCGGATGGATGGCAGGTGGGTGGTGGGTGGTGGTGGTGGTGGCGGTGGCTGGTGGTGGCGAGTGGTGGTGGCAGGTGGTGATGGGGGGTGGGTGGTGGTGACGGAAGACGGTGGTGGGTGGTGGCTAGTGTTGTGTGGTAAAAAAAAAAAAAACTCAAAACTCAAAACGGAAACACATTTTTTGTGTTTTCATTTTTTGGCCAAATTTATAAACTGAGACCACTGATTTATAAATCAAAAATTTTACCAAACAAGTTTTTATTTGAGTTTTTTAAATTTTTGTAAATATAAACAGAAAACTGAAAACGTAAGTGTTACCAAACGGCACCTATCAAACAAAAGATTTTAATTTTAAATCATATTAGAGGTGTAATGGGTTATGCCATGCTAACCCAATCTATTTATGTTTTGGGACCGTTATGCTTTATGTCATGTCCGGCCTGACCCATTTTTTATAATGTTGTGTTATGTATGTTGCCACTACAAATAAGAGTTTTAAGGATTAAATTTGTCTTAAAAGTAAAAATTTTGTTGTAAAAAAATTTAGAGATTAATTCATGTTGTCACAATGATAAGCGTTAAAAGGTCATCATGAAAAGTCAAAAAAGAAACTTTATCAACAAAGTTTTGAAAATGTCACTAATGAATATATTTTTAGAGATAAAATAATTTGGTCCTAAAAAAAGTTATTTTTTTAGACACAAATTTTGGATAATTTTGTCATTAAAAATATAATAATGACACTTTTGATCAAATAATTATGTTCATAAATTTTTATCTTTAAAATCTTAATTTATTGTTGTATGCTACACTTAGGCCCAACCCGATCCATAGTCACAACAGGTGCATGCCCTATGCTGTCCCTATGGTTCATGACGGGCCATTCTATTTGAACCAAAAATTATCCTAGTACGTCTAATTTAAATTTTAAAATTTTGATTCCAATTATATTCTAATGTGAATTTATTAATAAGGACAGCACATATTAAATCTTAAAATAAAATATTATTTTTTCTCATAATACACTCTAATCGACTATGTGTATTCTTTCTATTCAAATATCTTCACCTTCTTCTCCAAGCTTTAATTATTTTCTTTTCTTCTTCTTCTTTCCCACTCCAATCCACCTCATCAAAATTCACCATTATCATCAACAATATTATTTTTTATTACATTGTTACTTGCAAATAGAAAAAAGTTTAAACAAAATCAAACAATGGATAAAAGTAACAATCAAAACAGTTTTTTGAAACAATCCATCAAAGAGGAGGTAAGTATTCACATAAATATCAAAATACAATCATTAATGATGTCTATGGTTTTTTTTTTTTTTTTTAATACATAAAAGTGAATATTCAGCATATTTTTCGTCATTATTTTTTGGACTTCTAGAACCGAACAAATTCACTTAGTTTGGTTCTGTAAGTCCGGACATGAAGTTCACCCTTTCTTTCTCTTTCGCTGTTCTCCTTCGCCGGTGCCGCTTTTGTTGGTGTTGAGTTCTTTGATCGTGTTTACTGTATACACATAAACAAAAGAAAGATTTTTCAAAAAAAAAATTCAATAGTAATTTGAATTTTTTGATTTGTTTTATTTGGGTGTACCCTCAAAAGGGTAATTTGAAAAAGTAATAAAAATAAAACGTATTAAGAATAAATTATAACCCTAAATAATTTAATAGAATATACTTAAAAAATTAAGCTTGCAGAGTGTAAAGAGCCTCTACATGCAAGGCCGGACATAATTGGCCAATCCGTTATTATAGTACGAATAATTTGATTTCTTTTCAACTTATATAAAATTGGTGTTTAAATTTAGGGAAAATCGGTCTAGGGTCCCTCCCCCACTTTTCGTAATGGAAGAGATCCACAAAATTATGTTTTGATGTGTAAGGTCCCTCAACATATATCAGATAAATTTGACCATACCCGATCAAAACTCATCTCTCTCTCTCTCTCCATTCTCACCTGTCCAGATACACGCACACGCAGAGAGCGCGAACTGTTCCGACTCCTCCCTCCGCTCCGCCACCGTCGCAGACCTCCGCGCCGCCCGGATCCGCAACCCCGATTGCTCCGTCATCGCCGATCAAGCTCAGCCGTCGCCGGCGATCCAGAGGCGTTGATATTGGACACTGGTGGCGTTGTTGTTGCTGCGAAACTCTCTGGCGATGTTGGTGCCAGAAATTCTACCATCTCTCTGTCCACAGCTCGCGTGTAACCCTCTGAGATGAGATCGGTGTATGAGAGAGATCCACCATCCGTCCATTAGAGAGGGCCAAGAACCATGAATAATATTAAAGCTGTAACTGTCCTGGTCCTCTACGTGACGATCTTGAAGGAGGCCTGATCATGTCTGCCATGGTCGAAGGTCTCCTGGGTTGTTCTGGCCTCTCATGCCTTGCTGCCAAACGTGAACATGGCTCAACTGCCAACCAATTCAAGAGAGAAAGAGAGAGAGATAAACAGAAGGTAAACATGCGTTGATGAATCTGTTTATTCATATTTTTTTAAAAAAATTTGGTGATCATTTGAATAGTCAATCTCATATTCAAAAAGAGAATTGCCCTGTTTGTTTTGGTGATCAATTCCTCTGGGTTGGGGGTGATTTTCTCTGAGTTTGAGTAAATTTCTCTGGTTTGCATCTGTGATTATTGTGTAAATGGAAGGGGGAATTTCTCTGCAGAGAGGAAGGCCAGAGAAATTTTAAATTTATCTGGAGAATGGGAAGGTTAGGGAAAGGTCAAAGAAATTTTCAAATTTTCTCTAAAAAGTCCAGAGAAATTTTTGTTGAGATTTTCTCTATGACAAAATAGGTAGAGTTCTGCTGTTCTATTGATTTGATAAACTGGCCCAGAGAAATTCTCTCAAAGAAATTACCTTCTAACCCAGAGAAATTTACAAATGGGATTTGATGGAATTTGAACCCAGAGAAAATTGAACAAAATAAATCCAGAGAATTTCTCTTTTCTTTCCCTTCCCTCCTCACAGCAGCTTCCTTCATACCTTCTCCCTTTCCTTCCAGAGAAATTCTCATTATGAGAAATTGTCTCCAGATACATGTTTTAACTGATTCATTTTTTAATCTTCTGGTATATTACTTTGTGCATCCAAACATTTTTGAACTGATTCATTTTTCAAATCCGACACTGCAGAGAAAGAGAGAGTTGATCAGAAGCTTGCTGCCATGGTTGCGCGTGGTGTTGAGGTTGGTGTTGAACTGATTTGTCTCTGTGTTGAAACCAGAGAAATTCTCTGGATCAACCCAGAGAAATTTCAGTTCAAGCCAGAGAGTTGAACCCAGAGAAAATTAACTATGGCCTGGATGTATGTGGCCGAGTGCTCGGAGTGGTTTTCAGCTTTTTGTTCACCAAGATGAGGTGGGTAAACTAGAGTCAATCATGGATTATACTCTTGTCTTAATATAAATTATTTTTGTGTGTGTGGAAGCTAAATTCCACTAGCAGCATCCTGGTTGTATGATTATGAATTACAAATTCTTCAATTCTGCCAAAAGATTTCGTTTAATGTTAAACATGCCAAAAGATCCATGCTTGAAACCAGAGAAATTCTCTGGATAAGAGAAATTTCTCTGGGCCAGAATTTCTCTGACCAATTTTCTCTGGACTGAAATTTCTCTAGCCAGAATTTCTCTGGACTGAAATTTCTTTGGATCAAGGTTGAGGGACCTTAGACATTATGAAAATATTGTTGATGGACCTTAGACATTATGAAAATAGTTGGTGTCCTTTATGCTCTAAAATCATAATACCAAGGACCTGAAAAAAAATACCCCTTAAATTTATTTAACATCCCATTTTAAAAATTAAAAAATTATTTAACATCAAGTAAGCAAAAAATTGAGGGTCTTCCTACTTGGCCAATTTGGAGCATACATGAATTCAATTTTCATCCATGAAAAAAAATAAAAATAAAAATAATTAATTACCTAAAAGTCTTATTTACAAATGCTATGGTAGTTCAGGTCATATTTAAGATTTTTTGAACCAATAAGTCCTATTTAATAAAATTGATAATATTATCAGTTTTTCTCAATTTTTAAAATTAAGAACATTATCAATTTTGCATAATAATGTTCTAGATAATTGTTTCACTAGCTAATGAAAAAAAAACAGAGCATGAGATTAAACGTTTTTGCGCTTCTACTTATTGGTTTGATTCAACTATTCAATAAAATTGAAAATGTTAATAGTTTTTCTAATTTTAAAACTAAGAACATTATCAATTTTTTTTATTTTAATTTTTTTTTTCAATTTTGCACATTAATGTTCCATCATCATGCTCCTTTATAGACGCAAAATTTTTATTTTTGCACAAAAAAATAATTCAGGTTTTTCAAAATTTTCAAAAAAATTAATTAATTTCTTTTGCACATAAATTTTTTTTTTTTAGTTCTTTCCAAACAGTCACTAAGCCTCATGTAAGAGCCTCCAAGATAATTGGTCACGAAAGAGTTGTGAAGTTAGAATTTTACTAATAAAAATGACGAAACACATATAATCTAATTAAGAGCTTTAATCAAGATATCAAAAACATAAGTTTGTAAACCCTAATACTTACATTGCCAAGATTAGTAAACAAAGATTGTGATTTATAGAAAAATAGAAAAATCAATATAACCATCGCCTCTATCTCATTATTTTTTTTTTTTCAACAATTAATAATAGTATCAAACGAGCTCAAGAGTTCCCCCAAACACTTCAGTAAGGATTCAAGAGTCCCAATGAAGTGTTCAGAGGAACTCTAGAGAACACTTGATGTTCACTCAATCTTGCTTGTTTGCTATATCAAAAAATACCTACATGCCCTACTATTTGTAGTGAATTATTCTCCTTTTTGACCACCTCATCATTTTTTCCCTCAATTAATAGTAGTATCAAATGAGCCTAAGAGTTCCCCCAAACACTTCAGTAGAGATTCAAGAACCCCAATGAAGTGTTCAAGGGAACTCTCGGGAACATCTAATGTTTAGTCTTTCTTGCTTGGGTTGCTTGGCCATGCAATGCTTGCAAGCTCTACTATTTGTAGTGAGTAGCTCTCTTTGCATTTAGCCCTAAATGTGCACCAAGTCCATTAGAAGATGAAAAATTCAATCCAATAAAATCTTGGGCATTGAATATAGTCGCAAATATGGGTTAGATGAAAGATTGTGAAACATAATGTGTTGTGTGGCCATCCGCCCCCCTATCTTCCTTTATTTATTCTCTGTATTTCATTTCATTTTCAACTTCGCAACATGATAGAAGCAGAGATATTACTGACTAGAAAAAAGTTGATTTTTTCGTGATCCAATAGAAACAAAGATACTAACAAACAAACAAAAACCTGATTTTTTAATATATAATAATCAATCGCAAATTCAAAAGAGGCTTCCTATGGAATGCAGAAGACTAAAAAGCCAATAGCAACTTTATGCCAAGTTAATTGCAAATTCTATAGTAATAAAACCCAATTCCATCCATGAATGTAACAGCTTATAAGCAAATATTGGCTAAAATCATCTTCTTAACCCGAGTTTCAGCTATCCTCACTTTAGCTAATACAAAGTACATGAGTCTGGGATGTCAATTTCATTTCTTCTGAATTCATATGAAAAGTTGAAAAGGATAGCTCTTGTAGAGATGAGAGACGCCACAGAATCTAAGGACTTATCACCACTCACCTCAATATATTCTCTACACTTCACTTGATACACAATTCTGACTAGGTTCAAGCCTCAACATTCACCTAGCTAAAATTTCTCTCCTCAGCTACTTCTTGTGAAGCCCATCATGGATCATTCTAGACTGAACGAAGCCAGAAACTTCACTATAAAATGCTGGTGAGCTCTGCATTTTCTTACCATCCAAGCAGAAGGAAAAGAAAAGTTAGTTGTCCCCTAGAGTTTCCCGGAACACTTCACTAGGACTCATTTAAGATCCTCAAGTGTACTTGCCCTAGTCTTACTGAAGTGTTTGGGGGAACTCTGGTTGTCATCTGACACTATTTAGCACGAGAATAGAGGTAGATGATTTTTAAAGTATCACAATTGCTCATCTTAAGGTTTTATTTTTATTTTTTTAGCAATTTTCTGTTCTTGGTTTCGACTAAAATGACCTTGCTGTGTGTACCTGAAAAAAATTGGTTGTAATACCTGGAAAATAAAAAAATAACTAAAGAACTAATTAATGAATGAGTATTGATAAACGAACATAATTTTTATACAGTTCAATGGTTTCTTGTTGCACAAATCATTATCCTTTAAACTTAAAAACTATCACTGACACTTCATGTTAGATGTATTTTTTGTATCGATAGTGTTACATATACCAATTAGTGTACTAATTAGTGTACCAATACTAGTTATGACATTATTATTGACCCCACTCATTAATCACATTACAAATCTCAAAAACATTTTAAATTATGTCACATCATCAATTGATACACTAATTAGTGCATATAACATTATTCTTTTTGTATAAACTTTCTGGTTGGAAATCGTTTTATTCCTTAATGAATTGGTGGCAAACGAAGAGTTTCTGGTAGTTGTGATGCTGTTTAATTTTATTTTTAGAAAAAGGTTTTTAAATTTTTTTAGAAAAAATATAAATTATTTTGGTAAAAATAAACACTAAATTTTTTTTTAAAAAATTATTTTCAAATGCAACTGATGAATCTTTTTCATTTATTATTTTTTCACTAATTAGTTTATAACTTTTTCAAAAAATCAAAAACTGATTTTGAAAATCAAACTAAACAAAGAAACTAAGTTATTTTTGTTTGTGACATTTAGAATAGTGCTCTGTTTTTGTTTTAGTAAAAAAATATTTTTGTGTTTGGTTACAATTTTGAAAATGATGTATAAGTGATTTGTGGTTGTAGTGATGGTGGTGTGATCGGTTGTGTGACTGTGGCGATGGATGTGTGATGGTGGTGTTATTGTTATAGTCAAAAAAATATTTTATACATTTAAAAGATAGAAAATATATATCATCAGAAAATACAACCAAAACAATGATGTTGTTTACTCTATAGTTTTCTCTCATTGATGTTTTTGTGTACTACTCAATACTCTTTTTACCTTTATGTACTACTTATACTCTTTTTACCTCAATAAAATTTTATTTGTCAATAAAAAAAATAATAAAAAACAAAACAAAACTACCAGGATGTAAGTTTTGAAAAGCAAAAAAACGCATGAAGTGGTATGTTCCATGAATGAGAGTTTAGAATTAGGATGATTGCTTACGTTTTTTTATTAGGGTAAATAACATTTTGTTGTCTTTATGTTGGGTCATTTTTCCATTTTTATCAGGATTTTAAAATTAAAAAAAAAAATTTCATTTTAGCATTCAAGTTTTTTTCATTTTGACATTTCATGTTTCAAATTTTTCTTTGTTTACTTCTGAAGCTAATTTCTATTTAAAATTAGACAGAAAATGTTATATTAGCTATCACATAACATAAAAAACATATTATTATATTGGGATTTGAATGTGTATCATAGATATGAACTAGCGTATGCCCGTGCCTGAAGGCACGATGTAAATAATGTTAGGATTATAATATAATTGTAATCGCAACACTATTTAAATTTAAGATTAAAATGCAATTATAAAAATATATTTAATAGACTGCACTCTACAATTCCAAACAAATCAAATATAAAAAAAAAATTAAATATCAAATAATCCACACCAGCCAGTACTCTGTAATTTAAAAGAAATTAAAATTAAAATGCACACCAGTTAGTGTTACTGCTGCCAATCAAATTCTAACTACATAAGAAAACAAAAAACCCCAAAAAAAAAAAAATCATAATTTTTGCTACTAAAAAAAAAAACTAAAAAATCACAATTTCTGAACTAACAGAAAACTCAATTATATATACCGAATATTGTTATATAATAAACATGATGTTTTCTTAGTTGATGATTGAAATTAATATTATTTATAATTTTAAGTTTAACCAAATCATATCAAAATTCTATTTATCATAACCATCCTACCACACAAGATCAAATCTCTTTTCTTTTCTTCCATAACCATCTATTTAAACTCCTACCACACCGTATACTTAACAGTGTACACACAAAATACGAAAATACAAATCCATACTCTTGGAACAATTACAATAAAAAAAGATTTGATATATACAAATAAAAATAATAATAAACTATTAATATAAAAAATAAAATAATAAAAATCCAAAAAAAAAAGAAAACTTTTTTTTTTAAAAATAAATTTTAATACTGTTATTTAAAAAAAACAACAGATTTTAAGAATGTTGAATTGTTTTTCTAAAAACACACACATAAAATTAAGAAAACAAAAAACCAAAAAAAAAAAAAAATCACAATTTTTGCTACTAAAAAAAAAACCAAAAAATCACAATTTCTGAACTAACAAAAAACTCAATTGTATATATAGAATATTTTAATATAATAAACGTGATGTTTTCTTAGTTGATGATTGAAATTAATATTATTTATAATTTTAAGTTTAACCAAATCATATCAAAATTCTATTTATCATAGCCATCTATTTGCAATCCTACCACACCAGATCAAATCTCTTTTCTTTTCTTTCCATAACCATTTATTTAAACTCCTACCACACCGTATACTTAACAGTGTACACACAAAATATCAAAATACAAATCCATACTCTTGGAACAATTACAATAAAAAAAGATTTGACATATAAACTATTAATACAAAATAATAAAAATGCAAAAAAAAAAATTTGTTTTTTTTTTAAAATAAATTTTAATACTGTTATTTTAAAAAAACAACAGATTTTAAGAATGCTGATTTTTTTTTTTTAAAAAAAAAACACACATAAAATTAAGAAAACAAAAAAAATCACAATTTTTGCTACTAAAAAAATAAATAAATAAATTTTAAAATCTGTTATTTTAAAAAAACAACAGATGTTAAGAATGCTGAATTTTTTTTTAAAAAACACACATAAAATTAAGAAAACAAAAAACCAAAAAAAAAAAATACAATTTTTGCTACTAAAAAAAAAAAAAAACCAAAAAATCACAATTTCTGAACTAAAAGAACATTGAATGAAACTATTTACAATCTCTCAATTCTGGAAAAACCCAAAACCCCTTTCTCTCTAACAAAAGCATATCTCTCTTTATCATCACCATCAATTGCAGGTGTGGATAGAGAAGATCAAGAGCGATCAACACCATTAGATTTGTCATAGAAACCAATGACATGCATTGAGAGATAAAAGAACATTTAATCAATACTACTACCCTGACAACCCAAACACTAACAACTCAGCAGTATAAATTGAGAATATAGGATATCAAACAAACATCTTGATACTCAATTCAATCAGTAAATCGATTCATGTTAAAAGAAGAATCTTCAGTATAAAATCGATTCATGTTAAAAGAAGAAGGGAGAGGGATAAAGACCCATTACAAAGAGAGAGAGAGAGAGATATTTACAAACCAAAAAAAAAAAAATACAATTTTTGCTATTAAAAAAAAATAATAATAAATTTTAATACTGTTATTTTAAAAAAACAACAGATTTTAAGAATGCTGAATTTTTTTTAAAAAAAACATACACATAAAATTAAGAAAACAAAAAACCAAAAAAAAAAAATCACAATTTTTGGTACTAAAAAAAAAAACCAAAAAATCACTATTTTTGAACTAAAAGAACATTGAATGAAACTATGATCGCAAGAACAATTGAATCAGTTTACAATCTCTCAATTCTGGAAAAACCCAAAACCCCTTTCTCTGTAACAAAAGCATATCTCTCTTCATCATCACCATCAATTGCAGGTGTGGATAGAGAAGATCAGGAGCGATCAACACCATTAGATTTGTCATTTAAAGTTGCACCAGCAAAACTTGCCTTTGGCAGCATGCAGTCCAAAATGGAAGACAAAGAGAAAATTGATGTTCTTCTTCTCGAAAATCCCTCTGAGTTCAGAGAGGAACTTGCCAATTGTTCAAAGTTTGCTGAACTATTATCAGCAGGAATCGATATCTTTGTTAATGATGCATTTTCCCAATCTCATAGAATTCATGCCTCAACTGTTGCTATTACTCGCTTCTGCTATGCATGTGTTGCTAGTTTTCATTTTGAAAAGGGCCTATATCAAGTAGAGAAGGCCATCAAAACCGACAAAAAACAATTTATTGCCATTGTATGTCTGTAGCATTTTTATGCATTAAAGTTGATTTTTTTTAAAAGTCTATATTTTCACTATATGAATCTTTGGGCTTATATTCATTGACTTTGTCAGTCTCTCATGACTAATACTCTGCAATGGATGCTAGATTGGAGGGGGTAAAGTGTTAGAAAAAGCAGTTGCCTTACATTTTTTAGCTGCTAGATGTGATGGTTTGGTGTTTGTTGGAATGCTGGCATTTCAAATAATGCATGCCCAAGGATTGCCTGTTCCTAAGAAGTTGGTAGAACACGGAGCAATTAAAGAAGCTTTAAATTTAACTCAGTTTGCAAAGTTCAGAAGTATGCCAATTTTATTTCCAAAAGATTTTTGGTGCATCAATGATTGTCTCCCAAAACGAATTGAACTATTTCCTGCTCATAATATTTTGGATGGTAAGGTTGGATCTTTTCAACTTTTAATAAATTTTAATACTGTTATTTTAAAAAAACAACAGATTTTAAGAATGCTGAATTTTTTTTAAAAAACACACACACATAAAATTAAGAAAACAAAAAACCAAAAAAAAAAAATCACAATTTTTGCTACTAAAAAAAAAAAAAAACCAAAAAATCACAATTTCTGAACTAAAAGAACATTGAATGAAACTATGATCGCAAGAACAATTGAATCAATTTACAATCTCTCAATTCTGGAAAAACCCAAAACCCCTTTCTCTGTAACAAAAGCATATCTCTCTTCATCATCGCCATCAATTGCAGGTGTGGATAGAGAAGATCAGGAGCAATCAACACCATTAGATTTGTCATAGAAACCAATGACATGCATTGAGAGATAAAAGACACATTTAATCAATACTATTACTATCCTGACAACCCAAACACTAACAGCATATCTCTCTTCATCATCACCATCAATTGCAGGTGTGAACACCATTACCAATGACTTGCATTGAGAGATAAAAAACACTAACAACTCAGCAGTATAAATTGGGAATATATTCAATCAGTAAATCGTGCAAATCCGCTAGAACAGAGAAGAGACAGGGATAAAGACCCATTACAGAGAGAGAGAGAGAGAGAGAGATATATATTTACATACCTGTGTTGGAGAGCTCAGATCGTTTGATAGATTGCAGATCGTTACAGAGCTTGAGAGAGTTCCATAGCTTGCAGATCACAGAGAGATAAAGAGTGCAAATCCGCTAGAACAGAGAAGGGAAAGGGATAAAGACCCATTACACAGAGAGAAGAGAGAGAGATATTTACATACCTGTGTTGGAGAGCTCAGATCGTTTGATAGATTGCAGATCGTTTGATAGATTGAGAGAGTTCCATAGCTTGCAGATCACAGAGAGATAAAGAGGGAATGGGGTGGGTGAGAACAAAGAAGGGAGAGGGATAAGGATAGAAAGGAGGCGAGACGTGGGCAAGCGGGAAGGTGAGAAGACGTGGGTAAGTAGGAAGCTCAGTCTTTGGGCGGGAAGTAAGTGCAGATATACATTGATATATATTTAAGGGGTCATCTCAGCCATCTATCTAAATAGACAAATGAATCATAACCATTGAAATGTCCTAGTAGGACAATTGTGTCTAACATATTTTCAAAAATCTTTGTGCCTTATTATATAGATGTTTTTTACTTCTTATAAAATGGAGTATTTTTGTTCAAAAAAATCTGCTCATTATAGAGATATTACATTCAGTAATATTACTTCTTATGGATTGATGCTCATTATAAAGATGCTTTGGGATAAGTAATATTTTATAAAGATTCAAAAATAGATTCAAAAACAGATTCAAATATTACTTATCACCACATTTATCTGCATAAGCAATCAACAATGAGAACAAAGAACAAAGAGAACAATGGTAATACCAGAAAACCCGAACCAGAAAACCCAGAATAACATATTAAAGGGATCCAACTCCTAAATTCCGACATAGAACCAAGAAGTTCTTAAGCACTACCAAGGAATGATATAAATTTGCAATAGCATGACTTCAAAAGCCAAATGAACTATCAAGATTAACTAATGGCAAATAACCACACCATAATTTGTATCCCCTCCTACATGTGAGCAACAATCATGCCCTGGATCAACTTCAAAACTAAAGTTCCATTGTGTTCGGCCAAGCCAATTTTTTTGTTAATAAAAATAAATAAATAATTCTTTTATTATTCAAGAAAACAAAATCTCAACAACAACTATGAGTGGAAAGAATTAGAAAAATATTGTTGTTGATAAGCTTTTATAGCAAATAAAGTGAACTCCAGTGAGACTTTAAAGGAAGAAGTGATCACCTTAATAGAAAAAGGACACATTAAAAACACCAAAAATGAAAGAAAATGCTTCAAGTGGTTCAGCATGAAATGACGTCATGATGCATTAATTTCACCTTCTTACCTTCCACTGGGGATAGTTGTATTCCCGACTTGATCTTTAGCAATATCTTGTTGACCTTCTGCATCATATAAATAAAATGCTACATCACAAAGGAGGAATTGAAGTAAAAAATGAAAGGGTATATTAGAAAATTTCGCATTAAAATGTTAACAGCATTAGATTTCTAACTTTGGTCC
The DNA here is from genome assembly GCA_036172215.1 of Camellia granthamiana. NCBI lineage: Eukaryota > Viridiplantae > Streptophyta > Magnoliopsida > Ericales > Theaceae > Camellia > Camellia granthamiana. The sequence continues at coordinate 166,157,765 of CM069904.1, forward strand.
AAACTTCAATGATTAAATGCACATTTTCTTACTCCAAACTTTATACGTTTTTTGGCCTAAACACGGGGTAAAGTATAGTTAATCCTACTCTATAAACTGTCAAAAGCAAAATTTCCAATTTTCAGTTCTTCTGTCTCGGGCAAAAAAGGAAAAAAAACCGAATCTCTAATTTAACCATGAGGTACTTAATAAACCCATATTCCAAGGGCTAGTATATGTAACTAATTACAAATTATTTAATTTGACAATAAATCATAAGTTAGATCAGGCAATCTTCCAACAGCTACTTCCAACAGACAATAAACATTTAGTTCAGGCAATCTTCCAACAGCTACTTGTTGTATGTAAGGCATAAGATTGTTTGGGATGAATTTTGCCACTCTCATGAGCCCCAACAGGGTTAAAGTACCTCAGAAAAATCACTTTCCATTCAGGATCTGAACTCTGGATATCTCGAGCAATTTCTTCGAGGAAAAGCTAATTAAACGGAACAAAACGTAGGTTAGAGGGGGAGAAATTAAGAAATTGCACCTTTCTAAACTAAGTACACCATTCCTTCTTTAATGGTCCAACAGACTTGGAGATAAAGACAAATGGATCATGTGAAGAAACACGTAATCAAGAGATAAACATTCCCATTCCAAATACATAAATTCAATTTTTCCTTTACTTCAATTTTGTCTAAAAACAAACATTGGGAGTGAACTGTTCTTCTCTATCACTCTAGGTCACGACATCTTTTTCAATCTTTTGACACTTCACCTAATTGATTCATAAAAATCAAAAAAAGGAAACAGATTTAGTGTTTGTGCCAAACTTTCAAGTCGCTCGGAACCCTAACTGGCATACTCTAAAGCTCCAAAAAATGTAATTAATTAATCAAATTTATAGAAACAACACTATTACATTGTCAAAGACAGTCAACAGCTCTGTTCAATAAATCTGACTTATCTTTGAATTTCATTAAATTGAAACCTCCATTACAGATATGACATAAAACCCAATAACCCAAAACAGGAAATCAAAACAAAGATGCAAAAACACCAAAAAAACATATATACATGAATACCCTAAATACATATATAAATGTATATACTTAACCAAGTACATAAAAATGTATATACTCACCACAAATTTAACAGCAAGATGAAGAACTTCACTATAAAAAACAAAACAGGGCATCAGAGCAGTGACAAAAACACACAAGCATACATATACTGATATACATAAAAGAAATAGCTCAATTTTCATCTGAGGAAGCAAATAAAACAGATTAGAGATGACTTCAAATTGAAACCTCAAGAGTAAATGTTATATAAACAAAAAAATAAAAATTATACAAAAAAAAAATTCTATAGAATGATGTGAGTGAATTTTAACCTTTTAAAACCCTTCAAGATGGGGTCTCATTACATCATTCTAGAGAGGCATTTTGTATAAATAAACATTATAATTTTGCATTATTTTGATAATTGAGTCTCAATTATCCAATAATGGGTATATCTATACTTAGTTACTTAGTTACAATTATACTTTTTTTCAACATAAGACTGTATATATTCTGATATACCCATATTCTGATATACCCAATATATACAGTCTCTGCCCTACAATTAGTACTTTGCATTATTCTGATAATTGAGTCTCAATTATCCATAATCAACATTGATTGATTGAAATTATATCAGAATATTCCACAGGAAGAGAGGCCAGAGAAGAATTAAAAAAAAAACCCTAAAACTTTGGAAGAGAGAGATGAATTTTATCTTGCGATCAGAAAATACCGAAGAAGAAGAGGCCTGGAAAAGAACATTTAATCAGTTCAGTTTACAATCAAAATTGGAATTGAAAATTTATATAAAGATAAGAAAATATTGTTCAAAAAAATATGTTTAGAAATTGTTGAGTTGTAAATCAGTTATTTAAATATTAACTTTAAAGGGTGAGAAGAACAGTTGTGATAGAGATTGCCATACCTGAGCGGTTGAAACACAGCTAGACGGAACCGAATTTGTGGTTGAAGGAGATCAATTCAAAGTAAAGTAAAGTAAAGCAGTTTTGGGAAGAAGAACAACAGGGAGCGAGAGAGAGAGATAAAGAGGGATGGAGGGAAGACGTGGGTAAATAGAGACGTGGGTAAATAGAGGGATGGAGGAGAGACGTGATTTGGCTGGAGAGCAGAGAAGGGTGGGGGAGACGTGGGTAAGGAGGAGGCTTAATGTTTGGGCGGGAAGATATATATTTAAGATTGATATAAAATTAAGAGGGTTATCTGAGCCATCCATGTGAATATACAAATGAATCATGACCCTTGAAATGTCCTAGTAGAACAATTGTGTCTAACATATTTTCAAAATCCGTTGTGCCTTATTATATAGATTATTTATAATAAAATATTTTTTATATTATGGGGTTGTCAATGTGTCATTTTTTGTTTAATTTTAAATATAAATTAATTTTTAGAGTAAATTAAAAATTTAAAAAAAAAACATGAAATGTAAAAGGCCAAAGTGCAAAAAAAAAATAAAATAAAATAAAATTAAGAGTCAAACAGGAAAATGGTAAAGGAACAAAGTGTAGCCTACTCTTTTTTATTATTTGTTTTGTTTTTTCTTTTTTTTAATTTTTTTGGTGGTCAATGACATGTGAGAGAGTGTTAGACGTGTGGAGTAAAACTTTTAAAATTCATCCAACACTCTCTTTAGAGGAAGATATTCCTAAATTTATGACGCGAAAGAGAGTCACAGTTCATCACGTAAAAATATAAAATTAATTTCTCTCTCCACTTCCGACTCTTGAAATCACAAATACATTTTCAGTGAGATCCTAAAAAAAATTGCATTAAAATTATGAACCCATCTGTACCCATCCGTTTTCCACACTGGAAATTTCTATAATTACTATGAAATCACATTCATTAAATAGAAGCCAGATGCTCTATCTTTGTTGTGGCTTTTGTGAGAAATTATTTAATATTTCTTAAGGAAGTCAATCTTAAAACGGAATAGTGTAATTCTCTTGAAGCATTGAATAATTTCTCGTCTTTTGTGGATTGATCTTGAATTTATTTTTATAATTTAAACTATTTAACATTAAGGATTAGTCTCGTAGTCAAGGCTTAGGATATGAAGTATCCAAACAATTTTTTTTGGAGTCTATTAATGCTGTGTTTGATTGGGAGATTTGGAAAAGGATTTGGAAAGGGAAAGGGAAAAGGTATGTGAAGCTAGGTGAAATGTATGTATATTTTATTCACATTTCACCTAACTTTTCTCTTTCCCTTTCCAAATCCCTCCTCAAATCCTCCAACCAAACACAGCGTAAGTGGAACTAGACCATTTATTTTATAGGGCTTATATATTTAATTAGCTTTTCAAATTTTATTTTATGGGGTCAATTATATCATTTTGTTATGAAAATTAATTTATGATGTGTATCTTCGATTACTAAATTAAAAGAAAAGTTTTATAGAACAATTATTAGATCAGTGATGTTATTTGAGGCAGAATGTTGGACAATTAAGAAATGACACATAGATAAGATGAATGTTGCTGAGATGCGGATGCTTAGGTAGATGTGTGGCAAGATTAGAAAAGACAGAATTAGGAATGTGTATATTTGAGAATGGGTAGGAGTAGTACCGATAGAAGATAAGTTGTAGGAGAATAGATTGAAATGGTTTAGTCATATATAACGAAGACCAACAGAAGCAGTAGTGAAGTAATGAGATATAGTGACGATAAATAGAAGTGTTAGAGGAAGGGACAAACCTAAATTGATGTGGACTAATGTAGTAAATAGAGATATGAATCTTCTTAATTTAACTAACGATATGACCTTGGATAGAGTCGCATAGAGAATAAGGATTCATGTAGCCAACTCTATTTAATAAGACTTAAAATTTAGTTTGATTTGGTTTTATCTTCAATTACTATGAACGTTGTATTTATATAAATTTCTTTGTGGTGGGTAAAAAATGTTACAATAAACCTTCTAATTATGTTATATATATCGGCCTTGTTTGAGAATCCATATTTTAGCCTAAAATAGTCTCCAAAAAAACAAACAAAAAAAAAAAAAAGAAAAAAAAGCCTTTTAGCTTCAAATAGTATACTAACCCATTAATTTTTTTATATTGGAAAAAAAAAAAAAAAAAGCAATGATTGTCATTGCACGGACAGCCTACACTGTGACCAACACAGTGTAGGTTAAGACTACCACTACCATCTCACAAGCAGTTAAATGACCATTTTGTCCCTGTAGATTAATTTTGAAAAAAATAAGATTAAGGGCAAATTTGTCATTTCAATCTCAAACATCATTTCAAATACATTTTTCAATACAACAACCCACCCAAAAATTTAACCCAACTTCCCAAACACAAAAATGAGGCTAGGTTTGACATCTCCTAAAAAATTTAAAAAGTCAAAAAATTACTATCCTATTTAAGTCACATCATCTTATTTAAATCACATCACCTCTTTATCACCTTATTTCAAACCCAACTTATATTTCATAAAAATTCAAAAATGCACTTATTTAGATCATTCCAAACAACTTTTAAAATAGCTTATTAAAATAATCAAAAAGTCAAAAAAATATAAAAAATAACCACTTTCCAAACACCTTTTAAAATAGCTTATTAAAATAATCAAAAAGTCAAAAAAATATAAAAAATAACCATTTTTCAAACACCCAGACAGTGATAAAATACATATATGCTTACATGGCTAACAAACTTTGAATGTAGTAATTATCATCATCAAACCGAATGTAGGATGACAGCCACACAGCACAAATATATACAAATGTCCGTGTCCATTTAAAATTAAAATCGCAGCTGTCATTATTGCAGATTATCATTATTATTATTTTGAATTTAGAACAATTTGTTGAGGATGTGAAGCAAAAAGATTGTCCTAAAGAGAAGAGGCCAAGAGGAAACAGATAAACTTTAAATTATAGGACGAGAACAGGTTAGGTAGCACTAACACGTCATTAAAGCATATATACATTTTGTTGACAAGGTTGCCTCTACTTTTCACACCCGATTGTGTTATATGTCCACCGACAGACATCTCTCATTTCCCACTAACTTAGAGGGCAAATTTGTAATTTCAATTTCTCTCAGTTAGTATTATTTGAGGTTTTATTATTTGGAAAAATGTTAAGACATTAACAATTTTACTAGAACATTCACCAAACGATAGTGGACCAATTAAGGATTCTTAATGTGTTCGTTGTTATTATTTGTACCAACAAAGTTCACTCTTTAGAACATCTGATGCTAACCAATATAACAATAAAATATAGATTAGACACAATATTAGATGCATCTCATTAGGAATGGTTCAACTGTTAGAAAAATTAGTTAACCCCCTATTGTCCTAGAAATTTAAAAGGTTCTCAAGTTTTTGGAACCCTTAATAATGGCAGTGTTTGGGAAGCGAAGGGAGAGGCTATTTTAACCCCATTCAAGAAAAAAGTCAAATAGCATGAACAGTACTTAAATCAATTATTTATATTTAAAAAAAAAAAAAAAAAAAAAGCAGCCAGCAATGGGCAGCCTACACTGTCACGTTGACAGTGTAGGCTCAGTGGGCAGACAACCTAGCCCCATAGATAGAAAATGACAATTTTACCCCTTCAGACCAATTTTGAAAAAAGTGAGGTTAGAGACAAATTTGTCATTTCAACCTCACATCATTTCAAATACATTTTCTAATACAACAACTCAAATAAAAATCCATCATATCTTCTCAAACACAAAAACTAAAATAGCTTACTAAAATAACTAAAAAATTAAAAAAACCTAAATAATAGTCACTTCTCAAACACCCACAATATATATTGTTCTATTAGATAAAAATCTTTAATAATAACCTCCTCATCATAACAAATTTTCACGTCAGCAATCACAGGGCTACAATAAACGATTATTATACAAGTTTGAGTAGATTATGTTTTACCTTCTTAAGGGGTTGTTTGATTTTTTTGTTTTGGGTTAAAAAATCACAAAATGATTAAAAAAAAAAAAAAAGTCAAAAAATCACAAAAAGTCAAAAATTACAAAAAGACAAAAAAATTTACCATTTCAAAACTAAAAAGTCAATCAAAAATATCAAACGAACAAAAAAGTCTCAAGTTAAAAAAGTTAAAAAAGTCAAAAAGTTAACTAAAAAATTAATTGCCAAACGAAGGCTAAGTCTTAATATTTTTTTACTTAGGCTGTTAAATTTTTTTTTTCACACTTTGACCCTTAATATTTTTATTTTTTTCAATTTACTACTACAACCATCCTCCATTTAAAATTGGAACAAAAATGCCGTGTTGACAGCCTCAATATAATAACTCATAATTTATTGCCTCCATCGCCACTCACTTACACCCACTTTCTCCATTGATTCCCTTTACCAGCAAAATACGACCACTAAACACTTTGCTCCTGTGTGAGTGAATTTCTGACCAAACTACCAACTCAGTATTCAACTGGAGAGTACTGGCAGAATAGATGACGCCTGAATGACCTGTAACAGAAAGAAGAGATTCTGATGGTGGTTCGTCTACCCGGGGGCACTCCGACGATCAAGTTAGTTAAATATCTCCCAAAGATAACCAAAGTGTTTAACTCACTATTCAGAATATAATTGCGTACATTCGACCCATTGGGGTGCCCCTCTTTTATAGTCAACTCAATCCTAGTCCCAATAGAAGCTTAGCTTCAATGGACTTCAGCTTAGTACTTATCTTGGACTCTCCAATAGATAAAGATAAACTCCCTAAGAGTTTTATCTTTATCCAAGCTGAGGTCCTTCCTCATTCTAGGACTCTTGTCCCTTATTTGCTTATCCCGGACTCCGATATCTTTGGAGATAACCTCGGCCTAGCGGAGATCACCTCGGCGTCACGACCAGGACACGTGGTACCCCGGCTAACACGTCGGCGTCACCTTGGCCACGTGTTGGTACTCAGAAAATATATCCCCACAACTCCTTATTGCAATTCTTTCAATTTTGGACACATGTTGGTTGCTAGAGCAAATTGAGAAAAAATAAATAAATTAAAAACATTAGGAGCCAAAATATCAAAAAATAAATAAATAAATAAAGTGTCAAAGTGAAAAAACATTGACACTTAAAGGGATAAAGTGTAAATTATCTAAATTTGTATACGGAAATGAGCCGTAGCTCGAATCCAATGGCTCGAATTGGCTCGAAAGAGGGAGAGAAGAGAGGAGGAAGAAGCAGAGGAGAAAGAGGGAGAGAAGAAGGAGGAAGAAGCAGAGGAGAAAGAGGGAGAGAAGAGAGGAAGAAGAGAGGAGGAAGAACAGAGGAGAAAGAGGGAGAGAGAATCGTCGCTGCTCGCCTCGCCACCGCCACCGCCGTCGACTCGCTGCGCCGATCGTCGCAGCACCAGCGATCGCCGGCTCTGCCTCGCCTCCGCCCCCTGGCCCCCGCTTCCAGCCCCAAATGTTGGGCCTCCTCCAGTCCCTCCTCCTCCTCCCCCTCCAGTCCCTCCTCCTTCCTCCCCTCCTCCTCCTCCTCCTCCCCTCCTCCTCCTCCCTCCCCTGCTTCTAGTTCTGCTTCACCTTCATCTCAAAAACGAGGCCGTTTTTGAATTCGAGCCATTTCGAGCCGCTCGGTTTCGAGCTACCTATCACTGCCGATTTGTATAATAACGTATTGGCAACTGTGGGAGTAAACTAGGATTAATGATAAACATTATTGAGGATCCAAGTGAAGAATAAATAAATAAAGTTTTAAGAATCAAAATAAGAAAATGCTAATGTAATTTACCTTATTTTATTAATACTATAAACCAAGACTTCACATACAAAAAAATAGCAAGAAAAGTAATATATAATCCAAATTCATGTTGATTTTACAATATCAGAGTTGAATCAGAACAACACAACACTTTTTTTGTTATTTTTCTGTGTCTAAGCATTAATGACTCTATTCTGTACCTTAAACAATTGATTACTTACTACCCAACATAATTTCATAATTGAGAAGTCCAAAATTCTTATCATCAGGTCACCTCTAAGCATTCATTTAAGGAAAATGCTATAGGCCTTAAATTTTCTACTAAATAAATAACTAAATGACTCACATAAATATGGGATCCACAAAATTTGAATCTCACACCTATGTAAGATATTTGGTCATTTATTTAATAGAAAATTTAATATCTCTAACATTACTCTTCATTTAAAGACTCAATTCTTTTGGGAAATATTAAATTTCTAATCATCAATGCATTTATTTTGATACTTTGTACCATGTGAAATGGATATTATTCACCCACTGGAATTAGTTAGATTAATAATGTTACTCCTTTCTTCTATTTTAAATTATTTGTCCATTTTTCACCTTTTAATCGGTGTATAAATAATATAATTTTCATTAAAAAAATATATATGAATTAGTTTTTATAGATGAAGTTTTTAAAAACATTAAGAAAAGAATAGATACAAAAAGAGTAATATTGGGGATCAGGAAAAAAATATTATGAAAATAATTATGAAATATTCTTCATATTTGGATTACACATACAATAAAATATCACATACTAATCAAAGGATAAAAAATTTTCATGATACATTTTATGATTTTTTTTTATGATCCTTAATATTACTCATACAAAAAGAGTAATGGCAGGTACAAAGGATGAAATATCATAATTTTGAGATGTCAAGTATAATGAAAATGAAGAAACAATTTAAGATAACTCAGTTTGATTCTAGCGAGGTAGATAGGATTTTTTATTTTGCACCGTGAGTTCTACCAAGATTCCCGATCACCAAAAAAAATAAAATAAAAAGTAATATACTAACAAATGGAAGTTTTTAAATATACTTGTAATTTTTTTTCTTTATATTCACATGTACAGCTATTTGTTCTTAAGGTACATAATGTGTTGCAAGAAAATAAGTTGGTTTATTTATAATTTTTTCTCTATGATAATTTTCTTGTAATAATTTAACGATTCAAATTTAAAATTGAATTAAAATGACCTCATTTTTAAGATATAGTTTGAAGTAAAAAATAATATTTTATTTCCATTTTATTTTATTTAATTGCAAGCTATTAAATTATATCATTCGCTTATATGCATTATTGTGGTAATATAAAGAATTGCAAGATATTTAGACAACAAAGTTATAAATTTGAAAAATATGTTTGGGTTTGAGTTTTTAAAATAAAATTTTTGAGTTTTTTATTTTTTGTGTTTTGTTATTTTTATTAAACTTTTTTAAAAAATAAAATGTTTGTGGAGAAATTTTTAAAAATTTTATAAATATAAAAATTAAATACGAAAATGTATTGACTTCTTATATTTAGTGAATTTAAAAATAAAAATAAAAAACTTTTCTAAAATACTTTACTTTTGTAGGTGCATTTAGGTTAAATGCATTTAAAAAATAAAAAATAATTAATAATTAAAATATTTAAAAACATTATTAAAAATATAAAAATTATGAAAAAATAAAATATTTAAAAATCTTATTTAAAAACTCAAAATTGAACAGATGTTTGATTCTGATTCGACTATGGTATAACGAGACTCAAATTGAATTTGAATCGTTTATTTTTACATGTTTTTTAAAAATATTTTTCGTGGTCCACAAACTGATATTTGTGGTTGGAAAGCTCCTCCGTCATGAATCCAATGTCCATTAATAACTTGAAAAAGGCAGCCTATCAAGGGATCCCACGTGCCTACGGAGCTTGACTTTGGTACTCCCGAGTATACCATATAATAATGTTTTTTTTTTTTTTTTGGGATCAAAGACCATATAATAATGCTTCAACACCGAGATCTCGCATTATGCACTGTTTTGAATTCAGAGCTAGCGTTGACCTTAACTACAAATGTTGAAGATCAACGGCTGTGGGAACCGATTGACATTTTATTTACACGGTTTGCGTTCCGTCCGATCAGAGACATCTTTCTTTTCATTTTGTGGATAGACAGCAAGACGCCACCCCCTTTGGGTGTGTTTGCTTTGAGGAATCTTCTTTTTCTTTTTTTTTTCTTTTCTTTTTTTTTGTTTAAGCTAACAAAAATACAATAATAATTGAGACCTCCTTTTCTTGTGGACCCTTATAACTTTTTGTAGATTTCAATCATTAATGTATGGACTTCACACATATATGAGTGAATTTCACATATTGAGATCCAAAACAGGTTGTGGGGTCTCTAAAAAAAGGAGGTCCTAGTCATTTTTCAACAAAAATACTATGAGTTTGTTTGGGATATTAATTTGGGTTAAAATAGTTATATAAGATAAAATAGGCTGTTTTAGTTAAATAGGATAAAATATTATATTCAATCTATAATCATTTTATTTTTTCTCTCACAAAAGTTAAAACAGTCAAAAGGCTTATCCCAAACGAGACTTTTTAACCACAGGCCCTCTCATATGAAAATAGACTATTTTAGTAACTTTTTAATTTTTTACGAAAAGATGTACAGAAAAATAGAAAAAGTAATGTGACAACTTATAGTGACTTTTAAACTAAAATACTTAGTTCCGAAATAAGGCCAAAAAGTCAAAAAAAATCAAAAAGTCAAACCACATCCCAAACGAGCTCTATATATTATGAAAATTTATTTTGAATTTTATTTTGAAGGTGAGTGTTCGTTTGGCATGCCCCTTGAGATTAAAATTGTCATATAAGACAAAATATGTTATTTTAGTTAAATAGGATAAAATATTACATCTAACCCATAATTATTTTATTTTTTCTTTCACAAAAGTCAAAAAAAAAAAATCAAAAAACATATCCTAAAAGAGACTTTTTAGCTCCAAACTGAAGGGTGAATTACATCAGCGGTCCCTATAGTTTAGGGTTTGTGTCACTTTGGTCCTTTTTTTTTTTTTTTGTTACAGGAAAATCCTCCTTACTCTCCCGCAGGTCCAAGGCAACGTCCCTTTGTAGAGATCACCAAGGTGTCCTGTTAGCCGTTCCGAGCAAGGAGACTATAACCTGGGAACTCACTTTGGTCCTTGACTTTTCAATTGTGACATATTTGACCTTGAATTTTAAATATTGTTCCAAATAAGGACAATTGAAGATATCATTGGATTTTTCAAGGGCAAAACCGTTTATTTGATAAAATATAAATTAATTTGACAAAAAAAAATATCAAAAAAATATTTTTAAATTTTTAAAAATTATTTCTACCCACTAAAGATAAAATTATATAAAATTGATAAATCTTTTAAATATTTATTTATTTATTTTTTACAAATTAATTTTTATTATGTGTTTGGATAATGATCATGTAAAATTAATTTTTTTAAATTAATCATGTAATTTTTATCAATTTTACATAATTTTATTTTTGATGGGTAGAAATCATTTTTAAAAATATTTTTTTGACATTTATTTTTGTCAAATTAGTTTATAGTTTATCAAATTGACAATTTTGCCCTTGAAATTAAGCAATGATATTTTCAATTGTCCTTATTTAGAACAAGATTTAAAATTCAGAGTCAAATATATCACAATTGAAAAGTCAGGGACTGAAGTGACACGAGTTTCAAACTATAGGGACTGTTAGTGTAATTTACCCCAGACTAAATTAAACAAAAAATCAACTCACATCCCAAACGAGCTCGGTATAAATTTAAACTTGGTGGGATATAGTTACACTCACAATTGATATAACAGTAATTTTATGGTTCCAAAAATATAACTAAAAAAACAAAAAAAATAAATTTATAAGTGATATTTAAAGTTGATGTTGTGGCCATACCTTAAGTAAATCAAAACTATTAATATCAAATTATGAGTATTTTCTGAGTTTTTATGGCTGGAATTATAATATTGCTCTTGTTATAAACTTTTTTTTTTTTTTTGAATAAATTTTTTTTAAAAAAAATTGTAACATTGCTGAATTGCTAATATATTGGTTAAAAATACGTCAATAAAAGTGTTAATACTAAAAATATATATATATATATATATTTTTTTTAAATACTAAAAATATATATGTAGTCTGTTTTGCATATTTATAATTTTTTGAATAAATTTGTAAAGTGATCAAAGTTGATTTTTTAACGAAAAATGATGAGCATATCCAAATAATTGATAGTTTTTCTTTCTTTCTCTGTTTAACAAATGTACTTTTTTAACAAATAAAATGCTTTTAAAAGTTTGTCAAAGGAACTTTATAACTATGGAATTGGACTATGCCCTAGTTAATTCTGAATCTCGTATTTTAATATAAAATGATTTTAATTAAGAAAATGTTTGAAACTCTTTAAGGCGAAATTGAAAATGTGAAGCGAATAAAATATTTTTTTTTTTTTTTTTTTTTACTTTTTTTACGTATTATTACTTAAATTCATAATTCAAACATATTCCAAAAAATATTCACAATTGACCCAAAATGATTTAGCATTAGAGGTGTTAATTTTAAATTTATTACCCACATAACCATATAAGACACAATTAATTTGTCACATTATTATAAGGGGGGCAACTCGGGCGGGTTCGGTCGGGTTGGGGGTCTGCCCAAGCCCGACCCGAATTGCCCAGAGCAGTGCCCAAGCCCGCCCAAGCCCGAACATGAACCCGAGCTTTGCTGCCCAAGCCCGGCCCAAGCTTTGTATTTTGAACTCGAGTTAGCCCGAATTGCCCAGAAACTTGTAGGTAGATTTGTTTTGAAACCTGTAGGTAGAATTGATAATTAACAAAGAATTGAGAATTATTCAAAGTTATTTTCTGGTCACCAAAAAATAAAAATTAAAAATTAAGACTAACTCTTTTACTTAATTTATATATATTATATAATTTATTAAATTATATATATTATATATTATATAATTTTTATAATATATTAAATTCAATTCGGGTTCGGGTTGCTCGGGTTGGCCATTGGTTCTGCCCAAGCCCGGCCCGAATTATAATTCGGGCATCAAAAATCTGCCCAGGCCCGTCTAGATTACAAGATATAGTTGCCCAAGCCCTAAAAAAACTCGGGCTGGGCTCGGGTTGCTCGGGTTGAGCCTGCCCGAGTTGCACCCCTAATTATAAATGAATTTATAAACAGTGGTGCTACATGCACTAATTAATATATTAACTAGTGTACCAATACTAGTTATGATATTATTATTGACTCCACTCATTATACAAATTATAAATATCAAAAATTTCTTAAATTATGTCACATCATTAATTGATATACTAATTTATACACTAATTGATACATATAATATTATTCATTTACTTAAATTTAAATTACATATTGCTAGCATTTCTGGCAAACATGAAATTAACTAATCTCTTCAAATTCATAAGCATTTTAAATGTAAAACGGAACTGCTACGTAGCTCGAATTGTCGAGCTCGAAATTGGCTCAAATCCAACTTCAGAAGCAGAGAAGGAGAAGAGAAGAAAGGAGGAGGAGGAGGAGGAGGAGGACTAGAGGGGGCATAATCACAGGGGGAGAAGAGAAGAAAGGAGGAGGAGGAGGAAGGAGGAAGGGGAGGGGCTCGACCGACGGCAGTGGTACTATGACGAAGGGGAGGGGCTCGGCGGGACCGGAGGCGACGGCGGTGGTGCTGCGACGATCGTTGGTGCTGCGACGAAGCGGAGGGGCTCGGCCGACGGCAGAAGCAGATGGGCCCTCTCTTCTCTCCATTCCCTCTTCCCCTCCTCTTTCTCTTCTCCTCTCTTCTTCCTCTCTTCTCTCCCTCTTTCTCCTCTGTTTCAGACCACCCAAAACGCCCAAAACGACATTCGAACCAATTTCGAGCCAAGGTTTTCGAGCTACGACTCATTTTCCAATGTAAAATATTATACATAATGGATTAATAATCTCAAAATGATTAGTAGGCACACTAAACAATGATGCCCATAGTGTGTACATCTCAGCTTTCACTAGCAAGGGAACTCACTTTCTTCAGATCTCTGACTCTCACAGAAATAGTCTCTCTTCATTTTCCATCTTATTTTCTCTTCCTAAAAAATTTTCCCACTCTTTCTCATTCAGTCATTTTTTTTTTTTTTTAACCGGAAAATTCTCTTAGTCTCCCATATGTCCAGGCAACGCCTCTTACAAAGATCATCAAGGTATCATATTGTTCATTCCGAGTAAGAAGATTATATTCTGAGAACTTACTCCGATCTCCCAAGACAAATTCTACTTAAGCCAGGACTCGCACAGCGAGGTGCATTGAGCCTACCCCAAATGTTGTGGTAACAACAACTTGAGGCTACCCTCCTAACTACACTCAAGAAGTTGGCCCAAGAGGTTTCGAACCTGAGGTTTAAGACTTAACCCCCCAGGCCTTTACCAGTTGCCAAACACCTGGCTTCATTCATTCTTTTCTCTCCCCATCTATTTCCAATATTCCCTGCAACTAAACTACCCCAATAGATGTGTTTTTCATAATAGCTGTAGTTTCAGTTTCTAGTTCAATATATTGAAGTTATTGCAGTCCACAAATTCCTAGATACAGTAAATGTCACCACTTCAATCTCTTCATCCTCACAAGATGAAAGGAACTTGAAATTTGGATTTGGGTTTCATTTTCCCGAGAAAATGGAGATTTTCCGGGATTCCGTCCTCTGTTTCTTGCTCTTTCTTGTCATTCTCCCTCCTTCAATAGCTCAGTTATCTCCATCAGAAACCAGAATTCTTTTCCAAATCCAACAAATTCTTGAATACCCAGAAGCCCTTCAAGGATGGCGTAACTGGACCAGCTTCTGTTACCTCCCTCAATCCCCATATCTAGTGATTGTCTGCTTGGAAAATCACATAACAGAATTTTCTCTCGTGGGAAACAGAACCTCCCCTTCCCAATCCCACATTCCACCAATACCCACCTCCGGAAACTTCTTTGTTTCTCAGGAAACTCTCTCTCATAAATTCTCCATCGGTTCATTCTTCACAGTCCTAACCAAGCTCTCCAATTTGAAAGTGCTCTCACTAGTGTCCTTAGGCTTATGGGGTCAATTACCTGTAACGATCAACCGACTAAAATCACTCGAAAAACTGAATATCAGTTCGAATTTCATCTACGGAGAGATTCCTGGATCGATTTCAATTTTGACAAATCTCACGAGCCTTGTTTTGGCTGACAATCTGTTCAATGGGAGTGTTCCAGACATGAAAAGCTTACAATCTCTTCAAGAGATCGATTTAAGTATCAATCGCCTGGGGCCTGAATTTCCATCTCTGAGTACCAATCTTGCAACAATCAAATTAAAAAACAATTCTTTGAGATCTGGAATTCCTTCAGAGATCAAGGACTTTGATCTGCTTCAACGATTCGATGTATCGGGAAACAAGCTTGTGGGTCCTATTCCATCTCCTCTGTTTTCTCTGCCTTCAATCCAGTACCTCAATTTAG
This sequence comes from Camellia granthamiana, assembly GCA_036172215.1. Taxonomy (NCBI): domain Eukaryota; kingdom Viridiplantae; phylum Streptophyta; class Magnoliopsida; order Ericales; family Theaceae; genus Camellia; species Camellia granthamiana. The sequence goes on from CM069904.1 coordinate 166,173,135, forward strand.
ATGACAATCAATTCAATGGTGCTCTCTCATTGAATCTATCTTGTAGTGTCAATCTCACATTTGTTGATATTTCTAACAACTTTTTGATTGGGAAATTACCCGCCTGCATTGGATCAAACGCCACCAATCGAACTGTACTAAGTTCATGGAATTGTCTGACAAGTGGAGGTTTGGAATATCAACACCCATATTCCTTCTGTCAGAAAGAAGCATTGGCGGTTATTCCCCCGAATACGAATCGCGAGGGGCGGTCTAAGGGCAAACTTGGCCTCATACTTGGTATTGTTGGGGGTGTTGTTGGGGCAGTTTTCGCAGTTGGATTGTTGATTTTGATAATTTTTAGAAGAGAGAAGAAGAAGAAAGACGATAGTTTCGAATGCGATAGCTTTGTTTGGGAGAAGAGCTCTGTTCGGAGCGAGCCTGCCATTGATGGAAGTAAGCTCTTGATCTTTCTACTTCCCATTTTTTACAAAATTCATTTTAACATGTTGTGATATGGCCCAAAATGTTTATTACTTGTGATTTTTTAAAAATTGTTAAATACGGTTCGTATTTTTGACAAAATCCATTTTACCATGTTGTTGTGATATGACCAAAATATTTATTACTTGTGATTTTTTAAAAATAGTCAAATACCATTCACGTAATTTTAAATTAAAATTTTACTTTTGTATTTTCCCTCAAAAAAAAAAAAATGTGCTTCACGCATATTTTGAGAGTTGAAAAAGAAAAAAAATTATTCTAGTTGAAAGCAAAATCCAATTTGAAAAAGAAATATTTTTTCTTTTTTTTTTCTTCGTCTTTTACCTTGAAGACCTGAAGTCTAATCCATCACCCCACCCACCACCTCTCTCCAAACTTCCTCATTCCACCTCCCTCGCCGCCCCTTCCCTCCTCCCGATGTCCTCAATTTTTAATTTATTTGGTTAGTAAGTTGTAATTTTTTTTTTCCTTGACAGCTGGTTGAGACAGTGGTGGAAGACCAAAGGTTGTCTTTTTACAAGTAAAGCTCACAGAATTGGTTTTGCTGTATAGTCAAAACTATATGAAGAATATTTAGCTGTTTTAAAAAATTAGGAAACCAAGTGCTATGGAACCACAGGTGGGCCTAAAATGTACTTTCAACATGGGGGCTTAAAATGGATTTTTCACAAAATACTAGTACAGACATTGTCATTCATTCATTCTTTCACCTTGGTTGTTGAGAAAATCACTTAAATGTTCATTAGAAGTACATGAAAATAGCTTGGTTAGTGACAAAAAAATTTCAATTATATAGGACATGTACCGCAAACTATGACGATGCTGTCGATGGGGCTACCACCGTACCATGTTTTCACATTGGAGGAAATGGAAGATGCGACAAACAACTTTGACCCCTCAAATTTGGCTGGGGAAGGATCTCAAGGACAGGTAAAAAGAGTTAGATTGACACAAATTTCACAAAACGAGACATAGATTAGATAAAGAGTAAAGCATCTTGCTATTTTCAATCTTATTCACGTTAATCAATGAACAATTATTTTTCATTGATTACAGCTCTATAGAGGATGGCTCAGAGACGGCTCGAGCTGCCTGGTGAAATGTTTGAAGTTGAAACAGAAGCAGTCGCAACAAAGCTTGCAGCAGCACATGGAAGTGATATCGAAGCTGAGGCATCGGCATTTGGTCAGTGTTCTAGGACACTGCATTGTGACATACCAGAACCGCCACCCCAATGTAGCCAGCACTGTCCTCATTGTCCTTGAACATGTTGCAAATGGGTCTTTGAGGGATCACCTTACAGGTAAACTAAATAGCACACTTCATGTCATTGTCCCTGACACAAAAAATACGATGACCAAAGTGAAACTAGAGAAACCAATGATGTAATTTACTTTGGGCTTAGCCCCCTTTTGTCACCCAAAAAATAGCAATTTGTAATTTACCTATTCTTTATAATTATTCTTTTACAAGAAACATTTCACAAACGTGTATTTCTTGTTTGGACATGAATAAGGATACTCTTGTAAAGGTTTTTTTTTTTTCTTTTTTTCTTTTTTTTGTATTTATTATTATATAATTTTAGATAGTTTATTTGGGATTAAACTGAAATGTAAGGTTAATTACACTTTACCCCTTAACTACCATTTAATATCACCTTATCACTCTCTTGACTTTAAAAATACATATAGACTCTCAACTATCAAAAATTGTACAAAGACTCCATTTTTGGAGGGGAGGTCAAGAATTTTGATAGTTTAAGAATTTATCAGATTAGTTCCACAGAGAGAGAATCTGATACAAGGCAATGCCTGTGTTTTTCTGGATTTGGCAGATTGGATAAAGAGGGAGTATCTGAAATGGCCACAGAGAATGGGGATTGCAGTGGGGATTGCCAGGGGAATCCAGTTCTTGCACTCGGGAATTGCTCCAGGAATGTATGGAAATGATCTCAAGATCGAAAACATATTGTTGGACAAAACTCTCACTGCCAAAATTAGCAGCTACAACATTTCATTGCCATCCAAGGTGGGAAATTTTTGATTTCAAGCTTACATTATTACCAATTCCCGAACATTGGCAACCAGGTTTTTGCCTTTTCGTGTCTTTAGAAAACGAAAAGTTTCATGACACTTTTACGTGTGAAATATTTTCTGAAAATTTAAAATTTTTTTGTATTTAGCATAAAAAAGTACATTTCACATTTCTTGTCACTTGTTTGAGTTAGTACAGAGAAAAAATTGACGGTAATTTGAAAGAAGTGGCCATATTGAAACTGAACTTAAAATATATATGTAGTTAATATTGTTCAAACTGAATTAATTCAAACTAAAGTGAAATTTGAAAACTACAGAGGTAAAACTATGTAATTCACCCAACAATTTTTCTCTGTTTTTGAAAAAATAAAAATAGAAAACAGAACAGAAAATAAAAACACAATCAATCAAGCTGTTTATTTCATCAAATAGATCCGTCTTTCTGCTCAACTCCTTATGCATTTTTGTAATGTTTTCAGGTAGGTACAGAGAGCCCTCTCAATGGACAAGACACCCCCAACAGGCTTTCCAGGTAATATTTTTTTTCCTCATTCTCTCCACTTAATCTTCTCTGTCATCTTTAAAACCTTGAATTCATTTTCATAGAAGGTCTGTATGTATATGCAGCACTGAAAGTGCAGAAAAGAATGATATTTATCAACTGGGTGTAATTCTACTTGAAGTAATTTCTGGGAAACCAATCACATCCGAAACTCAATTGGATGAGCTCAAACTTCAGGTATATATTTATTTTCCATCATTTTCTCGCCTCATTTCCTTCAAAATCTCGAAAGATGATGATTTGCTCCAACAGTAAATGTTAATGTTGAATGATGCGGGTTTGAGTCACTGAAATGACCTTCCTGAAAAATTGGAAAAAGATTGTGAGCATCTTATTCTTACTTGGGAAAAGATACCCATCCTCCCAACTAACTAATGGTGTTTCATGACTTGCCCACCATTTTTCTTATGTTTTTTTGTAGTACGTAGGCATATAACCAATATGATGTTATGATAAGATAAAATAATTACTTAATTACGCAAAAGTATCGCATTGGCCGCGTACTTGCCCAATAACAAGGGACTATTTACTTACATATCCCAAAAACAGAGGAATAATAACTGAACCAATCACGAAACACTATTGGTTGGGCATACAACCACGTGATGTTGCAAATGCATGTGATAATATATATCTTAAATTCCTATATCCTTTTGTCTTAATACACTTCCAATCATTAAATTATGTGAGCATCTCGAGACGCTTAAATCTCAAGGCATAATTCAGTGGTTGTTAGTGCATTAAGACAGAGAAAATAATTTAGAGAAAGATAATCGCGTATCCCCAAAAAATACCCTATGTATAGTGTAGATTCAAATTTTGTCCACGTTTCATTTTCAAAGTACTTTTTAAAGAGAATTTTTTTGGGAGCACGTACCATTGCTGATTTTTCTTTCTTCAAATTCTAGTATCCTGCAAGTGTGCTTGATCCTAATTTGCTTCAACTTTGTTTTACACTTCACAGCTTGAAACAGGCTTAGCAGAGTCACCATTGAGATTGCGAGAAGCAATCGATCCTTCCATTCGTGGCACATTTGCACACGAATCATTAAAAACTGCAGTCGAAATCACCATGAAATGCCTCAGCAAAGATTCAGTCTCACGTCCCACCATTGAAGATGTTCTTTGGCACATGCAATACTCAATTCAAGTTCAAGAAGGATGGACTAGCAGTGGAAACCTTAGCACAAAAGTCTAGTATTGCCTTCAATTAAACTTATTAGATTTGCTGTGTTTGTTACCTGAATTTCATTATCTTGCAGTGTAATTCAGTAGCTATCTTGTTGAATTTCATGATCATGTGTAGTTACTCTGTATAGGGTTTTAGTGATTCAACAATGTATCCCCTTTATGCTTTTGTAAAATTGTAAGTGCACAGAATTTAATAACAAAATCGAACAGAATCCTCTCACATGAGGTGGAACTCATCCGATTCTGTAATTGAATTCTATGCATATAGTTTCTTTTTCTATTTGGAAAAGAATTAGGGGTCAAAATGAATGGAGTTGGTTTGGGTTAATTAGAATCAAACTCAGAATTTAACTGCACTTGCTTGCTTTTAAATTTTTAGATTCAGAATTTAATCAATCATCTTTTTGGTTCTACATTATTTTAAGAGAAAAATTTGCTTTATCCCCTCAAATTATCACACTGGTGTCAATTTATTTTCTCAAATATTGATTTGAACAGAACAATTACCCCTTCAAATATTCAATATTAAATAAAATACAAAATACAATTAATTGTAGCAAATTATTTTGTCTATCGGAAATATCAAATCGCTTGATTGATTGCAGTAAAATAAACTAATATCAATAGTTGAAGGGGCAATTATTCAAATTGATAATTCTATTTGGAGGTGGCAAAGTAATTTTTCCCTTAATTTAAAATTTTCATAATTATAAAGCAAAATTTTAGAAAAAATAATTTGTAAAGTAAAATTGTTGTAGTATATACATAAGGATAACCCTTACAATGGGGGAAGGGAGCAAAATTATAGAGTATAACCGTACGTAATACATAAAATTTTGATTTTTTTTTCCCTTACTCCTAAGATCCCTAATAGCATTTCTTTAGAAATTTAATGACAAACTTTTTTTATGTACTCACGGTAAGAGATTTTGGACAAGAGTACCTAAACAAGGTGGAATTCTAAGAAGACGGGATAATTACTCCTTCAACAGTCCTTTTTGCCACTTTTTAATTGATTTCAAACCTTCAAATTTTAATAACTTCTAATTTACATATCTGTTTTTGGGGTGATTCTATTTACACACCTTAATTACTCTTAGTTCACACCATTATTCATAAATTTTTAATTACAATTTTATCCTTCAATTAAATATCCAAATTGCCCTCATCTCTATTTCATCTCCTTCATCCACAAATCCTAACCTAACCTATTGACAACCATCGCAGGCTGCTGCTACCGCTATCGCCACCGCAGCCCCCTGCCTCTAGTCGCCTCCTTTTCACAGCTTTTCTCTCCACTTTCCATCCTCAAACAGCTTCCTAGACGCTGTCGTCCTAACCCTAACATCACTACACACCACTGTCGCTGCCGCCATCGCCATCAACCCTTGTCATCGCAACCACCACCAACCTCTCTCCCTAAGCCTGTTACGCATTTCCTAGCTCCGTTGTTCACCCATCCGCCGTTGTACACCCTTATCTCGCCATCGCGAACAACCCCGCTCCACCTTTTTCCATCACGAACAACTCCCCCACCTACTTCCGCCATCGCGATCCATCTCCCTTACCTTTCCATCGCGACTCAGCCCTCTTGCATCCTGGCCTTCTCCACCAGAGAGAGAGAAAGAAAGAGCCTAGGGTTTTTAGATCCAGACAATGAAAAAGAAGAGGAAGATAGAAGATGGGCCAGAGAGAGGTGACAGAGGTGGAGGGGTACAGGGCAATGGCTGACAACTGGTGATGGCCAAGGGTTAGGGTTAGGGTTAGGGTTAGTTTGAGAAGGTGGGGGTAATTTGGTATTATTAAAAAATTAATGGTGTGTATTGAAACAAAATTAAAAGTTTTAATTTGTATATAGTGTGAACTAAGCAAGTGGTGTGTATTGAAAGGATTTGTGGTGAGTAAATAAAATCACCCCCATTTTTGTAGGTTGGGGGATGCAGCAACTGCTGGGAGGTAATGCGGCACTGTTTTGCTTTCTTTTTTTTCTTTCTTTGGTATGTGGTTTGTTTTGTTGTTTTCTCAAAGTCACAAATAGTTTGAATAATGTTCTACTTAATTTTATCACTGGATGCAATGAAAATAAAAATAATTGAATAAATTAAATATAATAAAATTTATGCATATATTTGTTTGACAAATATATATATTCAATAAATTACAGTAAATCCCTTTAAATTACATTTACATTTCATTCCCTTAAATTTTAAAACTCAATCATTAAATTATAACCCATTTGCATTTTATTCCCTTAAATTTTAAAACTCAATAGTTAAATTATAACCCATTTGCATTTTATCCCTTTCAACTTTAAAATTCAATGGTTAACCATTTTAAAGTATTATCTTATTCCAGTTAACATTTTTTTTTTTTTTTTTTTGTTAGGATTCTATTATGAATTTACACAATTAGATAAAGTATAAGTAGTGTTTTTCTCTTATTTTAGGTGACACATTCTAAAAACTTACTTTTTTCTAAAAAATCTACATTAGCATGCCTTTTTTATTTACATATAAAATTCTATACAAACTCAATTTCAATTATTATAACCAATTTTATATGGAATCTATTTGAGAAATACTTATTTTTCATATATATAATTATAATTTAATTATTATGATATCTGAAAAAAATTATCTCGATATACAAATAAATAAGACAAAATATACTTAATTATGTATATAGCACGGATTAAATTATTTTTTTTATATTTTTATTTTTTTCCTATCTTATTGATGTCTCTATTCTGTTCTTTTCTTCTTCTTTTTTTATATAAAAAAAAATGCCACGTAACATACCCTTATATTTAATTATTTCTAAAATATAATATTTAAATTTTTTTTACTTAATCTAAATTACCCATAAATAAAATTTAAAATAATTATATGTACCAAAAAATACTTTACGAATTATTTTAATTTAAAATCTAAAATAATTATATATAAAATGTATAAACTGTAAAAATACTTTACAAATTTAAAATACAAAAATGATAAAGACCCCTTTTTCCTTGACCTCCACAACCCCATAAACACATGTCAGTGAGTGATAAAAAGAAATAAAAAATAAAAAACAAAAAACAAAAAACGAAAAGCAAAAAGCAAAAAGCAAAAAATTGGCTAATCCCAATACATTAAAGGTGGTGGGAGTCAAAGAAAAAGGGAGTCTCAACCTTTTTCCTTTAAAATAATTATATTTAATTTAAAATTTATACACATATATAATTATATATAAAATGTATAAACAATTTTCAAATACGTATTAAAGAAAAATTAATACTCAACATAATTAATCTATCTATTTTTTATTAATCTAACCGTAACATACTTATATTTAATTTTTTTAAATAAATTTTTTTTATAACTTCTATTCCTATTTTTTTTTTTTTTTTTTTTGATTTCCAACTAAATAAAATAAATAAATAATTAGAATCACTTTGAATTGTATGTTACTATTTCTCTTCCCAATTTAACTATTTTTATTAATGTAAAATTAAGTGTTGATTTTACTATGTTATAATTTAATATCATATAAAATTATTATATATTTATTTTAATTACACTTTTATAACACAATAGAATTAAGATTATTAAATTACACATAAATAATTTAATAGATCACGTCATTTATATATTGTTATTATATTTCAAGATAAAAAATAAATAAAAATAAAAATTAAATTATTCAAACGGTTTTCTATGGGACCAAAACAAAAAATAAATAAATAAAAGCAGCAAAACGGTGCCGCATTAGCTCACAGCAGTTGCCGCTGTGCTTTAAGCACAGCAGCATCCCCCAACCCCATTTGTGTGTGTGTGTGTGTGTGTGTGTGTGAGAAATTTGCAATTTAAAATCCTCTCAAAATCTATAACATGATATGAAATTCTATCAAATAAATTAACAAAATCATAAAACTTCACTGCATTAGTGAAATCAATGAAATTTCTTTTTAAGAATTAAAAGTTGTCGAATTAAGGATCAATCACAAAAACTAGGTCCCAAATTATATAGTTCATGGTAAAAAGTTGAAATAGAGTGTTTGAAAATGACAAATTTACAGATAATTTCATTCCTAATTATCCATTGCATACATGCACAAGTATAAGATATTAAAATTATTAATCCTGCTTTGACTAAGATAAAAACAGAGCTAACCTAGAGAAGGAAATACTCTCATAGCAGAACCGGAACAAGTTTAAGGACAACAATTAGGTGTTCTATGGTACTTGTATTAGCCTCAGTAGGCCAACAACAGGTTTTTAACAAGAAATTTTTGTATGTACATTAACTCGGACGACAAAAAGCAAGACAGCAAGCTCAACAGGAACTAAAATAGGGACTAAAATTCATCCATAGAACATAAGCACACAATATAATTCACGGAGTTTGCAACACAATCGTTTCTAAAGTTTCAATGTTATTCAAACATGCCATTAAACTATTTTTTGGATGTTTAATCGCACCCTACCAGGGGTATCAGTCAGCCGTCCAACTCTGCTCAACGATCTCCCGTACTCTCCTGTTGTACTCCCGCTTGTTCTCGCTAAACATCCGTGCAGCTTCAGAATTGGCCGGAGAGTTTGGGTTCGGGTCACAGAGCAATGACTGCAATAGCAAAGTCCGCGGTTAAAAAAACATTACATGCAAGAGATAGGAACAATACCCCTCAAAAAATGATGACTATAAACACATTCACAATCATAAATTATACACATACACAAACACACATACGGAAATGGAAGGAGGGCAACATAATATCTGTGCTACATCATGACTACTGACTAGATATACAAAGTCATCATAATGTAATGCCATTGATAACACTGCTCTATACCATTCGACAAATAGTGTCTCAAGAGGAGTGGAACCAGGTGTTGTCACAGATTGTAAATATAAAGCTTCTTCAGTAGACCAAATTAACTGCGCTATGAAGAAACAAATCAATATACCTACTTACAGAATCCAATTCAAGAATTCAGCTACCTTTCTATGGCTTTTTCCTTATGCTCTTCCTAGTATTGTATGCATTTACTTTATAAACTTTAGCTACTTATCAACCTCATTCGCAAAGTCGTCATATTAAGGGACACAGTGACGCAACAAAATTCCTCAAAAACAGAATCTATATTGGCGGGTGTTTGCAAAGAGTTTTTTTTGTTTTTTTTGTTAGTTTTTTGCCAAAAGACAAAATAGGTTAGAAAACCAAAAAAAACAAATCCAGACAAAATATCACATCTAACCCATAATCATTTTACTTTTTCTCTCACAAACATCACATCCAACTACAAAAAAATCCAACTATCTTCCCAAACACACAAATTTTCCTCCAAAAATAATCAAAAACTAAAAAAACCTACTAAAATAACTTCTTCCCAAACACCCGCATTATGTTTTTATAAACACATATATAAACTCAACCTTAAATCTTCAAATTCATAATAATAGAAGTCTACAAAAACAAATAAAAGTACAGATAACCATTTGGTTCAAATCTATACAATGGTTTCAACAAGGGCTACAAATCCGTGCATGATTACAAGGGGCACAAAAGCTGTTTAAAAGCCTGCTTAACGTTGTATTTATGAAATGATTTATGAAACCATACCAAAGCTTCTCAATGTATTATTGAGTGGAACTGTCAGAGGTCCAACCAATCTCCAACTAGATTTCCCAAAGGGGAAATATCAATTTAGTCTAACTTCCGAAAAAAAATTACATATTAATGATAAACTTTATAAATATTAAAAAATTAAGTTATAAACTTCTTCATGAATATGTAAATATTTTTGGAAAAGACCACTGTTATGTAATATCCCCTTTCCCAAAAGCAATAATAATTGGAAAAAAAGAAGAGAAGAAAAAGAAGAACAAGAGACTATTAGTTCTGGTGGGGATTTACCACAATCTTCTAAATTTATGGGTGGAGGCTCATCCAAAATCAAGTCTCACAACCTGAGAACAATGACTCACAAAAATTCATCACCAAATAACAAAAAACTCTCTTTTGCAATGGGCTACAAAGTAACTTTTTCTTTCCCTCTTTTTTTTTTTTTTTTTTTTTTTTTTTGGGGGGGGGGGGGGGGGGGGGGATAAGTTAGAGAAAAGCATTTCTAACACTACTGAAAAAAATTAACAATAATTCTTTGTTTCCTTTAAAATGAACATTTATAACTGCCTTAAAAAGTACGTAGCCCAAGAACAGCAAAAAAGAAAGTGTCCACACTCCACCACATGAGCCTGGAATGAAAAGAGAAAAGATTGATTGGGTAAACATTGTCGACCCCATGGATTCATTCTTCATGATGCTTATGGTAAATGCAATCAATCAATTAATTCAAACTCAAGACTTCATTAAAAAAATTATTTAAAATAAAAAAATTGTTCATTCATAAGCTTGCTACAGTTCAATTGTCGGTGTTTCCATACTCTACTTCAGCTTTAACATAGAACCCCTTCAATCCCATTTGTCATCAATAGTCACACTTGACAGTACTTTAACACACGTACAAAGCAATAATCCCATACCTGGATGGAGGTAAGTATGGCAGCCACATCATAGATAGGACTCCACTGATTTTGTAGAATATCCAAACAAATACTTCCATCCGCATAAACTGCCAATAGGGAAGGCAAAATGGGGACTTAATGTTTTATCAGCAGATACACACATATCATTTTATGAACATATAAAAGATAACAATAAATGGTAATTGTAAAAGCTACAGTAATAGAAACAATATAATAATGACAAGGCAGGAGGAGACTTGACAAGTTATGTGACTCCAGCAACAACCCCAAGGGCCAGGGGGTTAGCCGAGTGGAAAATTGAGCCGTGATAAGTGCCTCGGGAGGGCTTAGTTCACCAGGTCAACTCCCATGAAACGCTTGACCCCCTTGGGGGCTCCCATAGGGCTTATGCCCAGTACTACCTAGTATGAGTGGAACAGGGGACTACATATACCCGGGACTGGTAGGGGCAAAGACCACCAGCAATGATAAGTGAAAATGTGTGTAAATTTTTATTTATATTATTTTTTGTGCCCTTAGATAAGTGAAAGTTTGCATAAAGCTTTAATAACCAAATAGTAGTTTTTCCTCCTAACCTCCTTTTACAACCCTTAAATTCAAAGTGGGGATTATCATTAGCAAGGGCAAGTTTCCTACACATTAATGCAGAGAAAAGTTTTTTAAGGATAGTAAAGCATCATTATTTCCGGTCTTTATAGAAGCATGTCAACAAACACAATATAGCAACATAAATGAATAAACATCATGTTCCACAACCGTATAGTGTACACACTTATGGACAACAAAGTTGACAAGAAATGAGAATAAAATAGACACTAGTGATATAGTTAGAAAACTGAAATTACTGAGAACATTATAAGCAGGTGCAGCAAGTGCAAGTTTAAAATTACTTTGGAACTTGAAAATGTAAAGACCAGAAGGTGTGGTTCATGCTTCCAACTTACTATTTGGATGGAACATTCGAGAAACAAAGCGCACTGTTGGTGGCTTATTTGGATAATCCTCTGAAAATTGAAGTGTCAATTTAAAGGTACCTGATGATGGACATAAAATATTTTAGAACTCTTCAATACAAAAGGTAAAATTTAGCACCAACCACAATATAACAAGAAACAACCACTATTAGAAAATAAGCCTAATGGTAATTTGGAACAATATTTTAAATAGAATGTACAATCATCATCAGCAGCAAAACACAAATATCATCTTCTATATTTATCTGCCATTGGTGTTGCTGAGAAACTGGGAGAAATTTAAAACAGATTTGATCAAATTTCAACTAATGAAGTATAAATAGAAAATTTTACTAAGATATATGTATGCCATCAATATATTGAACATTTATCAATCACTGCGAAACTACTTAATTGACAACATGTAATTGATTCTATTGTATTAGTGTAAGAAGGGGAGTTTCCCGTCCCAAAGGTGAGCCAATCAAATCCTAATGAATAACCATTTTGCCAAAAAGATTATGTCGCTTTAAATATTAGTGCTTGTTTAATGTAGAATGCTTTTATCTTTGCAGAACATGAGTCATGTGAAATAGTGCAGTAAGCAAAACTCAACTAATATATTTGATCCAAGAAATAAAGAAAAGGAAAATCACACATTTTCATCAAATTATGCAATTGACAATAGATTGGTCCGCTTAAATCAATCTATAATAATAAAGCACATGCAAAAAGAAATACATTGAACCACACATATCGTGACAAACTATTAGAATTGTGTTATGATAATTTACTTCCCAAATCTGTAACAACAATAATGTCAACCATTCCATCACTTAAGAGTTAGGGGTGGTTTGGGATTATCTAAATAAATGCACTTTTTGATTTTTTGTGAAATATGGGTTGGGTATGAGTTGGGTTTGAAGTGATGTGGTAGAGAGTTGATGTGACTTAAATAAGATGATGTGACTTAAATAAGATAGTGACTTTTTGACTTTTTTAGAGTACCCCAAACAAGGCCTTATATAATTTAACAGAAAATCAGCAATTTTTAATGATATGCAAGATAATCTTGCAATAACAAATAAATAAATGTGTAAAATATACATAAATTGTATATGTTCTTTTCAATAACATGAAGAAAAATGATTTTACCTCCATCCCATGGGGTGTCATCAGGACTGCAATTCAAACATGAAAGTACATTAGAAAATATGCTTTTACAATTATAACAAACCCAGATAGAAAAAAAGGCCACAAGTACAAAACAAAACATAACACCGGCAAGAAAATCATGTCTTCTGAACCAACCCAAATATAACAGCATTCCAAAGCATTATATTGTTATCTTGTGGAGCACCACTGATGCCTGCAGGAGGGTCTTGTTGCAACCTCTTAAAATCCCTCATCAGCCTCTTCCTTGCCGGAGTCGACATCCTGACAACCCACAGATTTGATCACAAGTCAAGTAAAACAACTCTTATCACACAAGCACAAAATGCGCACTGTGGAAAACAACAATATATTGGTGTGTCTATCAAATAAATATATGAAAACTGGTGTTTCTCAACCTAAAATGTAGTTAAACATGTAGAATCAAAACAATCTAAATAACAATGCAAACTTCAATCGACACAAAGCTTTTGACAAACAATAAAAGTCGCACTTAAAGCCACCCCTTACTTTTAAATGTCATGCACACAACCATGAATATGCTAGGGCTTTTGCTATCAAGACAAAATCATTTTTTTTTATCCAACCAAACTTGAAAATCCCTTGTCTACAAGTATCATACAACACAAGCATGTGCAATTGATTGCTCCAGTTGACAGTTTAAAATACTTGAACTTCAACTGAGAATTTTCCTTCATTTTTGTACAACTGCGGGTTGAAAAATACAGAAATATCTCCGTAAAGAGCAAGAAATCCAAGATATATGTGTAAAGAGCAAGGCACATAGCTAAAAATTTTCATCATCAAGCGCATATATGTGCACCCAAATATCTGTATAATAAGCAAGAAACCACACATAGAACTCATAAGCATAAAGAACAAGACACAATTTTCCCCTCATCTTCATATCACTCACCAAGAAACCCAAGATTCACCATTTACCAGTTTGAATCTAACAGAAATGTCAACAAACAATTTAAAGATTAAATTAAGGTTTGCTCTCATCAAGCAGATATATACGCATACAAATATACGTATAAAGAGCAAGACAGCTAAAATGTTCATCCCATATTCATATCACTCACCAAGAAACCCTAGATCCACCATTAAGTGCCATTTTCAATCTAACAGAGATGTCAACTAACAATTTAATGTTGAAATTAGGGAGAACACATCAATTAAGTTCATTAGATACATAAGTAGCTTCATCCAATCAAAGAAAAACAAACTAAAACAAATCTATACACACACCCCCCCCCCCCCCCCCAAAAAAAAAAAATGAAAAACAAAAGGAGATAGAATAGTTCAGTTAAATTCAAGTGATAGACAAATTTCCTTCATTTTTCATACAGCTTTAGGTCGACAAATAAAGAAATACCTGACTGACATGTATAAGTGTAAAATCCGTATAAAGAGCAGAAACCCTAGATCCACCATAAAGTAACCATTTTCAATCTAAAAGAGACGTCAACTAACAATTTAAAGATGAAATTAGGGGTTCTTCTCGTCAAGACCAAATCAATTTGAGTTGTTTAGATACATAAGTAGATTCATCCAATCAAAGAAAAACAAATTAACACAAATGAAAGAGTAATCTTACCTATGAGATTTCTGAGCAGTATGTATAAGAGCTTTTGATTGTTGAAGAGAGAGGGATTGGGTGATGATGATATCTCTGAGTCTGACGATCAAACCAATTGCCAGAGAAAGATTCTCATGGCGATGGATTGATCAATCAGAAGAAGAAGCGAATGATGGATGTGTGAGTACAGAAGAAAGATATATAATATATATATATATATAGAGAGAGAGAGAGAGAGAGCGGGGTCCCCAGCACTTTCTCTCACTAATTTTCTCTTTCTATGAATGAATGGATGGATGGATTCTGAGTTGCCACTTGCAAGTGACACGGTCTGCGCTATTTTGGCAGGACAAAAGTAAGGTATTGGTTGGCGTGATTTAAAAAAGTTAAAAAGTTGAAAAGTCATTATATTATTTAAGTCGCATCATTTTATTTAAGTTATATTATCTCTTTAATACATCACTTCAAATCTAACCTATATCCAATTCATATTTCATAAAAAATCAAAAAGTGCACTTATTTAGATTATCCCGAACCACCCATAAGTTTGTTGATGGGGGAATTCTAATTTATGTATTTATATTTTTTTAAATTTTTAGGCCAAGTTTGGGAAGACTAAATAAGTGTACTTTTTGACTTTTCTTGTATTATGTGTAGAAAAAGTAGAGAAGAGATGTTGATTGATGTGACCCAAAAAAGATAAAAAGATGAAATAAGTGCACTTTTTTAGTTTAGCCAAACTTGGCCAAGATTTTTTGGATTTTTAAATTTTATTAAAATGTTTATAATTAGAATTATCTTTTAAATAATAATTATTCATCATTTATTGTTATTTATAAAAAAAATAATAATAATTTAATATTTATTTTGATTTTTAAAATTTTAAAATATCAATTTTTAAATTGAAAAAATTAAAAAAATTATTCGAAAAATAAACTGATTTTTTTGAAAAATTTGAATTATTTTTTTGTGCAAAACTAAAAATTTTGTGTCAATAAAGGAGTATGATGATAGAACATTAATGTGCAAAATTTAAAAAAAATTAAAAATGAAAAAACTGATAATATTCTTAGTTTTAAAATTAGAAAAAAAAACTATAATATTCTCGATTTTATTGGATAGTTGAATCAAACCAATAAATAGAAGGGTAAAATGTTTGATCTCAAGCTCTGTTTTTTTATTATTTATTGAAACAATACTATACAAAATTGATAATGTTCTTAATTTTAAAAATTGAGAAAAACTAATAATATTTTCTGTTTTACTAAATATGACTTATTGGTTCAAAAAAATCATAAATGGAACCTAAATTACCATAACATTTGTAAATAGGACTTTTAAATAATTAATTTTTTATTAATTTATTTGAGTTATATTATTTTTTTATTTTATTAAAGAAGTCAAAAAAGAAAAGTTAAAAGTTTTTTACCCATTTTCCAAAATAGGCCATATATATGCCCTCTATCTATCTATGGTCTATAGTCTGTATTTACCATCCATATATATCTTTCTTTTTCTGTCTTTGGTAATGAAGATCGAAATTAGATTAATAAAGAGTTAGGCGGTTACATTTTTAGGGTAAAAAGTATCGCTAACGTCTTCAAATACTTGAAAGAAAATACAGTTAGGAATAGAAGAGAAAACAAGTAAACCCTCATGATTAAATCCTTCATTGGCAAGCAAGTCCGCGCATTTGTTTCCCTCGCGATAGGTGTGGCTAATAGTCAAGGTTCCGAGCTGGTCCAAGAGGTACCTGCAGTCATGAATAAGATTACTAAGTTGATGATGATGGTAGGAGTTACCAAGAATGAGATTTTTCATGATGGTTGCGTCTGTTTCCACTTTTTTTCCTTTGAGATTCAGGTCAAGAGAAAGTTTTAGTCCATCTTGCATGGCCCATAGTTTGGCTTCAATATTGGACGAGTGGCCTATGTTGCGGCAGAAACTAGAAATCCATTTACTCATCTAGTCCCTAATGATACTACCAGCGGCGGTAAGCCCAGGGTTATTTTTTAAGGCACCATCGGTATTGAGTTTGAACAGGCCAGGCTTGGGGGGTAGCCAAGAGATAATGGATGGTGGAGAGGAGTGTGGTTACTTGGTTAATGAGAGATGTTGCCATTCGATAGCAGAGGCAATGACCAAAGAGGGGTTAAGAGAGTAAGGGTTGGGGGTGGAGAAACACCAAGAATTTCGATATTTCCAAATAAACCAGCAAGAGATTGGAAAAAGAACTGACCAATCGGCAGATGAGTGGTGGGTTAGGTTGGAGGTACAGTTGGATTTAATCCAGTCAGCAAGAGGGTAAGTGAAAGAAGGAAAGGCATTGGCTAGGATTTGAAGAGCATCCCAGAAGAAAGGGGAGAGATGAGGGAAAAGGTTTAAAGTTAAGATAAGCAAAGCTAGAGGTAAAAGACCCATGAGAGGAGAGTTTCCAAGTAAGGCAATCATCAGTGGGATTAAACCATTGGAGAGTGATGCAAGAAAGAAGGTTAGTGATACAGGTTGGGAGAGAGAATGATACGCTAGCGAGGTTCTAAAAGTTTTCGGCCTAATAATCTCTAACAGAAAGGTTTTGGTCTAAAAGGGTAAGGGGCCCTTCAATGAGCGATTTAAGTGGTCCAGGGCCTATCCAATTGTCAAACCAGAAGGAGATATGGAGCCCATTACAAATGAGGATTTTTTAGCCTAATTTGAAGAGTTCGGCCATTTATTGATTCCTTTCCAAGTGGGAGAGAGGATTGAGGACTTAGATCGGGGCTTAGAGATAAGCATTTTAGCCCAAAGTTTATGTGTTTTCATAGTGTAGTCTCTAGTTGAGCTTGGCCATGTTGACATTGTTTACTAGGCTAACTTGTCTAACACCCAACCCTTTAACTTTTTTAGGTTTGGCTACGTTATCCCAACTAATGGAGTGGAAGGTGGTACCCCAAAGGAAGTCTGTGACAACCCTCACTCCTGATTAATGTTAAATTGTGATTAAACATGATAAGTAATTGATTAGGATGAAATCCTGAATTGATTGCATGAGTGTGTTGCTTTAATTGCATTTCTATTTGTTTGTCATTGAATGATCTGTTCATGTTTTGATTTTGAACTGAGAATTGAAAGCCTTATCGGTGATCGATTCAGAAATTGGTTAGTGTTATATGCTAATTAGGATTTATGGGATTTTATGATATGTTTGATTAAAATTCAATTTGGAATGATTAAATTAGAATAAACAATGTTAAACTAATTGAACCTATGTAAATTACACTTGTGCCATTGAGTGGTTTAATTCAAGACCAACCCTTATTACACTTTACATATGTTTGATGCACCACTTTTCATCTATCTTCTAGACCAAATGTGAGAGAGAGGGAATTGGAAGAAAATTGAGTTCATCTAGATTTTGGCTTGAAATTAGAGGAATTGAAGGAGACTTGAGAAATTAGGCTTCTACACTTGAAATTCAAGACTTAAGGTAGGAAATTCATCCTCTTAATTGTGAATTTAAGTTGTCACATGCATAGTTCATGGAAAATTGGTGATTAGAGTCAAGAATTAGCTTAAAGTGTTGTATTGAGTGGCAATATTTGCATGCATGTCCATGTCATTGAGTTTTGAGATCATTTTCATGAGAATTTCCACATGCATGTCCACATTTTGGTTGTACTCTTGAAATTCACCATGTTTTTTAGCTCAATCTTGCATTTGACCATGCTTTGGAGCATTGGGGTTCATAAGGACTCATGCATGTTATGTTCTTGCATTGTTCTTCAAGTTTACGTTACAAATTGTGTTCAATTGTCACACCTTTGGGCTTGATTTTATAAAATGATCTTTAAAACATGTTGTATTATGGGTTTCTAAGTGTTTTCCAAAAAATTAGCCTAGAAAAATCGAATTTGAGGCTTTAGAGGTTGAGTTTTGTGCTTGAGGATCAATCTGGAAATTCCAGATTTTTCATCTACGCTCGAGCGGAGAACTTCATGCTCGGGTGTACACTCTGAGTACATGCACTTCCATTCGAGCGTCGAGGGTCACGCTCGAGCGTGAAATGCATATGCCTAGAAGTTCATATGTTTTGCAGTCCGCTCGAGCGAGGTAATCTGCGCTCGAGCGATGGTTTGAGTCTCACGCTCGATCGTGGGTCGAGCGTCCATCGAGCATGAAAAACGTGTAACCAGTACTTTTTCATGAGTTTGCAGTCCGCTCGAGCGAGGGAAGTCACGCTCGAGCGGAGCCTCTTTGTCTGCATGTCCGCTCGAGCGGGGAAGGCCACGCTCGAGCGAGATCCCTATTTTAGCAAATTTTGAAAAGTGTTTTAAAGTGCATCTTTACATCCTCATTCCATCCTAGACATTCCTAGGCCATGTTTAAGGCATCTTAATGAGGATAATGTTATAGAACCACACCAAGTCAAGATAGGGGCTAAGTTATTAATCCCGAATGTGTAATTTAGTGTGTGTTTGTTCTGTAACTGTGTAGGGTTGGCACCCGAGGACGCTGATTAACTTGCATGTAGCCCAGTAATCTGTGAATAACAATGTTGTAAAGATACGTTCAATTATAATTATTTTCTGAACGACTGATTGTACTGCTTTCTGAAATGACATTGTTTACTGAATGAATGTCCGTCATATTTGTAAACTGTACTCGTGGCATCCGTAGCAAATTACTGTTACTGTTACTGCTATTGTTACTATACTGTCACTGTCATAGAGATCTCTGTCAATTCCAATGTTTGGAACTACTACTGTTTACTGTTTTGATGGCCATCAACTAACTGTTCGGTTTATTAAAACCTACTGTACTGTTTTGCTATTGGATGTACCACGTATGACTACTATGATTTCTAATCGACTGATGTGGCCCGAAATATGAGCCACTGATTGAATAACTGATCTATTGATACAAAAGACTGTTTTAATTACTGAGAGAACATTCATTCTTAACCCCTTTACGCATTCATTATTCACTGGACTTTAGCTCACTGTTTATATATATATGTAAGTGGCCAGGCACCGGACTGAAGCTAGGAGTGTCAAGTTAAGCTCATGTTTAGTCAAGCCAACCATTGTGCTTCACCTCGAGGTTCCGAGTCCGTTCAAGCCAAGGCTGTTTTGGGCTGTTTTGGGGTGTTTCAAATTCACCCTTTTGTCTCTGTTTTGTAATGAATGTTTAAGACTTGACTGTACAGTTATGGTGAAGGGATTAGGTCCCTAACCTGGATCTTATGTGTATCTGATCTGTATATATGTTTTGGTTATGAATGTGGACTAGTCCATAAAAGTCCTCTTCCATTCAGGTTTTTTTTTCACAACTTATTGGACATCTTTTATTTACTGTTTGGCTTCCACCAGCCCCTTACTCTGTATTACTGTCATTACTGTTAAGCAGGCCTTTGGTAATCGTGGATTACTGGCCGGTTACAATGCTAAACCCATAGGGGCAGGCTTGGGTCGTGACAAAGTCCCTATTGAGTTTGTCTATTTTATTGGTAACAGACTTAGGGATATAGTAGCATTGCATGACATGGTTAGGAATGGCTGAATTAACAACTTTGATAAAGGTGGCTCTACCTGGGAGGGATAGCAGTTTGGATTTCCAACTGAACAATTTATGTTGGATTTGTTACACGATGAAAGATAAAGAGTTGGCGGATAGATGGGTATAGTGAATAGAGCAACCAAGATATTTCCCAAGAGTGGTGGTAATCATGATTTGGAGTTCGTTGGCAAGATGGGTCTTGGCATTATCATCCAAGTTGGCAGAGAAGAAAACTTTTGATTTGCTCAGATTTATTTTTTGGCTTGATCTGCAACAAAAATTGTTAAGGACAAAGGCTATGGTTGAGCAATTTTCCTTGATGGCTTTCTCGAAGAGGATTAGGTCATCGGCAAAGAATAGGTGGGATAAGGTGGGACTGGATCTACCGACTTTAATGGGTGACCACAATTTTTGATCACAAGGTTGGGTGATGACAATGGACAAGTATTCCATGCAAAGGATAAAGAGATAGAGGGAAAGAGGGCCACCCTGTCTAATATCGCGGGAATGAGAGAATGGGTCTGTTGTATCACCATTGAACAAAATTGACATAGTAGAAGAAGAAATGCAAGAGATGATGATGTCAATCCAGATCTTTGGGACGTTGAAGAAAATGAGTATGTGTCGAATGAACCCCTACTCAAGTCTATCGAAGGCCTTTTCTAAGTCAATCTTGATGAACATTTTGCCACTATTGCCTTTTTTAGCACGAAAGCTGTGGACAACCTCCTGAACAATAACAACATTATCAGTTTCTTTTCTTCCTAGTATAAAACTGGTTTGGTAGGAACTAATAAGATCGTCAAGCAAGGGTCTAAGGCGAGCAACAATGGTTTTGGTGAGAAATTTATAAATGGTGTTGCAGAGACTGATGGGGCAGTATTGGGTGACAAGTTTTAGATTAGGGGTTTTGAGAATGAGGCAAATGAAAGTGTGGTTAAGATTGGGGTCAACCGAATTGGTAAAGAATACATCATCTATGACTCTCATGACAGAGGGGGCTAGAATGCTCCAACATTTTTGGGAAAAGGCGGAATGGAGGTCGTCAGGTCCAGGGGCTTTCCAAGGCTTAAAGGACCCAAGGACAACTTTGATTTCATGGACAATGGGTGTTAGGCAGAGGAAGGAGTAGTGGCTGACATCAATTTGAGTGAAAGGGAATGGAGGGTGAGAAGTGAGGGTAGTGGAGGTGGTGGAAGTAGAGAATAGTGAAGAGTAGTAGGAAATGAAGGAGGCTTTGATACTTGGCTTATCATAGATCCAGTTGTTGTTTGAGTCACGGATGGCTAGAATTTTGTTTCTGCGGCGACGAATGAGTGTAGATTGGTGGAAAAATTTTGTGTTTTTGTTGCCATCAATTCATTTTATTTTTAAAGGGTTTGGCTAGGTTGTTATATCAATATAAGAGAATATTTTGATTTGGAAAGCTCATTTTAAAATTAATTTTGGTGATTTGAATTATTCATTTTTTAAAATTTGTTGAGTAAAATATATATGTAAAAAATCAACATGATTAGATATCAATAGCTATATGTTTGAATCATATTTTTTTTTTAAAAATAGACGATAAATATAATTCCAAGAACATCCATTCATTTTTTGTAATACAAATTTGATTCAAACATATAGCTGCCGATGTATGGTCATCTTGATTTTTTGCATGAATATTTTGCTCAACAATTCTTAGAAATTAAACAGTTCGAATCACCAAAATTAGTTCCCAAAATAGGTTTACCAAGTCCAAATGCTCTCTCAAGTTAAGATAACCACTTGAGAGAAACTAAACTCTATTTTAAATTATTTTTAATATAATTTAAAAAAGGAAAAATATATTGATAAATTTATTTTTTGGATTGGATTGTCTAGTATTAGGTTCAAAAATTGTTTTATTTTTATTGTAAACATAAAATTAATGAAATTGTTTGATGAGAATAATAAATTATTATTATAAATGATAATTTTTTAAAAAAATTTACCCACTACTGCCAAAGTATCTGTTACTGATAGCCAGAAAAGTCACTGGCCTTGAAAAAGTCGTCGATGTTGACTGGTAATAACAGATAAATAGATAGACAGATATTTTTATAGGAGTAAGTACTTTGTGCTTTGCAAGAGTGGGGAGGCTAACTCTCATAAGTGTTAATATAACAACTAACAACTGATTTTTACCAATCAACAATAATAGATAGATAGACAGTTTTTGGCAAATTGTTATTGTTCTTATGGTATTTTGACCAAAAAAAAAAAAAAGTGATCCTACTTACTATAGTTTTAAATCGCGGTATCGGGTAACGTAACGGTATCGGTCGCGAAGTATCGGTATCGGTAGTATCGACCGATACGTATCGAGAATCGGGTGTCGAGGCCGTGAAATTTTAAAAATCATTAACAATCCCTCTAAAACTCAATTTTATGCATTTTTTTACTCTTTCAGACTTAATTTATCACATTTTTATCAAAATTTTGATATGTAGGAGAACTTTTACCCTTGATTTTGATTTCAATATTTATTTTTCTTGTCTTTTTTCCCTTGCTCAACTGAGAAAAAAATAAATAAATAAATATATATATATATATATTAATATAAACAGAGGTATAGGTGTATAAACAAATAAATAAAAAATAAATAAAACTAAACAATGGCTTAAAAAGGTATAGAACAGTGGCTTAAAAAAAACCTAGACAGTGGCTTAAAAAAAACCTATCCTCTCTCTCTCTCCCTCTCTCTCTATCTCTAAAAAATGCAGAACGGTGGCTTACAAAGGCAATTACGAAACAGAAAAAAAAAAAAAAAAAAAAAAAAATTTGAAATGCGAAACACAAACAGAGCATAGAAAGAAGCTTGCAAGTTGCATAAGTTTTGTGGTTGCCCACTTCTGTTAAAGTTCCACCCAAGAATATTGTAGCGACCCTCATTTTTTTTTTCTTCGTAAATCTATATTTATTTATTTATTATTATTATGGTCTTATTTTATTTTTGATTTTATTAATTGTGTGGTTATATGATAATTAAATGTGTTGTGGTGTTAATTTAATGTGGTATTTAATTAATTTAATGTGATAGGTAAATATATATAATTAATTCGAATATTTATATTTATATTTTAAAAAAAAAAGGATGGTACATGTATTGATTTTATAAAATCTATTTATATATGTTGTAGTTATTTATTAAAATAAAATATATATTATAATTTATATTTATTTAGGTTGTGTTTATATTATATTTATATTATATAATGTAAGATGTGATTAGGTTAAAAGTAAATGATACAAATAGAAAAGGGCCGCAGCCGCGCATGGAGGGAGAGCCGAGAGAGAGAGAGCGAGAGAGAGAGAGAGAATCAAAGAGTGCTCTGTGAGTGTGTGCCGTGAGAGTGAGGAAGAGAGTTTGTGTGTGTGTTATGTGCCGTGGGAGTTAGAAAAGAAAAAAGAAAAGAAAAGCAAAGAAAAAAGAAAGGGTTTTGGGTTTACTTTGCTGGTTCAATTAATCCTCTTGGTGTTGCTTCAATCTTCAAAAATAATAGTGAGTACAAACCCTATTTTCCTTAATTATGTTTGATTCATTAGTTTATTTATTTATTTATTTTATTAGGTTGATGTGATTTGATATTTTTGTATGTGGACGTAGAGGATGAATTAACTTAATTATTTTGATTAGTGTCTATGAGATGTTTAGGATTTTTTGATGAGTGATTAATTTTATTTAATTTGATTAGTGGAACGTGTAAAATTTAGGGTTCTCATATGATTGATTTATTTTAATTAATTTGATTAGTGATATATATAAGGTTTAGGGTGTTTAAATGATTATTGATTTTATTACTTTTTTTTAAAGATGATTGATTAATCTAATTATTTTGATTAGTGTATATGCGATATTTAGAGTTCTTAGATGATTAATTTATTTTAATTAATTTGATTAGTGGTACGTGCAAGGTTTAGGGTTCTTAGAGGTTTGATTAATCTTAATTAATTTGATTAGTGATATGTGCAAGGTTTAGGGTTCTTAGATGATTAATTTATTTTAATTAATTTGACTAGTGGTACGTGCAATGTTTAGAGTTCTTAGAGTTTGATTAATTTTAATTAATTTGACTAGTGGTACGTGCAAGGTTTAGGGTTCTTAGATGAGTGATTAATTTTAATTAATTTGATTAGTGGCACGTGTAAGGTTTAAGATTTTTAGATAATTAATTGATCGTAATTATTTTAATTAGTTGGGTATGTAAGGTTTGGAATTTTTTAGATGATTGACTAATTTTTAATTATTTTGATTAGACGTGTATGTAAGGTTTAGAGTTTTTAGATGATTGTTTGATTTTAATTATTTGAATTAGTTGAGTATGTAAGGTTTAGGGTTTTATTTTGGGTGACTTTATTAATTCTTTGAGTGATTCTTTGATCTTCAAAAATAATTTTAAGTACAAAACCCACTTCCCTTGATTTATGTTTAATTCGTTGTATTTATTTTTATTTGTTTGATGTTAGTTTGATTTTGTTTTTACATAAAGATGATAGATTGATTTTAATTATTTTGGTTAATGGTGTTTGTAAAGTTTAGGATTCTTAGATGATTAATTGATTTTAATTATTTTAATTAGTGATGTATGTAAAGTTTAAGGTTTTTAGTTGATTGATCGATTTTAATTATTTTGATATATTGTGTATGTAAGGTTTAGGATTTTTAAATGATTGATTTCATTATTTGGTTAGATGTGTATGTAATGATCATGGTTTTTATATGTATTTATTTTATGATTATAATCACACTCCTGAATATATGAAACTAAAATTAATTAGAACCCGTAGATAAATTCCTTATACTCCACCATGACTCCATGGATTGTTATTTTATTTGAGTGATTGTGAGAAAGAGTGTATAAAAAAAAAGGTGAGGATTATGAGAGTTGTTTGATGCCTTATGCCCGGCATTGTTATATTTGTCTCATGATGTCGATGAGATGTTTATATATATTGTTGCCTCGTTCTCATGAGTAGACGAGTGCTTTGATTTGCGCGCGTACGTATATGCTAACCATCCGGGGAGTGTGAGTCAAACTCGGGACGATATCCCCGTGCAAGTTTGGCTTCGGAGTGGGTTAGGTATACGGGAGGCACATGGGATATATGTGTAGGTCAGAAGGGGAGGGCCGAAGTGGTGGAGTCAAGGTACAAAGAATTAATTATGAACTTGTATGTTAGTTCGAATTGTCTTAATTGAGTTAAGGTACAAAGTAGTAATTATGAACTTATATGTATAGTTCGAATTATATTGATTGAGTTAAGGTATAAAGAATTTAATTATGAATTTATTAGTATAGTGTGAATGGTACTGATATGTACATGATGAAAAAAAAAAATAGTAAACGATCTTGATAAATTATGAAATTTGAGCAGAGGCATGTATACGTGATTCTAGACAACTTTTGTGTTTTAGCTTTTTATTAAAAAGATCGATTAGAACTTATAATCGGATGATCTTGATTATTGTCGGTTTGATTCATTTCAGCAAGGCAGATTTTAGAGACTGTTTTAACCCACGAAACGAGCTCATTTTTATTGGTTTCGCGTAAACTGAAGTAAAACATTATTCTGCACATTTTTTATGTTTTGAACTTTTTCGGAAAAAATCATCTTATGGCAGTTTTTGTTCGTTTTCAGCTTCAGATTTTTTTCTATTAAATTCGTCTAGATTTTTATATCAAGTTTTTCTCTTAACCTGTTCAGTTTCTGTCAAATTCGTTCGCGATGTCTTTTATAAAATTTGATTCTGTACAACTTTCGTTCTTTAAGTTTTCGTCGATTCGAATTATTTAAGCATGAAACGGTACATTTTTATACTTCTTCAGCAAGTTACTTATGATTAATTTATACTAACATTATATTCTTTTGCAGGATGGTGGGTCTTACTAACTTTTTATGCAGGGCTGACCCACCATATTTCTATTTCTATTTCTATTTTTGTTTATTTTATAATCAATTTATATTTCGTTGTGTATGGACAAGAAACTAAATGCCACCGTATCTCGAGAAACTACTCATTTGTCTCGGTGCGGTTGGAACTACTTGTCTTGTCTAGTAATAAGAATTTAATGTACTTTTGTTTGTGTCTGGTGGACACGTGGGTATTTGATTCTTGTACTCATATCAGTATATCTGTATACTGACCCGTTTTGTCTCTTGGCAACTCGGGTGCGTTCTGTTTGAGCGTAGCTGAGCTTCCTTTGCAGGATTAGTAGAGGCTTTGTTGGTGACAAGAAATAACTAAGATCGTAGGACATGTCGATTGGACTTCTTTTGTTTTCTCATGTTTACAGTTGTTAGTAGTTTATGTATTTTTATTTTCTTTTATGACCTTAGTATTTTGAAAATTTGGCATGTGTTGTAACCTTACATTATTTAAGTTGTTTTGAAGTATTTATTGTTACCTTAATGTTGGAGGTACTGGTTAGTTATAGAATTATGGTGAATGGTTTAGTTTGTGTTTAGTTTTTTTGTTCCACCCCTAGGATTTGGATGATGGAATATTGATTGGGGTTTAGTCCTAATTTAATATTTAATTGTCCAAATTTTGGGGCGTGACAAATATAGTGGTTGGTTACTAGTAAATAGTCCAGTAGAAGAAGAGAAACCAGCATACAAAGAATCCAAAAGAATTGAAGAAATATTGATGTGTGTTGATAAGAGAGGTTGGTCTGGTTTTGGACTTCGAATAGGAGCCAACAACTCAAGGCGAACAACAGAACAACAACAACAAACAGAACTAGAAACAACAAAACAGAAACAGAGCATAAAACAGAGTACAATTTCATCCGTATCGGCTGTATCGGAACTGTATTGCTCCATGTATCGTATTTAAGCCGATATGTATCAAGAATCGGACGATACGGCTGTGAATTTCATTCCCACCGGTATACCGGTCCATATCCGAATCGGCGGTCCAATTTTCCGGTACGAATTTAGAACTATGCTACTTACACAACCAATCTAACTCCTTATACCTTCAAATTTTATTTTTTTTATTTTCTTTTTTTTGTAATTCGTACAATTCCTTTATTACATCTCTAACCTTCCTCCCCGTTCTCTTTGCATCCAAAACCTAAAAAATCCTAACCCTAGTTCTTGCCCATCACTACCACCCTCATCGGCCCATTATATGATGATAGCATCTTAACCTCATTCATTCATGGGGAATGCAATACAACGTATTGGATTGGTCTACAACTGTCTCAACCAGTTCCAAATATATCAATTTGATAAAGAACAAATGCATATCACGATGATAGCGTTTTGTAAATGAATGCAAACCAATTGTATATTCACTCTGCAAGATTGCAATTTGATATGTAACTCAAAAATGATAGGACGATTTGAAAACTAAGTTTGGCATTCCATGTCTTTCGATCTATGAAGTAGGCAGTCCGAACCTAGATTTACAGATGCATTGATTAAGTCAAAACAATAGCAGAATGGATAGAACTCCCTATTAACTCTATTATATAGGCCTTACAAATTATGAAACTTTAAAGAAGTAGCTTCGCCTATTACAAAAGGAAATAGAGTTCTCTGTCCACTAATTTGGATTACTTTTAATCATCTAATGCCTTGGGAGAATTTTTCGATGTCTTCAAAACAATAACTATTTTGCCTTTATGTTCTGTGACCGCAAATAATCATGTTATTTGCAGTGGAACGGCGAGGGTTGAAGTTGGAATAGATGGGGGACAAGGTCACGATGACAATGGTAGTGAGAGAGTGGTGGTTGTGACAAGGACAACAGCAACAAGGGCCTGCGGTGGTGAGTAATGGCAACGGCGGCATGGTTGGAGGTGAGTAGTGGCAATGACGGCAAGGGCCTGTAGTGGTGGGAGGTGATGGTGAAGGAGAATTAGGGTTAGGATTTTTTAGATTTTGGGTGTAAGGAGAAGAAGAATAAGAATGAGGAAGGTTAGAGATGAAGGTAATAAAAGGAATTGTAAAAATATTAAAAAATAAAATAAAAATTGAGAGTGTAAGGAGTTAGATTGGTGGTGTAAGTATAATTACTTAAAAAAAATTAAATTAAAAATAAGGAGTTGTTTGGGATGTATTAGATTAGTATATTTTTTAATTTTTTACGAAAAGATGTACAATGTGATGTATATGTGATGTGACTTAAACAAGAGGTGACGTGACCAAAATAAGAAGAAAAAAAAAAGTGCAAAAGTAAATCATGCCAAACAAAATCTATATTAATAGATAGACAAATGAAAAGAGTTATGCGGGAATGCTCTTTAAAAAATAAATTAATAGATAGATAAATTTTTAAATAAATTTGAAAAGAAATGCATTTATGGTAAGTAGCCTACTTTTTACTTTCTAGTAAATCAAGTTTGAGTCATTTTTCTCAAAAAAAAAAAAAGAAAAAGAAAAAAGAAAAAAGAAAAAAGAAAAAAGAAAAAATTTATGTCATTAGGTTCAAGTTTATCATTATGACATGTACATTTTCTACCTTATGTTTTACTTTCTAGTAAATCAAGGCGCTAATTATTAATGCTTCACTTAAGGTCTCATCAAATTTTGAACTACTATCAATGACAACAACTTTTGACTAATAATTTGACGTGAAATTTGTTGAGGTAGAAGAAAATAAATAAATAAATAAAGTTTTTTTTTTCACTTTTTTTTTTTTTTTTTCTTTTACAAATTCTAACTCAAATTCAAATATTTCGTTTGAGTGCAAAAGTGCTTCAAAAATGCACAATTTTGTTCCGGTGATAGTCCTTGTCAACATGTAATTAGTGTTACCCATTACATTAGATCATATTTATTTCGTTAAATTAGATTATATGAGATTATTAAAGTCTCAAGACTGAATCAACAATCTTTTGGAAGGTGGTAATTCAAAGATGAATCAAACGCCTTATCAGTTTAGTTGCTATTGTTGCCTAGTTCATATAGAAATCTAGAAATGATTTTGTCTTTAATCATCAAGCGGTGGACCCTCATGTCACTTTGCAAAAGATCACCCATTTCCGGAAGGAACAAGATGACTTGAATGGCCAACTCAACCCTCTCCATCAAGCCTTAGCCGTCCCCAACCATAATCCCCAATTAGGTTGGTAGCCCGCTTCCCACAGTAGAGTCAAGTTTAACTGTGATGCAGCTTTTTGCAAACTTTCTTCATCAGCTGCAATGGCTGTGATTCTTGTGTTTGGTTGGGGGGATTTGGAGAGGGATTTGGAAAGGGAAATGGAAAAAGTAGGTGAAATGTGAATAAAACATGCCTATATTTCACCTAGTTTCACACACATTTTTCCTTTCCCTTTCCAAATCCCTCCTCAAATCCTCCAACCGAACACAGCATTAGAGACTCAAAAGGAACTCTACTGGATGCAATGTTTTAAAAACCGGACCGGTGAATGAACCGGAAAAATGATCGGGTGGACGGGTCACCGGTTCAACCGTCGGGTTGAACCGGAATCGAACCGTGACGTCATAAATATATTAAAATTATATTTAAATAAAAATATAAGTAATAAAATTATAAATTAAAAATTTTAATAATCTTAAATATTTCTCTTAATACTTTTTTTTATTAAAAAATACAAAAATATAAGTAATAAAATTATAAATTAAAAATTTTAATAATCTTAAATATTTCTCTTAATACTTTTTTTATTAAAAAATATAAAAATATATTTAGAAATATTATTAATTTTAATTTTGGAAGAAGAAATCAAATATTCAATATTCCCTTCCCTCCATATGATTTTAATTCAAATACTTTGATTGAAAGAAGAGCAAAATTTTTGGAGGGATATCAAAATTTTAAGTTTCCCTCCAATGAATTTGATTGAATCCCACATAGATTTCTTGAGTTTTTTTTGGAAGAATTTTTTTCTTATAAATAGATAGAAGCTCTTTCACAATAATTTCAAGCTTTCAATAGGATTCCTCACAAGAGGAGACCCTTAAAAGAGAGTTTCCAATTAAATTTTTATTATATATATAATAAGAAAGAAAGAGAAAAGAAAGAAAGAAAATAAAAAAAAAAAAAAAATTGAAAAAAAAAAAAAAAAAAAACTCCGGACCGGTTCAATCAACCCGTGTCCGGGTCGACCGGTTCACCGATTTTCAATAAATAGACCGGTTTTTACAACTGGCCAGTTTAAGGGGGCTGACCGGACCGGAACCCCATCCGGTCACCGGTTGAACCGGTTGAACCGGCCGGTCCGGTCCGGTTTTTAAAACCATGACTGGATGGTTGTGCCAAGTCAATCAAGGCTTCATCTGCAGTACAAGCCGAGGCCCAGACAGTGCTTATGGCGTGTCTCATGGCTCAAGCTCTCAATCTCTCCTAAGTGGAAATTGAAAGTGACAACAAAATGATGATCTCTCTTTGCGTTTCCGAAACAGTTCACCATGGGAGTATAGTGCTGTCATTATGGATATTTGAGATCTTGTTTCTCCATCTTCTATTTTGTTCTCCTGGACAAGAAGAAACAACAATGAGGTAGCACATTGGGTTGCAAAAGCTTGTTTTTCTAACTCTTTACCTGTAAATTGGGTTGTATGCCCACCTGCTGCTCTTGTTTCCGTATTAAATTTTGATGTATCCCATTGTTCTCTTTAATTGAAAGTTTGGGAGTTCAAAAAAAAAAAAAAAAGACCCCCTAGTCTTGAAATTATTAATTTCTTAAGATTTTGTATCTTATTTCACATTTAAAATTCCTCTCAATTAGGAAATAAATTAATAAAAGAGTTAATTATTTAAAAGTCTTATTTACAAATATTATGGTAACTCAGGTTCTATTTAAGATTTTTTGAACCAATAAGTCTTATTTAGTAAAACTGAAAATATTATCAGTTTTTTCCAATTTTTAAAACTAAAACATTATCAATTTTGCATAGTAATGTTTCAGATAATTGTTTCACTAACTGATAAAAAAAACAGAGCATAAGATTAAACATTTTTGTTCTTCTACTTATTGGTTTGATTCAACTATCTAATAAAATCAAGAATATTATCAATTTTTTCCAATTTTAAACTGAGAATATTATCAATTTTTTTCATTTTTAAAGTTTTTTTTTTCAATTTTGCACATTAATATTTCATCATCATACTCTAAAATTTTCAATTTTGCACAAAAAATAATTCAAATTTTTCAATTTTTTCACATGCAATTTTTTTTTTTTTAGTTTTTTCTATTTAAAATTTGATATTTTAAAGTTGAATTTTTCTTAAGTGTGCAACTTACACCTTACACTTACGCCTTTCTGTTTGCTGTCCTGTTTTATGTTTACACCTTCCACTTACACCTTTTGTGTTGGTTGCATATGGTGTGCAACCTTAAGGGGTTGCACATCATAACAGGACCCTTTAAAGTTTTGAAAATTGAAATAAATGTCAAATCATAATATTCCTTTATAAATTATTATAAATAATGAACAATCATTATTTAAAGAATAATTTTGACTATTAAAATAAGATTTAAAAGTCTAAAAAATTTTAATTAATAAAGTATAAGTTTATAAATTAAGACTTATGTATAAATCCCTTTTAATAAAATTCTATCTATTCTATATTTATTTGGAATCACTTTAACATGGACTTAGGCCTCGTTTGGAAACAGACTAATTTAGTAACTTTTTGGTTATTTAGCTAAAATATGAGCTAAAAAAAACTAGTATGTTTGGGATGACTTTTTGACTTTTTACGAAAAGATATGCAAAAAGTAGAGAATTTTTGACTTTTTAGTATGAATTGTTGACTTTTTGACTTTTTAAATAATTTTTTGACTTTTTGATTAAACCGATCACTTCCCAAACGAGGCCTTAGTCACACACTCCTGCTGCCAAATTTTGAGTTAAATTGTCCGAGACTAGTCAAGGACAAGTGTAATGGCATTGGTTAAGATCATAACAATTTTCACAACCTAATCAAAACATTGTGGTGTTTGAGAAACGAGTTTTTATGTAAATTTTTTTAGTTGTACTATATTATTGGAGAAATTTTTTTTTTTTTGTGTTTGGAAAGGTAGTTAAGTTTTTTTGTGGTTAGATGTGATATTTGTGAGAGAAAAAATAAAATGATTATAGAATTGAATGTGATATTTTGTTTGGATGTGTTTTTTTTATTTTACAAAAAATTTGTCTTTTTGTAAAAAAAATCAAAAAACACCTAAGTCCCAAACTTCCCAAACACTGCCAACACAAATGGCACCAATATATTATTTTACTTGACCAGTCAACTCGGGTCTACTCTCGCAGAAGCTCGCACTCAACCTCTCGATGATCTTTTCTAGTATTTCATTAAGGAGACTTGTCAACGGTGGTGGTTCATAAAGCCGATCATTCTTCTTTATCTTGAACAAGTGTCAAAAAAAAGTAGATTACTCCTCTAATTCACTTTGGGTCTAATGGAACGATATCACGACTATCAAAAAATTTCTTTAAATTGTATTTTAAATAAAAATTTAATAAAAATATAAAATAATTTTTTTTCTCTATTTCTTTTTTTCTTTTCAAATTTATAAATTCATAACTTAAGAGAAAAGCAACCCATAACTAGTTGACATGAAATTCTCAGTGGGAATGCCGTACTATACATTAGGCAACCTTTCAAGATCAACCAGACATGTGGTGGAGCCATGATGACTTAGGTGCACCTGGAGTCGAAATGAAAAAGAAAATATCTACAAGTATAATTTTTATTCATAATTTTATATCATAATAATGTGATAATAATAATTTTAAAATTATAAATCATGTTAATCGATACTTGAGAGCTACCACATTATTCAAATCAAAATTTTATATAATTTTTTATTTGTACAACACTACTCATTCGCTCAAATAAGATCAATAATACTTCAATATACATAGCTCTCTAATAAAAAAAGTTTTAGGTAATGGGATGTGTTATGTGACTAAGTTAATACATATTATTTATCATGTGTTATAAAATAAGATAAAAATTTGATTTGACCGAACACTTTTTAACACAACAAATAAATGAGTGAAAAAAAAATATCACGACAATTTGATCACATCGCCACATACTCATTACATAAAATACAGAAATACCGTATGGTGACAAGCTATTGAGACACTAGTGTGCATGAATAAACCAAACCTTGAGCAATAATTGCCACATGAGGAGAAACAACCAACACATGAAAGCTTCATCTCTTACAAAATAAAAGACAAACACTGTATGATGACAAGCTATAGAGACACTAGTGTGCATGACCAAACCCTTGAGCAATAATTGCCACACAAGGAGAAACAACCAACACATGAAAGCTTCATCTCCTAAAAAAATTGCTAACAAAGTGTTCGACAAAATGCCTGACATCCGAATTGCTCAATGCTACTGTTTCTGGGCTCTTCAAAAAAGGGTATTACAGTGAAGTGTTGCAAGTGTTTTTAAAAACACAGGTTGGTTTGCCTACACTGACCTAAATTCCAATTGTTAATCACATGCTCAAATACAAATTATAATATGGCAACTTTCAAATAGCATTCAAGTAGTTGGTAAACGTTTCGTGTAACTCAAAACAACTTGAAAAAAGTGAGTTGACACAAAATTCTCTCGGTCCCTAACCCAGATCTTCTTACTCATTGTATGAAGTTATTAACCAAGTTCAGCAAGAGAGACGTGTCACTGGCTCAACATTTCTTGCACTGCAAACCCAAAGTAATTATCAAAATGGTTAGGGGGCTCATGGATGAAGCAAGAAATCACATCTCTGAGAGTAATAACTCCCACAACTTCGTTTTCCTCTGGTGTCACCACGTAAATCCGGTGAACTGACTTGGAAGCAAGACTGTAGATCACACTTCCAAGAGTTGAGTCAAGCATGCATGTTATTGGTGTGATGACCCTCCCAGTATCATGGGTTGTCAATACAACGGTGTTCATGAAATCCATCACAGTGAGTTGCCTGAAAGAATCAGCTGAAAATAGATAAATCACCACATACAATAGTCCCAGACTGAGTGATCCATTTGACTCGCATATAATAGTTGTTTATCCTTTTTCATCGCATATAATAAATATATAAAATTATATATTTTGCATATATTTTTATAATAATAAAAAATAGTGTGCATATAAAAAAAATAGTGTGTGTATTTGTGTCGTGTTGGTATCAATTAACGTGTGTGTTTTTCGGAGTGTAACAAATGATTTTTTGAAGTTGAAAATCAAGCTTGATGATTTTGTATAAACATGATCAATAAAATGTTCTGCATTACTGATGATACTTTTCTTCTCACAGGAGGGTCATTACTATAAACATTTATGATCCAAAGTTGCAAAGATTTATCGACAGTTTTCTGCTTTCTATTTACAAAAAGCAAGAAACAAGTTTTTGTTTGTTTAAAATAAAATAAACAACTAAAAAAAATAGAAAAAAAAAATAGAAGAAGAAAACTTGTTCGCTATACACAAATATTTTGAAGGAAAAAAAAAAAAAAAAACTGGTGAGTAGTTAAATACTGAGTTTCAACAAACCATGTTATATGTATATATGTTACCTACAGTTTTGGTAATTTAATTACACTTGGCCCCCCCAAAATTTTCATATTTTTACTCATATGCTATATTCCTTGAAATCCTTATGAGTTTTTGTGGTATTAGATACAAATTATTTTAGTTATGCTATGAAGGGACACACCACCCAAAAAAAATCTTTATTACAATCAATTGAAGTTATGTAACAAATTGTTATAGTTATATTATGAACATTAAAATTATTAATTATTGTGATTTTATTACGAATCATTGTCATTTTTGGGGTTTGCACTTAATTTTCTCTTCACTTAACCATTTTTCTCTTTCATTCATTAGTATGAAATAGCTTCAAAAACTTGTATGGAATATGATTTGGTAATTCGTTAGTATTCATGTACAGAATGAATTATGTAATATTACTTTTGATTTGCTGGTTTTTTTTTTTTTTGAACATTGGTTGTCCAGATGCCTGAAATTAATGATCGGAAAAATGTCCAGCGACCCTTAGGGTGACTCGAACTTGAGATTTAAAATTTTATACTCAAATCTTTACAATTCAATCAACTCCTAAGAGTTTAGAACACATTTAGAGTGTTATTTATTAACTTATTTTTAATAGTAATTTATTGATTTTAGTCGTTTAAACTTTGCTGGACTTGACTGCTTGAACTTGTTCATTTGCATGTTTTGGGGGCCCCCAGTAGTAAATTCCTGGCTCAGCCCCTGCCGGTGGTGCAGGAGGATGGCCACATGTGGTGGCCGACAGTGGGTGGGGGTAGCCAATGATTGATGATGGGGGGGAGGAAGGAGTGTGAAAACTTGTTTTGAAAACAAGTGAAAACACAATTTTTTTGTTTACAAAAAATTTGAAAATTTTGTAAATCAAAATCACTTTATACCAAACATGTTTTTGTTTTCAATTTCCAAAAACAAAAAAAAAAAAAAAAAATGTGAAAAAAACAGGGAAAGTACAAAAACATGAAGCAAATGAGTAACTATTGAGGTGATGCACTTGCAGGTTGGAATTTTTTCTTTTACAATACCTGAAATTAGAGAAAAGCTGAGGTTTGAGCAACAAGTGTCTGATGTCCCTTATGCTCACATTGCCGATGATCTTTTTGTTCGGACCCTCAATGACTGGAAGGCCTCCGATATGGTAATCTTTCATTTTCTTGAAAGCTTCCAAAATCAGTTCATTGCTCTGTATACTAACTACCTAACCAACACACAGAAACACACATTCTTGTAACTCCACATTCATAGCTAGCCATGTACAAGTAGTCACAGAGATCTTTACCTCATTACTAGACATGAAAGGGAGCCCGAGATCAGATACAGATTGAGCGGAAATGAAATCAAACCAATCTCTTCCTCTGCATCCATCAAGGCGCTGAACGACGGCAGATTGAGTAATGAAGTTCTTAATGGAAGGTTGGCCCGGTTCTATTACAGGTACATTCCTCAGCCTGTATTTTGATAGGAGCAATAAGACGCTCAACATAGAACTATC
This sequence comes from Camellia granthamiana, assembly GCA_036172215.1. Taxonomy (NCBI): domain Eukaryota; kingdom Viridiplantae; phylum Streptophyta; class Magnoliopsida; order Ericales; family Theaceae; genus Camellia; species Camellia granthamiana. The sequence goes on from CM069904.1 coordinate 166,209,191, forward strand.
AGTTGCAACCGGAAGGAAAGGTGCCCAACGGTAGGATTTCAGTATTGACCTCACCTGAAACAAGAAATTACATCAAATGTGTTATGCAATTGCTTGATGGTCAAGTAGGCTAATGCCAATTTTTTCTTCAGTGTCATATTTCTAGACTCTTTCTGAATCATGACACACCATTACTGAATGCAGGGGATGCTAGTCATTTCCATGTGGCGGACTGTGTTCCACCGTCTCTCTTAGAACTAATTTGTGTTAGGAGAGATCTTGAAACATGGTCCAATAATTGGTTTCATAACCATGTTGTCATGGGTTTGAATCATGGGAGTGTTATCATAATGGAGGGATTGTTGGGTACACAATGTTGCTCTCGCTCCCCAATAATTTGTCTTATTACTTGCCCCCTCAACTAAAATCTTGGCTCCACACTAGATGTTATCAGATTGCAGAGAAATCTTATTTAAATACTTGGAACTTACAGCGGTCGACTTGAAAGGTTCTTCTTCAAGAATGACTTTGTAAAAGTCCTCCCCCAACTTATCAGCCGCCGTGGCAGCATCTTTTCCTATCCCTTTATCAGCAGCCAAACCACCAGCCACTGCTGCACCAACTGCAGTGACGGCCAGCCCAGCGATCGCAGCAGGACCTGTTGCGCCCAACACAAGGGCCCAAAGAGCGCCAACGGCACCAGCACCGACCCCAGCAGCGGTGGCCGAACTGGCCGTCAAGGCAGCCGCAGCGATTTCAGCACTCTCCAACACCCACAAAACAATGGCTGAGTAATCGATGATTCCCAAATACCTCTCTCTCCAATCCACACTGTTTCCCGCATCAGGGTTTCTTACTGGAGCTGACAAGATGTTGTGTTGGGATAAAATTTTGACCGTGTTGGAAATGGACGTGTCTGCTAGAATCTCGATCACTATAAAAGAAATGTTGAACAATGTTATTTCAGTGACTTGGGTGGGTGTGACATTGTTTGATTTCGTTTTCAGAATATATTTTCTGAGATTTTTCAAAAAAAAAAAAATATAAGAACTAATTTAGTGAAAAAATGAAGAAGAAAAAGCACTCATTATATTCATATGGTTTTTAAGAGTGAAAATAATTTTAAAAAACTTGAAAATATCTTAATGGTGTTTATTTTTGACAAACTAATTTCTATTTATCAAAAAAATTCAGAAAATAGATTATTATGAAAATGAAAGCAAATAGAGCTGGCACCATGTGCGAGTTGATAAATAACTGTCATTACCGTGGCCTCCGGGAACTTCTGGGAAGGATGAAACGGGAATTCTTGCAAATGCGGCTGTCAAAGTCTCTTGTAATGAAAGCGGCAATTTCTTCCGGCTTTGGATGGTCTCAAAGTAAGCATCACAGCTTTCGAGGTTTGAACTTTCCTTTCGCATTTCTGTGTGCGCCATACCTATGTGCATATCAAACATGTTAAATCGAACTCTCTTTGATGCTTCATGAAAGTATTTCAAGTACAAAGTTATAAAAATAAGGACTATATCCTCCAACTTATATTAAAAAAATGAGTTCCTTTTAGATCAATGGCAACCGTTGCATTGTCATCATATCGTATTAACGTTTGTTTTTATTTGTTCGAGCATGTAAATAAATTGTGTATACTGTCCAAGTAATTGATGTCAATCATCAAACAATAACCGAATAGGGAGATTCTATTGTGCACAAATGTCAAGGTACATATTTCATTTGCCCTAGGTAACTGCTAGAGTGGAAAATCTTTATCACACTATAGTTTTCATCTTGAGGACAAAGATTTTACAATGTGTGGTTAATCTAAGTTGGGAAAATAGTTTAATTTTTTCCATGTCCAAGTCGGGTTTAGGTATATCTATCGGCATTAAGCTTATTGAATATCATTTTAGGGCCCCTTAATCTTCAATATCTGTAGTTGTGGATGTACATTTTACACTAATAGGAAGTGTCACATAAATTCTTGTGTAATAATTAGTTATTTTAATCATGGTTTGGCTTGAAAGCATATCGGCAAAGCGGTTCTTATGCTTGAACTCGCTCAAAATAATTTCATTCTCTAACCATAGAGCACAGCAATTGGAAATTAAAGTCTACTGAACAAAGCCAACGATTACTAAACATGCAAAAATTATCTAGTCTTCCTGTTTTTTTTAACCATGTAATTACGTAGTCCCTTGATATTTGGCGGACCACTCCTAACTTGGTGTTCCGGAAAGATAGGGTGATTATTATTCCTAAAAATGAGGGAAAACTATATAAACACACAAAAATTCCAAAAAAAAAAAAAGGGACCGAATGCTTGGCTCCACCAAGATGAATGCAGTGTTGGTAGTAATGCATTTTGTGGACTTATGTGCGAATTTTTTCTATGGACAAGATTTATAAAAATTTATTGATAGGATGGGACGCAATTCTAAAAAAAATACTATCAATCCACATATATATTCTGTATACCTAGATTTGCCCACTCAATTTAACATTTTTTTGGCAACCATTGCTGAGATGTTGAATTTGGATCTTGAATTTGAAGAGAAGATAAATAATAATAATAATAATAAATAAAATAGAAACTAATTTTTTTTTCTTTTTTCTTTTCCCTTTCCATAAATTCTCCATAGATTTTCCACTATAAAACTAGTTTCCTTTGATCGAATAATCTCTAAACTTGTAAATGAATGTGTTAAAACATGATCATCAAACAACATAGAGGATTCCAAAATTAAGGCCAATTTGTGAGATTTCATTCAATGATTGACATGTTTATATGACAATGAAAACAAACATAAATAGATATCTGCTGAGGATTAAGAAAGAACTTGCCTTTTTGGATCTCCTGATGGTTTCAGAGATGAGAAAATAACGAGGGTTTCTAAATTTGTTGCCGGACACTAATTCCTCTGTTTTCTTTACTCTTCACAAAATTAGTTATATGTATATGCTTGAGATTATGGTGCGACACGTGTATTGAGGAGACACGTGTCACAAGCTGCTGAGGGATAGGTGTAAAGATCTCTCAATTTTCTAGATGTACAAAATTCAAAAATATATTTTAAAAAAATATTAAATTCTTTTCTTTTCTTTTTTTTGGATAAATTCTTTTTAGGGTTTTTTATTGATAAATCCCATCTACAGATGTTCTATCCCAATAAGTCCACAAAGAAAAATTATAACCTAATCAGTCCCATGTATTTATACTTTTATTCCATAAGGTCCTTTTTTCCTGATTTATATACTTTGAAGCTCACTACTGTAGAAGTTCATATTGATGAAATGGGTATAGGAGATTCACATGATTAAAACATACAACAACAACAACATCTGAGATAATTGGCTTGGCCTAACATTTTTCATTCCTATGTAAATGTTCACAGCTTTTGACAACACAACGTAATTGCCACTGCATTATTTTTGGGTGAACAAAACCATATATTTGGAGATTGGGATTGAGGGGTTCACATTAACAATTAGAGCATGAACAATAAAAATATGAAGTTCCACACATTGTATGAATAAAAACATGGGATATTGGAAGTTCACAATGGTGTAATTTGAACAAGAAATTTAGGGTTTACATACAAGATTGGTGAGATTACTTACTCTTTTTTCATATTGACGGTTGGGTTGTCACAAATGGTCATCGATGGTGATTTTAACGAAGATGGAACTTCAAGATGTTCACTAATGGTGATTTCCACGTTTCCGTAGACAGATGGCGGAGGTATGACGAAGCCGACGATGAGACGTTGCGACGATGGAACAATGAGATGCGTATGGGTGTGAGACGATATGGAATACGATTTTGGATTTTCGGAAGGGTGGAGATATTGTGTGTGATTTTCTGCAAAAAAGAGAGGGGAAGAGGGACAGTAATTTGATTCAAAAATAGAGGGGAAGAGGAAAAGGGTGTTTTGGTCTCTAATATAAAATAGGACCTGATGGAATAGTAGAAAACACTATGGGGTTTATGGAATAGGATTCTTAGAGAATGGACTTATTAAAAAAGCTCCCATTTATCAATAAAAAAACCCTTGAAATTTGTTTGGTATGTAAGTTAAATATTTTGATAATTAAAATGTAAATTTTTTTAAAAAAAATCTTCTCATTTTAAATAATTATGATTTTTTAAATTAAGTTATTTTTACATTATAAACTATAAAGATAAGCTCCATTCAACTTTATTTATTGATTCTCAAAATTAAAAAAGTTATAAGCATCATATTTTACTTTTAAAGTCACAAGAAGAGGCAACATCTCTTGATCTCTTGATCTTAATTATAAGAGAAAGTTTAGAGCCTTGTAATTTGCTTAATTTTAATACAAGTAATTTACTTTAGTAAATTCTTATGTATTGTTAACATTTCAGTTTCTTTGTAGATTTGTTTTGTTAACATAAGATATAGATCGTTTTTCGAAATTGATGAGAATGACGGTTTTTCGAGATTGATGAGAATGACGATTCAGTGCACGAGACTCTTATTAAAGAGAAACATAATTTGAAGAGAGATAGATGTATGCATTGCCAAAATAAGAATTTTTGAGTCAACGTAAATTTTCTCAGACCACAAAAGAAGTAATTGCATTGCTGATGTAAAAGCTTGGTTAGATGTGATACCCATAGTTTCAATGATCCCGGCCCAAGACTTCTGAAGAAGTAATTTTGGCATTCTTGAGGCTGTTGATTGATGAGAACTCCACCCTCACAAACAGTACTCGAAGAGCCGACCCTAGTCCCATGAAGGGCATCGTGGCATTGTAATATAAATGGCATCATATACCCGCACATTTGTGGTCAACTATGACCTGCTATACCATCTCTACCCCGTCTCCCAAGCCTCTACTACTCTTACCACACTGCCACAGTTCCCTTCATGGGATTACAATTGACTCTGATACTTCTTGTAACGCTAAAGGCAAGATGATGCCTAAAACCAAATTGTTAGTTGTAGTCTACTTGGTTCGTTATATACCATACTAATATTTTATTTTACATATATATGGAATATCACATATGACCTAAAATTTTAGGATTGGACAAAGTTAATTAGACAACCCATCGATCTTTTACAGGTTTATGAGCGGTGCAGCCCAAAAGGCACTGTGTGCTTGCCTTCAACAATTTTTACAGTCAATCACCCCAACCCCAACCCCAACCCCAACCCCAACTCAAAAAATAAAAAAAAACAATAAAAAAAAAAATCATAAGAATGAGGGTGGAAAAAAAACACGGTAAAATGTGAAAATCTGTTCATTGAAAATATTTGTCCTAAAAGCAGCCACTGCAAAATCCAACTTGACTTCACATTCATATAGAAAAGGGAAAACAAAGAAAACTAACAAAAAAAAAATTGGGACCCTTTTACCTAGAAACAGGCCAATATAGCTCCCAAATTTCAATCTCACCCTCCTAGAAAAATTAAAATAAAAAAAGGGAGCTTTTTTAATAAGTCCATTCTCTAAGAATCCTATTCCATAAATTCCATAGTGTTTTCTACTATTCCATCAGGTCCTATTTTATATTAGAGACCAAAACACCCTCTTCCTCTTCCCCTCTATTTTTGAATCAAATTACTGTCCTTCTTCCCCTCTCTTTTTTGCAGAAAATCACACACAATATCTCCACCCTTCCGAAAACCCAAAATCGTATTCCATATCGTCTCACACCCATACGCATCTCATTGTTCCATCGTCGCAACGTCTCATCGTCGGCTTCGTCATACCTCCGCCATCTGTCTACGGAAACGTGGAAATCACCATTAGTGAACATCCTGAAGTTCCATCTGATGGGTGGTCTTGGGCCTCTCTCAACCCCAAAAGCTAGCTCAAGAGGTGAGGCTTTCCCTCACACTTATAAACTGACCACCAGCCCCTTCCACAACCGATGTGGGATAACCCCAACAATCTCCCCCTCACACATCGGGCCCTGGGTCGGAGCAGCGACAACCCGTTTCTCCCGTGGACTATTGGGCTGAGACTTGTTGGAAAAACCTGGGCTCTGATACCAGTTGTTAGGGAAAATATGTGATTCCCCACAAGTAAATCAATCAATGGGAATAAAAACTAATGCGGAAAAATTAAATCAAAGGCAACACAAGAATTTTTACGTGGTTCCCTCAATGTGAGGTACGTCCACGGGATCGAAATCCGATTCCACTATCAACCAAATCAGTTCCAAACGATTACAAACGAGACACTAATGGTCTCACAAAACCACCCTTAGGTGAATTCCAAATAATCACAAATAAACAAGAGGAAAGACCTCACCAAATAGATGAACCAAAATCTTCAGAACCAAAGTTGAAGAAGCCCCAAAATAACGAACCAAACACCAACCGAAGATGCTCTAAAACCCGAGCTTCAAAAAAAACGAAATTGACCCAATATCAATCTTCGGCACTGTTCTCCAAGAGATGTAAAGCCGCCGCACCTTTTTGTCTTAGGGAAAAAACAATACAAAATCATATTTGTGCATCTAGGGTTTTTAATCAAACCCTTAGTTATTTCCAAATTAGGTTGGGTCTCCATAAATTAAATATAATATATAAAAATATATTATAATTAATACTAAACCAAATTAAACTCTTTTTCCAAAACCAATTGGGTCCCACACTCCAATAAGGAGGTATACCCAACAATTCTCCCCCTACCGACTTAGGTGGAGAGATCAACCATACCCGCCAAAGTTCGACACTTTAAATGTTTGTCCCTCGACAAAGCCTTTGTCAACATATCTGAAATATTATCATCTGTGTAAACCTTTTCGAGTTGTAACAATTTCGAATCTAACACATCACGAATCCAATGGTATCTCACATCAATGTGTTTCGATCTCGAATGAAAAGTAGAATTTTTACTCAAGTGAATAGCACTTTGACTATCACAATAAAGCACATACTTTTCTTGCTTTAAACCCAACTCTTGCAAAAATTTCTTCAACCATAACTCTTCTTTGCAAGCTTCTATAATGGCAATAAATTCAGCTTCGGTAGTTGAGAGAGCAACACATTTCTGTAATTTAGATTGCCATGCCACAGCTCCCCCTGCAAAAGTCATCAAATACCCCGAAGTAGATTTCCTAGAATCAACATCACCAGCCATGTCAGAATCTGTGAACCCATCAAGCATCGGCTTACCATCCCCAAAACACAAACACACCTTCGAAGTCCCTTGAAGATATCTTAGAATCCATTTTACCGCTGCCCAATGTTCTTTACCCGGATTAGAAAGAAAACGACTTACCACACCAACAGCGTGAGCAATATCCGGCCTTGTACAAACCATGGTGTACATCAAAGAACCAACTGCTGAAGCATAAGGAACTTTGAGCATCTCTTCTTTGTCTTTCTCACTTGTAGGACATTGATTCGAACTAAGCTTGAAGTGACCTGCAAGTGGACAACCAACCGGCTTTGCTTTATCCATGTTGAACCTCTCAAGAACTTTCTCAATGTAGCTCTCTTGAGATAACCAAATCAGTCCCTCTTTGCGATCACGAACAATTTTCATACCAAGAATTTGCTTTGCCGGTCCCAAATCTTTCATAGCAAAAGATTTACTCAACTCTAACTTCAACTTGTTAATCATGGTAGAATCTTGACCCACAATTAACATGTCATCAACATAAAGTAGAAGAATAATAAATTTGCCATCCGGGAAATTTTTCACAAACACACAATGGTCCGAAGTGGTTTTAGAAAAACCATTATTCATCATGAAAGAGTCAAATTTTTTGTACCATTGCCGTGGAGCTTGCTTGAGACCATACAAGCTTTTCTTCAATTTGCAAACAAATTTCTCTTTCCCTTTCTCCACAAAACCTTCTGGTTGCTCCATGTAAATTTTTTCTTCAAGATCACCATGAAGAAATGCGGTCTTCACATCAAGTTGCTTAACTTCAAGGTTCATACTTGCAGCCATGCCAAGTACAACCCGAATAGAAGACATCTTCACAACCGGTGAGAAAATCTCATCAAAGTCAATACCTTTCTTTTGCCCAAAGCCTTTCACAACAAGACGTGCTTTGTACCTCAGATTCTTGCCATCATTCTTCAATTTGAAAACCCACTTATTTTTCAAAATTTTCCTCCCCTTAGGCAACTTCACTAAGTCATAGGTGTGATTTTCAAGTAAGGAGTTCATCTCCTCTTCCATGGCCTTTTTCCAATCACCTTTCTTTGCATGCTCAATTGCTTCTTGGTAGCTCTCGGGCTCCCCTTGATCAGAAATCAATACAAATTCATTGGGAGGATACTTTCTTGAAGGTTGTCGGTCCCTTGTAGATTTCCTCAACTCAAGTTGTGGTGGCGGTTCTTGAGTTGGATGCTCTTCCTCAATTTCTGGCTCAACTTCATTAGGATTAGCATCATCCTCTACATCTTCAATAGGTGGTTGCACATCTCCCCCATTTTCATCATCAACTGAAGATGAAGGAGATGGATCTATGTCAATGAGATCACTAGTTTTTGGCTCCGGTTGATCACCTTTGCCAAAGTCTTCAATTGTTTGGTCTTCAAGAAACACAGCATCACGGCTTCGAATAACTTTCTTGTCGACCGGATCCCACAATCTATACCCAAATTCATCACGCCCATAGCCAAGAAAAATGCATTGTCTTGACTTACTATCAAGCTTGGACCTCTCATCCTTTGGAATGTGAACAAAAGCTCGGCAACCAAACACTCTCAAGTGCTCATAAGACACATCTTTGCCAATCCAAACTCTTTCAGGAACATCATCATTCAAAGGATAGGAAGGAGACAAATTGATCACGTCAACCGCTGTCTTCAATGCCTCACCCCAAAAGGATCTTGGCAATTTAGCTTGTGAAAGCAAACACCTTGTTCTTTCCACAATGGTGCGGTTCATCCTCTCGGCAACTCCATTTTGTTGAGGAGTCTTCTTAACTGTCTTTTGATGCCGAATACCTTGGTTGCGACAATACTCATCAAATGGCCCAATGTATTCACCACCATTGTCTGATCGGATGCACTTCAATTTCTGCCCTGTTTCTCTTTCAACCATGGCTTGAAAATGCTTAAATACTTCTAGAACTTGATCTTTAGTTTTTAGTAGATAAGCCCAAACTTTCCTTGAATAATCATCAATGAAAGTAACAAAATAAAGTGCACCACCATGTGTTCTAACTTTTAAAGGACCACAAACATCCGAATGAATCAACTCCAAAACTTTTTCTTTTCTAGAAGCAATATTTTTATGAAAAGAAACTCTATGTTGTTTACCCGCCAAACAATGAACACAAGTTTTAAGATGTGTACCTTTCAAACCGGGTAGAAGCTCTTTCTTGAACAAAACTTGTAGCCCCTTTTCACTCATGTGCCCAAGTCGCTTGTGCCACAATTCAGTAGAAGTATCATTTTCAAGTGCATTGACAACACCTTTACAAATTTTTCCTTGCATCGAATAAAGTGTATGAGTCTTCTTGCACTTAGCCACCACCAAAGAACCCTTTGTGAGCTTCCATATTCCATCACCAAATTTGTTGTTGAAGCCTTCATCATCTAGCTTCCCAGTAGAGATCAAATTGAGGCGAATGTCGGGAACATGCCTCACATCTTTAAGCAACAATTTGCAGCCCAAATTTGTTTCCAAGCAAACATCACCCATGCCGATAATCTTGGACAAACCTTCATTACCCATTCGAACAGAACCATAATCTCCTGCAGTGTAGGTAGTGAAGAAATCAACTCGAGAAGTCACATGAAAAGAAGCGCCAGAATCAATCACCCAACTGCTCTCTTGGCCCACAAAATTGATACAATCATCTTCACAAACGACCATGAGATCATCGGTAGTAACTGCCATTGTGTCTTCTTGCTTCTTATCCACACTTTTGTCACGCCTTTTCTCCTTATTCTTAAGCTTTCGGCATTCCCGCTTCATGTGCCCTTTCTCATGGTAATAATAGCACTCAACGTCTTTCTTTGAAAAAGAACCATCTCTTGACTTGTCACTATTACTCTCAATGGGTCCATACAAATCTTTACAAAATAATATGTCCTCTATTTTAGTTTTCCAAGTTACCCGATTGCTTCCATTGAAGCTAGACATACGACCCACATTCCCCTCCATTGATTTACACAAATAAATAAACCCCAATAAACCGTAAGCTCTGATACCAGTGATGGGTGGTCGTGGGCCTCTCTCAACCCCAAAAGCTAGCTCAAGAGGTGAGGCTTTCCCTCACACTTATAAACTGACCACCAGCCCCTTCCACAACCGATGTGGGATAACCCCAACACCATCTTCGTCAAAATCACCATCGATGACCATTTGTGACAACCCAACCATCAATATGAAAAAAGAGTAAGTAATCTCACCAATCTTGTATGTAAAGCCTAAATTTCTTGTTCAAATTACACCATTGTGAACTTCCAATATCCCCTGTTTCTATTCATACAATGTGTGGAACTTCATATTTTTATTGTTCGTGCTCTAATTGTTAATGTGAACCCCTCAATCCCAATCTCCAAATATATGGTTTTGTTCACCCAAAAATAATGCAGTGGCAATTACGTTGTGTTGTCAAAAGCTGTGAACATTTACATAGGAATGAAAAATGTTAGGCCAAGCCAATTATCTCAGATGTTGTTGTTGTTGTATGTTTTAATAATGTGAATCTCCTATACCCATTTCATCAATATGAACTTCTACAGTAGTGAGCTTCAAAGTATATGATCTTATTCATTCAATGTGTGAACTTCATATTATATCTATTATTGCAAACATAGATGATGTGAACATTCACATTACTGTTCATTACTGGATAAACTTACATTAGTAGACACTGATGTGAACATTCACATCAGTGTATAATTATGTGAATGTTCACAATACTGTCACTATTGATATTGTTGATTGTTGATGTCCATAGAACCCCCAATCTTCACTCAATAATATGATGGAATATGATGTAAACATTCACATTGTGACATTAATGTCAGACTTGTTGGTGTTGTTGGGTGTTGTTTGGTACTGTTAGTTCCACCCTTTGTTTTTCAGCCAATTATAACATAATGTGATCACCCATGTAAACATTTACATTGCCCTATAACTGTTGTTGTTTTCGGAATTGATTTTGCAAACATAGATGATGTGAACATTCACATTACTGTTCATTACTGGATAAACTTACATTAGTATACACTTATGTCAATGTCGGACTTGTTGGTGTTGTTGGTTATTCATGGTGATCAAATAATTACAACCTTAATTTTGGATCGTTGTCAACGTTGTTTTAGTTCAATGTGAATTCTTGTAGGCATGTTGTAAATAATAACATCTTATTGTTTCTCTTGTTATTGAGTAACAATCAATGTGAACATTCACATTCTGAGGCTAGCCATTTTATAAATTTACATTATGGTGTTTGTTGTGTTGTTTGTTGATTATCTACTTTATTCTCAGTTTCGTAGTCTCAAATGTTTGTGTAACAATCAATGTGAACATTCACATTCTGAGGCTAGCCATTTCACGTGTTGTTTCCTTTATGTTGTGAAATTTTGTTCGTGTCAATATGAAAAATCAACATATATTGATGTTGTCTCACTCCTATTTGTACCCTAGCAGTAATGTGAGTAACAATCAATGTTTGTGTTGTTTGTTGATTATCTGTTATTGAGTAACAATCGATGTGAGCATTCACATTCTAAGGCTAGCCATTTCACATGTGTTGTTTCCTTTATGTTGTGAAATTTTGTTTGTATCAATATGAAAAATCAACATATATTGGTGTTGTCTCACTCCTATTTGTACCCTAGCAGTAATGTGAGTAACAATCAATGTTTGTGTTGTTTGTTGATTATCTGTTATTGAGTAACAATCAATGTGAGCATTCACATTCTAAGGCTAGCCATTTCACATGTGTTGTTTCCTTTATGTTGTGAAATTTTGTTTGTATCAATATGAAAAATCAACATATATTGGTGTTGTCTCACTCCTATTTGTACCCTAGCAGTAATGTGAATATTCACATCTCTAATTTCAATGTCAATATTCACATTATGAATATAATGTAGATATTCAATTTCTAACATCAATGGAATATGACAGAGCTGTTGGTATTGTTGTGTGTTGATGGTTATAAACCAATTAGAGCTCCTAATCTTGGATGATTGTCAACTCTCTTTTGGTTCAATGCCTATTCCATTATACATAATCTATACAATATTTAAAGGGTGATCAAATATGATGTGAATATGGTGTAAATATTGACATTGATGTAAATATTTACTTCAATGTCAATATTCACACTATGAATATAATGTAGATATTCAACTTCTAACATCAATGGAATATGATGTAAATATTTACAGAGTTGTTGGTATTGTTACGTGTTGATGGTTATAAACCAATTAGAGCCCCTAATCTTGAATGGTTATTAACTTTTTTTTGGTTCAATGTGTATTCCATTATATATAATCTGTATAATATTTAAAAGGTGATCAAATATAATGTGAATATGGTGTAAATATTGACATTGATGTAAATATCTACTTCAATGTCAATATTCACATTATCAATATAATGTAGATATTCAACTTCTAACATCAATGGAATATGATGTAAATATTTACAGAGTTGTTGATATTATTGTGTGTTAATGGTTATAAAACAATTAGAGCTCCTAATCTTGGATGGTTGTCAACTCTCTTTTGGTTCAATGTGTATCTCATTATACATAATGTCAATATTTACATCAGACTGCTATATATTGGTAATGACTTGTTTGTCTTAAATTGTCATGTGTAATACACTCTTTTGTAATACACTCCATATCTCCTCCCTTGTGTCAATGTTAGATTTGTTAATGTTGTTGGTTGTTGATGGTGATGAAATAATTACATTCTGAACATAATGCCAATATTCACATTCTAACATCAATGTCAATATTCACCTCCTGTTATCAATGGAATATGATGTAGATATTAACAAAGTTGTTAGTATTGTTACTTGTTGATGAAGAGCCCCTAATCTTGGATGGTTGTCAACCCCTTTTTTGGTTCAATCTGAATTTTATTGTACATAATGTTAATATTTACATCAGATTATTAGATATTGATAATGACTACAGACCAATGGTAAGCCTTACATCAATTTGTACACATTTTCCACAACCATTATACACACCTAAATTTCAAATTCTAACAATAACAACTTTGCATTTTCAGGGTGGATTGCGGGCCTGCAGTGTGTTACATCATCAGGGCGCATGTATACCGTGAGGAAATTGTTGACAGCCTTAATGGCTTTGAATGGTGTCAAATAAGAGACTCATTGTACACATTTTTCTGAATCACACAAAGACAGTGCAGTATGAAAACCTATAGGTGGGGGGTGTCCACCTGTAATTGTTATCCATAATTGTTATCCACATTTAAGACAATTTAGTATCAATAGTTTTGACATATTGGAGCAGACTAGCTTAAGTGTAAATCAATTCTGTATCAATGCTTGTACTCCAATTTTTCATTCAATATATGTATATGCATTTTGAGGCCTATTTCGTGTTGATCATTCACATGGATGTGAATATTACTTAAAATATTATTGTAACACAATGTGACTGGTGTGAATATCATATTTCTTAACACATCAGTGAATATTCGCAGCAAATAATTTGATGATGTTAATAGTTACAGATGATGTGAATATTCACATCATATGTTTTTATGTTGTAAATGGTAACAGGCATGTCAACATTCACACTGCGCCCATGCATACATCATGATATACACAATAACATCCCATTTTGCTATTAGAAAATGCTCATAATGACAATTCGTAATATAAATCTGAATATTCACATCAAATGATTTGGTAATGTGAATCATTATAATGATATAAATATTCAGTGGTAACAAGAATGTGAATATTCACATCAAATAGCATATTGCAGATGATGTGAATGTTCACATCATATGTTTTCATGTTGTAAATGGTAATAGACATGTCAATATTCACACCGCGCCCATGCATGCATCATAATATACATAACAACATCCCGTTTTGCTAGCAAAAAACACTCACAATGACAATTCATAATACAAATCTGAATATTCACATAAATGATTTGGTAATGTGTTGGTAATGTGAATGGTTACAGTGATATAAATATTCATATTAACTACTTTGATACTATCAATGGTAACAAGAATGTGAATATTCCCATTACACACATGCATGCCTCACAATATACATGACCAAGAAAAACCCATATCCCCATATAACCAACCCAAATTTAATTTAGATAATGATGTTGAAAGCAAGAAATAGATCATACAATCATTCATATACATTCACATTCTTAATGCGATGTGAATATTCACCACATTAAAAAAAAACAGAGCCATAGCTTAACCATATAACCAGCCAAAATCCATAACCCCATACAACCAAAAAAAACTTGCATGTCCATCAATTCTAGAAAATAAAATTGGAAGCAAAAAACAGAACATACAGCCCTTCATATAAATCCAATCACAAATGACATGCATCCATTACATACTAACCTTAAGACAATGTAATCAAACAGAGCACAGTATTCGTCTTCTCCAAATTCAAAAATCTCAATCTCTCAAAAAATAAAAAAACCATCACACAAATCCTCCTCTGTATCTTCATAATTTTCGTCTCCATCTTCATCATTATCACTATTATTAACACCTCTTACAATTCCACCATTATAGCAATCAAAATCAAACCAAACACTCCTCATCTTTTTATAAAGAAAGCTACATTATTGTATCAGAAACCTCATTCTTCACAATTCTAACACTCATTTCTTAAGCTTCCAAACAATATGAAATGTGAACATTCACATTGATTGACAGAAAAACCAAAAGTAATGGCAGCAATAGAACTATAAATCCAAAAAAAAAAAAAAAAAATCAATCTCTCTGAAAACAAAAAATTATCACCCACATCTTCAGCTTCGTCATATCACTATCATTAACAACTCGTGTATTTTCACCATTCCACCAATCCAAATCAAATTAAACCCACATTCGAAGAATAAGTATTCAAATCCATCTCGTCTTTCCCTTTGATTCAATCCAGTTGAATGTGGGTTTTAGTCAATCTACTGAACAAGTTTGTAAGCCGTTACCCCTGTTTCTTTGATTCAAATCCTTTTCTCTTCCTTTGATTTCTGGCTGAAATCATAACTATGGCAAAAAAAAAAAAAAAAAAGCATAAACTCTGAATCATCATCTTCTCTTCTACAGGAATGAAATCGTATCGCAATGAAACACTACCGTGAACTATGTGCCGTCGTCTTCTCTCTTATAGGAACGAAATCCTTCTACAACAAAAACAGAGGGAAACATGTATATTATTTTGTATATAATATATATCAACATATAGAAAAAAGGGTATAATAGTCCAATAAAAAATATAAATCAGGAAAAAAGGACCTTATGGAATAAAAGTATAAACACATGGGACTGATTAGGTTATAATTTTTCTTTGTGGACTTATTGGGATAGAACATCTGTAGATGGGATTTATCAATAAAAAACCCTTAAATGAAATGTATCTAAAATTCGAAAATTAATTTTATTTGTTTAGATATGATTTTTTTATTTTTCTGAGTATTCTTGGCTTAATTTGCGTTGGATTGCGCGAGCGGAACATTTGTCGAAGGCAGAGGAACAGAGAAATCTTTCTCACAGTCACAGAGCCCGCTCTCTGTGATCGGAATTGAAGCCGTCGACGCCGGAGCCGGAGCCGAAGAAGAAACAACCTCTCAAGGTATGTATGTTCCTGTCTCAACCTTTTCCATCTATCTTCTTCCAAAGATTTCTCTTTTTTTTTTTTAGATTTTCTTTAACCCAAAACCCTAAAATTAGATTATATGGAGGCTTTAATCCTTACACTCCCACTGAACTAGATTTAAAATTGCATATATAGGTTGGGGATTTGCAAATGTTTTCGTTGGTCGTAATTTGGGGATTTCTTTTATTTATTTATGTTTTTCGTGACAATCAATCTTGGTCAGCTGGATTCATTTGCAATTTCTCACAAAAAATAAAGTATATGGGTATTGTGTTTGTATTCCAACAATGGGTATTTATCATTTTGTGTTTTGGTAATAAAAATATGTATTTATGTGATCACATGCAAATTGCAATTGAAGTTTATTGGAGATGAATTAGAGAGTTCTTCTAGATCTTGCACTTCTGTTGTTGTTCTGTTTGCTTGATTTTGCTCTGAGCTTTGTATGAATATTTGGATTTTGTTTGTGAGTTCTTCTCTAGAAAACTTTTTTTTTTTTTTTGTAGAGCTAGTATTGGGAAAGTTGCATTGTGCTGGGGCATGGTTGAGGATTAATTTTAATTTTGATGGCACTTAATCATAAATTTGTTTGTGGGGAAGGGGTTTAAAGTGTCATTCACAGTAATGTTTCCTTTCTTGGTTCTTTCTTTATTTTTTCTTTTTTTTCTTTGAAATACAAAATCGTGTACTCATGTTTTGTGGGTACAGCTGTTGTTTTAGTTAGAAAGCACAGTACTTCAAGATTACCTTATGGAGGAACACTTACTAACATTTTGTTCTCCCTCTCTCTCCCTCTCTCTCTCTCTATCTCGGTAGCAGTTGAGAGCCACAGAGATATAGGGAGGCTGAGGATGAGTAAACTAAACAAATCAAGCTCTGAATTGGACTTGGATCGACCAAACATCGAAGATTATCTCCCCTCTGGTTCCATTCAAGAACCTCATGGCAAGCTTCGCCTGTAATCTCTCTCTCTCTCTGTATGTCTGTGAGTGTGTGAGCTTATATTTTTCTGTAAATTAATTCTCTGAACAAATTTGCTCAGGCGTGATCTACTTGACATCTCACCAACTCTGACGGAGGCAGCTGGTGCCATTGTTGATGTTAGTTTAATTTCTCTTTCTCTTCTTTTTGTTGCTGTCTTTGACACAACTCTCTTTTTTAATTATTTTTTATAGGTATAATAATTCCCTCTCTCTTCTTTTCTTCTGACCTACTTGTGATTTTTATTGTCATTTTTTCCTTTTCTCTTTGATTATGCTATATTTGTGGCCCTCCATTTGGTTTTTGTGTTTAGCATTTCAAATGGTGTAATTGTCATCATTCGCACTTGTGTCATGTGCTTGTAATTTATTTTTCGGTTGCTATATAAGAATAATTATGATTAGCTTCTAAGTGTTTTCAAGTACTAACAAATGTTTTAATGATCGTCTAGCAAATTTTATGAGTTGCTTTTTTGTCTATTTGTATAATCATGTTATTCAAATTGGTTCTAACAGAGTTTGCAGGAGTATGGTTTCAACTTAGAATTTCAGGCTGCATGTTAACAAAACTTTTTCCCATTTTACTGCAATATTATATTGGGTTATTCAGAAGAAATCATTTCATAGAACTTTATGGATGTCATATTACCTCGTTAAATTGTGGTGTGGGCTATATATATTTTTTTCAAGTTCGCCAGCCACTCTTTGCATTTCTTGTCCATGTATCATCTTAGGGATGACAACGGGGAGGAGACGGGTTTGTGGTGCCCTGGCCCCTCACAAATTAAATCAAGGTGAGTTAAATGGGGAGGTAGCAGGGGCAGGGGTGGGGACAGGTTAATTTTGCAACTTTAGGAATGGCGGTGCTATTTAAAAGTGAGAGATGACATGGTATATTACGGATAAGGATTATTTATCAAAAAAAAAAAGTGATGGGAATTCATAGAGGTAAGATGAGATAAAGAAGTGAAAATGAGTGTTAAGTGTTATATTTTGGTGGTCTTACTATATGTATATTATATACATTCAAAGAGATTTAACAAATCTAATCACTGCATTTTGCTTTTCATGCCTGCTTATGTTAAGCTGAAAGAACTAATGAATGATGAAGAGAAGCTTTTCTCCAGCTGACAATTTTTTGCTACTGTTGTTGATTATGCAATTTGAGGTGAGAATTTCAGAGAGAGACAGAGAAAGAGAGTGATGGACTTTGGTTCAAGGCCCACCCAAGGAGGTAGAAGCTTCTTAGGCGAGCACATACCTAATATCAGTGACCCATGTACTCTGTGGCCATTCTTTTCTTATTTTTAAGGGCAAATTACATATACCCCCCTTGAGGTTTAGCAAAATTACAGATACCCTCTGAGGTTTGAGAAATTACAGATACCCCCTGAAGGTACTATTTGCATAACAAATTAGGGGGCAAATTGTTATAAAAATATAAATCTCAGGGGGCAATTTGTTATGAAAATATAAACCTCAGGGGGTATCTGTAATTTCCGAAACTTCAGGGGGTATCCGTAATTTAGCTAAACCTCGAGGGAGGTATATGTAATTTGCCCTGTTTTTAAAGAATATTTTGCCCCTTTCCCAATACCCTGGTTCCTTAAATTTAGATTGCATTAGTTTGAGATAAGTTAACATATTCTGTACTAATGTGGGACTTTTTCATAAAACTGGACATTGCAGCATGGGTGTTACAATCCACCATCCAGGGATATGTCAACGCGTTGAACACTATGAAATACTTAGTTGCATAAGTTTGCATCATTCAAGATTAGCATAGCACCATGTTGGATTCTAAGTGACATTTTAGTGGCCGCCTTTATAGTAGATCTTATATATATTTATTTATTTTGGAGTTGGTTTTTGATATAATCATTGTGAGCGTTGCATGCATCTGATTGGGAAATTTATGTCATTTTCATCAGAACATTCTCAAATATTTGGATGACCATGAAAATCAAGTCACAGCTTTAAAAGATGATGAGTTGAAAATGAAAATGGTAAGCCAGAATAAAACTTCTGACAACTATCCCCATAAGATTCACGTTGGAAAGCAGGGGAAACGTGGATTATCTATGCTTTACACAAACTGCTTAGCAAATTTGAGATTCTTATGCAAGTTACTCACGATGATCTTGTTTGCAACTTGAGTCCCAAGTTAGCTCGAGTTATGCAATAATTCATTCCATTCTTGGTACATTAGATAATTGCATCCTCAATACATCAAGAAAGAGGGTCTTTCATGCTATTTGGATTTTTTTTTCATTCATTCTTTCTTTTTTTTTTGTTTTTGTTTTTTGGGGTATTATTGTACTTATGCTTCTCCTTTGGTTTTTGACACATTACTTTGTTGAAAGAATGGTATCTATATTGATATGTTGACAGTGAAATATTTTCCATTTTGACCCCACTAATTTCATTCAATTATGAGCAGGACTCTTTCACACGTTGTTTCAAGTCAATTCCTCCAGAACCTTGGAACTGGAATGTGTATTTGTTTCCGCTCTGGTGTTTGGGGGTGGTAGTTAGATATCTGATCCTTTTTCCAATGAGGTAAGCCTTTTATACTGTTGAATGACAATTCCTTTTTTTATTTAAAGCATGAAGAAATAAAGAAAGCAAAATAAATTTTGAGAAGACATTTTGGATGTTTTGTGGTTTTGTTTTTTTTTTGGTTCAAGGTTCAATTTGTAGTTATTCTATGTGAATATAACTTTCTATTCTAGTGTGCATATCTACTAATGTAGTGCTAAGAAGCACGAACACTTTTAAATTGTCAAATGCAATGATTATTTTTAATTTGATGCAATGATTCTGCATATCTTGGTGACTTGATGTAATTACGTAAGTTTAGGGGAATCAGTTGAGTCATCCAAAAGGAATGACTTATTTTTCTAGTTTAACATTGTTTTCACAGAACAGCTGTTTGGGGAGTTATTATGTGATTGCTTTTTTTTATGGGTCTTCAAATTAATGTTTGCTATGAATGTTACTTTCTAGATATTTGATGCATCTCATTTGATTATGCAGGGTTCTAGTATTGACAATAGGATGGATAGTATTTCTTGCAGCATACTTTCCGGTGCATGTCCTATTGAAAGGGCATGATAAGTTGAGGAAAAAGCTGGAGGTATGGTTGATTGCTA
The DNA here is from genome assembly GCA_036172215.1 of Camellia granthamiana. Taxonomy (NCBI): domain Eukaryota; kingdom Viridiplantae; phylum Streptophyta; class Magnoliopsida; order Ericales; family Theaceae; genus Camellia; species Camellia granthamiana. The sequence continues at coordinate 166,229,109 of CM069904.1, forward strand.
GTTTACTTGAGGCTCTTTGCTATTGTTTCTTGTCTATTTGTACATGCACTATTGTTAGAGTAGGCACATAAAGGTCTGGTTTTGATTATTTTTATGGCCCGATGGTTATGTTTTGAAGTTGTTGATCTGTGTATTGACATGTCAATTATTATGCATTGTTGAAAGACCTCAGTGAATTTTGTATAAAATTTTGAGGATAATTTGAACTATTGGCATTAGAAAATTCTGAAATGTCAATGATACTGTGGCATGTATTGATATGTGAATGTGTATGCATGCACCGCCTTATCACTTACAGCTAACATAGGACTTCTTAGTTTTACACTGACTTTGTTTCTTGTTAGATCTGCAATTCGTAATAGCCATTGCATCACTTGCCTCTTCCATACATAGTGCTCTGATTTGCGAACTGGCGAATTGAGAGCAAAAAATAGGGTCAAATCCGTGAATTCACTTGGATTTGACTGATTCTCTTTTACTTCTACTCTGCTTCTTTTATTTTCCATTTAATGTGATTTACATACATAATGAAAAAAACAATAAGTTGTGTAATCAGAGTTTATTGATCAATTAAATGCAATGATTGCAATCACTGCATTAAGTGGCATCTTCTCTAATCCCAGTTTAGTTTGAGATGTATTTCTCTATTGAAATACTGTGAATTGTGGCATCTTGTCCTCTCTTATTATTATTGTTGTTAAAATGAGAATTTGAGTATCCCTTTTCATTAGACCAGACAAGCATTTATTGCTTTCATTATTTTCTTTTCAGAGGTGTCTGGTGGAGTTAATTTGCAGCTTTTTTGTTGCATCTTGGACTGGGGTTGTCAAGTACCATGGACCACGGCCTAGCATGAGGCCTAAGCAGGTATCTGTGAATTATTTTTTCTTTTTGGTGTTTCCCCAAAGTTCTTCAAATGTTAGTATAATAAATCAACCTTCATGTGTTTAAATATATTATATATATGTCTGAACTTCCATTGCTATGATGTGTGCAGGTTTTTGTGTGCAATCATACTTCAATGATTGATTTCATTATTTTAGAGCAGATGACTGCATTTGCTGTTATTATGCAGAAGCATCCTGGATGGGTTGGTAAGTGTCTAGAGCAAGAACACATCAAATATTTGGTGAAGCATTCTTTGCTGATGTATCTTGTTTCTGCATTTTACATGCCCTAATAAGAACTATATTGAAGTGCCCTGTAAATTTGGGTGCATTTTAAGCACCAAGATTTTCATCCTTGCAAGTTATCCTCTTCATGAACTTATATTCTCGTCAATCATCATCTCATGTTATTTTTTCTGATAAACCATCAAGAAGAACACTTCCCATCATTTTTTGGTGCAGCTGGTTACCTTGTGGGAGTGGCAGATGTTTTTGCATGTTTGGGATTGTTTTTTGTCACCTTTTTAGATCTATTTTCAAGAATAGGAGAATTGGCATTTTAGAATGGAGGCACAGTAAAACATTGGCTTCATGTAAAAATATGGCTAGGCACCACCATGTAATGATATTATTTCTTCTTTTCTGTTTGTACAGGACTGTTGCAAGGCACTATTTTGGAGAGTGTAGGATGCATCTGGTTCAATCGTTCAGAGGCAAAGGATCGTGAAACCGTGGCAAGAAAGTATGTTTTGCTGGAAATGGCAAAAATTAATACATTGTAACATATTTTCTGTGTCTTGAAAATATGGGTTTCCTTTACAGGTTAAGGGACCATGTTCAGGGGGCTGATAATAATCCCCTTCTTATATTCCCTGAAGGAACCTGTGTGAATAACCACTACACTGTTATGTTCAAAAAGGTAATAGTTATGATTAACCATTGCAGAATCTATTCAGTACATACAGTCGAAGAATCTCTGCAATATACATGATAGAAGATAAATTGTTGTAATAGAAATGGGAGAATTGAAATTTTGTTTTTGTTTTTGTTTTTTTTAAGTTCTTGACAGTGGTTACTTATTTAACTCATATAGTTTCTGCTATTTTAGGGCGCCTTTGAACTTGGCTGCACTGTTTGCCCAATCGCAATCAAGTATAACAAAATTTTGTGGACGCCTTTTGGAACAGTAGAAAGTAAGAGCTCCTTGATAATTCTAATTTTTATGTTACTCTACATTAGTGGGACAAGCAGTGTGTTGTCGGTATGCATGAACTAAAAATGCTTGCTTAACACATTTGATTATTGTTTTATTTTCCAGTGATCTAAGTTTTATTTCCACATTGCAAATCACTAGACTTTGTTGTTTAATGCTTTTATATTACTCAGAAGCAAACAAGTACACCTACTTTCTAGTAATGGGGCATGGCTATCTAGATTGGGTTTACTCAAATTTGTTCATCTATATTTCAAGGCTAGTGTTGTCTGTGACGTGAGACAATTGTGATGAAACACTCTCATACTAGTATTGAGCCTAAAATTGACATGATTTGTGGCAGACAACAAAACCTTTAAAACTGATATAGGGGTTGTTTGGAGAATAAAAACACTACATTATAGGGGTTGTTTGGGGGCTGTTTTAGGTACTGTGAACAATTACTTTCAATATCTGTCTTTTATACGTGTTTTGTGAAAGTTAAGAAGTACTGAAATCACTTATTAGTTGTATGGTATCAGCATATAACATGTAGCAAAACAGTGATAATATTGACCCATATTTTAAATTTTGAAGATGGTTAGTGGATCCTAATGTATCGAATGTGGGACAAATATTTTTGTTTTAAGTTATTCGTGATATAGCTACCTTGTATGCATGATCTTGATTTGTGGGAAAGACAATTTCTTGTCATGGGTTTTAGCCTTGGTGAATTAAACTTAAAAAGACCAAAAAAAAAAAAAAAAAAAAGAGTCTGGGTGAATTAAAGCTTCACCTGTTACTTGCATTAAAATCCAGATATGATCTTATGATGTTTTACACCTTGATTACATGTCTTATTTGCAGGCAATCCTTCACAATGCATTTACTGCAGCTTATGACTTCGTGGGCTGTTGTTTGTGATGTGTGGTACTTGGAGCCTCAAAGTCTAAAGCCTGGAGAGATGGCCATTGAATTTGCAGAGAGGTGAGTAATCTTTTCCTCAATTGTGTCAAATAAATGTGATATTGGAGAAACTAAAGGTATGTATCTTAGAACTATCTTCAATGAGGATTAGCTTTTCAATGCGGCTGCTCCTGTACAGGGTCAGGGACATTATTTCAGTTCGAGCAGGTCTCAAAATGGTTCCTTGGGACGGATATTTGAAGTACTCTCGCCCTAGCCCCAAGCATAGGGAGAGCAAGTAAGTTGATCATCTAATTACTCTGTGACTCTCTGTCTTATTCATTCCAAGTGATTTTGCTTTTGGTTTATGTTGAGAACATGCAATTGTTTTGGTCTAATTGTCTATTCAAGTTTTATGAGTTGGACTGTGGATTAAACCGTGTATTATGCTGTTAGTATGGTTCTCAGAGATGGCCGTTGACACAGCATAAGTTGACTGTGTACATCCTCAAAGTATCACGTATAGGCTATAGCCAGTTGAACATGATCGCAACTTATCCCATCTTGGTTTCATCCATGTCTACTCTGAGCTAAGCAGGTAGGAATTCTGGTGTAGTGGTTATGTTGTAAGAAGTTCATTAAGCCAGTTGTACATAGGTTATCTTAGATCCATCCAAATCCATAACCTGAGTGAGATGAGTTGTGCTGCCCTGCCAAGCATGGTGATGTTCTTTTTGATTTACTTGATTGTCATAGTTGTAGCATTTTTTTGGCTTTGTTTACTTTATTACTAGTTTGAATGAGAGATTTCATTGCCTATTCATTTTAGGATTTATGTACGGCCTTGTTCCAAGCCTTTATTCCTGGTCAGTGAAAGACGGTAACATTTATGCATAATTGGTTGCATAGTTGCTATGATTATGTTGTCAGTCCTTCATGAGATTTATTTATTTTCATTGCGCTTCAGTAATGACATTAAGGATCTGAATCGCCTTGGCATTCCATGTTTTTGTCTCTGCATAAATTATTTTTCCTTTAGGTTTGGATGCGTAATTGTGAACTATTCTGCAAACAAAATTTTGTCACCTAATATAGGATTTGGATTTGTATGTAACTACTTGCATTTTGTTCTCTTTCATGTGTTAGGTTAACTGATATGTAATATAAAGAAGAAAAAAAAAAAGTATGAAAACATCACTTAGTTCTTTGGTACATTTGTATATGCAGGCAACAAAGCTTTGCAGAGTCAGTGCTGCGGCGCCTTGAGGAAAAATAAAATATAGATTTCTTCTCTTTTTCTTTTTTCTTTGAACTTACAAGTAGCCCCTCTAGCTATTAAAGTAGAAGCTTACTGTTGTGTTTTTTTTTAAATTTTTTTTAACGGAAGTGCAAGCTTACTGCTATACTTCAACTTCCTTTCTAGTTGAATAAATATTTGTTTGAGGTGTTGCTTAGTGATTTACAACTTTGAAACACTTCTTTCAATACAATAAGTTGCTTTCCTCAAGTTCATTGAAACGCTCTGTGGACGTAGCAAGCTTGGTCTGGCTGGTGTTGGTCAAGCTTGATATGTTTGTACTTGTATTGGCAGAAATATGTTTTGAAAGTGCAGTAGTTTTGGTGATGTCAAAAATATGAGTAATGCTCTCCAAACACGGGATTTGGCTAAGTAAATTCAATTTGAAACAAACGAATGACATGCCTCCAAAACATGGGAAATTATTTGAGTTCGAGTTTTGTGTATTTTGCATGATATATCGGTTAGTAAGAATTGTTAATTTGTATAGCATTTTGTTTATATAAAAAAAATCAATTTCTTTTGGTTACGATGGAATGCAAGAGGAAGACTGGGAAGGAACTTCCTCCTTTTAAGGAGGACACTTACAATTTCTCTTGTTTCTACTTCTATTTGCTGTAATTTATAAATGAACTTATGTCAATAAATAAGGCAAGATAATTATTAGACACGTGTTTTTTTCGGCTTTTGTAAAGAACAAGGCATTGTTTGGTAATATTACTAGCTTTTCGATAAAAATTACAAAAAAAGAAAAGAAAAGACAAGTATTTTGATTAGGAAAAAAAATGATCTTTATGACTTTATTTATGGGGCATTTACACAAGTTTTAATTTATAAACTTATACTTCATAAGGCCTTGTTTGGCAAGTGACAGTTTTAGCTAAAAAGTCAAAAAGTTATTAAAAAAATCAGAAAGTCAATAACTCATACCAAAAAGTCAAAGATTTCTTTTTTTCTCTGTTCTTTGCACATCTTTTCGTAAAAAGTCAAAAAGTCATCCCAAATATACTATTTTTTTTTATCTCATATTTTAGCCTAAAAGCCAAAAAATTACTAAAATAGCCTGTTCCCAAATGAGGCATAAGTCTTAACTAAGAATTTTTTAACCTTCAAGTTTCATTAAATTTTTAAGGGAGCTTTTTTGATAAATTCTTTTTCTAAGAGTTTTATTCCATCCAATTCATGTTCTGTTTAACTATTTTATTAGATCCTATTTGTAGTAAGAAAATCAAAACACCTTCAATCTTTTCTGTGCTCTGTTAATGTTGATATTTAATGTTTTAGTGCATGTCAAACATCTACTAAATGTCTTATATGAATGTGGAATATATATTTTGTGAGTTTCATATGGATTTCACATTCATGTGAGATATTTGATAAAATATTTGGATCCTTGACATTAATTGACTTTTTTGACTGATTTGTGTTTTGGGGTCGGGTTAAGGAAAGGGATTGGCTTCCGTCTAATCTATAGTAAGATTGGAGAGTGTTGTTGAGCTTGTGATGGCTCACCACGGGTCCTATTTTGATAATCCGAATCGTTTAATGTGTAAAAATCGTCGAGTATTATATATACTTGTAAAAAATCACGTTGATCGAATATTGATAGCTATTTCATTGGATTAGATTTTTGTCAATTGTTTATTTTTTCACCGTTCATTTTTTTTTTATTTATATAAAATTGATTTGATCATGTAGCTATCGATATCCAATCAACGTGATTTTTTACAAGTATATAGCACTCGACGAGTTCTACACATTAAACAGTTCAGACTATGAAAACGGGATCCGTGGTGGGCCCTCACGGGCCCAACAACATCCTCCAGCTTGATCACGGACTAGAGGAAAGCCAAACCCTTAGAGCATCCATACCAATCTCTTCAAATTTTTAGTCAAATTAAAGTTATTTTACTATTTTGGCTAGTCACCTCTTAGAACATCCACACCAACCTCTTCAAATTTTTAGTTAAATTAAAGCTATTTTACTATTTTACTTAGTCACCTCTCCTACTGCATCAAACTCTCTATTTTAACTTGTTCTTATTAAAATATTATTTTCTTACTGTGTTTGATAGTCTTTCTTTTTTTATTAAATTGATAAGTTACTAGCCAAACAATTCTTAAAAAATGAAAAAAAAAAAAAAAAAATTGCCGTTGATCGGTTGACCGGCCGGACTTCCGGGCAGACATCCGATGACACTAATTTAGCGATGAACAGTACTTCGCTTTTCGTAGTGAGATACTGTAGCAAATATAAATTTTGACGAGCTGTAAGCGAGTTTGATGGAGTTGATTTTTTTAAGTTTATTAGCTAAAAATGATTTTGAAGAGCTTGATGAGGATGCTTTTAGCACTTACTGCATCAAACTCTCTATTTTAACTTATTCTTATTAAAATATTATTTTTTCATTGTGTTTGTTAGTCTTTCTTTTTTTATTAAATTGATAAATTACTAGCCAAACAATTCTTAAAAAATGCTATAAAAAAAAAATGCCGTTGACCGGATGGACGTCAGGTCAGACTTCCGGGTGGACATCTGATAACACTAATTTAGCGATGAATAGTACCTCGCTTCTTGTAGCGAGATACTGTAGCAAACATAAATTTTGACGAGTTGCAAGCGAGTTTGATGGAACTAATTTTTTGAAATTTATTAGCTAAAAAATAATTTTAAAAAACTTGATGAGGATGCTCTTAAAGGAAAATACTTTCATTAAATTAAAGTAGTACTTTTTTCCTAACATCAATCATAGATGATGGTATATAAAATTAGCTGGTAATTCGAATTTAAATTTATTTAAATTGTTTAAATTTGCACATGTTGGTCAATCGTTTGGACGATCATCTGAATGATTAGGGTAATATTTGTCTATCGCGATTGTTACTCTTGTCGATCACGACTGTCACTTTATTGCCGAATGATTGACCAAACGACCGACATACCAAAGTTTGGACTATTTTGACAAATTCAAATTTGAGTTACCAATTACAAGTAATGTAAAAATTTCAAACTTTATACTTTAGCCCACTGGAAGTTTTTTTTAATTTTTTTTTATTTAAAAAAAAATATATTCATAAAATTTTAAAATATATTTTTATGTTAATACTTGGTATAAATTTGGGCAACATCACAAGAGTTCAACTATTTTTTTAATCTAGTTCATAAGTTGGGAGCTAACAGCTTATGTAATTTTAATTTCTTCTCCTCAAGCCTCCATTGAAATTGATTTATACATGTCTCTAAGCTTTAGAATTAGAAATGTTCTTTTGGGATCACTTAAATTGAAAGTTTTGGCATTGATTCATTAGTTGACTTATTTTGTTTTTTTAATCTAATAAATCAAAAAAAAAAAAACCTATTTTCTAAAATAAGTATATAAAAAAATAAATAGATTTAATTACTTAAAAATTCTATTTACAAATTTTATAGTAACTCAGATCCTATTTAAGATTTTTTGAACCAATAAATTCTATTTAGTAAAATTGAGAATATTATCAATTTTGCATAATAATATTCCAGATAATTGTTTCGCTAATTGATAAAAAAAAAAGAGTGAGATTAAATGTTTTTGCCCTTTTACTTATTGGTTTGATTCAACTATCTAATAAAACCGAGAACATTAATAGTTTTTTTCCAGTTTTAAAACCTAAAACATTATCAGTTTTTTCATTTTTCATTTTTCATTTTTTTTTTTTTAGTTTTTCACATCAATATTCTATCATTATGCTCATTTATAGACACAAAAATTCTAGTTTTGCACAAAAAATAATTCATTTTTTCAAAATTTTCAAAAAAAAAATTATATATATATATATTTTTTTTTGGCACATAATTTTATTTTTTTTTTCAATTTGAAAGTTGATGTTTTAAAAAATCAAAATAAATGTAAAATCATTATTTTGTTTTATATATAATCATAAATGATAAATAATTATTGTTTGAAGAACAATTTCGACTATTAAAAATTGAAATTTTTATTGATAAATCTCATTTAGACGTGTTTAACCCATGTTTTGTATGTTTTCTCTCATCTGATGTGAAGATATTTTTAATTGACAATATATTAAAAATAATGTGAATATTTTCTCTCATCTGATGTGAACGTTCACAACATCTTTTTGAAAAATTCTCTCTTATCTAATGTAGTGATGTGAACGTTGAAAGTTGACAACATGTGGACCTTCTTATTTTTAATTGACAACACATCCTTATTCACAACATGAAGTGATGTGAATGTTCACAATCTCTTATCTAATTTAGTGATGTAAACGTTTACATTCGTATGTTTTAATATAAATATTCACATTATGTAATTGACAACACAATGACAAAAAATCATTTCAAATTAATGTGAATATTAATTTCAATTACATGATGTGAATATTTACATCATGTAATTGACAACACAATGACAAAAATTCATATCAAATTAATATGAATATAATGATAGTTAACATCTTGATACATGAAAACGGGCCCAGCTTCTCTCCAGTCCGCCATCGGACTGAACGGTGCTGTTGGGCCCGTGGGGGCCCACCACGGGTCCCGTTTTGAAAATCTGAACCGTTCAATTTGTAGAACTCATCGAGTACTATATGCCTGTGAAAAATCACGTTGATCGGATATCGATAGCTATGTGATCAAATCAGTTTTGTATAAAAAAAAATGGACGGTGAATTAATTAACGGTTGATAAAAAACTGTTTTGATCACATAGCTATCGATATCCGATCAACGTGATTTTTCACAGGCATATAGTACTCGATGAGTTCTACACATTGAACAGTTCAGATTTTCAAAACGGGACCCGTGGTGAGCTCCCACGGGCCCAACAGCACCGTCCAGTCCGATGGCGGACTGGACCAAAGCCACTGCCCATGAAAACTATCAAAATATAATGATAATCACTATTAAATATCAACATTAATAGGGGGACAAGAGAGATTGTGAGTATTTTGGTTTTCTTATTTTAAATAAGATATAATGAAATAGTAAAAAAAAGGAAGCTTTTTTAATAAGTCCATTCTCTAAGAATCCTATTCCATAAATCCCATAGTGTTTTCTACTATTCCATCAGGTCCTATTTTATATTAGAGACCAAAACACCCTTTTCATCTTCCCCTCTATTTTTGAATCAAATTACTGTCCCTCTTCCCCTCTCTTTTTTGCAGAAAATCACACACAATATCTCCACCCTTCCGAAAACCCAAAATCGTATTCCATATCGTCTCACACCCATACGCATCTCATTGTTCCATCGTCGCAACGTCTCATCGTCGGCTTCGTCATACCTCCGCCATCTGTCTACGGAAACGTGGAAATCACCATTAGTGAACATCCTGAAGTTCCATCTTCGTCAAAATCACCATCGATGACCATTTGTGACAACCCAACCGTCAATATGAAAAAAGAGTAAGTAATCTCACCAATCTTGTATGTAAACCCTAAATTTCTTGTTCAAATTACACCATTGTGAACTTCCAATATCCCCTGTTTCTATTCATACAATGTGTGGAACTTCATATTTTTATTGTTCATGCTCTAATTGTTAATGTGAACCCCTCAATCCCAATCTCCAAATATATGGTTTTGTTCACCCAAAAATAATGCAGTGGCAATTACGTTGTGTTGTCAAAAGCTGTGAACATTTACATAGGAATGAAAAATGTTAGGCCAAGCCAATTATCTCAGATGTTGTTGTTGTTGTATGTTTTAATCATGTGAATCTCCTATACCCATTTCATCAATATGAACTTCTACAGTAGTGAGCTTCAAAGTATATGATCTTATTCATTCAATGTGTGAACTTCATATTATATCTATTATTGCAAACATAGATGATGTGAACATTCACATTACTGTTCATTACTGGATAAACTTACATTAGTAGATACTGATGTGAACATTCACATCAGTGTATAATGATGTGAATGTTAACATTATTGTCACTGTTGATATTGTTGATTATTAATGTCCATAGAACCCTTAATATTTACTCAACAATGTGATGGAATATGATGTAAACATTCACATTGTGACATCAATGTCAGATTTGTTAGTGTTGTTGGGTGTTGTTTGGTGCTGTTGGTTCCACCCTTTGTTTTTCAACCAATTATAACATAATGTGATCACCCATGTAAACATTTACATTGCCCTATAAATGTGGTTGTTTTCGGAATTGATTTTGCAAACATAGATGATGTGAACATTCACATTACTGTTCATTATTGGATAAACTTACATTAGTAGACACTGATGTGAACATTCACGTCAGTATAAAATGATGTGAATGTTCACATTACTGTCACTGTTGATATTGTTGATTGTTGATGTCCATAGAACCTCCAATCTTCACTCAACAATGTGATGGAATATGATGTAAACATTCACATTATGACATCAATGTCAGACTTGTTGGTGTTGTTTGGTGCTGTTGGTTCCACCCTTTGTTTTTCAACCAATTATAACATAATGTGATCACCCATGTAAACATTTACATTGCCCTATAACTGTTGTTGTTTTCGGAATTGATTTTGCAAACATAGATGATGTGACCATTCACATTACTGTTCATTACTGGATAAACTTACATTAGTAGACACTGATGTGAACATTCACATCAGTGTATAATTATGTGAATGTTCACAATACTGTCACTATTGATATTGTTGATTGTTGATGTCCATAGAACCCCCAATCTTCACTCAATAATATGATGGAATATGATGTAAACATTCACATTGTGACATCAATGTCAGACTTGTTGGTGTTGTTGGGTGTTGTTTGGTACTGTTAGTTCCACCCTTTGTTTTTCAGCCAATTATAACATAATGTGATCACCCATGTAAACATTTACATTGCCCTATAACTGTTGTTGTTTTCGGAATTGATTTTGCAAACATAGATGATGTGAACATTCACATTACTGTTCATTACTGGATAGACTTACATTAATATACACTTATGTCAATGTCGGACTTTTTGGTGTTGTTGGTTATTCATGGTGATCAAATAATTACAACCTTAATTTTGGATCGTTGTCAACGTTGTTTTAGTTCAATGTGAATTCTTGTAGGCATGTTGTAAATAATAACATCTTATTGTTTCTCTTGTTATTGAGTAACAATCAATGTGAACATTCACATTCTGAGGCTAGCCATTTTATAAATTTACATTATGGTGTTTGTTGTGTTGTTTGTTGATTATCTACTTTATTCTCAGTTTCGTAGTCTCAAATGTTTGTGTAACAATCAATGTGAACATTCACATTCTGAGGCTAGCCATTTCACGTGTGTTTCCTTTATGTTGTGAAATTTTGTTCGTGTCAATATGAAAAATCAACATATATTGGTGTTGTCTCACTCCTATTTGTACCCTAGCAGTAATGTGAGTAACAATCAATGTTTGTGTTGTTTGTTGATTATCTGTTATTGAGTAACAATCAATGTGAGCATTCACATTCTAAGGCTAGCCATTTCACATGTGTTGTTTCCTTTATGTTGTGAAATTTTGTTTGTATCAATATGAAAAATCAACATATATTGGTGTTGTCTCACTCCTATTTGTACCCTAGCAGTAATGTGAGTAACAATCAATGTTTGTGTTGTTTGTTGATTATCTGTTATTGAGTAACAATCAATGTGAGCATTCACATTCTAAGGCTAGCCATTTCACATGTGTTGTTTCCTTTATGTTGTGAAATTTTGTTTGTATCAATATGAAAAATCAACATATATTGGTGTTGTCTCACTCCTATTTGTACCCTAGCAGTAATGTGAATATTCACATCTCTAATTTCAATGTCAATATTCACATTATGAATATAATGTAGATATTCAATTTCTAACATCAATGGAATATGACAGAGCTGTTGGTATTGTTGTGTGTTGATGGTTATAAACCAATTAGAGCTCCAAATCTTGGATGATTGTCAACTCTCTTTTGGTTCAATGCCTATTCCACTATACATAATCTATACAATATTTAAAGGGTGATCAAATATGATGTGAATATGGTGTAAATATTGACATTGATGTAAATATTTACTTCAATGTCAATATTCACACTATGAATATAATGTAGATATTCAACTTCTAACATCAATGGAATATGATGTAAATATTTACAGAGTTGTTGGTATTGTTACGTGTTGATGGTTATAAACCAATTAGAGCCCCTAATCTTGAATGGTTATTAACTTTTTTTTGGTTCAATGTGTATTCCATTATATATAATCTGTATAATATTTAAAAGGTGATCAAATATAATGTGAATATGGTGTAAATATTGACATTGATGTAAATATCTACTTCAATGTCAATATTCACATTATCAATATAATGTAGATATTCAACTTCTAACATCAATGGAATATGATGTAAATATTTACAGAGTTGTTGATATTATTGTGTGTTAATGGTTATAAAACAATTAGAGCTCCTAATCTTGGATGGTTGTCAACTCTCTTTTGGTTCAATGTGTATCTCATTATACATAATGTCAATATTTACATCAGGCTGCTATATATTGGTAATGACTTGTTTGTCTTAAATTGTCATGTGTAATACACTCTTTTGTAATACACTCCATATCTCCTCCCTTGTGTCAATGTTAGATTTGTTAATGTTGTTGGTTGTTGATGGTGATGAAATGATTACATTCTGAACACAATGCCAATATTCACATTCTAACATCAATGTCAATATTCACCTCCTGTTATCAATGGAATATGATGTAGATATTAACAAAGTTGTTAGTATTGTTGCTTGTTGATGAAGAGCCCCTAATCTTGGATGGTTGTCAACCCCTTTTTTGGTTCAATCTGAATTTTATTGTACATAATGTTAATATTTACATCAGATTATTAGATATTGATAATGACTACAGACCAATGGTAAGCCTTACATCAATTTGTACACATTTTCCACAACCATTATACACACCTAAATTTCAAATTCTAACAATAACAACTTTGCATTTTCAGGGTGGATTGCGGGCCTGCAGTGTGTTACATTATCAGGGCGCATGTATACCGTGAGGAAATTGTTGACAGCCTTAATGGCTTTGAATGGTGTCAAATAAGAGACTCATTGTACACATTTTTCTGAATCACACAAAGACAGTGCAGTATGAAAACCTATAGGTGGGGGGTGTCCACCTGTAATTGTTATCCATAATTGTTATCCATATTTAAGACAATTTAGTATCAATAGTTTTGACATATTGGAGCAGACTAGCTTAAGTGTAAATCAATTCTGTATCAATGCTTGTACTCCAATTTTTCATTCAATATATGTATATGCATTTTGAGGCCTATTTCGTGTTGATCATTCACATGGATGTGAATATTACTTAAAATATTATTGTAACACAATGTGACTGGTGTGAATATCATATTTCTTAACACATCAGTGAATATTCGCAGCAAATAATTTGATGATGTTAATAGTTACAGATGATGTGAATATTCACATCATATGTTTTTATGTTGTAAATGGTAACAGGCATGTCAACATTCACACCGCGCCCATGCATACATCATGATATACACAACAACATCCCATTTTGCTATCAGAAAATGCTCATAATGACAATTCGTAATACAAATCTGAATATTCACATCAAATGATTTGGTAATGTGAATCGTTATAATGATATAAATATTCATGTTAACTACTTTGATGTTGTCAGTGGTAACAAGAATGTGAATATTCACATCAAATAGCATATTGCAGATGATGTGAATATTCACATCATATGTTTTCATGTTGTAAATGGTAATAGACATGTCAATATTCACACCGCGCCTATGCATGCATCATAATATACATAACAACATCCCGTTTTGCTAGCAAAAAACACTCACAATGACAATTCATAATACAAATCTGAATATTCACATAAATGATTTGGTAATGTGTTGGTAATGTGAATGGTTACAGTGATATAAATATTCATATTAACTACTTTGATACTATCAATGGTAACAAGAATGTGAATATTCCCATTACACACATGCATGCCTCACAATATACATGACCAAGAAAAACCCATATCCCCATATAACCAACCCAAATTTAATTTAGATAATGATGTTGAAAGCAAGAAATAGATCATACAATCATTCATATACATTCACATTCTTAATGCGATGTGAATATTCACCACATTAAAAAAAAACAGAGCCATAGCTTAACCATATAACCAGCCAAAATCCATAACCCCATACAACCAAAAAAAACTTGCATGTCCATCAATTCTAGAAAATAAAATTGGAAGCAAAAAACAGAACATACAGCCCTTCATATAAATCCAATCACAAATGACATGCATCCATTACATACTAACCTTAAGACAATGTAATCAAACAGAGCACAGTATTCGTCTTCTCCAAATTCAAAAATCTCAATCTCTCAAAAAATAAAAAAACCATCACACAAATCCTCCTCTGTATCTTCATAATTTTCGTCTCCATCTTCATCATTATCACTATTATTAACACCTCTTACAATTCCACCATTATAGCAATCAAAATCAAACCAAACACTCCTCATCTTTTTATAAAGAAAGCTACATTATTGTATCAGAAACCTCATTCTTCACAATTCTAACACTCATTTCTTAAGCTTCCAAACAATATGAAATGTGAACATTCACATTGATTGACAGAAAAACCAAAAGTAATGGCAGCAATAGAACTATAAATCCAAAAAAAAAAAAAAAAAATCAATCTCTCTGAAAACAAAAAATTATCACCCACATCTTCAGCTTCGTCATATCACTATCATTAACAACTCGTGTATTTTCACCATTCCACCAATCCAAATCAAATTAAACCCACATTCGAAGAATAAGTATTCAAATCCATCTCGTCTTTCCCTTTGATTCAATCCAGTTGAATGTGGGTTTTAGTCAATCTACTGAACAAGTTTGTAAGCCGTTACCCCTGTTTCTTTGATTCAAATCCTTTTCTCTTCCTTTGATTTCTGGCTGAAATCATAACTATGGCAAAAAAAAAAAAAAAAAAGCATAAACTCTGAATCATCATCTTCTCTTCTACAGGAATGAAATCGTATCGCAATGAAACACTACCGTGAACTATGTGCCGTCGTCTTCTCTCTTATAGGAACGAAATCCTTCTACAACAAAAACAGAGGGAAACATGTATATTATTTTGTATATAATATATATCAACATATAGAAAAAAGGGTATAATAGTCCAATAAAAAATATAAATCAGGAAAAAAGGACCTTATGGAATAAAAGTATAAACACATGGGACTGATTAGGTTATAATTTTTCTTTGTGGACTTATTGGGATAGAACATCTGTAGATGGGATTTATCAATAAAAAACCCTTAAATGAAATGTATCTAAAATTCGAAAATTAATTTTATTTGTTTAGATATGATTTTTTTTATTTTTCTGAGTATTCTTGGCTTAATTTGCGTTGGATTGCGCGAGCGGAACATTTGTCGAAGGCAGAGGAACAGAGAAATCTTTCTCACAGTCACAGAGCCCGCTCTCTGTGATCAGAATTGAAGCCGTCGACGCCGGAGCCGGAGCCGAAGAAGAAACAACCTCTCAAGGTATGTATGTTCCTGTCTCAACCTTTTCCATCTATCTTCTTCCAAAGATTTCTCTTTTTTTTTTTAGATTTTCTTTAACCCAAAACCCTAAAATTAGATTATATGGAGGCTTTAATCCTTACACTCCCACTGAACTAGATTTAAAATTGCATATATAGGTTGGGGATTTGCAAATGTTTTCGTTGGTCGTAATTTGGGGATTTCTTTTATTTATTTATGTTTTTCGTGACAATCAATCTTGGTCAGCTGGATTCATTTGCAATTTCTCACAAAAAATAAAGTATATGGGTATTGTGTTTGTATTCCAACAATGGGTATTTATCATTTTGTGTTTTGGTAATAAAAATATGTATTTATGTGATCACATGCAAATTGCAATTGAAGTTTATTGGAGATGAATTAGAGAGTTCTTCTAGATCTTGCACTTCTGTTGTTGTTCTGTTTGCTTGATTTTGCTCTGAGCTTTGTATGAATATTTGGATTTTGTTTGTGAGTTCTTCTCTAGAATTTTTTTTTTTTTTTTTTTTTTTTGTAGAGCTAGTATTGGGAAAGTTGCATTGTGCTGGGGCATGGTTGAGGATTAATTTTAATTTTGATGGCACTTAATCATAAATTTGTTTGTTTGCACAATGCAACTTTCCCAATACTAGCTCTACAAAAAAAAAAAAAAAGTTTTCTAGAGAAGAACTCACAAACAAAATCCAAATATTCATATAAAGCTCAGAGCAAAATCAAGCAAACAGAACAACAACAGAAGTGCAAGATCTAGAAGAACTCTCTAATTCATCTTCAATAATTTTTTTTAATAATTTTTTGACTTTCTGATTAAAGTGTGATACAAAAAAAATATTATATTTAAAATAATTTTTTAACTTTTTATAAAATGATATATAAAAAGTTAAGAGACATTGGGTATGTTTGGTTTGTGTTTGAGAGATGTGTTTTAGAGATAAAAAGTACGAAAACATGTTTGGTTTGGTTTTTTGGGAAATTTGTTTTGGAAAATTGTTTTGAGAGAGAGTTTTGAAAAAAATGATTGATTTGATGTGTGTGTGAGAGAGATTTGTTTGGAAAACTTGTTTGGTTTGTGTGTTTTGGGAAATTTTTTTGGAAAAATTTGTTTAGTAGAGAAAATTTCTGAAATTTGTTTGTAGAGAAAATTTCTGAAATTTTTTTCAGAAACACAAACCAAACCTACCCATTATGTAAATTTTAAAATTAATTAAGAAGCACCGAACGATCCATCCAATAGGCAGCGCGAGTACCGCCGCCCTCAGATAGAGATTACGATTACAATAATTCCAAACTAGAGAAAAAATTTAATAAACAAAAGAACTTGCTATAATTCCAAGGGTTTGGTTATAGTGTGCAACTTACACCTTACACCTTATTCTTTACACTTACACCTTGTACTTACACCTTTTATATCTTACACCTTACACCTTTTGTGTAAGTGGCACATGGTGTGCAACTTACACCTTACATTTACACCTTACACTTACACTTACACCTTACACTTGCACCTTTTGTGTAAGTGGCACATGGTGTGCAACCCACTTACACCTTTTGTGGGTTGCACACCTAATAAAACTCCTAATTCCAAACAAGAGAAAAAATTTAATAAAGGAATTTAATAAACAAAAGGCAACTTGCTATTATTATATCTTCTCCCATTATCAACAACAACAATGCTACGTCGCTCGAAACCCTTCCCCCCCTAATCCCCCGAATCGAAAACGACGTCGTTTGATGTCGTTTGAATTTTTTTTTTTTTTTGCAGATCGAAGAACGGAGAAGAAGGAGGATGCGGGAGGAGGAAGAGGAGGAGGGGGAGGGGGAGGAGGGGGAGGAGGAAGGAGGGACTGGAGGGGGCCATACCAGTGGGAGGTGGCGGAGGCGGGGCCGGAGGTAACGGCGGTGGTGCTGCGACGACAGGGCTGGGCAGCGACGCGGGGCTGGGCTGCGTCGACCGGGGCTGGGCTGCGACGACCGGGACTGGGCCGACGGCGGGCGGCGAGGTCGCAGCCCTCTTCTTCCTTCTCTCTTTCTCTCCCTCTCCCTCTCCCTCCGAGCTTGCAGAGTCAACAATGGAGGAAGAAAAAAGAAAAAAAAAAAAAAAAAAAAAAAAAAACGAAAAGCCCAAAACGACGTCGTTTTGGGCTTTTCGGGGGATTCGGGGGGAAGAAATTCGAGCTACCAAGCTTTATTCTATCAACAACGGCCTCTCTCTCTCTCTCTCTCTCTCTCTCTCTCTAGGTTTCACAATCAAGGTAAGACGTCTTCTTCTTCTTCTTCTTGCTCTCTCTATCTCCAACCACAATAAAATCAAATAGTTAGGAACTATGTTACTATTATTGGAGCTCGCTCGAAGATATTCTCTTTTCTTTGATTTTGATTACAAGGTCAAACAATTTTTGATTTTGTTTTGGGGGTTTTTGACTTCGGTTTCTGCGTCTGACTTTCCAGATAGCTTCTTCCAGCTGATTCTGGCCCATTGATCCAACAAAGTTCAGGTTTGCCTTCTCAGTCTAAGGGAATCTCTACTTTTTCAATTTTTTTTTATAATATATTTTATGAAGTAATTATTATTATTTTTAAAATTTTTAGTAATCAAAATAGACTAGTAATTTGTTAGCTGAGAGCACTTTAGATTAATAATAAAAAAATTAAAAGTTGCTTGCGTTTGTCCCAATCAGAAGAAATTGCGTATATATATAGACTAGTAATTTGTTAGCTGAGAGCACTTTAGAACTCTCTAATTCATCTCCAACAACAGAAGTGCAAGATTCTCACCGCCGCTAATCGATCTAGGGATTTCGATCTAAGGATTTCATAGGTTATCTCTCTCTCTCTTTCTCGTGTAGGATTTCGATCCTCACCGCCGCTAATCGATCTAGGGATTTCGATCCTCACCGCCGGTTGACATACATACATATATGTATATGTATATATATATATATCTGTTTCAACCTTTTTTTTTTTTCTTTTTTCCCCTCTAAATTTACATATCTGAGTTTATATTTATAGAATGATGAAGTGATTTTGTTTTATTATTATTATTTTTTTTGCAGATCTGTTTTCAGCCCTCTAATCTTGAATTTCAGATCTGCGTTCTCCTCTTCAATTTCTGATTTTTTTTTTTTTATAGAGTTGTTGATGATGATTGTTGTTGAAAGCAAATTAAACTGTTGATGATTGTTGTTGCAAAACAGATTGAATTTGTGGGGTCGGGGAATTTGTGGGGTCGGGGATATCCCCGATCGGGGGCGGGGGGGGGGGGGGGCGATGGGCTCCCTGTCGGGGATGGGGACGGGGACGGGGAATTCTCTTACTGTCGGGGATTGGGGACGGGGAGTGTAGTCCCCGGCCCCGAACCGCCCCGTTGCCATTCCTGGTTCTTTCTTTATTTTTTCTTTTTTTTCTTTGAAATACAAAATCGTGTACTCATGTTTTGTGGGTACAGCTGTTGTTTTAGTTAGAAAGCACAGTGCTTCAAGATTACCTTATGGAGGAACACTTACTAACATTTTGTTCTCCCTCTCTCTCCCTCTCTCTCTCTATCTCGGTAGCAGTTGAGAGCCACAGAGATATAGGGAGGCTGAGGATGAGTAAACTAAACAAATCAAGCTCTGAATTGGACTTGGATCGACCAAACATCGAAGATTATCTCCCCTCTGGTTCCATTCAAGAACCTCATGGCAAGCTTCGCCTGTAATCTCTCTCTCTCTCTCTCTCTCTCTCTCTCTCTCTGTATGTCTGTGAGTGTGTGAGCTTATATTTTTCTGTAAATTAATTCTCTGAACAAATTTGATCAGGCGTGATCTACTTGACATCTCACCAACTCTGACGGAGGCAGCTGGTGCCATTGTTGATGTTAGTTTAATTTCTCTCTCTTCTTTTTGTTGCTGTCTTTGACACAACTCTCTTTTTTAATTATTTTTTATAGGTATAATAATTCCCTCTCTCTTCTTTTCTTCTGACCTACTTGTGATTTTTATTGTCATTTTTTCCTTCTCTCTTTGATTATGCTATATTTGTGGCCCTCCATTTGGTTTTTGTGTTTAGCATTTCAAATGGTGTAATTGTCATCATTCGCACTTGTGTCATGTGCTTGTAATTTATTTTTCGGTTGCTATATAAGAATAATTATGATTAGCTTCTAAGTGTTTTCAAGTACTAACAAATGTTTTAATGATCGTCTAGCAAATTTTATGAGTTGCTTTTTTGTCTATTTGTATAATCATGTTATTCAAATTGGTTCTAACAGAGTTTGCAGGAGTATGGTTTCAACTTAGGATTTCAGGCTGCATGTTAACAAAACTTTTTCCCATTTTACTGCAATATTATATTGGGTTATTCAGAAGAAATCATTTCATAGAACTTTATGGATGTCATATTACCTCGTTAAATTGTGGTGTGGGCTATATATATTTTTTTCAAGTTCGCCAGCCACTCTTTGCATTTCTTGTCCATGTATCATCTTAGGGATGACAACGGGGAGGAGACGGGTTTGTGGTGCCCTGGCCCCTCACAAATTAAATCAAGGTGAGTTAAATGGGGAGGTAGCAGGGGCAGGGGTGGGGACAGGTTAATTTTGCAACTTTAGGAATGGCGGTGCTATTTAAAAGTGAGAGATGACATGGTATATTACGGATAAGGATTATTTATCAAAAAAAAAAAAGTGATGGGAATTCATAGAGGTAAGATGAGATAAAGAAGTGAAAATGAGTGTTAAGTGTTATATTTTGGTGGTCTTACTATATGTATATTATATACATTCAAAGAGATTTAACAAATCTAATCACTGCATTTTGCTTTTTATGCCTGCTTATGTTAAGCTGAAAGAACTAATGAATGATGAAGAGAAGCTTTTCTCCAGCTGACAATTTTTTGTTACTGTTGTTGATTATGCAATTTGAGGTGAGAATTTCAGAGAGAGACAGAGAAAGAGAGTGATGGACTTTGGTTCAAGGCCCACCCAAGGAGGTAGAAGCTTCTTAGGCGAGCACATACCTAATATCAGTGACCCATGTACTCTGTGGCCATTCTTTTCTTATTTTTAAGGGCAAATTACATATACCCCCCTTGAGGTTTAGCAAAATTACAGATACCCTCTGAGGTTTGAGAAACTACAGATACCCCCTGAAGGTACTATTTGCATAACAAATTAGGGGGCAAATTGTTATAAAAATATAAACCTCAGGGGGCAATTTGTTATGAAAATATAAACCTCAGGGGGTATCTGTAATTTTCGAAACTTCAGGGGGTATCCGTAATTTAGCTAAACCTTGAGGGAGGTATATGTAATTTGCCCTATTTTTAAAGAATATTTTACCCCTTTCCCAATACCCTGGTTCCTTAAATTTAGATTGCATTAGTTTGAGATAAGTTAACATATTCTGTACTAATGTGGGACTTTTTCATAAAACTGGACATTGCAGCATGGGTGTTACAATCCACCATCCAGGGATATGTCAACGCGTTGAACACTATGAAATACTTAGTTGCATAAGTTTGCATCATTCAAGATTAGCATAGCACCATGTTGGATTCTAAGTGACATTTTAGTGGCCGCCTTTATAGTAGATCTTATATATATTTATTTATTTTGGAGTTGGTTTTTGATATAATCATTGTGAGCGTTGCATGCATCTGATTGGGAAATTTATGTCATTTTCATCAGAACATTCTCAAATATTTGGATGACCATGAAAATCAAGTCACAGCTTTAAAAGATGATGAGTTGAAAATGAAAATGGTAAGCCAGAATAAAACTTCTGACAACTATCCCCATAAGATTCACGTTGGAAAGCAGGGGAAACGTGGATTATCTATGCTTTACACAAACTGCTTAGCAAATTTGAGATTCTTATGCAAGTTACTCACGATGATCTTGTTTGCAACTTGAGTCCCAAGTTAGCTCGAGTTATGCAATAATTCATTCCATTCTTGGTACATTAGATAATTGCATCCTCAATACATCAAGAAAGAGGGTCTTTCATGCTATTTGGATTTTTTTTTCATTCATTCTTTCTTTTTTTTTGTTTTTGTTTTTTGGGGTATTATTGTACTTATGCTTCTCCTTTGGTTTTTGACACATTACTTTGTTGAAAGAATGGTATCTATATTGATATGTTGACAGTGAAATATTTTCCATTTTGACCCCACTAATTTCATTCAATTATGAGCAGGACTCTTTCACACGTTGTTTCAAGTCAATTCCTCCAGAACCTTGGAACTGGAATGTGTATTTGTTTCCGCTCTGGTGTTTGGGGGTGGTAGTTAGATATCTGATCCTTTTTCCAATGAGGTAAGCCTTTTATACTGTTGAATGACAATTCCTTTTTTTATTTAAAGCATGAAGAAATAAAGAAAGCAAAATAAATTTTGAGAGGACATTTTGGATGTTTTGTGGTTTTGTTTCTTTTTGGTTCAAGGTTCAATTTGTAGTTATTCTATGTGAATATAACTTTCTATTCTAGTGTGCATATCTACTAATGTAGTGCTAAGAAGCACGAACACTTTTAAATTGTCAAATGCAATGATTATTTTTAATTTGATGCAATGATTCTGCATATCTTGGTGACTTGATGTAATTACGTAAGTTTAGGGGAATCAGTTGAGTCATCCAAAAGGAATGACTTATTTTTCTAGTTTAACATTGTTTTCACAGAACAGCTGTTTGGGGAGTTATTATGTGATTGCTTTTTTTTATGGGTCTTCAAATTAATGCTTGCTATGAATGTTACTTTCTAGATATTTGATGCATCTCATTTGATTATGCAGGGTTCTAGTATTGACAATAGGATGGATAGTATTTCTTGCAGCATACTTTCCGGTGCATGTCCTATTGAAAGGGCATGATAAGTTGAGGAAAAAGCTGGAGGTATGGTTGATTGCTAGTTTACTTGAGGCTCTTTGCTATTGTTTCTTGTCTATTTGTACATGCACTATTGTTAGAGTAGGCACATAAAGGTCTGGTTTTGATTATTTTTATGGCCCGATGGTTATGTTTTGAAGTTGTTGATCTGTGTATTGACATGTCAATTATTATGCATTGTTGAAAGACCTCAGTGAATTTTGTATAAAATTTTGAGGATAATTTGAACTATTGGCATTAGAAAATTCTGAAATGTCAATGATACTGTGGCATGTATTGATATGTGAATGTGTATGCATGCACCGCCTTATCACTTACAGCTAACATAGGACTTCTTAGTTTTACACTGACTTTGTTTCTTGTTAGATCTGCAATTCGTAATAGCCATTGCATCACTTGCCTCTTCCATACATAGTGCTCTGATTTGCGAACTGGCGAATTGAGAGCAAAAAATAGGGTCAAATCCGTGAATTCACTTGGATTTGACTGATTCTCTTTTACTTCTACTCTGCTTCTTTTATTTTCCATTTAATGTGATTTACATACATAATGAAAAAAACAATAAGTTGTGTAATCAGAGTTTATTGATCAATTAAATGCAATGATTGCAATCACTGCATTAAGTGGCATCTTCTCTAATCCCAGTTTAGTTTGAGATGTATTTCTCTATTGAAATACTGTGAATTGTGGCATCTTGTCCTCTCTTATTATTATTGTTGTTAAAATGAGAATTTGAGTATCCCTTTTCATTAGACCAGACAAGCATTTATTGCTTTCATTATTTTCTTTTCAGAGGTGTCTGGTGGAGTTAATTTGCAGCTTTTTTGTTGCATCTTGGACTGGGGTTGTCAAGTACCATGGACCACGGCCTAGCATGAGGCCTAAGCAGGTATCTGTGAATTATTTTTTCTTTTTGGTGTTTCCCCAAAGTTCTTCAAATGTTAGTATAATAAATCAACCTTCATGTGTTTAAATATATTATATATATGTCCGAACTTCCATTGCTATGATGTGTGCAGGTTTTTGTGTGCAATCATACTTCAATGATTGATTTCATTATTTTAGAGCAGATGACTGCATTTGCTGTTATTATGCAGAAGCATCCTGGATGGGTTGGTAAGTGTCTAGAGCAAGAACACATCAAATATTTGGTGAAGCATTCTTTGCTGATGTATCTTGTTTCTGCATTTTACATGCCCTAATAAGAACTATATTGAAGTGCCCTGTAAATTTGGGTGCATTTTAAGCACCAAGATTTTCATCCTTGCGAGTTATCCTCTTCATGAACTTATATTCTCGTCAATCATCATCTCATGTTATTTTTTCTGATAAACCATCAAGAAGAACACTTCCCATCATTTTTTGGTGCAGCTGGTTACCTTGTGGGAGTGGCAGATGTTTTTGCATGTTTGTGATTGTTTTTTGTCACCTTTTTAGATCTATTTTCAAGAATAGGAGAATTGGCATTTTAGAATGGAGGCACAGTAAAACATTGGCTTCATGTAAAAATATGGCTAGGCACTACCATGTAATGATATTATTTCTTCTTTTCTGTTTGTACAGGACTGTTGCAAGGCACTATTTTGGAGAGTGTAGGATGCATCTGGTTCAATCGTTCAGAGGCAAAGGATCGTGAAACCGTGGCAAGAAAGTATGTTTTGCTGGAAATGGCAAAAATTAATACATTGTAACATATTTTCTGTGTCTTGAAAATATGGGTTTCCTTTACAGGTTAAGGGACCATGTTCAGGGGGCTGATAATAATCCCCTTCTTATATTCCCTGAAGGAACCTGTGTGAATAACCACTACACTGTTATGTTCAAAAAGGTAATAGTTATGATTAACCATTGCAGAATCTATTCAGTACATACAGTCGAAGAATCTCTGCAATATACATGATAGAAGATAAATTGTTGTAATAGAAATGGGAGAATTGAAATTTTGTTTTTGTTTTTGTTTTTTTTAAGTTCTTGACAGTGGTTACTTATTTAACTCATACAGTTTCTGCTATTTTAGGGCGCCTTTGAACTTGGCTGCACTGTTTGCCCAATCGCAATCAAGTATAACAAAATTTTTGTGGACGCCTTTTGGAACAGTAGAAAGTAAGAGCTCCTTGATAATTCTAATTTTTATGTTACTCTACATTAGTGGGACAAGCAGTGTGTTGTCGGTATGCATGAACTAAAAATGCTTGCTTAACACATTTGATTATTGTTTTATTTTCCAGTGATCTAAGTTTTGTTTCCACATTGCAAATCACTAGACTTTGTTGTTTAATGCTTTTATATTACTTAGAAGCAAACAAGTACACCTACTTTCTAGTAATGGGGCATGGCTATCTAGATTGGGTTTACTCAAATTTGTTCATCTATATTTCAAGGCTAGTGTTGTCTGTGACGTGAGACAATTGTGATGAAACACTCTCATACTAGTATTGAGCCTAAAATTGATATGATTTGTGGCAGACAACAAAACCTTTAAAACTGATATAGGGGTTGTTTGGAGAATAAAAACACTACATTATAGGGGTTGTTTGGGGGCTGTTTTAGGTACTGTGAACAATTACTTTCAATATCTGTCTTTTATACGTGTTTTGTGAAAGTTAAGAGGTACTGAAATCACTTATTAGTTGTATGGTATCAGCATATAACATGTAGCAAAACAGTGATAATATTGACCCATATTTTAAATTTTGAAGATGGTTAGTGGATCCTAATGTATCGAATGTGGGACAAATATTTTTGTTTTAAGTTATTCGTGATATAGCTACCTTGTATGCATGATCTTGATTTGTGGGAAAGACAATTTCTTGTCATGGGTTTTAGCCTTGGTGAATTAAACTTAAAAAGACCAAAAAAAAAAAAAAAAAAAAGATTCTGGGTGAATTAAAGCTTCACCTGTTACTTGCATTAAAATCCAGATATGATCTTATGATGTTTTACACCTTGATTTCATGTCTTATTTGCAGGCAATCCTTCACAATGCATTTACTGCAGCTTATGACTTCGTGGGCTGTTGTTTGTGATGTGTGGTACTTGGAGCCTCAAAGTCTAAAGCCTGGAGAGACGGCCATTGAATTTGCAGAGAGGTGAGTAATCTTTTCCTCAATTGTGTCAAATAAATGTGATATTGGAGAAACTAAAGGTATGTATCTTAGAACTATCTTCAATGAGGATTAGCTTTTCAATGCGGCTGCTCCTGTACAGGGTCAGGGACATTATTTCAGTTCGAGCAGGTCTCAAAATGGTTCCTTGGGACGGATATTTGAAGTACTCTCGCCCTAGCCCCAAGCATAGGGAGAGCAAGTAAGTTGATCATCTAATTACTCTGTGACTCTCTGTCTTATTCATTCCAAGTGATTTTGCTTTTGGTTTATGTTGAGAACATGCAATTGTTTTGGTCTAATTGTCTATTCAAGTTTTATGAGTTGGACTGTGGATTAAACCGTGTATTATGCTGTTAGTATGGTTCTCAGAGATGGCCGTTGACACAGCATAAGTTGACTGTGTACATCCTCAAAGTATCACGTATAGGCTATAGCCAGTTGAACATGATCACAACTTATCCCATCTTGGTTTCATCCATGTCTACTCTGAGCTAAGCAGGTAGGAATTCTGGTGTAGTGGTTATGTTGTAAGAAGTTCATTAAGCCAGTTGTACATAGGTTATCTTAGATCCATCCAAATCCATAACCTGAGTGAGATGAGTTGTGCTGCCCTGCCAAGCATGGTGATGTTCTTTTTGATTTACTTGATTGTCATAGTTGTAGCATTTTTTTGGCTTTGTTTACTTTATTACTAGTTTGAATGAGAGATTTCATTGCCTATTCATTTTAGGATTTATGTACGGCCTTGTTCCAAGCCTTTATTCCTGGTCAGTGAAAGACGGTAACATTTATGCATAATTGGTTGCATAGTTGCTATGATTATGTTGTCAGTCCTTCATGAGATTTATTTATTTTCATTGCGCTTCAGTAATGACATTAAGGATCTGAATCGCCTTGGCATTCCATGTTTTTGTCTCTGCATAAATTATTTTTCCTTTAGGTTTGGATGCGTAATTGTGAACTATTCTGCAAACAAAATTTTGTCACCTAATATAGGATTTGGATTTGTATGTAACTACTTGCATTTTGTTCTCTTTCATGTGTTAGGTTAACTGATATGTAATATAAAGAAGAAAAAAAAAAAGTATGAAAACATCACTTAGTTCTTTGGTACATTTGTATATGCAGGCAACAAAGCTTTGCAGAGTCAGTGCTGCGGCGCCTTGAGGAAAAATAAAATATAGATTTCTTCTCTTTTTCTTTTTTCTTTGAACTTACAAGTAGCCCCTCTAGCTATTAAAGTAGAAGCTTACTGCTGTGTTTTTTTTTAAATTTTTTTTAACGGAAGTGCAAGCTTACTGCTATACTTCAACTTCCTTTCTAGTTGAATAAATATTTGTTTGAGGTGTTGCTTAGTGATTTACAACTTTGAAACACTTCTTTCAATACAATAAGTTGCTTTCCTCAAGTTCATTGAAACGCTCTGTGGACGTAGCAAGCTTGGTCTGGCTGGTGTTGGTCAAGCTTGATATGTTTGTACTTGTATTGGCAGAAATATGTTTTGAAAGTGCAGTAGTTTTGGTGATGTCAAAAATATGAGTAATGCTCTCCAAACACGGGATTTGGCTAAGTAAATTCAATTTGAAACAAACGAATGACATGCCTCCAAAACATGGGAAATTATTTGAGTTCGAGTTTTGTGTATTTTGCATGATATATCGGTTAGTAAGAATTGTTTATTTGTATAGCATTTTGTTTATATAAAAAAAATCAATTTCTTTTGGTTACGATGGAATGTAAGAGGAAGACTGGGAAGGAACTTCCTCCTTTTAAGGAGGACACTTACAATTTCTCTTGTTTCTACTTCTATTTGCTGTAATTTATAAATGAACTTATGTCAATAAATAAGGCAAGATAATTATTAGACACGTGTTTTTTTTGGCTTTTGTAAAGAACAAGGCATTGTTTGGTAATATTACTAGCTTTTCGATAAAAATTACAAAAAAAGAAAAGAAAAGACAAGTATTTTGATTAGGAAAAAAAATGATCTTTATGACTTTATTTATGGGGCATTTACACAAGTTTTAATTTATAAACTTATACTTCATAAGGCCTTGTTTGGCAAGTGACAGTTTTAGCTAAAAAGTTAAAAAGTTATTAAAAAAATCAGAAAGTCAATAACTCATACCAAAAAGTCAAAGATTTCTTTTTTTTTCTATTCTTTGCACATCTTTTCGTAAAAAGTCAAAAAGTCATTACAAATATATTATTTTTTTTTATCTCATATTTTAGCCTAAAAGCCAAAAAATTATTAAAATAGCTTGTTCCCAAACGAGGCATAAGTCTTAACTAAGAATTTTTTAACCTTCAAGTTTCATTAAATTTTTAAGGGAGCTTTTTTGATAAATTCTTTTTCTAAGAGTTTTATTCCATCCAATTCATGTTCTGTTTAACTATTTCATTAGATCCTATTTGTAGTAAGAAAATCAAAACACCTTCAATCTTTTCTGTGCTCTGTTAATGTTGATATTTAATGTTTTAGTGCATGTCAAACATCTACTAAATGTCTTATATGAATGTGGAATATATATTTTGTGAGTTTTATGTGGATTTCACATTCATGTGAGATATTTGATAAAATATTTGGATCCTTAACATTAATTGACTTTTTTGACTGATTTGTGTTTTGGGGTCGGGTTAAGGAAAGGGATTGGCTTCCGTCTAATCTATAGTAAGATTGGAGAGTGTTGTTGAGCTTGTGATGGCTCACCACGGGTCCTATTTTGATAATCCGAATCGTTTAATGTGTAAAAATCGTCGAGTATTATATATACTTGTAAAAAATCACGTTGATCGAATATTGATAGCTATTTCATTGGATTAGATTTTTGTCAATTGTTTATTTTTTCACCGTTCATTTTTTTTTTATTTATACAAAATTGATTTGATCATGTAGCTATCGATATCCAATCAACGTGATTTTTTACAAGTATATAGCACTCGACGAGTTCTACACATTAAACAGTTCAGACTATGAAAACGGGATCCGTGGTGGGCCCTCACAGGCCCAACAACATCCTCCAGCTTGATCACGGACTAGAGGAAAGCCAAACCCTTAGAGCATCCATACCAATCTCTTCAAATTTTTAGTCAAATTAAAGTTATTTTACTATTTTGGCTAGTCACCTCTTAGAACATCCACACCAACCTCTTCAAATTTTTAGTTAAATTAAAGCTATTTTACTATTTTACTTAGTCACCTCTCCTACTGCATCAAACTCTCTATTTTAACTTGTTCTTATTAAAATATTATTTTCTTACTGTGTTTGATAGTCTTTCTTTTTTTATTAAATTGATAAGTTACTAGCCAAACAATTCTTAAAAAATGAAAAAAAAAAAAAAAAAATTGCCGTTGATCGGTTGACCGGCCGGACTTCCGGGCAGACATCCGATGACACTAATTTAGCGATGAACAGTACTTCGCTTTTCGTAGTGAGATACTGTAGCAAATATAAATTTTGACGAGCTGTAAGCGAGTTTGATGGAGTTGATTTTTTTAAGTTTATTAGCTAAAAATGATTTTGAAGAGCTTGATGAGGATGCTTTTAGCACTTACTGCATCAAACTCTCTATTTTAACTTATTCTTATTAAAATATTATTTTTTCATTGTGTTTGTTAGTCTTTCTTTTTTTATTAAATTGATAAATTACTAGCCAAACAATTCTTAAAAAATGCTATAAAAAAAAAATGTCGTTGACCGGATGGACGTCAGGTCAGACTTCCGGGTGGACATCTGATAACACTAATTTAGCGATGAATAGTACCTCGCTTCTTGTAGCGAGATACTGTAGCAAACATAAATTTTGACGAGTTGCAAGCGAGTTTGATGGAACTAATTTTTTGAAATTTATTAGCTAAAAAATAATTTTAAAAAACTTGATGAGGATGCTCTTAAAGGAAAATACTTTCATTAAATTAAAGTAGTACTTTTTTCCTAACATCAATCATAGATGATGGTATATAAAATTAGCTGGTAATTCGAATTTAAATTTATTTAAATTGTTTAAATTTGCACATGTTGGTCAATCGTTTGGACGATCATCTGAATGATTAGGGTAATATTTGTCTATCGCGATTGTTACTCTTGTCGATCACGACTGTCACTTTATTGCCGAATGATTGACCAAACGACCGACATACCAAAGTTTGGACTATTTTGACAAATTCAAATTTGAGTTACCAATTACAAGTAATGTAAAAATTTCAAACTTTATACTTTAGCCCACTGGAAGTTTTTTTTAATTTTTTTTTATTTAAAAAAAAATATATTCATAAAATTTTAAAATATATTTTTATGTTAATACTTGGTATAAATTTGGGCAACATCACAAGAGTTCAACTATTTTTTTAATCTAGTTCATAAGTTGGGAGCTAACAGCTTATGTAATTTTAATTTCTTCTCCTCAAGCCTCCATTGAAATTGATTTATACATGTCTCTAAGCTTTAGAATTAGAAATGTTCTTTTGGGATCACTTAAATTGAAAGTTTTGGCATTGATTCATTAGTTGACTTATTTTGTTTTTTTAATCTAATAAATCAAAAAAAAAAAAACCTATTTTCTAAAATAAGTATATAAAAAAATAAATAGATTTAATTACTTAAAAATTCTATTTACAAATTTTATAGTAACTCAGATCCTATTTAAGATTTTTTGAACCAATAAATCCTATTTAGTAAAATTGAGAATATTATCAATTTTGCATAATAATATTCCAGATAATTGTTTCGCTAATTGATAAAAAAAAAAGAGTGAGATTAAATGTTTTTGCCCTTTTACTTATTGGTTTGATTCAACTATCTAATAAAACCGAGAACATTAATAGTTTTTTTCCAGTTTTAAAACCTAAAACATTATCAATTTTTTCATTTTTCATTTTTCATTTTTTTTTTTTTAGTTTTTCACATCAATATTCTATCATTATGCTCATTTATAGACACAAAAATTCTAGTTTTGCACAAAAAATAATTCATTTTTTCAAAATTTTCAAAAAAAAAATTATATATATATATATATTTTTTTTTTGGCACATAATTTTATTTTTTTTTTCAATTTGAAAGTTGATGTTTTAAAAAATCAAAATAAATGTCAAATCATTATTTTGTTTTATATATAATCATAAATGATAAATAATTATTGTTTGAAGAACAATTTCGACTATTAAAAATTGAAATTTTTATTGATAAATCTCATTTAGACGTGTTTAACCCATGTTTTGTATGTTTTCTCTCATCTGATGTGAAGATATTTTTAATTGACAATATATTAAAAATAATGTGAATATTTTCTCTCATCTGATGTGAACGTTCACAACATCTTTTTGAAAAATTCTCTCTTATCTAATGTAGTGATGTGAACGTTGAAAGTTGACAACATGTGAACCTTCTTATTTTTAATTGACAACACATCCTTATTCACAACATGAAGTGATGTGAATGTTCACAATCTCTTATCTAATTTAGTGATGTAAACGTTTTACATTCGTATGTTTTAATATAAATATTCACATTATGTAATTGACAACACAATGACAAAAAATCATTTCAAATTAATGTGAATATTAATTTCAATTACATGATGTGAATATTTACATCATGTAATTGACAACACAATGACAAAAATTCATATCAAATTAATATGAATATAATGATAGTCAACATCTTGATACATGAAAACGGGCCCAGCTTCTCTCCAGTCCGCCATCGGACTGAACGGTGCTGTTGGGCCCGTGGGGGCCCACCACGGGTCCCGTTTTGAAAATCTGAACCGTTCAATGTGTAGAACTCGTCGAGTACTATATGCCTGTGAAAAATCACGTTGATCGGATATCGATAGCTATGTGATCAAATCAGTTTTGTATAAAAAAAAAATGGACGGTGAATTAATTAACGGTTGATAAAAAACTGTTTTGATCACATAGCTATCGATATCCGATCAACGTGATTTTTCACAGGCATATAGTACTCGACGAGTTCTACACATTGAACGGTTCAGATTTTCAAAACGGGACCCGTGGTGAGCCCCCACGGGCCCAACAGCACCGTCCAGTCCGATGGTGGACTGGACCAAAGCCACTGCCCATGAAAACTATCAAAATATAATGATAATCACTATTAAATATCAACATTAATAGGGGGACAAGAGAGATTGTGAGTATTTTGGTTTTCTTATTTTAAATAAGATATAATGAAATAGTAAAAAAAATGGAGCTTTTTTAATAAGTCCATTCTCTAAGAATCCTATTCCATAAACCCCATAGTGTTTTCTACTATTCCATCAGGTCCTATTTTATATTAGAGACCAAAACACCCTTTTCCTCTTCCCCTCTATTTTTGAATCAAATTACTGTCCCTCTTCCCCTCTCTTTTTTGCAGAAAATCACACACAATATCTCCACCCTTCCGAAAACCCAAAATCGTATTCCATATCGTCTCACACCCATACGCATCTCATTGTTCCATCGTCGCAACGTCTCATCGTCGGCTTCGTCATACCTCCGCCATCTGTCTACGGAAACGTGGAAATCACCATTAGTGAACATCCTGAAGTTCCATCTTCGTCAAAATCACCATCGATGACCATTTGTGACAACCCAACCGTCAATATGAAAAAAGAGTAAGTAATCTCACCAATCTTGTATGTAAACCCTAAATTTCTTGTTCAAATTACACCATTGTGAACTTCCAATATCCCCTGTTTCTATTCATACAATGTGTGGAACTTCATATTTTTATTGTTCATGCTCTAATTGTTAATGTGAACCCCTCAATCCCAATCTCCAAATATATGGTTTTGTTCACCCAAAAATAATGCAGTGGCAATTACGTTGTGTTGTCAAAAGCTGTGAACATTTACATAGGAATGAAAAATGTTAGGCCAAGCCAATTATCTCAGATGTTGTTGTTGTTGTATGTTTTAATCATGTGAATCTCCTATACCCATTTCATCAATATGAACTTCTACAGTAGTGAGCTTCAAAGTATATGATCTTATTCATTCAATGTGTGAACTTCATATTATATCTATTATTGCAAACATAGATGATGTGAACATTCACATTACTGTTCATTACTGGATAAACTTACATTAGTAGATACTGATGTGAACATTCACATCAGTGTATAATGATGTGAATGTTAACATTATTGTCACTGTTGATATTGTTGATTATTAATGTCCATAGAACCCTCAATATTTACTCAACAATGTGATGGAATATGATGTAAACATTCACATTGTGACATCAATGTCAGATTTGTTGGTGTTGTTGGGTGTTGTTTGGTGCTGTTGGTTCCACCATTTGTTTTTCAACCAATTATAACATAATGTGATCACCCATGTAAACATTTACATTGCCCTATAACTGTTGTTGTTTTCGGAATTGATTTTGCAAACATAGATGATGTGACCATTCACATTACTGTTCATTACTGGATAAACTTACATTAGTAGACACTGATGTGAACATTCACATCAGTGTATAATTATGTGAATGTTCACATTACTGTCACTATTGATATTGTTGATTGTTGATGTCCATAGAACCCCCAATCTTCACTCAATAATATGATGTAAACATTCACATTGTGACATCAATGTCAGACTTGTTGGTGTTGTTGGATGTTGTTTGGTACTGTTAGTTCCACCCTTTGTTTTTCAGCCAATTATAACATAATGTGATCACCCATGTAAACATTTACATTGCCCTATAACTGTTGTTGTTTTCGGAATTGATTTTGCAAACATAGATGATGTGAACATTCACATTACTGTTCATTACTGGATAGACTTACATTAATATACACTTATGTCAATGTCGGACTTGTTGGTGTTGTTGGTTATTCATGGTGATCAAATAATTACAACCTTAATTTTGGATAGTTGTCAACGTTGTTTTAGTTCAATGTGAATTCTTGTAGGCATGTTGTAAATAATAACATCTTATTGTTTCTCTTGTTATTGAGTAACAATCAATGTGAACATTCACATTCTGAGGCTAGCCATTTCACATGTTGTTTCCTTTATGTTGTGAAATTTTGTTCGTGTCAATATGAAAAATCAACATATATTGGTGTTGTCTCACTCCTATTTGTACCCTAGCAGTAATGTGAGTAACAATCAATGTTTGTGTTGTTTGTTGATTATCTGTTATTGAGTAACAATCAATGTGAGCATTCACATTCTAAGGCTAGCCATTTCACATGTGTTGTTTCCTTTATGTTGTGAAATTTTGTTTGTATCAATATGAAAAATCAACATATATTGGTGTTGTCTCACTCCTATTTGTACCCTAGCAGTAATGTGAGTAACAATCAATGTTTGTGTTGTTTGTTGATTATCTGCTATTGAGTAACAATCAATGTGAGCATTCACATTCTAAGGCTAGCCATTTCACATGTGTTGTTTCCTTTATGTTGTGAAATTTTGTTTGTATCAATATGAAAAATCAACATATATTGGTGTTGTCTCACTCCTATTTGTACCCTAGCAGTAATGTGAATATTCACATCTCTAATTTCAATGTCAATATTCACATTATGAATATAATGTAGATATTCAATTTCTAACATCAATGGAATATGACAGAGCTGTTGGTATTGTTGTGTGTTGATGGTTATAAACCAATTAGAGCTCCTAATCTTGGATGATTGTCAACTCTCTTTTGGTTCAATGCCTATTCCATTATACATAATCTATACAATATTTAAAGGGTGATCAAATATGATGTGAATATGGTGTAAATATTGACATTGATGTAAATATTTACTTCAATGTCAATATTCACACTATGAATATAATGTAGATATTCAACTTCTAACATCAATGGAATATGATGTAAATATTTACAGAGTTGTTGGTATTGTTACGTGTTGATGGTTATAAACCAATTAGAGCCCCTAATCTTGAATGGTTATTAACTTTTTTTTGGTTCAATGTGTATTCCATTATATATAATCTGTATAATATTTAAAAGGTGATCAAATATAATGTGAATATGGTGTAAATATTGACATTGATGTAAATATCTACTTCAATGTCAATATTCACATTATCAATATAATGTAGATATTCAACTTCTAACATCAATGGAATATGATGTAAATATTTACAGAGTTGTTGATATTATTGTGTGTTAATGGTTATAAAACAATTAGAGCTCCTAATCTTGGATGGTTGTCAACTCTCTTTTGGTTCAATGTGTATCTCATTATACATAATGTCAATATTTACATCAGACTGCTATATATTGGTAATGACTTGTTTGTCTTAAATTGTCATGTGTAATACCCTCTTTTGTAATACACTCCATATCTCCTCCCTTGTGTCAATGTTAGATTTGTTAATGTTGTTGGTTGTTGATGGTGATGAAATAATTACATTCTGAACATAATGCCAATATTCACATTCTAACATCAATGTCAATATTCACCTCCTGTTATCAATGGAATATGATGTAGATATTAACAAAGTTGTTAGTATTGTTGCTTGTTGATGAAGAGCCCCTAATCTTGGATGGTTGTCAACCCCTTTTTTGGTTCAATCTGAATTTTATTGTACATAATGTTAATATTTACATCAGATTATTAGATATTGATAATGACTACAGACCAATGGTAAGCCTTATATCAATTTGTACACATTTTCCACAACCATTATACACACCTAAATTTCAAATTCTAACAATAACAACTTTGCATTTTCAGGGTGGATTGCGGGCCTGCAGTGTGTTACATCATCAGGGCGCATGTATACCGTGAGGAAATTGTTGACAGCCTTAATGGCTTTGAATGGTGTCAAATAAGAGACTCATTGTACACATTTTTCTGAATCACACAAAGACAGTGCAATATGAAAACCTATAGGTGGGGGGTGTCCACCTGTAATTGTTATCCACATTTAAGACAATTTAGTATCAATAGTTTTGACATATTGGAGCAGACTAGCTTAAGTGTAAATCAATTCTGTATCAATGCTTGTACTCCAATTTTTCATTCAATATATGTATATGCATTTTGAGGCCTATTTCGTGTTGATCATTCACATGGATGTGAATATTACTTAAAATATTATTGTAACACAATGTGACTGGTGTGAATATCATATTTCTTAACACATCAGTGAATATTCGCAGCAAATAATTTGATGATGTTAATGGTTACAGATGATGTGAATATTCACATCATATGTTTTTATGTTGTAAATGGTAACAGGCATGTCAACATTCACACTGCGCCCATGCATACATCATGATATACACAACAACATCCCATTTTGCTATCAGAAAATGCTCATAATGACAATTCGTAATACAAATCTGAATATTCACATCAAATGATTTGGTAATGTGAATCGTTATAATGATATAAATATTCATGTTAACTACTTTGATGTTGTCAGTGGTAACAAGAATGTGAATATTCACATCAAATAGCATATTGCAGATGATGTGAATATTCACATCATATGTTTTCATGTTGTAAATGGTAATAGACATGTCAATATTCACACCGCGCCCATGCATGCATCATAATATACATAACAACATCCCGTTTTGCTAACAAAAAACACTCACAATGACAATTCATAATACAAATCTGAATATTCACATAAATGATTTGGTAATGTGTTGGTAATGTGAATGGTTACAGTGATATAAATATTCATATTAACTACTTTGATACTATCAATGGTAACAAGAATGTGAATATTCCCATTACACACATGCATGCCTCACAATATACATGACCAAGAAAAACCCATATCCCCATATAACCAACCCAAATTTAATTTAGATAATGATGTTGAAAGCAAGAAATAGATCATACAATCATTCATATACATTCACATTCTTAATGCGATGTGAATATTCACCACATTAAAAAAAAAATAGAGCCATAGCTTAACCATATAACCAGCCAAAATCCATAACCCCATACAACCCAAAAAAACTTGCATGTCCATCAATTCTAGAAAATAAAATTGGAAGCAAAAAACAGAACATACAGCCCTTCATATAAATCCAATCACAAATGACATGCATCCATTACATACTAACCTTAAGACAATGTAATCAAACAGAGCACAGTATTCGTCTTCTCCAAATTCAAAAATCTCAATCTCTCAAAAAATAAAAAAACCATCACACAAATCCTCCTCTGTATCTTCATAATTTTCGTCTCCATCTTCATCATTATCACTATCATTAACACCTCTTACAATTCCACCATTATAGCAATCGAAATCAAACCAAACACTCCTCATCTTTTTATAAAGAAAGCTACATTATTGTATCAGAAACCTCATTCTTCACAATTCTAACACTCATTTCTTAAGCTTCCAAACAATATGAAATGTGAACATTCACATTGATTGACAGAAAAACCAAAAGTAATGGCAGCAATAGAACTATAAATCCAAAAAAAAAAAAAAATCAATCTCTCTGAAAACAAAAAATTATCACCCACATCTTCAGCTTCATCATATCACTATCATTAACAACTCGTGTATTTTCACCATTCCACCAATCCAAATCAAATTAAACCCACCTTCGAAGAACAAGTATTCAAATCCATCTCGTCTTTCCCTTTGATTCAATCCAGTTGAATGTGGGTTTTAGTCAATCTACTGAACAAGTTTGTAAGCCGTTACCCCTGTTTCTTTGATTCAAATCCTTTTCTCTTCCTTTGATTTCTGGCTGAAATCATAACTATGGCGAAAAAAAAAAAAAAAAAACAAAGCATAAACTCTGAATCATCATCTTCTCTTCTACAGGAATGAAATCGTATCGCAATGAAACACTACCGTGAACTATGTGCCGTCGTCTTCTCTCTTATAGGAACGAAATCCTTCTACAACAAAAACAGAGGGAAACATGTATATTATTTTGTATATAATATATATCAACATATAGAAAAAAGGGTATAATGGTCCAATAAAAAATATAAATCAGGAAAAAAGGACCTTATGGAATAAAAGTATAAATACATGGGACTGATTAGGTTATAATTTTTCTTTGTGGACTTATTGGGATAGAACATCTGTAGATGAGATTTATCAATAAAAAACCCTTAAATGAAATGTATCTAAAATTCGAAAATTAATTTTATTTGTTTAGATATGATTTTTTTATTTTTCTGAGTATTCTTGGCTTAATTTGCGTTGGATTGCGCGAGCGGAACATTTGTCGAAGGCAGAGGAACAGAGAAATCTTTCTCACAGTCACAGAGCCCGCTCTCTGTGATCGGAATTGAAGCCGTCGACGCTGGAGCCGAAGAAGAAACAACCTCTCAAGGTATGTATGTTCCTGTCTCAACCTTTTCCATCTATCTTCTTCCAAAGATTTCTCTTTTTTTTTTTTTTAGATTTTCTTTAACCCAAAACCCTAAAATTAGATTATATGGAGGCTTTAATCCTTACACTCCCACTGAACTAGATTTAAAATTGCATATATAGGTTGGGGATTTGCAAATGTTTTCGTTGGTCGTAATTTGGGGATTTCTTTTATTTATTTATGTTTTTCGTGACAATCAATCTTGGTCAGCTGGATTCATTTGCAATTTCTCACAAAAAATAAAGTATATGGGTATTGTGTTTGTATTCCAACAATGGGTATTTATCATTTTGTGTTTTGGTAATAAAAATATGTATTTATGTGATCACATGCAAATTGCAATTGAAGTTTATTGGAGATGAATTATAGAGTTCTTCTAGATCTTGCACTTCTGTTTGCTTGATTTTTCTCTGAGCTTTGTATGAATATTTGGATTTTGTTTGTGAGTTCTTCTCTAGAAAACTTTTTTTTTTTTTGTAGAGCTAGTATTGGGAAAGTTGCATTGTGCTGGGGCATGGTTGAGGATTAATTTTAATTTTGATGGCACTTAATCATAAATTTGTTTGTGGGGAAGGGGTTTAAAGTGTCATTCACAGTAATGTTTCCTTTCTTGGTTCTTTCTTTATTTTTTCTTTTTTTTCTTTGAAATACAAAATCGTGTACTCATGTTTTGTGGGTACAGCTGTTGTTTTAGTTAGAAAGCACAGTGCTTCAAGATTACCTTATGGAGGAACACTTACTAACATCTGTAGATGGGATTTATTAATAAAAAACCCTTGATAAATCCTATCTACAGAGCCTTAGTTATGTTGTATCCTGTTTCTAACTGCTTAGTTTCTTCCAATTAATCGTTTCCAATTGTTTATTTGATTAATCTTGTTTTCGGTTCCATCTTAATCACCCACGAGATCAGTCTGTTATCCACCTGGTTTCAGTCACCCACTTCCATTGCTTGTCCGGAGTAAGTCCTTAGAGTTAGGCAGTGTGGACATTTAGGATAGGGTCTGTACTAAACCATTTTGGTCTGTGGTAACTTGACAAGAATAGGGTATGTATTAAGATATCTGTAAAACTGATTAATTAAAAAGAACAATAAGTCGATTATTTAGAAGTAACTCATCAGTCAGTTCTAGGTCAACAACTTTGCCTTCTACACCTAATCAAGGATTAGTAATTAATGAAGAAGATGTTGAAATACAAAATGATCAAATTAATTTAGATTGGAATATACCAAAATTACAAATCAAAGAAATTTATAAAACTTCTCTATTACAGAATACTTTTAAAGTCGCATTGCATGTTAAAACTATTGAACAAGTTTATGCTTTGGAAAAACCCAGGGAAACCTGTCAATTATTTGATAAGAAATTAATTAAACGACATATTGATAAAGATTATAATTTTATTCACATAGGATTAATTCAAGTTGGTGTCAAACCATTAACTCCTCAAGGTAAAAATACTTCTGTTTTATTATGTTTAAGAGATGCTCGTTTT
Source organism: Camellia granthamiana (assembly GCA_036172215.1). Classification (NCBI taxonomy): domain Eukaryota; kingdom Viridiplantae; phylum Streptophyta; class Magnoliopsida; order Ericales; family Theaceae; genus Camellia; species Camellia granthamiana. Next base: position 166,268,794 of record CM069904.1, read on the forward strand.
CTTAATTACAATGATAGTTTAATGGGTATGATGGAAACTGGTCTTCATAAAGGTCCAGTACATTTTAATTGTTTTCCTGATTTTACACTTAGTTTAAAAGATCCAAATATTTTACATGCTTTAACATTAAATATTCAATTACATGGTTCATTTACCAATATGATGACTAAAACTCATAATATTGCTTTAATTTATCGTGTTCATTATAAATGTATGAAAACCAATTTAAATGTTCATGCTTTGCACAAATCACCTAAGGATAAAACCTTATTAATTCAAAGTAGTAGCACTGATTCACATATTAATGTTCCCCAAATGATTGAATGGAAAAATGTTGATTTACCAGATGAATGTGTCACTGTTAATGAACATTACAAATATAATCAACAACAATCTTCTGAACAAGATATTAAAGATATTAGACAATTTACTGATGGTTCTGTTCATATTAAATTTAACCGTAGCCAATCCTCTAGACATAGTACATCTAGTGTTCCTTCTGAAATTACAACAGACGATGAAGAAATATTTACTACGCCTCTATTTAGGAAAAATAGTCATATACATTTAGGTCCCACACCTGCTCCTTCAACTCATAACAAATTAAAAGGAATTGATAATTCTACAACTTCTCAAATTAGCAAACCTGTATATTCAACACACACTCACTTTCCTGAAGAAGAAGTTAATTCAACTAATTCTCCTACTCAAACTGATATGGAAGAATTTACACCACCTGTCAATCCACAATTATTGACAATCAAAAAGGAATTTACTCCCAATCTTGATAAATTACTTATTGATTTTAAATCTAAAGCTAATCGCACCCAGCGCCATGCTTATTATGCTAAATATACTTCTGCTCAAATGTCTCAAATCTCCCAAGAATGGTATAATTTTATGGTTCAATATGGTTTTGAATTACCCTTACTAGAATATGAAGAAACATATTATAAAAAACTTACTACTATTACTAAACATAAATGGAAAACTTCTGCTACCACTACAATTAGCTCTAGTCATCCTCCCTTAGAAAACATTATTCTTAATCAACAAGGTTCTGAAATTCCTGCTTCCCCTTTCAAATTACCTGGTGATGATAAAGAACTCAAAAAAGTTATTGAACAAAATAATTATACTAACCAATGTTTAAATACAATTGGTAAACAATTAGATAAAATAGAAACTAATTTAGAATCTGTTCACACTTCATCATCTAAACAACCTTTAGATGCACCTTTACTTAACCTACCTAGTAAACGTTCCACCCGAACTAGCTTAGTTACAAATGATCAATCATCTACTGTTCAAGCCATTGAAAAATTATTTACCGAATTAGCTGTACCCGATACTCCCTCACCTTCTAAAGATAAGGGTATTACTGTCCTAAATCAACAATTTGATATTAACCCAGATTCTACTTCCTCTGATACTGACAATGAAATCAATAACTTAGCTCAACAATTCCAAGTTGCGAAAATACACTATCCTAAAGTTAATCCTCAAACTACCAAGAATTGGTATACTAAACCTACTCCTGTCGATTTACAATTTGAAGAAAATAATGTTAATAATCAATTTTCTGTCTCTGCTAAAAAATTATACGAATGGAATATTGATGGTCTTAGTGAAGATCAACTCCTTCAAAAATTAAATCATTTATCTATGGTCTCGAACAGTTATCTCTCTAATTATCCCCAATATACTCAACCTGAAGTTGTTAATTTAATTACCACTGGTTTTACTGGTTCTCTCAAATCTTGGTGGGAAAAATATCTCACTGAATCCCAAAGAGACTCCATCATTTATGCTAACCAAACCGATGATCAAGGATTACCTATATTTGATGAAACTTTAGGATGTTGCCAACCTGATGGTATTAACCAATTAATTTATACAATTATTAGACATTTCATAGGTACCCCAACTAATATATATTCTCGTATACATGATCAACTTAGTAATCTTACTTGTCCAACCTTAAGTGATTTTAGATGGTATAAAGATGTTTTTACTTCTCGAGTTATGTTAAGAGAAGACTGTACTAAATCATTTTGGAAAGAAAAATTTATTAATGGATTACCTAGTTTATTTGCTCACAAAATTAGAGATGTTCTTAGTCAACCTACTGGTGTTATTGAATATGATAATTTAACATATGGTGATATAATTAGCACTATTCAAAAAGAAGGCTTAAAAATGTGTATTGATTTAAAGCTTAGTCAAAAAGCTACAAAAGATAAACATAAAGCTAAATATGAATTAGGAAATTTCTGTGAACAATATGGATTACCTCCTATTGCACCCTCTCGTAGGAAATCACACAAACATTCAAAACATAAAAATTATAAATCCAAATATTATCATAAATACAAGAAGCCTTATTCACCTACCAAATCGAATGATAAATTCTATACTAAACCCAAAAAGAAATATCATAAATCTAACTCACATCCGAAATCCAAATCTAATAAAGATATTACGTGTTATAACTGTGGACAAAAAGGCCACTATGCTAATAAATGTAAAGAGAAACAAAAACTCAAAGATAGAGTTAACCAACTCCAAATTAATGAAGAATCCAAAATTCAATTATTTGAAATATTCCAATTAAATCAATCCGATAATAATTCCTCTTCTGTACCTTCATCCACATCCAATTCCCCATCTAATAGTGATAATTCTGATTCTGATAATCAAATTACCATAGGATGTAATGATGTTTGTTGTAAACCTGTTAAACAAATTTCTGTTCTTACTAAACATAGTCAAGAAGAATCTGCTTTAATTGATTTAATTAGTAAATTAGATGATCCTCAATTAAAACAACAATATATTGATAAGCTCAAAGGTCTAATGCTTCAATCAGAAACTAAACCTAAGTTTAATAAACCTATTATTAGTTTATCTAAAACTTTAGAAAAATTTAAAAATAAAACTAAAGAAGTTACACTTCAAGACTTACAATTTGAAATCAATCAAATTAAACAAACAATAAGAGATCTTCAAAATAAAGATAATAAATTAGAAAATGAAATTATTAATCTTAAACTTAAACAAAACTTAAATGATTTCCAACCCAATGACAACTCACCTCATGAATCTGAACATAATTCTGATCATGATTCTGATCATACTGATCCAACTAAACTCATATTTGATAATCGATCTCAAGCTACTAACCTTGAAGATAAACGATTAAATTTACTTAATAAAATTTATATGCAAAAATGGTATTCAAGAATTAAAATCATTGTTGAAGACTTTGAATTAGAATTAGTTGCATTAATTGATACTGGTGCTGATTTAAATTGCATTCAAGAAGGATTACTTCCTACTAAATATTATCACAAATGTCAAGAGAAATTAACTTCTGCTAATGGTAGTAAAATGCATATTCGATATAAATTACCTAAAGTACATGTTTGTCAAAATAATGTTTGCTTTAAAACTACATTTGTTTTAGTTAAAAATATGACTGATCGAATTATTTTAGGTACACCATTTATATCTTTATTATATCCATTTACTACTTCTACTGAAGGAATTACTACTCATGTTTTAGGACATCCTGTTACATTTACATTCTTATTTCCACCTGAACAATTCGAATTAAATCAATTACAAGATTGTTCTATTACTCATACTATTAATCGCTTAACTCGACATATTAATTTTCTCAAAGAAGAAATTAATTATAAACGCATTGATCAACAGTTAACTGATCCAGTTCTACTCTCACAAATTAATGATTTTAAATTAAAACTTGAATCAACTGTTTGTTCATCTTTACCTACTGCATTTTGGCATAGGAAAAAGCATGTAGTTACTTTACCATATATTAAAGGTTTTAATGAACGACAAATACCAACTAAATCTCGGCCTATTCAAATGAATCATGAATTATTGGAAATGTGTAAAAAGGAAATTAATGAATTGTTAAAAAATAGAATTATTAGTCCTAGCAAATCACCATGGTCTTGTCCTGCTTTTTATGTTAATAAAAATGCTGAATTAGAACGAGGAGTTCCTCGCCTAGTTATTAATTATAAACCATTAAATGCTGTTCTTGAATGGATTAGATATCCTATTCCTAATAAAAAAAGATTTAATTAAAAGACTTAGTCAAGCTCTTGTTTTTAGTAAATTTGATTTAAAAAGTGGTTTTTGGCAAATTCAAATTCACCCTAAAGATAGATATAAAACTGCATTTAATACACATTTTGCTCAATATGAATGGAATGTCATGCCTTTTGGATTAAAAAATGCTCCTAGTGAATTTCAAAATATAATGAATGATATCTTTAACCCATTTAGTCATTTTTCTATTGTTTACATTGATGACATATTAATCTTTTCTAAATCAATTAGTGAACATTGGAAACATTTAACTGCATTCTTTTATACTATTAAAAGTCATGGTCTAGTCATCTCTGCTCCTAAGATTAAATTATTTCAGACTAAAGTTAGGTTTTTAGGTTATGATATTCATCATAATACTATTCTCCCAATTAGTCGCTCTATTGAGTTTGCGTCTAAATTTCCTGATGAAATTTTTGATAAAACCCAATTGCAAAGGTTTTTAGGTTCCCTCAATTACATTGCTGAATTCTACAAAGACCTTAGGAAAATCTGTCAACCTTTGTTCGATCGGTTAAAGGATAATCCTCCTCCTTGGTCTTCTACTCATACTGCTGTTGTTCAACAAGTTAAACAATATGTCAAGTCTCTTCCTTGTCTTGGTATTCCTACTGAGAACTCATTCAAAATTATTCAAACTGATGCTTCTGATATTGGTTATGGTGGCATCCTCCTTCAGCAAGTTACTCCTCAGTCACCTGAACAAATTGTTCGTTATCATTCTGGTGTCTGGAATAAAGCACAATTAAATTATAGTACTATTAAAAAAGAAATTTTATCTACTGTTTTATGTATTCAAAAATTTCAAGATGATATTTTAAATCAAAATTTTTTACTTCGTGTTGATTGCAAATCTGCTAAATATGTTTTGGAAAAAGATGTTCAAAACCTTGCTAGTAAACAGATTTTTGCCCGTTGGCAATCTATTTTAAGTATTTTTGAATTTGATATTACCTATATACCTGGTTGTCAAAATTCTCTGCCCGATTTTCTTACCCGGGAATTTTTACAGGGGGGTAAGGGATGAGTGCTACTCCACATATTTCCTATATTAAAACCCAAATTACCCATTTCCAAACCCTGATCAAGCAAGTTAATCGCCGTATTAACCGCCTTAAATCAGCCAGACCAACTACTAAACGAGCCCAATACATCATTCACCAACAGTTACAAGCTCGACGTATTTTACGTCATGATTATTATAATGATTTATTCTATTACCAGAATTATTTAGATCTTCTATCTGGTTGCTAATCTTTGTTTCCTATTCAACAGATGTCTCGCCCAAGGCCTCCTTCTAAGGCTTTGGTCCCTTCTACTAGTTCCAGTAAACCTAATCAACTCCTAGTTCCTCCTCCTTTGGAGTCAGTTAAATCATCCTCCTCCATTGATCTAATTAACCGCTACCATACTCTTGGTTCTATTCACCGTCCTGATTACTCATCTGCATTGGCTAATGATCCTTTTGCCTCTAGCCAATCAGTTTCAGTTACTCCACTTCCAATTAACCAAGTTCGACCCTCTCGAACTGAGTACACCAAATCATATGCTGCTAACCTGTTCTACAGAGAACCTAGTCACTCCAGAAGTCAAACCATTAATGAAATTACTCAATTCCATTTTGGCTCTGGAAGTCATTTCATTTCTTCACCTCCAGAGAAAAATCTCTCTTATTACAAAGACATTCTGCTCAACCACCATTCCATCTTGATTAAACCTATTCAGGATCGCACTTATGCATATAAGATCCTATACCATTCACTTTATATTCACAACATTGTGTCTCTTGCGGAATGGGGAAATCCTAATCTGCTCCGAGATCTCCCTGGTCATTCTATTCAATATAATTATCATGATTATGTTGATGCTTGGTTCAAATTGTTTTTGTACCAAAATGAGTCATTCAGTCATTCCTGGTTCATCTCCTTTGATCAAAAATTCAAATCCGAGTTACCAACCTGGTTTGTGAGATGGTGGACTCATTATGGAGCCATTTCTGCAATCCTACCCAGTTCACTCAATGAAACACTTGCTTATTTTGCTGCTGTTTACCCATTCACTGCTCATCAAAAACAATTTCCTATATTGCTCACATTTATATCCAAATACAAAATTCCATGGATATTCAAATGGCATTATGGGATTGATGATAACATAATTATCCGCCAACACTCAGTCAAATGGTGGGCCAAATACAATGTGCCCAGAATTATTGAAATTGTTTATGAGGAATTTCCTCCTGATAAATGTGCTCCAACTCCATCCATAGTCAAAGCCCAGCAGACTCCAACTGCTGCAATCAGCTCAGGAAGTCAGCCCAGTCTTCCTCCAGTCAATCTTGGAAGCCCCTCATCCAGTGGCTCCAAGCCCAAATCAACTAAATCAAAGTCCAAGGCCAAAGCTCCTGTTATACCAGTTCAGCCTCAGACTCAGCCCAAGTCCAAATCAAAATCCAAGGCTAAGGCCCAGTCCAAGCCCATTTCACCCCCTGCTCAGCCCAAGGCAAAGTCCAAAGTCAAATCCAAGCCATCCCGGGATGAAATGTTCCAAATGGCTCGGCAACTTGTGGATCGCGCTCAGGCCCAATCAACCAGTTCCGAAGAATCAGAAGATGGTTCAGACAATTCAGCCCAGTCTTCTGAAGGATCAACTACTCAATCCATCCCATATGGACGACCCGAGTTCCAAGATGCTCAGGATCCATATGCCTAATCAACCTAGGATTCCTAATAAATGCAAAATTGGCTTCAATCAATACTCTTTTGAGAAAAGCTGCCAATTTGTATTTATTCTGATTCCTTTATTCACATGCTCCACCGAAAGTGATGAATAGTAAAAGCTACTGTTCACTTTTACTGTTCACATCACTATTCGCCCAATCAACTTTTGTTAAAGCTGCTCAACTGTTCAATCAATCAGCCGAAAGCAACCGACAGCTCTGCTCAGTCTCCAATGCTGCCAGCTGCCTTCTGCCAATTCACATGCTGCATAGTTAATTTTATTTTCTATATATTCAATTGTAATCACTCAGTAGCTCTTAACTTTCAATTTTCTTCAACCCTTCTGATTGTAAGAAAAAACCAGAGTGCCCTGAGTGAAGTTTACCTACTCCCGTTCTAGTTACCATATTTACAAGATCCTTGCAGATTACAACAATTGTAAGTGCAAGTTATTTTCTGTAATTTATTTACAAAGTTTTAATTAAATGATTTGATTTGGTTTATTTTTGGTTTGTGCATTCCAATTCTGTGTTTAATTTGGTTCATCTTTGATTTCGTAATCCATCTCCTTCATTGCTTGCTGCTTCCGCGTTTATAGTATCAGAGCCTTATCAGACTGCCGATCCTCTCACTCTCCGAGTACCGGTAAAGAGAGGCTCTCCTGCGGCAGGTGCGGGTGCGCTCAAGTGCTAGTGCTCGTATGCTTTGGTAGGTACGCGATGCTGCCGTCCGCCCCTAAAAAGGCCTGGCATCGTGGGATTAGGGGCGATCAAGCATAAGCACCTTGTGTAGTTCCCCCTTGAGCGTTGTTTTCGCAAGAGTCCCCTTTTGGTATCAGAGCCTTAGTTATGTTGTATCCTGTTTCTAACTGCTTAGTTTCTTCCAATTAATCATTTCCAATTGTTTATTTGATTAATCTTGTTTTCGGTTCCATCTTAATCACCCACGAGATCAGTCTGTTATCCACCTGGTTTCAGTCACCCACTTCCATTGCTTGTCCGGAGTAAGTCCTTAGAGTTAGGCAGTGTGGACATTTAGGATAGGGTCTGTACTAAACCATTTTGGTCTGTGGTAACTTGACAAGAATAGGGTATGTATTAAGATATCTGTAAAACTGATTAATTAAAAAGAACAATGAGTCGATTATTTAGAAGTAACTCATCAGTCAGTTCTAGGTCAACAACTTTGCCTTCTACACCTAATCAAGGATTAGTAATTAATGAAGAAGATGTTGAAATACAAAATGATCAAATTAATTTAGATTGGAATATACCAAAATTACAAATCAAAGAAATTTATAAAACTTCTCTATTACAGAATACTTTTAAAGTCGCATTGCATGTTAAAACTATTGAACAAGTTTATGCTTTGGAAAAACCCAGGGAAACCTGTCAATTATTTGATAAGAAATTAATTAAACGACATATTGATAAAGATTATAATTTTATTCACATAGGATTAATTCAAGTTGGTGTCAAACCATTAACTCCTCAAGGTAAAAATACTTCTGTTTTATTATGTTTAAGAGATGCTCGTTTTCTTAATTACAATGATAGTTTAATGGGTATGATGGAAACTGGTCTTCATAAAGGTCCAGTACATTTTAATTGTTTTCCTGATTTTACACTTAGTTTAAAAGATCCAAATATTTTACATGCTTTAACATTAAATATTCAATTACATGGTTCATTTACCAATATGATGACTAAAACTCATAATATTGCTTTAATTTATCGTGTTCATTATAAATGTATGAAAACCAATTTAAATGTTCATGCTTTGCACAAATCACCTAAGGATAAAACCTTATTAATTCAAAGTAGTAGCACTGATTCACATATTAATGTTCCCCAAATGATTGAATGGAAAAATGTTGATTTACCAGATGAATGTGTCACTGTTAATGAACATTACAAATATAATCAACAACAATCTTCTGAACAAGATATTAAAGATATTAGACAATTTACTGATGGTTCTGTTCATATTAAATTTAACCGTAGCCAATCCTCTAGACATAGTACATCTAGTGTTCCTTCTGAAATTACAACAGACGATGAAGAAATATTTACTACGCCTCTATTTAGGAAAAATAGTCATATACATTTAGGTCCCACACCTGCTCCTTCAACTCATAACAAATTAAAAGGAATTGATAATTCTACAACTTCTCAAATTAGCAAACCTGTATATTCAACACACACTCACTTTCCTGAAGAAGAAGTTAATTCAACTAATTCTCCTACTCAAACTGATATGGAAGAATTTACACCACCTGTCAATCCACAATTATTGACAATCAAAAAGGAATTTACTCCCAATCTTGATAAATTACTTATTGATTTTAAATCTAAAGCTAATCGCACCCAGCGCCATGCTTATTATGCTAAATATACTTCTGCTCAAATGTCTCAAATCTCCCAAGAATGGTATAATTTTATGGTTCAATATGGTTTTGAATTACCCTTACTAGAATATGAAGAAACATATTATAAAAAACTTACTACTATTACTAAACATAAATGGAAAACTTCTGCTACCACTACAATTAGCTCTAGTCATCCTCCCTTAGAAAACATTATTCTTAATCAACAAGGTTCTGAAATTCCTGCTTCCCCTTTCAAATTACCTGGTGATGATAAAGAACTCAAAAAAGTTATTGAACAAAATAATTATACTAACCAATGTTTAAATACAATTGGTAAACAATTAGATAAAATAGAAACTAATTTAGAATCTGTTCACACTTCATCATCTAAACAACCTTTAGATGCACCTTTACTTAACCTACCTAGTAAACGTTCCACCCGAACTAGCTTAGTTACAAATGATCAATCATCTACTGTTCAAGCCATTGAAAAATTATTTACCGAATTAGCTGTACCCGATACTCCCTCACCTTCTAAAGATAAGGGTATTACTGTCCTAAATCAACAATTTGATATTAACCCAGATTCTACTTCCTCTGATACTGACAATGAAATCAATAACTTAGCTCAACAATTCCAAGTTGCGAAAATACACTATCCTAAAGTTAATCCTCAAACTACCAAGAATTGGTATACTAAACCTACTCCTGTCGATTTACAATTTGAAGAAAATAATGTTAATAATCAATTTTCTGTCTCTGCTAAAAAATTATACGAATGGAATATTGATGGTCTTAGTGAAGATCAACTCCTTCAAAAATTAAATCATTTATCTATGGTCTCGAACAGTTATCTCTCTAATTATCCCCAATATACTCAACCTGAAGTTGTTAATTTAATTACCACTGGTTTTACTGGTTCTCTCAAATCTTGGTGGGAAAAATATCTCACTGAATCCCAAAGAGACTCCATCATTTATGCTAACCAAACCGATGATCAAGGATTACCTATATTTGATGAAACTTTAGGATGTTGCCAACCTGATGGTATTAACCAATTAATTTATACAATTATTAGACATTTCATAGGTACCCCAACTAATATATATTCTCGTATACATGATCAACTTAGTAATCTTACTTGTCCAACCTTAAGTGATTTTAGATGGTATAAAGATGTTTTTACTTCTCGAGTTATGTTAAGAGAAGACTGTACTAAATCATTTTGGAAAGAAAAATTTATTAATGGATTACCTAGTTTATTTGCTCACAAAATTAGAGATGTTCTTAGTCAACCTACTGGTGTTATTGAATATGATAATTTAACATATGGTGATATAATTAGCACTATTCAAAAAGAAGGCTTAAAAATGTGTATTGATTTAAAGCTTAGTCAAAAAGCTACAAAAGATAAACATAAAGCTAAATATGAATTAGGAAATTTCTGTGAACAATATGGATTACCTCCTATTGCACCCTCTCGTAGGAAATCACACAAACATTCAAAACATAAAAATTATAAATCCAAATATTATCATAAATACAAGAAGCCTTATTCACCTACCAAATCGAATGATAAATTCTATACTAAACCCAAAAAGAAATATCATAAATCTAACTCACATCCGAAATCCAAATCTAATAAAGATATTACGTGTTATAACTGTGGACAAAAAGGCCACTATGCTAATAAATGTAAAGAGAAACAAAAACTCAAAGATAGAGTTAACCAACTCCAAATTAATGAAGAATCCAAAATTCAATTATTTGAAATATTCCAATTAAATCAATCCGATAATAATTCCTCTTCTGTACCTTCATCCACATCCAATTCCCCATCTAATAGTGATAATTCTGATTCTGATAATCAAATTACCATAGGATGTAATGATGTTTGTTGTAAACCTGTTAAACAAATTTCTGTTCTTACTAAACATAGTCAAGAAGAATCTGCTTTAATTGATTTAATTAGTAAATTAGATGATCCTCAATTAAAACAACAATATATTGATAAGCTCAAAGGTCTAATGCTTCAATCAGAAACTAAACCTAAGTTTAATAAACCTATTATTAGTTTATCTAAAACTTTAGAAAAATTTAAAAATAAAACTAAAGAAGTTACACTTCAAGACTTACAATTTGAAATCAATCAAATTAAACAAACAATAAGAGATCTTCAAAATAAAGATAATAAATTAGAAAATGAAATTATTAATCTTAAACTTAAACAAAACTTAAATGATTTCCAACCCAATGACAACTCACCTCATGAATCTGAACATAATTCTGATCATGATTCTGATCATACTGATCCAACTAAACTCATATTTGATAATCGATCTCAAGCTACTAACCTTGAAGATAAACGATTAAATTTACTTAATAAAATTTATATGCAAAAATGGTATTCAAGAATTAAAATCATTGTTGAAGACTTTGAATTAGAATTAGTTGCATTAATTGATACTGGTGCTGATTTAAATTGCATTCAAGAAGGATTACTTCCTACTAAATATTATCACAAATGTCAAGAGAAATTAACTTCTGCTAATGGTAGTAAAATGCATATTCGATATAAATTACCTAAAGTACATGTTTGTCAAAATAATGTTTGCTTTAAAACTACATTTGTTTTAGTTAAAAATATGACTGATCGAATTATTTTAGGTACACCATTTATATCTTTATTATATCCATTTACTACTTCTACTGAAGGAATTACTACTCATGTTTTAGGACATCCTGTTACATTTACATTCTTATTTCCACCTGAACAATTCGAATTAAATCAATTACAAGATTGTTCTATTACTCATACTATTAATCGCTTAACTCGACATATTAATTTTCTCAAAGAAGAAATTAATTATAAACGCATTGATCAACAGTTAACTGATCCAGTTCTACTCTCACAAATTAATGATTTTAAATTAAAACTTGAATCAACTGTTTGTTCATCTTTACCTACTGCATTTTGGCATAGGAAAAAGCATGTAGTTACTTTACCATATATTAAAGGTTTTAATGAACGACAAATACCAACTAAATCTCGGCCTATTCAAATGAATCATGAATTATTGGAAATGTGTAAAAAGGAAATTAATGAATTGTTAAAAAATAGAATTATTAGTCCTAGCAAATCACCATGGTCTTGTCCTGCTTTTTATGTTAATAAAAATGCTGAATTAGAACGAGGAGTTCCTCGCCTAGTTATTAATTATAAACCATTAAATGCTGTTCTTGAATGGATTAGATATCCTATTCCTAATAAAAAAAGATTTAATTAAAAGACTTAGTCAAGCTCTTGTTTTTAGTAAATTTGATTTAAAAAGTGGTTTTTGGCAAATTCAAATTCACCCTAAAGATAGATATAAAACTGCATTTAATACACATTTTGCTCAATATGAATGGAATGTCATGCCTTTTGGATTAAAAAATGCTCCTAGTGAATTTCAAAATATAATGAATGATATCTTTAACCCATTTAGTCATTTTTCTATTGTTTACATTGATGACATATTAATCTTTTCTAAATCAATTAGTGAACATTGGAAACATTTAACTGCATTCTTTTATACTATTAAAAGTCATGGTCTAGTCATCTCTGCTCCTAAGATTAAATTATTTCAGACTAAAGTTAGGTTTTTAGGTTATGATATTCATCATAATACTATTCTCCCAATTAGTCGCTCTATTGAGTTTGCGTCTAAATTTCCTGATGAAATTTTTGATAAAACCCAATTGCAAAGGTTTTTAGGTTCCCTCAATTACATTGCTGAATTCTACAAAGACCTTAGGAAAATCTGTCAACCTTTGTTCGATCGGTTAAAGGATAATCCTCCTCCTTGGTCTTCTACTCATACTGCTGTTGTTCAACAAGTTAAACAATATGTCAAGTCTCTTCCTTGTCTTGGTATTCCTACTGAGAACTCATTCAAAATTATTCAAACTGATGCTTCTGATATTGGTTATGGTGGCATCCTCCTTCAGCAAGTTACTCCTCAGTCACCTGAACAAATTGTTCGTTATCATTCTGGTGTCTGGAATAAAGCACAATTAAATTATAGTACTATTAAAAAAGAAATTTTATCTACTGTTTTATGTATTCAAAAATTTCAAGATGATATTTTAAATCAAAATTTTTTACTTCGTGTTGATTGCAAATCTGCTAAATATGTTTTGGAAAAAGATGTTCAAAACCTTGCTAGTAAACAGATTTTTGCCCGTTGGCAATCTATTTTAAGTATTTTTGATTTTGATATTACCTATATACCTGGTTGTCAAAATTCTCTGCCCGATTTTCTTACCCGGGAATTTTTACAGAGGGGTAAGGGATGAGTGCTACTCCACATATTTCCTATATTAAAACCCAAATTACCCATTTCCAAACCCTGATCAAGCAAGTTAATCGCCGTATTAACCGCCTTAAATCAGCCAGACCAACTACTAAACGAGCCCAATACATCATTCACCAACAGTTACAAGCTCGACGTATTTTACGTCATGATTATTATAATGATTTATTCTATTACCAGAATTATTTAGATCTTCTATCTGGTTGCTAATCTTTGTTTCCTATTCAACAGATGTCTCGCCCAAGGCCTCCTTCTAAGGCTTTGGTCCCTTCTACTAGTTCCAGTAAACCTAATCAACTCCTAGTTCCTCCTCCTTTGGAGTCAGTTAAATCATCCTCCTCCATTGATCTAATTAACCGCTACCATACTCTTGGTTCTATTCACCGTCCTGATTACTCATCTGCATTGGCTAATGATCCTTTTGCCTCTAGCCAATCAGTTTCAGTTACTCCACTTCCAATTAACCAAGTTCGACCCTCTCGAACTGAGTACACCAAATCATATGCTGCTAACCTGTTCTACAGAGAACCTAGTCACTCCAGAAGTCAAACCATTAATGAAATTACTCAATTCCATTTTGGCTCTGGAAGTCATTTCATTTCTTCACCTCCAGAGAAAAATCTCTCTTATTACAAAGACATTCTGCTCAACCACCATTCCATCTTGATTAAACCTATTCAGGATCGCACTTATGCATATAAGATCCTATACCATTCACTTTATATTCACAACATTGTGTCTCTTGCGGAATGGGGAAATCCTAATCTGCTCCGAGATCTCCCTGGTCATTCTATTCAATATAATTATCATGATTATGTTGATGCTTGGTTCAAATTGTTCTTGTACCAAAATGAGTCATTCAGTCATTCCTGGTTCATCTCCTTTGATCAAAAATTCAAATCCGAGTTACCAACCTGGTTTGTGAGATGGTGGACTCATTATGGAGCCATTTCTGCAATCCTACCCAGTTCACTCAATGAAACACTTGCTTATTTTGCTGCTGTTTACCCATTCACCGCTCATCAAAAACAATTTCCTATATTGCTCACATTTATATCCAAATACAAAATTCCATGGATATTCAAATGGCATTATGGGATTGATGATAACATAATTATCCGCCAACACTCAGTCAAATGGTGGGCCAAATACAATGTGCCCAGAATTATTGAAATTGTTTATGAGGAATTTCCTCCTGATAAATGTGCTCCAACTCCATCCATAGTCAAAGCCCAGCAGACTCCAACTGCTGCAATCAGCTCAGGAAGTCAGCCCAGTCTTCCTCCAGTCAATCTTGGAAGCCCCTCATCCAATGGCTCCAAGCCCAAATCAACTAAATCAAAGTCCAAGGCCAAAGCTCCTGTTATACCAGTTCAGCCTCAGACTCAGCCCAAGTCCAAATCAAAATCCAAGGCTAAGGCCCAGTCCAAGCCCATTTCACCCCCTGCTCAGCCCAAGGCAAAGTCCAAAGTCAAATCCAAGCCATCCCGGGATGAAATGTTCCAAATGGCTCGGCAACTTGTGGATCGCGCTCAGGCCCAATCAACCAGTTCCGAAGAATCAGAAGATGGTTCAGACAATTCAGCCCAGTCTTCTGAAGGATCAACTACTCAATCCATCCCATATGGACGACCCGAGTTCCAAGATGCTCAGGATCCATATGCCTAATCAACCTAGGATTCCTAATAAATGCAAAATTGGCTTCAATCAATACTCTTTTGAGAAAAGCTGCCAATTTGTATTTATTCCGATTCCTTTATTCACATGTTCCACCGAAAGTGATGAATAGTAAAAGCTACTGTTCACTTTTACTGTTCACATCACTATTCGCCCAATCAACTTTTGTTAAAGCTGCTCAACTGTTCAATCAATCAGCCGAAAGCAACCGACAGCTCTGCTCAGTCTCCAATGCTGCCAGCTGCCTTCTGCCAATTCACATGCTGCATAGTTAATTTTATTTTCTATATATTCAATTGTAATCACTCAGTAGCTCTTAACTTTCAATTTTCTTCAACCCTTCTGATTGTTAGAAAAAACCAGAGTGCCCTGAGTGAAGTTTACCTACTCCCGTTCTAGTTACCATATTTACAAGATCCTTGCAGATTACAACAATTGTAAGTGCAAGTTATTTTCTGTAATTTATTTACAAAGTTTTAATTAAATGATTTGATTTGGTTTATTTTTGGTTTGTGCATTCCAATTCTGTGTTTAATTTGGTTCATCTTTGATTTCGTAATCCATCTCCTTCATTGCTTGCTGCTTCCGCGTTTATAAATCCCATCTACAGATGTTCTATCCCAATAAGTCCACAAAGAAAAATTATAACCTAATCAGTCCCATGTGTTTATACTTTTATTCCATAAGGTCCTTTTTTCCTGATTTATATTTTTTATTGGACCATTATACCCTTTTTTCTATATGTTGATATATATTATATACAAAATAATATACATGTTTCCCTCTGTTTTTGTTGTAGAAGGATTTCGTTCCTATAAGAGAGAAGACGACGGCACATAGTTCACGGTAGTGTTTCATTGCGATACGATTTCATTCCTGTAGAAGAGAAGATGATGATTCAGAGTTTATGCTTTGTTTTTTTTTTTTTTTTTTTTTCGCCATAGTTATGATTTCAGCCAGAAATCAAAGGAAGAGAAACGGATTTGAATCAAAGAAACAGGGGTAACGGCTTACAAACTTGTTCAGTAGATTGACTAAAACCCACATTCAACTGGATTGAATCAAAGGGAAAGACGAGATGGATTTGAATACTTGTTCTTCGAAGGTGGGTTTAATTTGATTTGGATTGGTGGAATGGTGAAAATACACGAGTTGTTAATGATAGTGATATGATGAAGCTGAAGATGTGGGTGATAATTTTTTGTTTTCAGAGAGATTGATTTTTTTTTTTTTTTTTGGATTTATAGTTCTATTGCTGCCATTACTTTTGGTTTTTCTGTCAATCAATGTGAATGTTCACATTTCATATTGTTTGGAAGCTTAAGAAATGAGTGTTAGAATTGTGAAGAATGAGGTTTCTGATACAATAATGTAGCTTTCTTTATAAAAAGATGAGGAGTGTTTGGTTTGATTTCGATTGCTATAATGGTGGAATTGTAAGAGGTGTTAATGATAGTGATAATGATGAAGATGGAGACGAAAATTATGAAGATACAGAGGAGGATTTGTGTGATGGTTTTTTTATTTTTTGAGAGATTGAGATTTTTGAATTTGGAGAAGACGAATACTGTGCTCTGTTTGATTACATTGTCTTAAGGTTAGTATGTAATGGATGCATGTCATTTGTGATTGGATTTATATGAAGGGCTGTATGTTCTGTTTTTTGCTTCCAATTTTATTTTCTAGAATTGATGGACATGCAAGTTTTTTTTGGTTGTATGGGGTTATGGATTTTGGCTGGTTATATGGTTAAGCTATGGCTCTGTTTTTTTTTAATGTGGTGAATATTCACATCGCATTAAGAATGTGAATGTATATGAATGATTGTATGATCTATTTCTTGCTTTCAACATCATTATCTAAATTAAATTTGGGTTGGTTATATGGGGATATGGGTTTTTCTTGGTCATGTATATTGTGAGGCATGCATGTGTGTAATGGGAATATTCACATTCTTGTTACCATTGATAGTATCAAAGTAGTTAATATGAATATTTATATCACTGTAACCATTCACATTACCAACACATTACCAAATCATTTATGTGAATATTCAGATTTGTATTATGAATTGTCATTGTGAGTGTTTTTTGCTAGCAAAACGGGATGTTGTTATGTATATTATGATGCATGCATGGGCGCGGTGTGAATATTGACATGTCTATTACCATTTACAACATGAAAACATATGATGTGAATATTCACATCATCTGCAATATGCTATTTGATGTGAATATTCACATTCTTGTTACCACTGACAACATCAAAGTAGTTAACATGAATATTTATATCATTATAACGATTCACATTACCAAATCATTTGATGTGAATATTCAGATTTGTATTACGAATTGTCATTATGAGCATTTTCTGATAGCAAAATGGGATGTTGTTGTGTATATCATGATGTATGCATGGGCGCAGTGTGAATGTTGACATGCATGTTACCATTTACAACATAAAAACATATGATGTGAATATTCACATCATCTGTAACCATTAACATCATCAAATTATTTGCTGCGAATATTCACTGATGTGTTAAGAAATATGATATTCACACCAGTCACATTGTGTTACAATAATACTTTAAGTAATATTCACATCCATGTGAATGATCAACACGAAATAGGCCTCAAAATGCATATACATATATTGAATGAAAAATTGGAGTACAAGCATTGATACAGAATTGATTTACACTTAAGCTAGTCTGCTCCAATATGTCAAAACTATTGATACTAAATTGTCTTAAATGTGGATAACAATTATGGATAACAATTACAGGTGGACACCCCCCACCTATAGGTTTTCATATTGCACTGTCTTTGTGTGATTCAGAAAAATGTGTACAATGAGTCTCTTATTTGACACCATTCAAAGCCATTAAGGCTGTCAACAATTTCCTCACGGTATACATGCGCCCTGATGATGTAACACACTGCAGGCCCGCAATCCACCCTGAAAATGCAAAGTTGTTATTGTTAGAATTT
This sequence comes from Camellia granthamiana, assembly GCA_036172215.1. Taxonomy (NCBI): domain Eukaryota; kingdom Viridiplantae; phylum Streptophyta; class Magnoliopsida; order Ericales; family Theaceae; genus Camellia; species Camellia granthamiana. Next base: position 166,287,047 of record CM069904.1, read on the forward strand.
GAAATTTAGGTGTGTATAATGGTTGTGGAAAATGTGTACAAATTGATATAAGGCTTACCATTGGTCTGTAGTCATTATCAATATCTAATAATCTGATGTAAATATTAACATTATGTACAATAAAATTCAGATTGAACCAAAAAAGGGGTTGACAACCATCCAAGATTAGGGGCTCTTCATCAACAAGCAACAATACTAACAACTTTGTTAATATCTACATCATATTCCATTGATAACAGGAGGTGAATATTGACATTGATGTTAGAATGTGAATATTGGCATTATGTTCAGAATGTAATTATTTCATCACCATCAACAACCAACAACATTAACAAATCTAACATTGACACAAGGGAGGAGATATGGAGTGTATTACAAAAGAGTGTATTACACATGACAATTTAAGACAAACAAGTCATTACCAATATATAGCAGTCTGATGTAAATATTGACATTATGTATAATGAGATACACATTGAACCAAAAGAGAGTTGACAACCATCCAAGATTAGGAGCTCTAATTGTTTTATAACCATTAACACACAATAATATCAACAACTCTGTAAATATTTACATCATATTCCATTGATGTTAGAAGTTGAATATCTACATTATATTGATAATGTGAATATTGACATTGAAGTAGATATTTACATCAATGTCAATATTTACACCATATTCACATTATATTTGATCACCTTTTAAATATTATACAGATTATATATAATGGAATACACATTGAACCAAAAAAAAGTTAATAACCATTCAAGATTAGGGGCTCTAATTGGTTTATAACCATCAACACGTAACAATACCAACAACTCTGTAAATATTTACATCATATTCCATTGATGTTAGAAGTTGAATATCTACATTATATTCATAGTGTGAATATTGACATTGAAGTAAATATTTACATCAATGTCAATATTTACACCATATTCACATCATATTTGATCACCCTTTAAATATTGTATAGATTCTGTATAATGGAATAGGCATTGAACCAAAAGAGAGTTGACAATCATCCAAGATTAGGAGCTCTAATTGGTTTATAACCATCAACACACAACAATACCAACAGCTCTGTCATATTCCATTGATGTTAGAAATTGAATATCTACATTATATTCATAATGTGAATATTGACATTGAAATTAGAGATGTGAATATTCACATTACTGCTAGGGTACAAATAGGAGTGAGACAACACCAATATATGTTGATTTTTCATATTGATACAAACAAAATTTCACAACATAAAGGAAACAACACATGTGAAATGGCTAGCCTTAGAATGTGAATGCTCACATTGATTGTTACTCAATAATAGATAATCAACAAACAACACAAACATTGATTGTTACTCACATTACTGCTAGGGTACAAATAGGAGTGAGACAACACCAATATATGTTGATTTTTCATATTGATACAAACAAAATTTCACAACATAAAGGAAACAACACATGTGAAATGGCTAGCCTTAGAATGTGAATGCTCACATTGATTGTTACTCAATAACAGATAATCAACAAACAACACAAACATTGATTGTTACTCACATTACTGCTAGGGTACAAATAGGAGTGAGACAACACCAATATATGTTGATTTTTAATATTGACACGAACAAAATTTCACAACATAAAGGAAACAACACGTGAAATGGCTAGCCTCAGAATGTGAATGTTCACATTGATTGTTACACAAACATTTGAGACTACGAAACTGAGAATAAAGTAGATAATCAACAAACAACACAACAAACACCATAATGTAAATTTATAAAATGGCTAGCCTCAGAATGTGAATGTTCACATTGATTGTTACTCAATAACAAGAGAAACAATAAGATGTTATTATTTACAACATGCCTACAAGAATTCACATTGAACTAAAACAACGTTGACAACGATCCAAAATTAAGGTTGTAATTATTTGATCACCATGAATAACCAACAACACCAACAAGTCCGACATTGACATAAGTGTATATTAATGTAAGTCTATCCAGTAATGAACAGTAATGTGAATGTTCACATCATCTATGTTTGCAAAATCAATTCCGAAAACAACAACAGTTATAGGGCAATGTAAATGTTTACATGGGTGATCACATTATGTTATAATTGGCTGAAAAACAAAGGGTGGAACCAACAGCACCAAACAACACCAACAAGTCTGACATTGATGTCATAATGTGAATGTTTACATCATATTCCATCACATTGTTGAGTGAAGATTGGAGGTTCTATGGACATCAACAATCAACAATATCAACAGTGACAGTAATGTGAACATTCACATCATTATACACTGACGTGAATGTTCACATCAGTGTCTACTAATGTAAGTTTATCCAATAATGAACAGTAATGTGAATGTTCACATCATCTATGTTTGCAAAATCAATTCCGAAAACAACAACAGTTATAGGGCAATGTAAATGTTTACATGGGTGATCACATTATGTTATAATTGGTTGAAAAACAAAGGGTGGAACCAACAGCACCAAACAACACCCAACAACACCAACAAATCTGACATTGATGTCACAATGTGAATGTTTACATCATATTCCATCACATTGTTGAGTAAATATTGAGGGTTCTATGGACATTAATAATCAACAATATCAACAGTGACAATAATGTTAACATTCACATCATTATACACTGATGTGAATGTTCACATCAGTATCTACTAATGTAAGTTTATCCAGTAATGAACAGTAATGTGAATGTTCACATCATCTATGTTTGCAATAATAGATATAATATGAAGTTCACACATTGAATGAATAAGATCATATACTTTGAAGCTCACTACTGTAGAAGTTCATATTGATGAAATGGGTATAGGAGATTCACATGATTAAAACATACAACAACAACAACATCTGAGATAATTGGCTTGGCCTAACATTTTTCATTCCTATGTAAATGTTCACAGCTTTTGACAACACAACGTAATTGCCACTGCATTATTTTTGGGTGAACAAAACCATATATTTGGAGATTGGGATTGAGGGGTTCACATTAACAATTAGAGCATGAACAATAAAAATATGAAGTTCCACACATTGTATGAATAGAAACAGGGGATATTGGAAGTTCACAATGGTGTAATTTGAACAAGAAATTTAGGGTTTACATACAAGATTGGTGAGATTACTTACTCTTTTTTCATATTGACGGTTGGGTTGTCACAAATGGTCATCGATGGTGATTTTGACGAAGATGGAACTTCAGGATGTTCACTAATGGTGATTTCCACGTTTCCGTAGACAGATGGCGGAGGTATGACGAAGCCGACGATGAGACGTTGCGACGATGGAACAATGAGATGCGTATGGGTGTGAGACGATATGGAATACGATTTTGGGTTTTCGGAAGGGTGGAGATATTGTGTGTGATTTTCTGCAAAAAAGAGAGGGGAAGAGGGACAGTAATTTGATTCAAAAATAGAGGGGAAGAGGAAAAGGGTGTTTTGGTCTCTAATATAAAATAGGACCTGATGGAATAGTAGAAAACACTATGGGGTTTATGGAATAGGATTCTTAGAGAATGGACTTATTAAAAAAGCTCCCATTTATCAATAAAAAACCTTTGAAATTTGTTTGGTATGTAAGTTAAATATTTTGATAATTAAAATGTAAATTTTTTTAAAAAAAATCTTCTCATTTTAAATAATTATGATTTTTTAAATTAAGTTATTTTTACATTATAAACTATAAAGATAAGCTCCATTCAACTTTATTTATTGATTCTCAAAATTAAAAAAGTTATAAGCATCATATTTTACTTTTAAAGTCACAAGAAGAGGCAACATCTCTTGATCTCTTGATCTTAATTATAAGAGAAAGTTTAGAGCCTTGTAATTTGCTTAATTTTAATACAAGTAATTTACTTTAGTAAATTCTTATGTATTGTTAACATTTCAGTTTGTTTGTAGATTTGTTTTGTTAACATAAGATATAGATCGTTTTTCGAAATTGATGAGAATGACGATTTTTCGAGATTGATGAGAATGACGATTCAGTGCACGAGACTCTTATTAAAGAGAAACATAATTTGAAGAGAGATAGATGTATGCATTGCCAAAATAAGAATTTTTGAGTCAACGTAAATTTTCTCAGACCACAAAAGAAGTAATTGCATTGCTGATGTAAAAGCTTGGTTAGATGTGATACCCATAGTTTCAATGATCCCGGCCCAAGACTTCTGAAGAAGTAATTTTGGCATTCTTGAGGCTGTTGATTGATGAGAACTCCACCCTCACAAACAGTACTCGAAGAGCCGACCCTAGTCCCATGAAGGGCATCGTGGCATTGTAATATAAATGGCATCATATACCCGCACATTTGTGGTCAACTATGACCTGCTATACCATCTCTACCCCGTCTCCCAAGCCTCTACTACTCTTACCACACTGCCACAGTTCCCTTCATGGGATTACAATTGACTCTGATACTTCTTGTAACGCTAAAGGCAAGATGATGCCTAAAACCAAATTGTTAGTTGTAGTCTACTTGGTTCGTTATATACCATACTAATATTTTATTTTACATATATATGGAATATCACATATGACCTAAAATTTTAGGACTGGACAAAGTTAATTAGACAACCCATCGATCTTTTACAGGTTTATGAGCGGTGCAGCCCAAAAGGCACTGTGTGCTTGCCTTCAACAATTTTTACAGTCAATCACCCCAACCCCAAGCCCAACCCCAACCCCAACTCAAAAAATAAAAAAAAACAATAAAAAAAAAAATCATAAGAATGAGGGTGGAAAAAAACACGGTAAAATGTGAAAATCTGTTCATTGAAAATATTTGTCCTGAAAGCAGCCACTGCAAAATCCAACCTGACTTCACATTCATATAGAAAAGGGAAAACAAAGAAAACTAACAAAAAAAAAAATTGGGACCCTTTTACCTAGAAACAGGCCAATATAGCACAACAAAGCTGGGCAAATTAGGCAAGAAATGACAATACAACAAAAAAAGGCCAAGAAAATCAAAAGGCCATTCTTCATCCCGTGCTCTAGGGAACCTTACAATGAAAGACTATCCTACTCTACCTGCTCCATTCAAAGTCAGCTCCAGACCTGGGATTAGCATTATTCACACGGCTATTATCTTCTGGCTTTATGGAATTGGCAAAGGTGTGCCAACCTAAAAGGTATGGCACAATAAACTGCACAGAATCACGAGGAATAAAATGTAAGTCAAATAGTGTTTTGGATGCATATAACGTATATGATGCCATTTTCTCATGCTACTTGATTTCATAATCAAAAAGTTATATTGAATTTCAATGCAGTTACATAAGGAGAAAAATAAAAAAGACGGAGAAAAAGGAGTGTCATACATTAAATGCAGAGACTAGAACTGTGTACTCTGCTTTGGTAATAGGGATGTAAATGCTCTCATCCATATTTATTAGCTTGTTTTGAACATCTTCAATACGTCCACACAGAACACAAACCAATCAAATGTTAGATCAGAAGAAAGTATATGCCATTCAAAATCACTGCCAAGGTTTTGAGGTAAAAGAAACTTACTGAGATTGAAGAAGTGGCCAGTCCCATCAGGAAGGGGCTCTACCTTCAACACTTTCCTCACTTTACCTTCATCACTGTAAAACAAAAAAACAATGCACTAGACATTTTGAGATGATTAAACAAGTTTATAACAGCAATAAGCAATCCTACGAATGTTGCGCTGAACAGCAACTTCCCGAGTACATCATGTATCCCTGTCAGGAAACATATTGGCAGGCATACTGAAAATTTTTGGGTTCGCCATGGGTTGATGCAATTATGAAGAAACAAAAATATTCAAAGGAAATGGCCTCCAAACAAATGCACCAAAAATTAACAGCTGAAACTTTCAAATGCCACAGACGAGAATTTCAAAGCGGTGATTTAAGCCAACACCCTAGTGATGATGGGGCACGCCATGTAGGAAATGTAAATACGTACCTACAAAAGCCCCATGCGTGACTGCTCTTATGAGCCAATGAAAGTGCATGCATACCACTTTACTACGAAAATATGAACTTTTCATGTGATTTCTAGATGTACCAAATGATGTGTGATGGTTCGTATTCCAAGGATACCACCATCCCCCATCATTGATAGCGGAAACCTTGTTTAGGAATTGAGCCAGTTAGTTTTAAGTTCAATTCTGACTGAAGAGATAGGGGCAATGCATTAAGTAAAGAGTTGATCAAGCACAGCAAATTGGGAGGATTGCTCTTTTAGCAAAGAATCATAAGAGGGATGTTGTTGAGAGACCCCAACTTCCTTGAGATGAGGTAGTGGCGTTGCCATCCATTTTAACTCTTAAGAAGGTGCTATGCAAAGTGAGTACCACTCTTTCCCAATAGAGTTTATTGTAGGCTGCTCTTAGTGAGTAGGCAAATCATGAGCTCTCTGAAAATAATGGTAAGTACTGAGATGGCACATGATCACAGGACATGGGTGAGATAAGGTTTGAGGCGGTCTGAGAGAGATAGAGAGAGAGAGAGAGTGAAGACTGGAGAGCTTCTGAACTTGCCAGAAGTGGTGAATATGTTCATCACACACGCATATATGTGTGTATATATATTATCTATACCAGTATGGAGATGGAGACCTTTCATAGGGGGGTGTTACTACACACTGCTCTTGTAACAACCTCGACCCATGATTAACTGTTAAGCCATAATTAAGTATGCCTAATAAGTAATTAAGATGAAATCCTAAGTTAATTACATATGCATTTCATTACTTGTGTTTCTATTTGTCTCTTGTAGAAATATCTGTTTGTGTTTGTGTTTCGGTTTGTGAATTGAAAGCCTTATTGGCATCCGATCACGAAATTGACTTGAACTATGTATTAGTTGGAATTTTTAGAACATTATGGTAGGTTTAATTGAAATTCGATTCGGAACCAAATGATTAGAATACAATAATGCCAATTAATTAGTTGTTAATTAAACTTCTTAAACTAAGCCTATATAAGGCAATTTGATGGCTTAAGGCTATTAGTTACACTTTCATTTCTCATCTTTTGGACTCAAACGTGGAGAGAGAGAGAGAGAGAGAAAGAGAGAGAGAGACCAAGAGAGCAAGTGAGATCAATAAGGAAAAAGGAGAATTACTAGAAATTCAAGGTGTTGAACTAAGGGACTCGACCATTTGGACATCTAGGACGCAATTAAGCTTCTAAGGTAAAAATTTCTACCTCCTAGTCTGTAATTTAGTTAGTTATTACATGAAATCAAGTGTGATGGGTGAATTAACATGCGGATTGAGCTTAAGAAGATGAATTCCATGCATGCATGCATTTTCATCACATTTGGAGTTTGAATTTCAAACAAATATCACATGCATGTGTCTATCTCGACTTTGTTTTGAGTTTTCACCACATTTCTTACCATTTGACCTTAATTGATCATGTTTTGGAAAGTTTAAGTTCACAACAATTCATGCATGCCATGTCCATATCATATTTGTAAGCTTCAAGTTGAATTTTGAGCAATTGGCAAGCTTTTGGGCCATAGTTTCATGAAATGATCCTTGATTCATCATATTTTACAAGTTTGCATGTGTTTCCTCAAGTTTTGGGCACAAGAGAATGTGTTTTGTTGGTTTGAATTTGAGTTTTGAGCTGGGAAGAGCAATCTGGAAATTCCAAAATTCTGCTCTCTGCTCAAGCGACAGATCCTACGCTGGTGCGACCACTTTGTGTTTTTGCACTTCTGCTAGAGTGACTAAAAATTGGCTCGAGCATAAAATGCGTGCTCCTAGAAGTTTCCTATTTTTGTAGACTGCTCGAGCGACAAAAGTTACGTTCGAGCGAGGACCTGAGTCTAACGCTCGAGCAAGCGTCGAGCGAAAAAACCAAGCAACTAGTACTTTTGTAAAGTTTATAAACTGCTCGAGCGACAAAAGTTGTGCTCGAGCGATATCCCTGTTTTCAGCAAGTTTTGTTAAGTATTTTCAAGAGCATTTTGACATCCTCATTGCATCCTAGACACTTCTAGGCCAAGATTAAGACATAATAATGATGATAAGAAGTAGAAACACACCAAGATAAGAACAAACTAAGTAAATTATTCTGGGTGTCTAATTCAGTACGTATTCGTTCTGTAACTGTGTAGGTTACATGCCACAAGATATCTGATTTGCCTACTCTGTCTGTTTGCTTTCAGAGCCATCTGTGAGTAATAACTTAGTAAAGCTATATTCAACTTTATTTATTTTCTATATATGGAATAAGATCTGTTTTATTACATGTTATATATGTTGTACAATGAATAATTGTCCAATTTCTGACAAGTATTCGTGGCAACAATTCCGTGGCTCAAGTAAGTTATCTATTCCCGTTCCAGAGGTTCCTTTATAGAACTGACGAGTTATCCATACCCGGCCGGAGGTTCTTTTATAAAACTGACAAGTTATCTATTCCCGGTCCAGAGGTTCCTTTATAGAATTGACAAGTTATTCGTACCCGGCCGGAGGTTCCTATATGGAACTGACAAATATGACCCTTGCTGCTTTGTATGTGATCTGCTAGCGCTAACGAATGTACTATGCAAGATTAAGCATGAATTCCGATTTCTGTTTATAACTCGAACAAGATCGTGCATATGAATCTATTTCTGTTTACTGAATTAGTTATGGGACATCATTCCTTAACCTTTTACTCTGTTATTATTCACTGGGCTTTCGCTCACTGTTTATGTAGGTAAGCAGGTGCATGACCAGGCTTAAGCTGTTGCCTGGAGTGTTGGGTCAGTCAGTCAGCCACTATGCCTCCCGAGGAGGTTCCTTTTGAGAAGTCATGTTTTTGTGATTCAAGCTTTTAAGACCTGTTTTCTTTTTGGTATAATACGTTAAGTCCCACTTTTGTTTCATCTGTCTATGGGAATAATGTATGACTAATGTCTTTTTATGACGTCACAAGTGTGTTTATAAAATTTAAAATTATCAGTCTCATGTATGTCTGCACAGCTCGATAGACTATGTAAGTTTTATATATTTGCTTCCGCAGCCCTTATATTTTGCAATTCTGTTTAGAAGCCTTTGGTAATCCAAGAATTATTGGCCGGTTACGACGCTAAACCCTTTGGGGCGGGTTTGGGTTGTGACAGCTCTCGACCTAGTCAGGCATAACAACATCAAGGTACTGCCATTCCAATCATGGCTAGGAATGTAGCTAGGCAAGGCATGCAAATCCGATGCGAGGCCATGAGGTTAGGTTCAAGTCAAGACGTAAAGGGGTGATTCAAGCCAACACACTAGTGATGATGCGGCTCACCACATAAGAAATCTAGATACATGTACCTACAAGAGTCTACTAAGCAATTATGGCACACACAAAGGTTAGGAGTGTAGGTGATATGACAAGGATATGTTACAAACTTATGATATGAACGTATACTATTTTCAATTCATAGAAATCCATGTCAAACTCAAGAGAACAACTAGGTTTCTCCATGCAAATTTTAATTGAGAGAAAGACAGTACCTTTTTCCTTTAAAAGGGTCGTGAAAGAATTCACATGAATCCCTTGCTCCAAGGCCAATTAGAGTTCCTATTTCAGTTACTGACAATGAGAATACCTGGGGAAACGCAAAGGTAAACAAAATTTTGAATCTGAAAATACATTCAAACAATGAAAGCATGGTTTTCCATGCCAAATTCACTAACTGCATCCTCAACAAACAACAAAATAAAGCAATTTCATATTGAAGCAAAGGTTACCTGCTTCCGGCCCCAGTCATATTGACGAACACCAGCTGCAGGAGCAAACTGAAGCAACACATAACCTTCCCTGGTAAGCTTAAACGCCCCAGACTGTGATAAAACAAACCCATCAAGCAATCAAAACAAAAACAATCACAGCACACAAATCTCAGAACCATGTTCTTACAATTAACAGAATTAACACTATGTTAAGTTATGAGAGGAAAGAAAAGATTGTATTTTCTCTCCCTCTTTGTTTGGTTAAGCTGGCGAATAAATAAATAAATAAATAAATAAATACTAAAAAAAACCGATTCTTTTCCAATCTTGTTTGGATAAACTACATAAAAGCATAGAAAAGAAATTCTTATATATTATATTGCCAAAATAACTTTTATTATATAAAATTAATAATCATCCCATTTCTTTTCTGTCAGAATCTATCCAATTTTGGATAGATTCAAAAAGTGGGTTACTCAGATAAATCAATTTCTCTCCATTTCTTTCCATTTTTCCTTCATTTTCTCTCCTCTTTAGGGTGTTTTTGGTTGGAAGATTTGGAGAGGGATTTGGATTGGGAAAGGAAAAAAGTATGTGAAACCTAACTTTTCTATTTTCCTTTTCAAATTCCTCTCCAAATTCTCCAGCCAAACACAGCCTTAGTAATCTAAACAAGTGATTATCACTTAAAAGAAACCGATTTCTTTTATTTTCTGTCCAAATCTCTCAAGCCAAGCAGACTGTAAACCCAATGCAAACATACATCTAAAGCTGAAAACTCCGGAGGCCGAGGCTCCACCGTGAGAGCCGCCTTCCCTTTGTATACCGAATGGCCGACGAAAACTCTAGGTTGCCCTAAAGACACAGCAAACACAAAATGAATTAAAACCCAACTCAACACCCAGTTTGGATAGCAAGAAAATGAAGAGAAAATCACCTGACTTGGAGTCGTTCGTTGGTGGGGGTTTGGGGGCGAACCTGTGCTGTTGCTGTTGTTGTTCGAAGTAATTGTTGGAGTGGCGGCATTTGAAGGAGAGGTTTTGGGAAGAGGGTTTGGTTGTTGTAGAGGAGGAGAGAGAAGAGGTGTTAGGCTTTAAGCAAGTGGGTGTAATGGAGTCGAGAGAGGAGAGTTTATTAGGGTTTTGGATGGTGAGACATGAACAAGATGAAGATGGAAAGAGGTTCAGCATTTCTGTGGAGTTTTCAGTGTTATCGTAAAAATCAGAGGGTTTTGATGAGTGCTGATTGAGAGGACTTATACTATGAATCGCGGTCCACGCTATACCAAATAGGCCGTTAATTAAATTTTTTATTATTATTTTGTGCCAATTCGTCCACTTTTAATCATCATAAATTATGAGTCTTGATTGTAACAGTTTATTAGTCGTCATTAAGGATTAAATATTGTAACAGTTTATTAGTGGTTATTAAGGATTAAATAATGTTAAAAAGAATTACTATGGGTATGTTTGGTTTGGTTTGGTTTTGGGAGAGTAGTTTTTAAAAATTGTTTTGGAGAGAGAGTTTAGAAATTTTTTTAGTTTGTTTGGTTGTGTATTTTGAAAAGTAGTTTTGGAGTTTGGAAGTTTGAAATGATTTGATATTTTGTCATAATTGAGTAAATGTGTGTGAGAGAAAAAGTGATTGATTGATAGGTAAGAGAAAGAAAAGTGATTTTGGAAATTGTTTTGAAAAATTTATAAACCAAACAAAATTTTTAAATTTTTTTTTCCAAAATCACTCTATAAGTCCAAACCAAACATATATATTTGTATATGAACATTAATATTATAATTCAGACAAAAGACAAAAGACAAAATAATTTATGAACAAAATATGTTGCGTTGTATGATCACAGATCTAGAAACATAATATATATATAAATAATATTTTATAAAATTTATTGACGAGACTCACTTCTAAAAATTTTATAATTTTTGTAATTTTTTTTGTGCTTTTAAATTTATTGTATAATAACTTGGACTTACCTCATGTAGTTAGGGTTGATTTGGGAAGTGGGTTGACTTTTTGACTTTTTTAGCTATTTTAGTCTCTGCTAAAAAGTTTGATTTGAGAATGACTTTTTGAATTTTTTTGTGAAAAAAGAGTATAATGATTATGGGTTGGATATAATGTTTTGTTGGTTTTGGTTAAAATAGTCTATTTTGTCTTTTATGGATAAAATAGCCAAAAAAGCTTACAAACCTTCTTTCCAAACGGTGCCTTATACTTCTAGATTTTTCTTTTTTTTAAAAAAAAAAAGTTATACTAATTTAATTTATTAATTTATTAACATCCTACCAAGTATAAAATTTAAATAAAAAAAAAATTGTGTAACAAAAACTAGTGATTTTCACATTACCCCGCTTGGTTTTGAATTTTTAAAAACAGTTTTCTGAGTTTTTAATTTGTATTTTTGTATTTATAATGATTTGTTAAAAACATTTTAATCAAATTTTTTAAAAAAATTTAGATCTACTTAATCTTAATATACTTAAAAGTAAAAAAATTATACAACAAAATATGAAAATATTTTGAATTTTGAATTTTGAATTTTTATTTTTTGTATTTGATGAATTTTTTAAAAAAAAATTTTACAAATATTATACTTTTAAATGTATTTAGATTAGGTGTATTTAAAAAATAAAAAAATTTACATAAAATATTATAAACAAAAAAAGAAACACAAAAAAAAAAAAAAAAACTTTATAAATCTAAATTAACCATTACACTTTTTGTGGCTTATTATGTGTTTTAATTTTGTATTATTATAATTAACAATGCAAAAAATGAGACTGTCTATAAGGCCAATCATATATGAGTATTTTGTGTCCTATTATTTTTTATGTTTTTTGTTAAAGAAAGGAAATACATTGATCGCAGCCGTTGGATCTACATTACTATCAGCCAAGCTCACGGAACACATCGCGAAGCCGCGCGTAGAGGAGCGAAAAGTCGAGCCCGCTTGTCTCTCATCCACACGCGAAAAAGGATTGAAAGCCTCGTCCTCGTCCTCCTCCTCTCTCTCTCTCTCTCTCACACACACACACACACACACACACATCTCATGTAGTGAATGAACGAAATCGTGCTGAAATGTCGTCGATTTGGTCCTCTTTTCGAGTTTTGGCGCCTCAATTGAGACACAACAGAGTTCAATGGAGACACAGCAGAGGCTTGGGTCTCTGGGTTTTGCTCCATTCAAAGCGAAATATTCGCTTCTCACTTTCTTCCTCCTCAAACGATGATTCAGTCTCACCACCGCCCAATAAAAACCAGGCATCTCTCTCTCTCTCTCTCTCTCTCTCTCTGTGCGCGCATATATATATGTATGTATATGTATGTGTGTGTGTCCGAATCAAAATGAGACCATTGTAATTGAGTTGTTATTGGCAGGTGGGTTATGATCCTTCAGAGGACCTCTTTGGACTTGCTGTTGATGTCCAGCCAAGGTTTAAGTTCTCTCTCTCCCTCCCCTTTTGTATATTTGTACAATTTGTTATTTGCATCAACATGTATCTCTATAAAGGTTTAAAGAGAGATTGGGGTGCTCTTTAGGATTTCCTAACTTATGGGTACTGGTGAACATGTTTATCATTTAACTAACCTGTTTGGATTGAGGAGTTTGGTCAGAAAATAAAAGAAATTTAGAGAATGACATTTGTGATTGAGGAGGTGAGAAAATGTAAGAAAAATATTCTTTAAAATGTTTCATGTAGAGGTTTGATGAGAAACGAGAGTTGTTGTGTATAATTTTTTTTCAAATTACTTAAATTGTCCATCTAAATACAAAGCATTGTAAAAAAAAAAGACTTGCTTTTTTATTTTTTTATTTCTTATACATCCAAAAGAAATGGTGTTTAGTTTAAGGTGAGAAACTATGACCATTTCTTTTTTTTTCTCACCTAGGTGAGAAGCCATAATCTTCTCATTTATTGTCGCACTTAGTTTACAAACCGGAATTGTGTGTATTCCAATTCGTGCCTAACGTTAGTTGTAGATTCTCATTTGTCCCGCCTAGCTATCACGATTTAGATTTTCTACTATATTTGGAGATTTCAAGTTATAAATCTGGTGGCTTTTCTGTTTCGCATCTTCTTTAAAAAAAGAAGAAGAAGTCCGTTATTAGATGTTGTTGTAATTGACTCTTCTCTGCTAAAACATTCTAATTTAGTGGTCATGTCAGATGTTAAGCTGCGGTGGCTTGCTTGTATTTCACTATTCATTAGATGTACAATGGAAGAGTGAATTTTAGCGGCTTCTTGATTTCAGGAATATCATTTCTGGTGCACCCAAACCTAGATCGTGGTTTGGTCCAAATGGCCAGTACATCAAAGAGTTGCCTTGCCCAAGTTGCAGGGGAAGGGGTTATACTCCATGTACAGAATGTGGAATAGAGAGATCTAGATTAGATTGTTCACAATGTAATGGAAAGGTAAATGTTCTTGCACACCTCATATTTTAAATTGCATACAAGTATTATGACTAGATTTAGATTTGCATTGAATAGTGTGTGGACTGTACTATGTTGGTAATATCTTGGTAGTACTAAGACATTGCTCTTTGTGTATATGCTTTTTATTTGTTTGGCCCTGCACTTAATTTTGGTTCCCCAATTCTAATAGGGTATAAAGACTTGTCATCAATGCTCGGGAGATTGTGTCATATGGGAAGAGTCAATTGATGAACAGCCATGGGAGAAAGCCCGTTCTATGTAGTTCTTTTCTTACTGATTCTCACTTTCATTTAAATTTTCCAACACTATGTATTGCTGCTGTCAGAGCCTATATTATATTTTCTTGAATATTGTATTTCTTATCGTTTTTAAGTTGAATCATTGCTAAAATGAATCAATCAAGCAACAAGAAAAAAAGAAAAGAAAAAAAAGGCAACTAAGCAACTAGGTATTCTATCTTCTTACGTAGGCTTTTTGCTCGATATATATGCAAGTTTTATATAACCTTTTCGCTCAATATGTATCTACTTTTAATGTCTGTCTATTGAAAGCTCATTTATATGTGTATGCTTTTTCAGTTCTCCATTTAAAGTAAAGGAAGATGATGAAGTAGACAATTTAGACATAAAGTTGAAAGTGAGGCGGAAAACAAAGCGTGTATACTCGTCTCTACCTCCTGAAGTTGGTTTAAAGATCAGTAGATCATTAAAAGTTAGTTTTTTGCTCCATTTTTAGTTGCATTGAACACATGAAACTGTGCTATTGGACAGTTTATTGTTTACTTTGTCTCATTTACCAGCTTTACTGATGATTTCTGATTTACTTTTTCCCCACTTTTGGTTTTACTTTGAAGAAAAAAATTCTTCATTTCTTTCACGATACAGTCAAATGATGGAGTACAATTATTATTCTAAAGTGTCCACTGTCCAGCCCAAGCCTCTATTAATGGCACTTGTGCAAGAGATAGAGGAATTACTAGAACTATGAAGGATCCTTGAGCCCAGAAAAGAAAATGAGGAGAGAGAGAGAGAGAGAGAGAGAGAGAGAGAGAGGATCCTTAAGTATCTGAAATCAAGCAAAACCAAGGAATCGAATTCTCCATGGATGGTTTCATTCTTTACAATTTGCAGTTTTCACAGTGACTACAGTTTGTATCTGTTATTTTTGTGGATATGATTTTCATGGATAGAGATATATTGATTAGATCATGAATTTAAGCTTCCTTTTTTAGTTGGATGGTTGCAGAGCCTCAATGCCAGAACTGGACTATTTAGTAAGAGAATGAAGATTATCCATCGTGATCCTATGCTACATGCTCAAAGAGTGGCTGCGATTAAGGTCTGAAATCTGTCTAGAACTTTTATATCTGAATGCATGGTTTTTAAAATCTGATTCCATATTGATAAAAAATTAAGAATCTGGACAGAATACTATACCAGAATTATGGCTTATGCTTATGCATGTATTTTGTATTTTTAATGACTTTAAATTTATGAGAAGCTGGAAAAACTGAAAGTTGTGCTTCTATATATATATATATATTAAAAAAATGCTGTGTACTTTACAAACTTGTAATGTTCTATTTTCCAATATTTTCAAAAGAGATAAAATTATTTAATAAAAATTATATGATTCATTTCGGAAGATTGAAGTATAAAGCCACTTAATGAGTGCACATGAAGAGCATGTTTTTGCTTAAAAAATGCTTGACGACTATCATGCATACATAGAGTAGTTTGTAAGAAAAGTGTATCAATTCACAAAATTCAGAATAAATTTAAACAGGAAGGCTCAGATTTAAAGTCTATTTTAATGTAGAAAACTAAAGGGACTGCTGCAGCAAGGAAGCATGCATCTGAAGCTATGAAAGCTTTCTTTAGTGATCCAGAAAACCGTCGCAAGAGAAGTGTTTCGATGAAAGGTCTGTTGTTCATGCACTTCCATCAATGCAGGACATGGTGACATCTTTTTTGTGATATATTTACACACATCTAATTTTTATTTTGTGAGCAGATTTTATATGATTGGAATGTTTTGCTATGCTTTTGAACCATGCTAGGATTGTAAACCATACTACGAATCACCATTGCTAAGTGCCCTTTTTGATGTTGCTGAGGGATTCTACTGAGTTTCACACTTGCGGCCACATTACTGGGATATATTTAAATTTCCATACCATCCATGGTCACTATTCCAATATGAATTTGTAGATGATTGGAATCTGTATAAACTCATAATTTGAAATTTACTGAGTATTTTCTGGAGCTAATAGGTGACGACTATTTGATATGTGGTGCATGTCTTGTTATATCTCATAGTTCTACCCCTACATTCTAGTATGATGTTTGGTTTGAGTTTTGGAAAATTAATTCCACCACTCCTTTTGAAAACTCGTTCCAGGCGGGCTTTTAAATTTTGAAATTTGGCCTACCAGTCATCCCCCTGGACGTCCTATCGGTTGACCGGCCAGTTGACCTGAACAGTGCGAACTTTTTTTTTTTTTTTAATAAAACAATATTTTTGAAAATTTTTATAAGTTTTTAATAGATTTTTGAGTTGTATGTTTGGTTATAAGTTGTAAGTTTTTGTATCATATGTCACATCAAACATTCCTTACTCAATTCAAAACTCTTTTTAAAACTCATTCACTAAACAAATTTTCTATACTCAAATCCTAATTCCAAAACTCATAAACTCAAAATACAACTCATATTCTCAAATCATATTTAGAAAATTCTATCAAATGCTATAGTTGTTCCCCATGATTTTCCTTCGATGTAATTAGAATGTTAACCCTTTGATCAAACTTGACATCGGTTAAATTTATGCAGGAGTGAAATTTTACTGCAGGAACTGTGGACGGGAAGGGCATAGAAGGTACCACTGCCCAGAACTTCAAGACAGCTTGACAGACAGAGGGTTCAAGTGTCGGTTATGTGGGGAAAAGGGGCATAACAGAAGAACCTGTCCTAAGTCAAAGCCAACTCAATCACAAGCCAAGGTTCCAAGGCATCATTGTTGCAGGATATGTGGTCAGAGCGGGCATAATTGCAGGACATGCCCACGAGCCACTCTAGGAAAATCATATGATGCCCCTAAAAGTCGGACATACACTTGCCGCATGTGCCTAGAAAAAGGGCACAATACGAGGACATGCCCTATTAGAAAACTATCTGTTGAACTGTAACTCTGAAACCTAGTCATCATAGACACCAAGTGCTTGCTTTCGTATTGTCAAGAAATTTTGCAACCGAAGACAAGATGGCACTGTTGGGATCAATTGACAAGGATGTATTATTGGAAATGAATTGACGGGTATAATCTTAGAAATTCTCTTGTCAGATTGAATTGAGAGATATTTTTTCACTTGAAATGCATTGCTATATAGTATCTTGAAAGGAGGCATATTACTCATGGAAGTGTATTGCTATGTAGTATGCTTTTCTTTTCGTTTTTTCACATCACTCATTTTTAATATTTTACATCTTTGTGTCGACATAAATTATCTTTGCCTTCAAATCTTAAAATTTCAAATCCCTAATCTCTCTACCTGCCCAACCCCTCCCCAACACCATCATCAGCTGTTGCCACCACCCCTAGCGAACATGTTGCCGTCATCCACTATCTCTTCTCCCACAAACACCTTTCCCTGTTGCCCACAACCGCCTCGTCCACCCCATCACCCTTCTTCCTCCCCTTTCCTACATGTTGCCCCCTTCACTTCCTTATTCTTTTCGAAACCCTAAATCTCACTCTTTTCTTTCTATTACATGCACAAAAGGAAGGTTGCCCACTTTGAAACCCTAAATCTCATGCCTTTCTTTCTATTGCATGCACAGAGGGAAGGTTGCTCTAGTGGGGAAGGACTAGGGGTAGTAGTCGGAGGTGGTGGTTGTAGTGGTTAAAATTGGTGGTTGGGATTGATGTAGAATTATAGTTTGAAATGTTAGAAATAATGATAGTTTTTGGAATTATGAAAAGTTTAATGAAATAAAGATAAAAAATTAGAATTATAGAATGTTTTAATTAAAAGGTGAATGTAATGACAACGCCCAGGTCACCCTTGCCCTAGTCTCTATCTACAATTATATAATTATATTACTAGTGGCAAACTCGTGCTATGCACGAGATTGATTTAATAATGTATAAATTTTTTAATAATGTATTAAGTTCTAATTTAAATCATAAAATTATAATCATAATGCATATAGATCATCTTTTCAAATTTCATAAGTAAAGACAATAATACTTCAAAACAAATATTCACAAAATATTATAATTATCCAACTGATATATTTTTCTTGAAATAATAAATTTGATTTCTAATTAATGAAATTAACAATAAATAAAATGTTTTTGAATGAACCTAATATTTAAAACATATATATTCTAAAAAAAACTAATAATAAACTGAATGTCATAAATTAAATCTATCTATATTTGATAAATTAAAACATCATGTCCAAATGCCCCAGAAAATACCTGTTAAAAAAAAAAAAGAAAAAAAAAAGTGTCATCATTTTTTTACATACAAATAAACTTTTAAAAAGAAGAAGAAGAAGAAGAAGAAGATATATATTACCTTATGAGGAGTGTTTATATAAATTTTTCAAAATTTGTTCCCTTTACTTTATTCTAGTTCGATGGTAATATTGTTTCCATCAAAATTTTTTCACTTATTTTTTTTCTTAATTTTTGCATTGCCCGACATATTTTGATTTTCCAATCATCAATATTTTCTATTGGTAAATCCTCTTTATGCAATACAATTTGAAATTCATTTATGGCATTTTACATGGCCAAACGATGGTTACGACAAAAATTTAGAAGAGGCCGCATATTTATCTGCATAATGAATTTAACAAATTTGACATACAATTACATAAAGAATAAGATAAGCAAGCTCCATGGTGCTTGAAATACAAAAGATAAAGAGTAAAAAATCTCAATAAGTATCATTGTTTATTGTATATATATAAAAATAAATAAATAAATAAATTAAAAATCTACTATACAACATCCATCTATTGAGGAGCTAAAGTAACTTTTTGTAAAAAAATTATAACACAATGATTTTAAAATAAGAAAAAGATAACGTAATCAAATTATTGTTGTACATGGGGGAAAAAAAAAACACAAAAGAAAAAGAGGATTCTATTTAGATTTATTTTAAGATTTTTTTTTAAAAATTACAAAATAAACACAAAGCAGTGTTTTTTGTGGATTTGTATTGGATTTTACGTGATAGATATCTATTTGAGGGAATTGTGGGTGATGGATATGCATGCGGAAATTGTATGAATAAGACTTGTGGATTTTATTTTTATTTTTTTTAAATAACATGATAGACATTAGATATTTATAATTTGTATATATGTTTTTAATTTATTTAAGTCACAGATATTTGAGAGTTTTTTTTTTTTATAAATAATATGATAGACATTGGATATTTGTAATTTATATATAGATATATATTTTGTGGGTTTAGATTTTGTGGAATTTTTTTTTTAAATAATGTGATAGACATTGGAAACATATTTGTAGGTTTATATTTTTTTTTATTAATTTATTTAATTGAGAGTGAGATTTATTTTTATTTATTTAAGTTACGTGATAGACATCTAATTTTCTTGAATTTTAGGTGAACTATTTTTGATATGTAAAAGAGAGGATTTATATAAGTCGAAGAAGATATCAACACTGTTATATGAGAAGAAATAAATCAAATCTGATTAAATTAAAGAACAAACGCAAACCACAAATTAAAAAGCAAGTAAGCCCAAACTATGCAAAATGTAATAATAGAGAAGATGAAAAGATATGTAGATGAACTAAAAAATATTGAGAAAAAAATATATACACACAAAAGTAATAAACACTGAAAAAATACATATAAAGTAAGAAATAATATTAGGAGTATAAAAATGGAGAAGATGAAAAGATGTGTGGATGAACTAAAAAATATTAGGAAAAATAAAACAAATCGAATATGATTAAGATGTGTAAATGAATTGAAAAATATTAGAAAAAAGAAATATGTACATATAAATAATAAACATTGAAAAAAAATGCATATAAAATAAGAAATAATATTGGGAGCACAAAAATGGAGAAGATGAAAAGATATATAGATGAATTGAAAAATATTAGGAAAAATAAATATATATACACAAAGATATAAAGTACGAAATAATAATACACTGACCTTGTAATAATTTTTGCAGATCATCAAACTTGCAAAATATTATAATGAAGAGGATGAGTTAGTCTGAGAAAAGATATGTAGATAAAATAAAATAAAAATTGATAGATGAAAGAGAATGATTGAATTTGACTAAAATATGGAATAAATTGGATACAGAAATGTGTGTGTGGGAGTTGTAGGAGGTATAGGTGATGAATATATGGATGAATATAGATGTGGGAGTTGTGGGTGATGGATATATGTTAATAGGGATATAAATAAAATATTTTATTATTTTATTTATATTTTATATTTTATTATAGGGAGAGATAGGGAGAGATAGTGAAAATGCTTGAATAGTGGGAATATCATGGAGATCCCATGATCATCTCCAACTGATGTATCGGTGTCGCTGTTGGTTGCTGAAAGAAAGCAATCAAGTGACTCTAGAGAGTTTGTCATCGAATCTCTGGCCTTTCCATCTTGTAACCCATTTGTCGAAATGCCAAAATCACCCATTAGAGTATCCAATGAGTTCATCATCATGTAAGGCCTGTTAATTGAAGGG
The DNA here is from genome assembly GCA_036172215.1 of Camellia granthamiana. Lineage (NCBI taxonomy): Eukaryota > Viridiplantae > Streptophyta > Magnoliopsida > Ericales > Theaceae > Camellia > Camellia granthamiana. The sequence continues at coordinate 166,307,999 of CM069904.1, forward strand.
GAAGAAGAAGAACAGAATTGTCCAATAGCTTCATGGCGCTGTGGAAAATTCGAGCTTCATATTTTGTTTTATTAAATCAAAACAAAGATTTAGATATATATGTTTTTTTTTTTAGATATAGATTAATAAATCATATATATATATATATAAATTTATTATTTTAATTATATAAATCAATTATTTAATCTTTATCTTTATTTGTAGACCATTAAATTATTTTTTTATAAATTTTTATATGTTTATCTATTGGGAGAAATTTTAAAATTCAAATATTTCTCTGGGTGGATATCTATCTATCTATATTATATTATATATTTATCTATCTATCTATCTATCTATATCTATATCTATACTATATATATAACCAAATGTAGTTATTTTGTCAAAAACCTCCAAATATTTATTCCTAAATCTATACTATATATATAACCAAATGTAGTTATTTTGTCAAAAACCTCCAAATATTTATTCCTAAATACTCATAATTTTAAAACACTCTCTTTCCTACGTGGCAACCTTCTTTGATTGCCTATCATGTTTTCTATTTTTCTTCATTTTTTATTTGTTTGATTAATTAAAATTAAAATTAATTTCATTACTTATGGATAAAGATTTGAATTTCAAAATTCCTCCATATAGATAAACATATAAAAACTGAAAATTAATTTTATAATCTACAGATAAAGATAAAAAATAAACAATTAATTTAAAAAAATTAATTTCATAATTTATAGATAATTTAAAATTTCTTCCCATAAATAAACAAATGAAAGTTGATAAATAACTTATAAAAATTAATTTCATGGCCTACAAATAAAGATAAAGATTAGATAATTGATTTTTTTTTTTTTTAAGAAAAAACAAAATTACTCTCTTTTTTTTTCCCCTCATTTCGTACTTTAATTAATTTCATTATAGATAAACATATAAAAATTCATAAATAATTTATGAAAATTTATTTCATGACCTATAGATATGGATAAAAATTTTAAAAACTATTTAAAAAAAATAATTTCATGACTTATAGATAAATAAACATATAAAAATTGATAAATAATTTATAAAGATTAATTTCGTGGCCTACAAATAAAGATAAAGATTAAATAATTGATTTTCAAAAAATTAAAATAATAAAATTTAGATAAAGATATGATTTGTTAATCTATATATCTATCAAAAACATATATATCTAAATCTTTATTTTGATTTACTCTTTTTTTTTTTTTTCCTATCACATATTATCTTTTTTTATTTTAAATTTTTTATCTTATGAATTGCTCTTATCTATAACTTCTTATCTCTTATTAAATTCTTAACCTTCTCTTGATAATTTTTATTATTCGTTATTATTTACCAAATGATAAAGATTATAAATAAAAAAAAGGTAAATAAATAAAAATTAAAAATTAAAAATTATCGCTATGAATGAGAATAGTATTAATAATGAAATAATAAAGGTTACATGGGAGAATGTAGCACAAAAATCTCACAAAATTAAATTTTTTCACTATATTTATAAAAAGTAATAATTTGAGATTCTTTCTATTAGTTATTAAAAATAATTTGCTTTAGATCATTGTTATGTTTTTGTTTTTTTAATTTTTTTATAAGACTGTCATTCGTTATAGTATTTCTTCAATCCCATCTCTAATTAATCTCTTTGAAATTTTTGTTTTTTCAATAATTAAGTTTAGAATCAATTTCTTATCAAATTTGTTTTCTTGATCCTTATTTTATTGAAGGATCGAGACGAATAAAACTTTCATATAATATATGAAATTAATGAATATAATACAAAGATGATAGGGAAGTACTACATATTTCTCAATATCTCTATGCTATTATTAGTTGATTTGCTAGATTATACTATCAATTTAGAGCCCATATGATTTAATTCAATGTTCATGACTTTATTTGTATTTGACCATTTTTTCGTTGAGTAACCGATATAATTTTTTTTTTAGTATATAATGATTAAAGCTATCATTTGTTACATTTTTTCAAGTACAATTCAAATAATTTTTTATCATTTTTTTATAAATAAAATGGATTAAAACTATTCTCTTATATAATTTTTATAATACTATGACATTCTTATCTTGATTAATTTTTTTAAAATGACGTAGGAACTATGCAAGTATTATTCAAACTATAAAGAATGATTTATACTTTGATATGATATGAGTGTGTTATTGATAGAGGAAATCAAAGATAAAAAGTTGCTAATATAATCAATTAATGATTTGTTTGAGAAGTTCTTTTTATAAGCCAGGCAACAAATTTAGATTAAATTTTTTAAAAAATTACTTATAAATTATAATTAAAAGTTGATATTTATTCATAATTTGATCCCACAATAATAATATACACCACTGATTTAAAAGTCCAAGTAAATTTATGATAACTTTTCTGAGCTTATAGAATTTCTCTCTTTTAATGTTTTGTTTAGTTTGATACAAGTTATTTATGTTATCAAGTGATTGTGATACTGTTATTCTCAAAAAAAATTTAATTAATAATTTCTTATGCATATCAAATTTTATTGTAAAATTTTGTGGGTTAATTATTGTTAACATCTACCTAGATGGCTTAATATTATGGCTTGTCGCTATTAAGATATAATTTAAGATTAAGATGATTTATTTATCACACAAAATATATATAGTCTATTTTTCCGTGCATCGCACGGGTTACCGCTAGTAAATATAATACGAATGAGAGCACCAGAGCAAAATTTGTCCCAGCCAAACTTCTTCTTTACTGGGAGCGGGAAAAACTCTACGGAAAAAAATTGTCATTCATAAGAGTGTGTTTGGTTGGAGGGATTATTTTATGAGATTGAATTATTAGTTCATTCGGACTAATAGTCTATTGTTTGATTCAATTTTTTTGCTCTGGATTAATAGTCCCTGAACTATTAGTCCCTCATATGAGGAATTATTGTATCTTAGGCGGAGGGGTGAGATTATTTCCATGGGATTAGTATCCCATGAGACTAATGTGTGAAATATCCATTTTACCCTCATGCTATTACTTAATAAACAATTGAAAAATGGTAAAATAGTCTTTTGAAAATTTATAAATTATTTTTTTAGTGTTGTTAATTTCAAATTATATATTAAATAAAAAATATAAATTATAAATTTAATTTAATTAAAAATGATGGCCTTATAATTTTTTTAGTGTTGTTAAAAAATTAAATTTATATATTAAAATAAAATTATTTTTTTAGTGTTGTTAATTTAAAATTATATATTAAATAAAAAAATAAATTATAAATTAAATTTAATTAAAAATAATAAATTATAAATTATGGCCTTATAAATTAAATTTTTTTTAGTGTTGTTAAAAAATAAAATGTATATATTAAATAATTTTTTTTTAGTGTTGTTAATTTAGAATTATATATTAAATAAAAAATAAAAATTTAATTTAATTGAAAATAATAAATTAAAAATTATGGCCTTATAAAATAATTTTTTTAGTGTTGTTAAATTATAAATTATAGATTACAAATTTAAAATTATATATTAAATAAAAATTATAAATTATAAGGGTTAAATAGTCTTTTGAATATTTATCCTTATCCAATCCGTCCAACCAAACATTGAATTTACTAAAAATAATTTAATCCAGACATTTAATCCTATGACTAAACAAACATAGGATACAAATCTAGTCCAACCAAATAGTCCGGAAATAATATATCCAAAAATTAACAGTCCGATGAATTACAATTCCTCCTTATTCAGTCTATCCAAACAAACACATCCTAAATGTAATGCGTTAAATTTTGTGTAATATAAGTTCCTTTGACTGATAAACCTAGTTATTTCTGTTGTACCCAAAAAAAAAAAATAATAATAATAATAATACGAGGAGGTGGCCCCGTCTGGAACCAGTATTTAAGCAAATAGTAATGATAGAAACTCCCACAAAACATACCCCTACAACCCCTAAAATAACTTGAGCCATTCATGTCACTGTCAAACACAACTTTCAAAAAAAATTTAAACACCTCAATAATCAATACATTAATAGAGATCATGGGTCCTCTTTTGTGGGTCCCAAACATTTCCCATCCCCAACATTTTCCTTCAAGCAAATCACTACCCCTGCCATTTTGCTAAAGTACGATGCCGTTCCAAGAAGGGTATAAAGTGAATAAAAATCCCTTCATTGAGAATTCAGTAGTGTTGTCGGAGGAGAGAGAAGATCTAGCTAGGGTTGGGTTGGGGTGAGATCACCAGCGATGGCGATGCAAACTGGCATGGGCCTCTCCAAGATCTTGATCTTGGTCAGAGCAGGTAATCTATCTACACACACACATACACACAAAACTCGCTTAATCGATTTCAGTATTAAGCTCTCTCTTGCCTTTTGATATCGATCCGATTATACTTTGCAGGGTACACTAGTACGATCCTGATTAAAAACGGTGAATTATCTGATATATTGGGCGAAATTCAGGTAATTTGATCTTTTGTTGCATTGCTCAAATTTAGCTCAAACCACCTTGTCAATCACTGTTACTGCAAATATCTATCTGGGTTTGTGTGTGTGTTTTTTTTTAATGATTGAATTCGTTTTGTTTTCAGAACTTGTTTTCTGAAAAACACAAACTTTGTTTGGTTGTAAGCTAGAGGGAATTTGATTTATTGGTTATCCTATTTTTGTATGGAATTTATTACTAGGATTTAGTGAATTTGGTGAATTGGGTTATCCTGTGGACACAGTTTAATTGTGTTTTTATTGGCAGTCCCTGGTTAAAGGTATGAAAAAAATGGGGAATCATCAAAGTCCGACTCTGACGTTTCTGATGCCATCGCTTCTCAGGTAAGTTTGTCCATTTAAAATAGAAGCCTTACTAAGGTTTCGTTTGGTGTGTTTTTCTGTAAAATTTACATCAGTTTTCTTAATTTATTTATTTATATATATGTAAAAAGATTGTGTGTGTATATATATATCAAATCATTTTGTTTTCTGGTGGTTGGCTAACATTTGAAATATATATTTCCAATGCTGAACCTTTCTTTCTAACAAACAACTACTTTAGCTTTCTCAACATCAATAACAGATTTAAATGGTTTCACTGCACTCTCAAGGACTACTATATTTTAAAAGTACTACGGGCTATATATTAAAAGTTATACAGCCCACCCCTCTCTCTTCCACCTCCCCTCCTCTCCCTCTTCCATTCTCACAAAAGTTCAAAGGTGAATATGTTGCAAAAGTAAGGAGGTGGGACACTTTTGATGGAGTAATTTCGATTACTCTTTGCAAATAAGTTATTTTATGAAGTGGCCTATTTTTTGGCAACATTTTTGTATTTGTAACTCTTTCAACAGTTGAAAATTGCATAAAAAGAAGACTTTTAAGGTCTGTTCAATATAGTACTTGATGAAAACATTAGTTGGATAAAATTTACCTTGAACTTTTATTGAGGCATGACTTCATCTCATGTGCCTTGCATATGAATTCAAAAAGAGACCTATTTTGGAGTAGGATTAAGCCCTCCGGTTCATAATATAACATATAGAAACATGAAAATCCTGTGTTAACTGTTTGGACCAGGAAGTAGTTTGTTGTTATTTTAATGGAAAAAATACTAAGGCCAAGTTTGGGAACTTTTGAAAAAGTCAAAAAGCCAAAAAGTTACTCAAAAAGTTAAAAAGTTAACACTATTCACCAAAAGTTAACAATTACGGCTGCACAACTCCCAATTCTAATTTTCCCCTACAAACCAATTTTTACAATTTTTTATTACACATTTTTCCATAAAAAGTCAAAAAGTTAACCCAAACATTCATATTTTTTTCTTCAACTTTTTAGTCCAAAAAGACAAAAAGTACACTTATTTAGGACATCCCAAACACCCCTGAAAGGTCACTGCTATTTTAAATCATGTTCCTAGTGTTACCATGACAGAATTAGATCTCAAGCATATGAAGTATGTTTATCTAATTTGACATATTTTTGTGGTAACTGAGATATATTTTTCTTGGCTTCCTTTTTTTGCATGATTATTATAAAGGTGCGTCGGTTAGTGATGGAGATGCAGCAACTGGCCTCAGCAAGACAGATAACTATGCTGAATGGAAATTCTGGCCAAATCGGTATATCTCCTCCGAATACTTGAACATCTAGTTAAAATTCTCTATTTTGGCTTGTCTTTTCCATGTGATAGATAATGATATTTTCTTTCATTTCATTATCTACGAAGTCACCAAAGTTTTGTATATCTGCCCTGCGGATATTGACACACTGCATTTTGGCTTTCTGATGAGGCGCATTTTTGGTTGATTTTACATCTCCTTTTTCTGTCTCTGTCCAGGTAACATGACCTCTCTTATAGTGCCAGCTGCTGTCATGGGTGCATTGTGTTATGGATGCATGTGGTAGAAGGTATGGTAATTGGTTAACGATACCCCGAGTTTCCCGTCATTGCATCTATACTTGTAGCTTTGGCTGTTCCCTCATATGCTAAATATTTCTTTAGTTCCATTTTTCTTTTCCCCCTTAATTCTTTATTTTTATTTTTTTATTTTTATAATTCAATTGCCATTGTCAAAAGGGAGACCACATTGTCATTAGATTTTATTTTTCAATACTGTGATTAATTGCATTTTTTTTTTCTGCAAGAAACTAATTTTTCAATTGTTACATTTCTGGGGTCTTACCTTCTCAGATCTTATGTATGTAACAAAGCGTAATATGGCAAATGCTGTCTCAAACTTGACAAAACATCTGGAGAGTGTGTTCGAGGCTCTTGCTGTAAATTTCAGTTTCTCATCAACCTTTTTTTTTTTTTTTTTTTTTTTTTTTTTTCTTCTTTTTTGAGTTTGAGTTTTGAGTATGTTTTTTCTATTTTACATCCTTAACATTCATAGACATTTATGGAGTTCATAGCCATTTTTTTTCTTATTGTCATTGATCAGGCAACAAATAGGCACTTGACACAGCAAATTGAGAACTTGGATGGAAAACTTGACGAGCAAGTGGAAATATCAAAGTTAATTAAGAATGAGGTACATTCAGAAATGGGTTATTTCCCTTAAGATATACTGCATAACATAGAATAGAGTATTTGAAATGTAACTTTTGACTTTTTGAGTGGGACTGGGAGAAATAATTTGAGTCAGCTTTGATGAATTATAAGGTGGCAAATCAATGAATCTGATTATGATTTAAAAATGATCCAGTAATAGCATAAAAGAAGTTCTAACTTGTGGAACAGGTTACTGATGTTCGTGGTGATCTTTCTCAAATTGGCTTTGACTTGGACGCACTACAGAGAATGGCTTCTAGCTTGGTGAGTTTTGTCTCAAAATTTTTAAACTTCAAACCTTATGTGACTTTAGTATAGCTATTACTGGATAAGGTTTCTGGTTTTTGATTAGTTTTACACCATCTCATTTAACATCCACAAACAATTGCATTAAACATAAAGATATTTGATTAAGAGAAGGCTGAAGGAGGGGTAAGACATTTTACTGAAAGGAATGAATTCATAAAAGCTAAGGATTTTACATTGACTAAACAATTGAAACTTAGAGAAAATTATGTTAGCCGAATTATGTCATCTTTAAGAATGATCATAGTCTTTGATTGTTACAAGTTTCTTTTTCAATATCTTTGAAGAAGGTTGTCTTCTCAGATAACATCAACTACATAAACTCATCTTATAGTTGAATTGCAACAGAAAATTAGATCCTAGAAACAGTGCTGAAATTTTTTATTGATTCTGCTGAATAGAATGATTGGCTGAAATTAACTAGGACAGTGTAAACTATGTTTATTGAACAATTGCTTTCTAGCTGGTGTGGATTGGATTTTCTGACAGGAAATTTGATTCGTAGCTTCATTTGACATCAGGGCTGGTATCATATAGAACTGTTCCTCCCTTTGTGTTGGGGTCTAGGGGAACACGAGCTGTTTGCTTTGAATTGCAAACCTAAGCAATACTCTGAATTTTCAAAATTTTCATTGAAACAACCATTATCATGTTTAGGACTGTGACATACTCAATGAATTTTTAGCGACTAAAGCAAAGTACATGGAATGCTAATTTGAATGGCTTTGTTGGTTTGGAAGTTGGTATCAAAGTTGTCTTATTGCTTCAGTAAAACATTTTGGCATGGAAGTTTTCTTGCGTGTTATTTAAAAAAAATTATATGAACTCCTTTCCTGTTGATTCATTCATTTGCTTATTTATGTATTTAATTTTTTTGTAGGATGGAAAGACATGTTCACTGGAAGACAAACAGGTAAAACAGTGGGAAGCTTCAACACAACCGTTGCCATGTTTTCATTGAAACAATTTTGTCAAACATGTTTTCTGTATCATTTTCATTTTTTACTTTTTAGAATAAAATATAGTTTAAAAGATGGTGCAAAATAGGCCCAAACCATAATTCATAAAAGGTGATGATATCGAAACAACTTTGATTTTAATAAAAATACATCTAAAATCCCCTCTCCCAGTGATCGTGTCCACATTCCTTGTGTGTGTCAATTTTTCGCAGCCCTTAATATAATTAAATATGTAGGAATTGGAAATTATATATTGGTATTGTTGGTTGGCACATGCTGTAATTTGGCATTAAAATAGAACTATAAAGAAAAAAATTCGCAGATGGAGTATGGCATATGGCAAGTATTATGCTTTCAATTATTTCATGTTGTTATTGTATGTTAATTCATTGTTCTGAATAGGAGACCATCATTTTTATTCCTTGTGCATGCGCAAACATCTATTTGCGGATGTGTGTTTCCTTTTTGCATGAGCTGATTGTCTTTAGTAAAGGTAACAGAACAAATAAAGAGATGGAAGAAAATAAATAAGGAACTAAGTGGCAGCAAATTAAATTGGTGCAATTTGGTCCTCGAAGAGTAAGTGCTTGGTATTGATTGAGTTGGGAAAAAACAAAGTCTGTGCTAGACATAGAGCACTGTTTCTGTTTAGGGCTTCAAAACCTTCCCGTGGATTCTTTTATTTCTTAGCCAACTATCAGATAGCTGGGTCTAGAGATAATAAAGTACCTGAAAACAACTTGAATGATGCTTATGGTTCCCATTTTTTTTTTAATGATTTTCCATTGCATTGATTATTAATTGTTTTTTCTTTTTTATCTTTTGTTCTTTTCTTTTTTGTATGCCTGAGGATGTTCTTACATAATTTGGCAACAGGACCTTGCAAATCTTGGTGTGTTGTACCTGTGCAACTTTGTTGATGGAAGAAAAGTGAAAATGCCGGAAGTTCTTCAGGTTTGCACGATTGCTTATGCAAGTTTTAAATTTACACTGTTTTTTGTTCCTTTGGTTTATTTCTGCTGTACAAAGGTTGCGGTCATTTGGGTCTTTTTATGAATATATATTTACATTTTCAGAAAAAAAGAGTTAAATTTACACCAACCTCTTAGTTAAATTGACTTTTCATAGAATTTTTACAAGTGGGTACTCCATGCAGCTTGACAAATTTATATTTTGGATACTTTTTAGTGATATGAGGGCATAGTGGCTGTCTTTTAATGTAATTTTATGTAGTCTTTAAACAAATTTACATCAATTTACTGACAACTATGGCAATATCATTTTTCCATCATTAATCTAGAGCATACATCTATTTTGTGGTGTGGACCAAGTTCTCGGTCTTCCACTGGGCATATCTCCATGTAAATTTCATCAAAATTTGTCAGTGTTTACATTTTCTTCATGATTGAGATTTGGTTCTCCCTCTGGCCAGTTTCTAATTAGATGCTCTGTATAATATTTCATATGTTTTTTTTCTGCAGGAACAACTCAAGGTTTCTGGGAAGCCCCGTGGTTATCTCAATTCTTCTGAACCTCCAAGCTTAATGGTTTCTTTCTTATTCTATAAACATTGTTTGTTACTCAATTTTCATCAGACAAGCTAATTATTGACAATAAATAGTTCGCAATTTCTCTTGATTCTCTTTTTGATGATATCTTTGTAAACATAATATTTCATTAGCTTTACATTTTTTTCTTATGAAATCAAGCGCTTTGTTTTTTCTCCAGCTAATAACTTATTATCATGATCAACTGTCTGCAAAGAATTTTCTGTTTACCTTTTGTTAGTTGGCAAGCCTGGGGTGTTGGTAGTTGTGGTTCAAAGCAGTATTTTTTGTAAATTCTTGTTTCAGTTTCCTCTTGTTTTAAAACATAAGATGGTGAAAAAGACCCTTGCATGTGAAATTATTTATTATTTATTATTTTATATTGAAATGTATATTGCATGATTCTACCTATGGTCACATGGGTTGGTGATGGTGAGTTGGTTTGGACAATTTTGGAGAATGTAAACACATGTATAGCGATCCCGGGTTTTCCACTAGGTTCCGTGATGATGATTGTTGTTTTTATCTTGTTTCCGTCCTTCAATACTTTGTATTTGAGTTATAGGATGTGTTGGGCAGGTTTGTTATAGGTTGGGGTGTGTTTGGGAACTAATGGTTGCTGCCCAGAATTTTGGTCCTTCGCTCGAGCGAGACTTTTGTCGCTCGAGCGAGCTATTTGTTTTAGATCCTTCGCTCGAGCCAGAGTTTGTTCGCTCGAGCGAAAGTTGAGTTTTGTATTTGGTGGCTCGAGCGAGAAGTCCTTCGCTCGAGCTTGCGTCTGTGTTTGGTTCTGGACCTGAGAGTTGTATTTCTTGGCTCGAGCGAGCTTTCATTCGCTCGAGCGAGCGAGGTGTATGTTTTGAGTTTCGTCGCTCGAGCGAGCATTCTGTTGCTCGAGCGTGCTTCTGGTTGCAGAGCTGAAGCTTTGCATTATTGGCTTGAGCGAGACTTTCTTCGCTCGAGCGAGTCTTTCTTTGTGTCTGGTCGCTTGAGCGACCAATCCTTCGCTCGAGCGAGCCTGTGTTATATCAGATCGCAGCAACGGGAAACACTTCACTTTTTCATCTCTTTTCTTTACACAAACCCTAGATCCGAGCTCTTTCTCTCTCTACACACCTTCTCTCTAGGTTTTGATCTACTTCTAGTGAGTTTCTAGCCTAGTTTCTTTATAAGAAAGATAGAGGGTGAGTTGGACTTCCTTTTAATCTGAAAAATAGTGAATTTGGAGCACTTTGGATTTTGGTCATCTTCTCCTTTGGGCTTCTAATTTCGAGGTAGGGATTTCCTACTCCAATCTATGAGTTTTGACATAAGTTTTATGCATGTTGGTTAGTTGGTGGTATTTGGTAATATTTGAAAAAAGTTGGGGTTATTGAGTAATTTATAAAAAGGGGGTTTGTGTTTTAAAAACTCTATGTGTATATAGGACATCGGAAAATGCTATTATTATTGTCAAATTGGTGAAATCAAACCTTAGGGTTGATATTGACGATTAGGGGAAAATGCCCTGATTATCAAAACAAATTAATTAGTATAATTAATTTGGGAAATTATGGAATTGAGTCGAAGTTCATGAAATTGAGAAATTGTGGGATTAAATGGTGTAGTTGGATTAATTTATCACTCACCCATGAAAATGTGGATATTTTATCTGTTGATGCATTTATGTTCTGTTTAGAAATATTTGCTTTGGGCTATCGGTAGAGGATAGTCTTGATTGTTGTAGATATTGCATGTTGATTAGGGAAAACTGAAACTAATCACATTGAATGTGTCATAGAATATGATGGTTGGCATAATACATCCAATAGGTGTATTGTTTGATCATTTTCTATGATAATTGCTTATATACTTGGAATGTATGTATTGTGTGGGAGGAGATAAGGGATGTACTCCATGGTTTGAGGGAAGATAGGGGATGGACTCTCAAACCTGTTCGGGAGGAGATAGGGGATGGACTCCATAGATACAACAAATATGTGTATCAGATTGAAGTGTTAATACAGCAAATATATGTGTATTACTTGAAGTATGGAAGTAGTCAAATATGAGATGAAATCTCATTTTCGAATTGTGAAATATGGAATTGTTTTAACATGAGTTTTAATCTCATTGAAGTGTTTGGTCAGGTTCTGAGCCATGTGATATGAAATGATTTTGATAAGTAAAGGAAAAATGGAATATAACATGGACATGTCTGTCCTGGAATTGTATTGTGAGTTAAATTGGTTTATAAGCGTTAACCATTTATCTAATGCTATCGTCTTAGTCATTGCTTATATTTGGCTTAGTATATCTCTACTGGGCTTTGGCTCACCTATATAGGATATCATTTTCAGATACAGATGATATGCCACCTCCAAGGACGTAGCTTGGGCGGCTAGAGGCTGAAAGACTTTTTGTGTTATCTTTTAGGTATTACATGTAAATTGAGCCAAGGGCTTACTTTGTTTAAAAGAGTTAGTACTCTTCTTTTGTTATACCCAAGTGTTGGCTTGGAAAGTTGTAAGCCCGTAGGGCATTTACTTTTGTTGTCAACATGTAATATCTTTTGTAAGAATACTCTGATGAATGGAAGAATGTTTTATTCTCTTATATTAATGTATGTCGGAATTGTTGGGTTTTATGTATTATTTTGAGGGCATGACAACATGTAAACACTTTGGTCAAAATTGATGTGCCTTACTTTTCTTTCTGCAGGGTCTCAAGGAGATAGCGGATTCTTTAGTGTCGGGAAATGCCAATAGGTTAATGAGTGATGGTACTATGCAAGAAGGTATTGAGAGGTTGGATGACCGGCCTAGGACCTTAATGAGGTATGAATTGGAATCATTGACATTGTTGTCAAATTATGAATTGTATCGATAATCGTTTTCATGAAATAGTGAATTGTAAAATTCCCTTTATTTTGCAAAATATATAATTTTGTATATGTATGTACATGTAAAATACACATTGTGTTTAAAATGTAATAATTATCAATATAATTAAATTATATATAACATATAAGATCAAATATATCAATATAATTAATTGATCTCCTTTTATATTGCGAAAACGATGTCATTTCATACATTATGCAAATAGAATAGTCGCTTTATCGTAGTGAATCACAATTGAATTGTAAGATTCATTGAATTTAAAATTTAATTGCACGAATTGAATCGCTTTGCTTGAAACTTGTAGTGAAGCATACGAATCAAATCATGAATAGTAAGATTCTAACAACCACGATTGGAATATGATTCTTAATCTGGGATTGCATTATTCTAAAAGTGCACGTTTCTTGTGCCAACTGCTTAATTATCTTACATATTGGATTTTCATAGATGATTCTGTAGATTTTGTATGAGAAAGTAATTAAGCGATAAGAGTGCTCTGCTTTAGGCTTAATTGGTGCATCTGAAACCTTGTGTATCCCCGCTTCCTGGGCATGTCGAGCTTCTTTCATTTTAAGCATTTGCATGATGGTCTAAAATCTTTGATTATCTATGTTGACAGTTGACCTGATATTTACAGGACAGCTTCGACCAAGTGTTGAATCAAATGTTTTTGTAAAGACCATTTTCGGTATGCCCTTGGTGGAAGAATCATGATGAATGTTCAATAAGAAGCATTGTTGATCATATATATCTTTACACTGTTAAATTTTTTTTATTGTTTCAAACCTAAGTATGGTACGGGGTGGTTGTTTTTTCAGTTGTGATTCCTCATCCGTGTACTTTGACTGGTTCTCTTATATTGTTCAAGTTTGATCTACATGTTGAACATAAATGCTCTCTCTCTTTCTCTCTTTCTCTCATACACATTACGAAATGTTCTCTTTTATTGTTCAATTTGTTGGGGATTTTCTTGTTCCATTTGGGTTTCCTTGAAACTAATGTATGTTGTATTAGTGGTGGTGGCCGATGATGGTGGTGGTGGCACCAACGGTAGTAGAGGCAATGGTGGGTGGTGTTGAGATGTTGGTGGCGGTGGTGGCGTTAGGAAGACCTTAGTTCGAAAATATCTTTTACCTTTTAAAAGTAAAATATATTTTCTGTCCAAATAGGCTTATATTTTTATTCATCATAAAAATAAATTTTGTTGATTTTCACTTTCTGTTGTATCAAATTAGAAGTTTTTGGGATATTTACTACTTTCTCTGTTCCAAAATATTAGTCATTTATTTCATTTTTCATTATCTCAAAATATTAGTGTCTTTTCAAAAATTAAGGACAAAAATAATATAAATTTCTTGTTTTGTCATTCTTTTAAATTCATTAACAACATAAAAAGTATAATTATGATGATATTTCTTAAAAAATGTGCTATCAAAGGGTAATTTTGAAAAATTAATTTTTTAATAATGTAATAATTGTACTATTAAAAAAAGTTGGATTCTTCAAAAGGGATTATTATTTTGGGACGGAAGGAGTAATAAATTATATCTCACAAACAAATAGCCTAATTAGTTTCATGTTTTTTTTTTTTAATTTGTTAAATTCTATTAGTAGAGAGTTTCTTTCTGTGTTTTTTTATTTTTTGTTTTGTTAATGTTTTAGTGGACGATTATATCCTTTTATTAATGTGGCAGGTATTAATGTGACATTCTAATGCGGTAAGTATTAATGTGACACTTCAATGTGGCAGGTATGATGTGACACTGTTAAATAATTTAAAAAATTTCTTAGTATATTTTTTCAAAATGTGACAACGTGGTGGGTATGATATGACATTCCAAAATTTTTATTTCCAAAAAATAAAAATTCTTTAGTGTATTTTTTTCTTCTAAATGTGACAACATGACGGATATGATGTGACATTAAAAAAATTAAAAAAATTTAGTATATTTTTTTTCAAACGTGACATGTGACAATCTAACGTGGTGGGTATGATATAGCACTCTAAAAAAATTAAAAATTCGTTAGTATAATTTTTTTTAAATGTGACAATCCAACGTGGCGGGTATGATGTGACACTTAAAATTTTTTTAGTGTATTTTTTTTTCCAAACGTGACACTCCAATGTGGTGGGCAAATGAATTATTACACATCCAAAAGAACTAAATAGATCATAAGAAAAAATATGAGATTATATGGATTACAAGTCCAAAATATAGGACTTATTTGTCAATTTTTCCAAACAAATAGAGTTTATTTTTATTTCAGTTTTTCATATTTTCATTTTTGGTTATGGTCAAGTTTGAGGGAGATCTATATGATGAGATTTTGGTATAAGAAACTGAATTTAATCATTTCATATTTGTTTCGATATATTCTTAGTAAATATTAAAAATATTTAAGAGAATGATTTGAAATATTAATAATGCACATATAATTTTTTTGAAAACTATTTAATGAAAATATGTGGCAAGGATTGACTAAATATATTCCCCAACCCCAAGCTTTGTATTTTAGATTTTATATTAGATCATGAGAAAACTCTAAGGTCAAGTTTGGTTTTATTTTTTGAAATTATTTTTATTTTTATTTTTTGAAAAAATAAGTTTGATTAAAATAGATATAGAAAAGATGCTTTTGAATCTTTAAAAATTATTTTTACTCTCCCAAAAGATAAAATTATATAAAAATAATGTGTTTTTTATTTTTTGATTTTTTTTTCATAAATTAATTTTTAATTTTTTTCCCCTAAAAAGTTACCCATAGAACCAAGGGACTCTATTCAATGTAATATTTGATTGATCACGTATAAATTACTTGTTCTTGCATGTCACTATTTACTTTTCAAATTAATTCTATGATTCAGAAGGATATGTGATTCATACACTTCTTTTATCAAGGATTCTACTAATTGAAATGTTTTGATATATATTTGATTTTCAATTTCTTGATATGTACTTCAATTTTTAGAAACTTATGAAGGTATCTAATAGTATTTTGTTCATTGAAATGAAAATGAAATAGAATGATTATTTTTTCACTGTGGTTCACCAAAAAATTGGCGAAAAAATGTATTGTAAATGAAATCATCATTTATCATTGTGAGGGAATTCCATATAGAAACGCTACAAACTTTCAAGGATGAATTATACTAATGGTCCCTATAGTTTGGGGTTTGTGTCACTTTAGTCTTTAACTTTTTAATTGTGACATATTTGATCATGAATTTTGAATCTTGTTCTAAATAAGGACAATTGAAAATACAATTACTTAATTTCAAGGGAAAAATTGTCAAGTTAATAAAATATAAACTAATTTGACAAAAATAAATGCTAAAAAAAATATTTTTGAATTTTTAAAAATTATTTATACCGACTAAAGATAAAATTATGTAAAATTAATAAATCTCTTAGACATTTATTTATTTTCCTAAATTGATTTTTATTATATGTTTGGATAATAATCATGTAATTGTTGTTTTTTTTTTTGCTTCATTAAATTAGTTTCTATTTTTCAAAAAGTCAAATATGACGACAACTTTGATATCATTATTAAACCAATCCATTAAATTAAAAAAATCCAAAACTAAAAATATTTCATATATTAAATATATCGATTACACATTAAAATCTTAACAATCATCCATTACATGATTATCATCCAAACACATAATAAAAATTAATTAGGTAAAAAAATAAATAAATGTCTAAAAGATTTATCAATTTTACATAATTTTATCTTTGGTTGGTAGAAATAATTTTTTAAAATTAAAAAATATTTTTTTGGCATTTATTTTTGTCAAATTAGTTTATATTTTATCAAATTGATAATTTTACCTTTGAAATTAAGCAAAGACATCTTCAATTGTCCTTATTTGGAACAATATTCAAAATTCAGGGTCAAATATGTCACAATTGAAAAGTCAGGGATCAAAGTGACACGACCTCGAAACTATAGGGACTATTGGTGTAATTCACTCAGCTTTCAATTCCATTCCATTCAACCATTTTTTTTCCAGTAAACCAATCATTACCATTTCGTTTTTAAAAAAAAAAAAAAAAAACTAGCAATTCGTTACAATTGCTAGTCAGAAAGCAAATTTCAAGGCACCACTCCAAAGAGAATGCCCAGTTTTGGTATACAATGGCAATGTGTTCTCCTCTTGAAAGCCGGTCAATGTATTGGAAGAGCTTCCATATTCAACACTTCCCATATTGTTGTAAAATCTCCCTCCAAACTCATCTATGCCACCAGCCTCTGACTGCTTCTTCTCATTCTCATCGGTATCATAGTCCGTGACACTCGAATTTTTCTCCACCATTTCTCTAAACATAGAGGACCTAAAGAGGAGGCCAAGTGCAGTTGGGGAAGAAGATGACTTGTTACCAGGACTAACCAGCATATTTGTTTCTAGAATCTCGAATTTTTGAGGTGTCATGGTCGTGCCAGTGCCTATGCCTGTGCCTGTGCCTGTGCCTAGGTCTCTGGCGGTGTAAGGATTGAAGTGGAAGGTGAACCCGGGTTGGTTGCCCAAAATGCAGGTGGAAGAAGGGTTTATAGGTTGAGTCTCCATTTGTTGTGTTGGGTGGTCTTGAGGGGCAAGTGAGTTGAGTCCCGGCCTTAGCCATCTAATATATGTGCTCAAGTCGAAATTGGTTACTGCATTTATCCCTCTGTATTCAATCGCTGCAATGTCATAGGCATGTGCAGCTTCCTCTTGGGTACCTACAAAGTAAAAACATGTATTCTATAAGTTTACTGTCATCTCAAGACAAATAAGTGTCGGTCGCAGTGCAACTATATCGGGAGAATCAAGCAATATATGTATTGGGAATCAGGTGACATGGTTGTGAATTTTAAAAAAAATTATCAGCTGTAAAAAGAGTTTTTATAGCAATTGAGGCCTCATTTGTCAACTATGTATTTTAGCTAAAAGGTCAAAAAAATCACTGTAAGTTATCATATCACTCTTTTTATTTTTATGCACATCTTTTTGAAAAAAGTTAAAAGTTACTAAAATAGTCTGTTCCCAAACGAGGCTTGAATCGGCCTTAGCGGTTATGAAATAATATATATCGTTAATTAACTGATACACGTGTAATTTTTGTTCATACTAGTATATTGGGGTGTATCAGTATCGGGAGGTTAAAAACCTTATATGTATAGGCTTATATTTAAAACCATAGATCTCAACTATTCGAAGAATGCTCATAAAATTCTTCATTCTTCAATTTAGTATAATTGTTCACTACCATAGTTTTAATTATTGGTCAATACATATTGGTTCATAGTTGATTCATAATCCAATTCACAGCCAATTCTTACTAACATGATTGATTTGATTGCTATAAAGTATTTTTTGCAAATAATGATATCATATCACTCGATTCTCAATATGTATAACTCATGTACTTTTGATACCACCACACTTACTTTCTTATTAATTAAATGAACAAAAATAGTTAGACACTCACTGTAAGTGCCAAGGTAAAGATATTTGTTTCCAAACACTCTCTCTATCCTAGCTTCCCATCTACCATTGTGATGGTGCTTGCAGCCATCCAAAAGTGCAATCTTAGTATTTACTGTTAAAATTTATCAGAAAATGAAAGTTTAGTGAGACTTTTTCTTTCTTTTTTTTACCTTGCAACTACTCTGCACTTGGATACACCTCTTGAGAAACCATTGCTTCTCCTATTACAAATCGAAAAAGGGAGCAATTAGTTTTAGGTTAAACAAAGGCGTGTATCGTGGAGTATTAAACTAGGTAATTATTGTTGGAAATGGTTATAAATTCTGGGTAAAACCAGAATTTTATCCTAAGTTTGGTCTATTTTTTAGGTGGGCCCCGTGCGTCGATTTTCACGGGTCAAAGTGGTAATGCGTTCTATGCCGCGTTGTAATTCACGTGGTATATTTGGTTGCTCAAAACCATTACTGAGTGAATGGGAAATTGAAGCCAAAGTGTGCTCCATGAAAATGGAGTTTTGGTGGAAAACCCTTAAAGATTTGAATAAGCTTGTCCCACATTGATTTGGTGGGAAGTTTTGAATGGGTTTATAAGGCATGAGTTTGGTACTTGGAGTATGCCCCAAGGGGTACCTAAGTGTTTTAGAGGGAGAGGTTATGGGCAAAATGGACTAGACCCATTGGACTCAAAAATCACCACACACGCGAGCTGGGCTTGGGCGCGAGTGTGTGGTTGGGTTGGGCTTGTTTGGCCCAATACTAATCTTAATCTTTTTGGGTCAAAAACATTTGAATTTAATTTTATTTTTGGTAAAATAAAATCCAGAATTCAAATTAAACTGGTTTAGTTTTTCTGTACATTCAAACAGGGCCCTTCCCGTATTAAATCGGAAATAATCTGATCTGGATTTACTGTACACCCAAACAAGACCCTTCCCGTTTTTGTTATCTGTTTAAATTGTAACCCAATAGATTCAAATCTGTTTGAATTCAAAATCAACAGGTATCATACCTGTTCAATTCAAAACCTAGAGCCACCATTCCATCTATAAATAGGACAGCCCTCATTTGGATTATTAAAACTCTAATTTTTCGTCCTTCATAATTCTGAAAACATTCTCTTCATGTTGCTGCATTATTTTCTTGTCAGAGAGAGTATAAACACTTAGTGTGTTCGTTAGGCAAACAATTTGTAGTGCTGCTATTGTTTGTGATAGATCATTTTATCCTGTGAGATAGACGTCCAAATTCTGAAAGCACCGTGGAGAGGACGAATCTGTCTTAAGGACACAGTGTCAAACACTGGACTTGATCAGATAATTATTTAAAGAAATTAATGAAGTAAGTTGTTTAATTTATTATTCTGTTTTATTTATTTAAATCAGATTTTAATTTTGTTTTTGTAACAAAATAAAATCTGTTTTTATTTTTATTTCAAGTTTGATTTTTGTAATCAAACAAATTCTCTCATTTTCTTTATTTCTTTTTATTTTGATTGTTGTTTAGTACACAACAGAATTTAATTTATTTAAATACAGTGAAGATTGTCCCATAATTATCATAAATGTTTTAAGTACCTTCTCAAAGATGCCAAGTACTCCTCTTTTGTTACATTCTGCATTATTTCCATCTCTGTCTCATAATCCGATACCTAAGACAAAAATGCAATCGGGGTCCTAAAAAATAATGATAAATTAGATTTTTCATGTGTGGGGATTATCGGATACATGTATGGCTTACATACCGGGAAATTTGTGAAGGTTTTAGGGCCCCAATACTTGATCACAGCCAAATCATATTCTCTTGCTGCAGTTTTTCAACATTATAAGCTCCTGATTTGCAAAACAAAAGGGTTAATTTTCATGATTTCTATTTGAGTTTTGTTTATTTATAGCAAAAAACAAAATAAATAAAAATTAGCTGCTGGGGTACTAACCAAGATAAACTGCTCCAATCCAACCATAGCACCCAATGCAAAATCAGAATCACAAAACAATGAACAAGGAATTAGCAATGAAAATAGAAACGTCATAAAGTTTGTTTGGTCTTTTTGTTGTTTTCATTTTTGTATTTTCTGTTTGGAAACAAAACAATTAAAATTTTGAAAATACCCATTATTTTCAAACCGTTTTTCTTTTTAGCGCAAAAACAGTTTAAGGAATTTTTTTGTAAAAACAATCCACGTTGTAGAATAAGTCTACAAACACATAAACTAGGCGGATAAGATTTTTCGAAAATGAATCTCATTGAAAACTGTAAAATCTTAGTGGTTCTATGATAGGTTTCTGCATTCGTAGCAAAATTGCACTTTCTAGGAAACACCAAGAAGTCATGGTATTTCCTAAAAAGTGGGTTGTTTCAAGAAAATTTTCCAGCTCGCAAAATAATTCGCGAACAAGTTTTTTTGATTTTTCCAAGCAATGAAAGCATATAACAAAGAAAACAAAATCAAAAAAGTGTATTGTAACTACCTTGCTTTCCCTTCTTCCTCTGTGTTGCATTCCAGGCCCCTTTATCCCATAGATGAGCTTCAAATCTTCCAGTCCACCTATGCCTTTTTTAACCCAAAACAACAGACTCAGTTTCAATTTTTCAAAAAACTAAAAAACCAAAAACAGAACATATATATATACCTGCTAACTCCTCGGAATCTTGAACTTCTCTTCAAACCGGTAGTTGTAGTAGACGGAAAAACTTGGCCCGGCTGAGGCTGAGGCTGTGGCTGTTCTCCAATAACAAATACACATGACTCTCTTTTACTACGCTTGACAGACTTAGCAGCCACAAGAGGATGAGCTTCCTGTTGGAAAATGGTTTTATATAGGCATAATTTTGAGCCCAAATTTTGAGTGGGCCCCAAACGTTGTTTGGGGTGGGTCCGAAGAGGTGAAGACAGAACGTCAAAACCATTTATGAGTGAATGGAAAGTTGACGTCATTTTCGAGTCTAACATTAATTTTTGAGATAAAATTCATTTGAATTTTTTCAATAAAAATTATTGTGGGAATTTAATTTAATTTTAAATTCAAATTTTGGATTCTTGAGTGGTTTCCTAAAATTTGTAATTGTGGGAATTTAATTTAATTCTAAATTCTAATTTTAAGTTCCTAAGTGGTTTCTTAAAATTTGTACCTCTTATTTTATTTATTAAACTATTCAATTTATTTAATATATATATTTAATAGCTTAATATATATATATATATTAAATAGTTTAATTAATAATTAAAAGTTCCATCAATTTGTTCAGATGTACTAACGAACAAAATATTCAATTTTCCACTAACGGACAAATTGTTGAATTTTGGTATTCAAATGTGCTTCAATCAAAACCTCTTTTTGAGTTCAAAATCTTTTGTACCGGTTCTGTCTTAACAGCGCCTGTTCGGGCTGTGTATAGTTTTGCCTATAAATTGAGCCTTATTCCAATAAATCTTGACACTGGGTGACATCCGTATAAATCAGTCCGTATATATGATTTTGCAGTCCGATTTTCAGTTTGAAATTTTTCTCTTTGCTGTCCAGATTTCTTTAGTGCATTATTCTTCATTTATAATTTTAGGAATAAATATTCAGAGAGTTAGAACACAGGTTTGGTTCGCCGAACAAATTGTTTGGAGTACTACTACAATTTGTGAAAATCATTGTATCCTGGAAGATAGATGCCACTCAACCGTAAGTACCGTAGCGGGGCGAATCTGTCTTAAGGACAGAGTGTAACACACTCGACTTGGTCTTAATTTTGATTCGGTTCAATAAATAAATCCAGTATGTAATTTATTTTGTTTGAATTTATTTCATGTTATTTTATTTACACAAAAGATTGTTCCAACAATCTTAAGACAGAGTCGAATTATTCTGTTTACAAAATTTTTCGTTTGTTTCCCTTTTTCATTCTTCGTAAATAATTTCGAAAGAAAATTATTTTCTGTGGATTTACAAAATAATATTCTGATTGGAAAAACAAATAGTGATTATATGTTATTTGACAGATAGTAGTAATATACTGTCTCTTTTCTTTGACAACAACTAGTAGTACGATATTGGTGTCATTAACAATTCAGAATATATTTTTGTGAAATTTTTTTAGAAATTAATTTTGGGTTTTAGAAATTATTTTCTGAGTTTTCATTAATTAAAATTCTGTTTTCAGTATTTTAATTATTGGAGTGTAACAAGAGATTTAAGTTTCTTGTGTGGAATTAATTTGGTTAAATAAAATTTTATTTTATTTCCAAATTAATTGAAAAATAAAAGTTATATTCTTATTTCTTTTATTTTACAGAATTTAATTTTCTGTGTGGAATTATTTTGGTTAAATAAAATTTTATTTTATTTCCAAATTAATTGAAAAATAAAAGTTATAGTTTTTATTTCTTTTATTTTCTATGTGGAATTAATTTGTTTAAATAAAATTTTATTTTATTTTCAAATTAATTGAAAAATAAAAGTTACATTCTTATTTCTTTTATTTTTACAGAATTTAATTCTGTGCATTTGGTTTAATTTTCTGTGTAGTGTAAATTCTAATTATAATTTTGTTTTATAAATTAGAATTGATGGCTACTAAAACAAATGCCCAAACAAGTACTACTGTGGTGGCTGCGATTGCACCAACCCCCTCTCCTGTGATGACAGTACCAGTAAATCACGGTGAAAAGCCAGAGAAGTTCTCAGGAACTGACTTTAAAAGATGGCAACAGAAAATGTTGTTCTATCTTACAACTCTGAATCTGGCTCGTTTCCTCCGTGAAGATGCTCCTATCCTGAAAGAGGATGAAACCGACCGGCAAGTGGTTGCTGCGGTTGATGCTTGGAAACATGCCGATTTCCTTTGCCGGAATTACATCTTGAACGGACTTGACAACACATTGTACAACGTCTATAGTCCAATCAAGATAGCAAAGGAACTTTGGGAATCGTTGGAGAAAAAGTACAAAACATAAGATGCCAGCTCAAAGAAATTTGTGGTTGGCAGATTCCTGGATTTTATAATGGTTGATTCAAAAACTGTGATTAGCCAAGCTCAAGATTTCCAACTCATTCTGCATGACATTCACGCAGAAGGTATGTCTCTCAGTGAATTCTTCCAAGTTGCAGCCTTAATTGAAAAATTACCAAAAGGCTGGAAGGAATTCAAAAACTACCTTAAACACAAGCGCAAAGAAATTTCTATGGACGATTTAATTGTGCGTTTAAGGATTGAGGAGGACAACCGCAATTCTGAAAAGCGGGCTGGTAAGAATCCTATGGAGTCTAAGGCAAATGTGGTGGAACATGCTTCAAAAACCAAGAAACGTAAGTCTTCTGGAGAAAGTTCATCACAAGGCTTTAAAGGGGGGGATAATAAAAAGTACAAGTTTAATGGCAAATGTTACATCTGTGACAAAGAGGGACATCGGGCCAAAGATTGCCGTAGCAAAAGCAAAAGTAAGAAAAGAACAAGAAAGAAGCCTGCTCAAGCCCATATGACCGAAGTGGACAATATTTCCAATGGTGTAGATGACATCAATCTTTCTGCAGTTGTTTCCGAGGCAAATCTTGTCGGAAATCCTAAAGAATGGTGGGTGGACACTGGTGCTACTCGCCATATTTGTGCCGACAAAAAGATGTTCACATCTTACTCTACAGTGGACAATGGTGAACAACTTTTTATGAGCAACTCCTCAACTTCCAAAGTTGAAGGACAAGGAAAGATTGTTCTCAAGATGACATCAGGAAAGGAACTCACTCTCAACAATGTGCTGCATGTACCGGATATTCGCAAGAATCTTGTTTCCGGATCTTTGTTGAGTAAGAATGGGTTTAGGCTAGTATTTGAGAGTGATAAGTTTGTACTTACTAAGAATGGGATGTATGTAGGAAAAGGTTACATGTCTGATGGCCTTTTCAAGTTAAATGTAATGACTGTTGTACCCTCTGTTATTAATAATACTACATCTTCTTCTTACTTGCTTGAGTCTTCAAATTTATGGCATGGTAGACTAGGACATGTTAATTATGGATCTTTGCGTAGATTAATTAATATGGAATGTTTACCTAAATTTGACATTGATTCAAATCATAAATGTGAAATTTGTGTTGAGGCAAAATTATCTAAAACTCCTTTTCATTCAATTGAAAGAAGTACGGAACCACTTGAATTAATTCATAGTGACATTTGTGATTTTAAATCAATTCAAACCAGAGGTGGAAAAAAGTATGTAATCACTTTTATAGATAACTATACTAGATATAGTTATATTTATTTAATTCGAACCAAGGATGAAGCTTTGGAAACTTTCATTCAATATAAGAATGAAGTTGAAAATCAACTTGGTAAGAAAATCAAGAAACTTAGAAGTGATAGAGGTGGTGAATATGAATCACCTTTTGGTGAATTTTGTAAAGAACATGGAATAATTCATCAAACCACCGCTCCTTACTCACCTCAGCAAAATGGAATTGCTGAAAGGAAAAATAGGACTTTAAAAGAAATGATGAATGCCATGTTAATAAGTTCCGGATTACCTCAGAACTTGTGGGGGGAAGCAATACTTTCTGCTAATTATATTTTAAATAAAATACCCAGAAAGTAAATCAAACACCTTATGAATTGTGGCATGGAAGAGTACCATCCTACAAATACTTAAAAGTGTGGGGGTGTTTGGCTAAAGTGGCTATTCCTAGTCCTAAAAAGACTAAGATAGTTTCTAAGACCATTGATTGCATTTTCATTGGTTATGCTAAGAATAGTAGTGCATATCGGTTTTTGATTCATAAATCAAAACATACCGAAATGCATGTAAATACTATTATTAAGTCAAGGAATGCATCATTCTTTGAACATGTATTTCCAAAGAAGACTGGACAAGAGACTAGTAACAATAAAAGATCTCATGATGCCATTACTAGTCAGGATCAAGAACATGATCAAGAACAAGAGTTAGATCAAAATGAGGAAGAGGAACCTAGGCGTAGTAAACGTGCTAGAACCTCAAAATCATTTGGTCCAGATTTTCTAACATATTTGTTAGAAAATGAGCCTTTAACCTTTAAAGAGGCTATGTCCAGTCCTGAAGCTCCTTTATGGAAAGAAGCTGTCAACAGTGAAGTTGAATCCATCTTACAAAATCACACTTGTGAATTGGTGGATTTGCCACCAGGTTGTAAACCTCTTGGGTACAAGTGGATTTTCAAAAGAAAATTGAAAGCAGATGGATCAATCGACAAATACAAGGCAAGACTTGTAGTCAAAGGTTTTAGACAGAAAGAAGGTCTAGATTACTTTGACACATACTCACCGGTTATTAGAATAACATCCATTAGAATGCTAATTGCCATTGCATCTCTATACAATCTAGAAATTCATCAAATGGATGTTAAAACCGCTTTCTTAAATGGTGAGTTAAATGAAGAAATTTACATGGAACAACCAGAAGGGTTTTCTGTTCCAGGGAAAGATAAGAAAGTGTGTAAATTGGTTAAATCATTATATGGTTTAAAACAAGCCCCAAAGCAATGGCATGAGAAATTTGGCAAGGCAATGATGTCAAATGGTTTTAAAATTAATGAGTGTGACAAATGTGTTTACATTAAAAATACAGACAAATGTTATGTCATTGTATGTCTTTATGTAGATGATATGCTCATCATAGGTAGTAATAATGACATGATTAAAACTACCAAGAAAATGTTGAATAAACATTTTGACATGAAGGACATGGGTATTGCTGATGTAATACTTGGTATGAAAATTACCAAAACATCAGAAGGATATGCTTTGTCACAATCTCATTACATTGAGAAAATACTTGACAAATTCAGCAAAGATGATGATCATCTTGCTAGAACACCTGTAGATGTTAATTTGTATCTTTCTAAGAATGTACAGGAAATTATTTTTCAATTAGAGTATGCCCAAATTATTGGAAGCTTAATGTACTTGATGAACTGCACTCGCCCAGATATAGCTTGTGCAGTAAGTAAATTAAGTAGATATACGAGTAATCCGGGAGTAGAACACTGGAAAGCAATGATAAGGGTTCTAAGATATCTCCGATTTACTCGTAACATTGGGCTTCATTATACCAGATATCCATCAGTACTTGAAGGATACTGTGATGCAAATTGGATATCGGATACTAGAGACTCAAAGTCCACCAGTGGGTATGTCTTTACTCTTGGTGGGGCGGCTGTATCTTGGAAATCTTCCAAACAGACTTGTATTGCTAGGTCTACTATGGAATCTGAATTCATAGCTTTAGACAAAGCAGGGGAAGAGGCAGAATGGCTTCGCTACTTCCTTGAAGATATTCCAATTTGGCCAAAACCGGTGCCTGCTATATGCATACATTGCGATAGTCAATCAGCAATTGGTAGAGCACAGAGTCATATGTATAACGGTAAGTCACGACACATTCGTCGTCGACATAACACCGTAAGACAACTACTCTCTAATGGAATTATTTCCATAGAATATGTTAAGTCTAAAGACAACATAGCGGATCCACTAACCAAAGGGTTAGCAAGAGAGTTAGTTGAGAATTCATCGAGAGGAATGGGACTTAAGCCTATTAAATAAGAGTTACCACAACGGCAACCCAACCTAGTTGACTGGAGATCCCAAGATCTAGGTTCAAAGGGACAGCCGAGTTGTGAATGACTCAGAAGGATCACTGGGGAGTCTAACTCCTACCCATTTCTTTGATGAAATAGTGATGTCTGCAGCGTGTTAGGTTAATCAAAACTTTTAATGATTTTTATATCTAGGTAAACCTAGTGGAGTATGGCAGGATACTCTTCATAAGAATCACCTATGTGAGTGTGAACTGGGCCGGTTCTGTGAGATTTGTGAAAGGCTACAATTCTCTAGAGCACTCATGAAGACCAGGTTGTTCAGGGCCAAAATGAACACAATAGTGAGAACTAAACTGTGTCTGGGAATATACTGTGTGAGTTCTATTGTCTTGGTTTACACAAACGGCTGAATAGTTCAAGACATCATGTTCACTGGTTAGCTAGTAAATCCGATAGTGTCTCACAAGGGAAGGTTCAAAGCCAAAAGCTACCTATCCTTTGCAGAATATTTTCAATTTCTGTACTCTCTGTAATTAGATCATGTTGTTGCATTTTCTCTCCATCAAATTCCATTCATGTGGGGGATTGTTGGAAAATAGTTTTATATAGGCATAATTTTGAGCCCAAATTTTGAGTGGGCCCCAAACGTTGTTTGGGGTGGGTTTGAAGAGGTGAAGACAGAACGTCAAAACCATTTATGAGTGAATGGAAAGTTGACGTCATTTTCGAGTCTAACATTAATTTTTGAGATAAAATTCATTTGAATTTTTTCAATAAAAATTATTGTGGGAATTTAATTTAATTCTAAATTCAAATTTTGGATTCTTGAGTGGTTTCCTAAAATTTGTAATTGTGGGAATTTAATTTAATTCTAAATTCTAATTTTAGATTCCTAAGTGGTTTCCTAAAATTTGTACCTCTTATTTTATTTATTAAACTATTCAATTTATTTAATATATATATATTCAATAGCTTAATATATATATATATATTAAATAGTTTAATTAATAATTAAAAGTTCCATCAGTTTGTTCAGATGTACTAATGGACAAAATATTCAATTTTCCACTAACGGACAAATTGTTGAATTTTGGTATTCAAATGTGCTTCAATCAGAACCTCTTTTTGAGTTCAAAATCTTTTGTACCGATTCTGTCTTAACAGCGCCTGTTCGGGCTGTGTATAGTTTTGCCTATAAATTGAGCCTTATTCCAATAAATCTTGACACTGGGTGACATCCGTATAAATCAGTTTGTATATCTGATTTTGCAGTCCGATTTTCAGTCTGAAATTTTTCTCTTTGCTGTCCAGATTTCTTTAGTGCATTATTCTTCATTTATAATTTTAGGAATAAATATTCAGAGAGTTAGAACACAGGTTTGGTTCGCCGAACAAATTGTTTGGAGTACTACTACAATTTGTGAAGATCATTGTATCCTGGGAGATAGACGCCACTCAACCGTAAGTACCGTAGCGGGGCGAATCTGTCTTAAGGACAGAGTGTAACACACTCGACTTGGTCTTAATTTTGATTCGGTTCAATAAATAAATCCGGTATGTAATTTATTTATTTTTTTTGAATTTATTTCAAGTTATTTTATTTACACAGAAGATTGTTCCAACACTTCCATGGAACACAAACAATGCTTCAATGGCCTCATTTCAGACTTGACAGTGGTTACCATCCCCATTTTCTTTCTATATCTTTCTCAGTAGGAGACAACAATGTACAAATGGTTTTGATTGTTTGATCTCAAAGAAACTCCTTGGATGCATTTATATATGGAAAGGTTTTTTTGTTTTTTGGCTTATTTTGTTTTTTTCACCATGGCTTCTTCTTTTGAAGAATGACAAAACTGCTCCGATTAGTTTGAAGTGCTTAACATTTTGTGTAAGTGGAATGGTTTTGGAAACCACTAAAAAACAAACGGTGATAGAGGGTACGAGACTCCTGCTAAATGTATAGTCCTCATTTATGAATAGACTGTTTCCGTGACATGAATATTTTATCAAAAAATTGAAGTGTTGCTCTAAATCGTCCTAATGAGTTATGGAAATCACACTGTTGTTGTTGTTGTTTTTTTTTTTTTTTTTAGAAAGGTAAATCACTACGTTGATAGAATGAAAGTTATGTGCACAAAAATGTCAATGTAAGAATGAATTTAAGTCGTATTGATTTTTTATGCACTTTTTTGAAGTGTATTTTTTCTATGCACCAAGTATTACTATTAGGAATTGTTGTGAAATAAACCCTGCACACATAATAGAGGAATCAATCACAACCCAAAGAGACACAGATTTACGTGGTTTGACAAAATTGTTATGTTCATAGCTTATACCAGTTTTACTATACTAAAAGGAGAAATGAGCCTAATAATGTATATTATTAAACACATCAAAGTATCATAATAATACCCTTGAGGCTGGTTTGATTAGATAAAAGCATGAGTAAGGTTTTAAAAAGCAGTTGCAACCATTCACGTAATGTCGTTACGTAACAGTTATAGTAGTTACTGTTACTTGTTATTTGTTACAGCCGCTATAGCGGTGTGACAGAAATTCACATGTTTAATGATTGTTTCAGTGTTACATGATGGCCATAGCAGTACCATAACGGCTGTAATGATCTGTTACACATCATTACATACTTTTACAATATTCTAAATAGCTTCCTTTCCACTAAAAAAACAAAAAACAAAAACAAAAGCTTACAAAAAAAGAACAAATACTAAAGTGATCTGAGAGGGTAATTTATATAGAAATTGGGCCGAAATGGGCAATGGGCCGTTATGGGCCACAATACGAAGGACAGAGTGAAAAGGCCCTGAAATTAGCTCGGTCCCAGACGGCCCTGGGTTAGTTCAGTCCAGGAGATCCTATTTTTATCTTGACCCAGGAGAGTACTACGGGGTAGCTCGGTCATCGGTTGCCGCATGTAGAGTTAGTCCGGTCGCGCATAGTACGGCCAGCTCGGTCGTATGTAGCTAATTGTTAGTACGGACTAAACTACACTATGGTTAGCACGGTCTATACAGGAAGGACCGAGGTAAGTACAAAGGAAGGAAGAACCGAACTAAGTATAGTTAGGTCTAGTCTGCAGCTCAGCATAGCCATGCTTACTTCGGTCATATGGAAGTCCAACCATGGTAAAACCATCTCACTTGGTTCAAGCAGTGAGAGGGTATTGAAGGATAAGCATTATCTTTCAGGAGTTTGAATCCTAGGAGGACTCTACATGGAGGAGTAAAAGTCCTACTAGGATTGTGCCACACGGAACCTATAAAAGCTCACAAACATCACCTATGGAGAAGTAACGCAACTTTGATTCCCGAATACACAGAGCTTTCGTCTATTTGTCTAATTTGCTGACTTAGGCATCGGAGAGGTTTTCGGCACACACCCGCCGGCTAGCTCACGTTTGTATTTTTAGGTAATAGAACGACGACGTACAGAGGATCGCGGACTTGATCAACAGGATTATACAAGAAGGTTTATTTCTTTCCCGTACAATTGGCGCCGTCTATGGGAATTCAGACAAGAACAAAACCTCTTGATCAAGCTTTTCCTCTTGAGAATCAATGGCGCACAACGAAGAGTTGCCACAGTCCGCCATTGACGGACAAACACCAGAGGGGGGTGCAAGGCGCGAAGGTCTACCTTTTATCCCTCCTATGGCGGATTTAGAGCCACAGCGACAGAATCCAAGGAGGGATGCGAGGGGGAGAAGGCGGACCAACAGCCCCCGTCACTCTCGTTCACAGAGTCCAGAGAGACAGAGGCGGAGGATTGATCCTCAAGCTTTGGAAGATCGCGTCAAGGAGCAGGATGAATTGATACAACGGATGGCGGCGGACATGGAATCTCTAAAGCGCCAGGTGAAGGGAAAAGGAGTGGCGACAGGAGAGGGACACACAAACAAGACGCCCCCTCGCCACTCGAAAAATCGTAGTAAAAATACCACGCCCTCACAAGCAGAGAGCAGAAGCCTCAGGACAGGCGATACTCAATCCAGGTCTTCTAGAACTCGTCACTCCAGGTTTGAAAGGATGAGATCTGAGAGGTCGTACACTGAAGGAAGCACCTATTGGCCCTCGCATACGCACCAAACAAGATCCAGACAGATGGAGCTGCCCAGATCGTCCGATTTACGAACCGTGCTGGAAGAGAGGGCACGATAGAAGG
Organism: Camellia granthamiana; assembly: GCA_036172215.1. Lineage (NCBI taxonomy): Eukaryota > Viridiplantae > Streptophyta > Magnoliopsida > Ericales > Theaceae > Camellia > Camellia granthamiana. Next base: position 166,338,950 of record CM069904.1, read on the forward strand.
AGGATACTAGGGCACGCGATCCACACAGAGTGTTCGCCCTTCAGCGGTTGGCTCCTTGGACGCATGGAAGCGTCAAGGTTGGAATGCCAATACCGCTCCCTGCCTACGAACCGACGGACAAGGCTTTAGCGAGGCTGCAGACCTCACCGTTCGTTCTGGCGATTGAAAACGCGCCCCTATCATCAGGCTTCCTTCAGCCCAAATTCACTACATATGAGGGAAAGACGGACCCCTACTCACACTTTCGCCACTTTCGCCAGGTCATGGCGGTACACCAGTGAAACGAGGCTTTAATGTGCATCCTCTTCCCATCTAGCCTTGGCGACCTAGGCTTGACTTGGTTCGAAAAACTTCCAGAAGGCAGCATAGCCTCCTGGGCGTAATTGACGGAAGCGTTCGTAACAAGGTTCCGAACGAACACCAAAACCCTGGTGGAGATCAATCAACTACTCTCCATCGACATAGGCGATAAGGAGACCCTAAGATCCTACAATAGTCACTACTGGGAGACCTTCAACCAGATTGGGGACTGTCTTGCCAATCTCGCCATTGCACAGTACAAAAGAGGCCTTCTAGTCGGGAACAGACTAAGGGACTCAATTACCATGACACCGCCCCTCACCATGGAAGCCTTGATGGAAAGAGTGCATTAGCACATCAGGGTGGAGGAGGATGGCGCACGTGCCAAAACAAAATCTGGCACGACCTCAGCACCAGAGAAGAAGGCCTCAGCAAAGGTCAACGCGGTAGATCGTCCGAGCAGAAACGGACGCGGCAAACGGGACAACGGAGAGGACCAGGATAAAAGATGGTTGAGAGTCCGCACTGCCATAACCACGGTATTCAAAAAATCGATCTACCGAATTCTAAGCGAAATACGAGATGAGCCTTTCGTCAGATGGCCAGCCAAACTAGGGGAAGCGCAGAAGGACTATGACGAAAGACCACGGTGCACCTTCCACAAAGAAAAGGGGCACTGCACTGAAAATTACACGCCATTGAGACAACACCTGGAGGAGTTGGTGGCAGCAGGTCACCTAGATAAATACATTGAAGAAGGGACGCAACTAGCCCCCCAGGACCACAATAACCCCAACGGGATGCCAATCAACGCCCCACCTCAAGGCATGATCAATGTGATACATGGGGTCTTCGAACCTGAGCGTGTATGCGAGCTCAGAGGATCAATCAAAAAGGCTGAGCACTTAAGAGAGGTACTAAGTGCTCAACCTACCACCAAGAAGGGAAAGACAGAGGCTACGAACGTCATGTCTTTTTCAGATAAAAACTTGGCAAGAATATATTGCCCTCACAATGATGCCCTGGTCGTCACCCTCCGAGTCAAGGATTTTGACGTCAAGCGGATTCTGATTGACCAGGGTAGTTCCTGTGAAATAATGTACTACGAAACATTTAAACAATTGAAGTTACAAGATAAAGACTTGGCACCTGCTGTATCTCCCCTGATTGGATTCAACTCAATGCCAGAGTGGCCAGTCGGCAAAATAATTCTTCCAGTTAGAGCAGGAAGCGTAACGAAACAAGTGGAGTTCTGGGTATTAAAAGTTCCTTCCACTTACAACATCATCTTGGGCAGAACATGGTTGCATGCCATGCGATCGGTGGCATCATCCTGCCACCAAGTAATGCGGTTCCCCAACAAAACCGGGGTAGTTGAAGAGGTCTATGGAGATCAGATTATGTCCAAGCAATGCTTTGTCACGGTGAATGACAGTCGCGCTGCCAAAGGATACGTTCATTCGGTGGAAGAACCTGAGAGCAATGAACTGTTCGCAGATGTCGGCAAAGCAGCTAATCAGAAAGTAGTGGAAGACTTGGTAGAGGTAAGAATAGATGAAAAGAACCCGGATAAGTTCTTTTTGCTCGGTTCGTCGTTGTCTAGCACTGAGAGATTAGAGGTCTTAGAATTTTTGACCTCTAACATCGAAGTGTTCGCCTGGACTCCATACGACATGCCAGGCATTGATCCCAACTTCACCTGTCACCAACTCAATGTCCACCCATCCGCCAGACCAATCATTCAGCGCACACGCAGATCGGCACTCCACCATGCCGAGATAGTGGCGGAAGAAGTAGGAAACCTACTGGAGGCAGGAGCAATCAGAGAGGTACACTACCCAAGATGGATCTCCAACACAGTCGTAGTGCCAAAAAAGAATGGCAAGTGGCGTGTCTGCGTCGACTACAAAACAGTCAACAAAGCATGGCCAAAAGACAGCTTTCCTCTACCACGGATAGATCAACTGGTAGACCTAACGGCGGGGCACAACCGACTTAGCTTTCTGGATGTATACAGAGGCTACCATCAAATCGCCATACATGAACCAGACCAGGAGGTCACGTCCTTTACAACTCCAAGAGGACTATACTATTACAAGGTCATGCCCTTTGGCCTAAAGAACGCAGGGGCAACATTCCAACGGATGGTCACCAAGATGTTTGAGCCATTACTAGGCAGAACAATGGAGGCTTACATCGACGACATGGTGGTCAAGAGCAAGGATGAGAATGACCATCTCAAGGACCTGGGTGAGATGTTTGAGATCCTGAAGAAGCACAAGTTGCGCCTCAATGTGTCCAAGTGTTCGTTCGGAGTAAGATATGGCAAATTCCTAGGCTTTCTAGTGACCAACCGGGGTATCGAAGCAGACCCCTCCCAGATCAAAGCAATCCAGGATTTGGAGAGACCAAACTCAGTAAGAAAAAGTGCAGCATCTCACTGGCATGGCAGCTGCGCTCAATCAGTTCATAAGCCGATCGTCAGACAGACTACGACCATTCTTCCATACACTAAAAGCCAAGTTTGAGTGGGACGAAGAATAGGACCGCGCTCTGGAAAGCTTAAAAGAATACATGTCTTCTCCACCACTGCTTGTCACTCCAGTACCTGGAGAGGAACTCTTCCTGTACCTAGCAGTCTCTCAGCACGCAATTAGCGCAGTGTTGGTCCGTACGGAAGGAATCCAACATCTGCCCATCTTTTATGTCAGCAAGACATTGCTGGGTACCGAAACAAGGTACTTACCACTGGAAAAATTGGGATTGGCCTTGATGATGGCCTCAAGAAAGTTGTCGCACTACTTTCACGCCCATACCATAATTGTCCTCACAGCCTTCCCATTAAAAGCTTTGTTTGAAAGGGTAAACTTTTCTGGGCGAATTCTGAAGTAGGCAGTAGAGTTGGGACAATACGACATCAAGTTCTAACCCAGGACCGCGATAAAGGCTCAAGCTTTGGTAGATTTTGTCGCAGAATTCACACCAGGAAGTCATCATATCTGCCCAGTCGACCTGACTGAAATAGCCGAACTAAGGATGGAAGTTGGTGCCGGAATAGCGTAACCCCTGGTATAGGATACTCAGTCAGACCCCAAGACAGACCAAAGTAAAGCAAGGAAGGAAGAAGCAAACCATGCTACACCAAGTCAAGACTCACCAACAAATAAAGACTTAGTACAATCAAATAGCGAAGGGCAGACAGCAAGTATGGACCTTGAAGAAAACCCCAGCAACATGGAAGATCCCAAGGCATCATCTGATCCCTCCACTTGCTGGAAGTTGTTCATTGGAGAGATGTGGAAGCTCTTCGTGGATGGAGCATCCAACCGACATGGAGAAGGGCTTGGCATAGTCATCATCTCTCCAGACGGCCTAGTAGTAGAGCAGGCAATCAACCTTGGCTTCTCAGCATCAAACAATGAAGCGGAGTATGAAGCGCTTTTAGCAGGCCTCAAATCAGCATTCTACATGAAGGCCACCGAACTAATGGTTTACAGCGACTCACAGCTGGTGGTAAACCAAATATCTGGCGACTACGAAGCAAAGGATAACAGGATGGCCAAATACCAAGAGTTGGTCAGAACAGAGATCAAGAAATTTGAAGTAATCAGGATAGAACAGATCGGCAGGGAGGAAAACAGCAGAGCGGACGAACTAGCAGGCTTTGCCTCAATGGCAGATACTTCCATCCCTCATCCCTTATTGATCGACTACCTACCTAGACCAAGCATTGAAGATCCCGAAGCAGAGGAGGTATGTTGCGCAGAGCTGGGACCTTCTTGGATGGATCCCATCATCCTGTTCTTAAAAGAAGGCATCTTACCAGAAGAGAAGAAAGAGGCCAACAGAATAAGAGCGAAGTCGCAGCGATTTTGGCTCTCCCCATCTTTGGCGTTGTACAAAAAATCGTTCTCAGGACCCTATCTAAAGTGTGTCCACCCCAGCAAAGTGGAAGCATTCTTATTCGAGATACACGAGGGCGTATGCGGAAGCCATCATGGAGGAAGATCACTAGCATACAGAGCAATTTCGCAAGGATATTGGTGGCCATATATGCAGGCAGACTTAGAAAAATATGTCAAAAAGTGCGAAAAGTGTCAGAAGTTCGCACACCAAATACACCAACTTGCCAAAGAACTTCTACCTCTAACTAGCCCATGGCCCTTCGCAATGTGGGGATTGGACATAGTAGGACCACTTCCAATAGCACCGGGAAATAGGAAGTTCTTTCTTGTAGCAACCGACTACTTCACAAAGTGGGTAGAAGCAGAAGCATTGGCATCAATCAAGTAAAAAGACGTAAAGAAATTCGTCTGGCAGAATATCATCACTCGATTTGGCATACCAAAAGCCCTGATATCAGACAACGGCACACAGTTCGATGGCAGAATCTTTAGAGGCTTTTGTGAAGAGTACAAGATAGAGTTCTACAATTCCACACTAGCATATCCCCAAGCAAATGGTCAGGCAGAAGCATCAAACAAGGTAGTCTTGGATGGATTGAAGAAAAGGTTAAAGAAAGCCAAAGGCAAGTGGGCAGAAGAGCTCCCTCATGTTTTATGGGCTTACCGCACCACACCTCGGCGGTCAACAGGAGAAACTCCATTTTCCTTAGCCTATGGTATGGAAACAATAATTCCACTAGAAGTTGGCCTCTCCACAATTCGAAGCGAGAATTTTGATCCAGACTTAAATGGCGAAGCCATAGCCTTGGAGCTCGACCTTGCAGAGGAGAGAAAAGACAGAGCACTGGTTCACATTGCCTCATACCAACAAGAGTTATCGAGGAAGTATAACAAGACAGTACATCCAAGGCAATTCAAAATTGGGGATTGGGTACTGCGCAAAGTGATGGGAAACACTTTGGTATCGGGAGATGGCAAGTTAGGGCCTAATTGGGAAGAACCTTACAAAGTGGTTGGATTAGTAGGCAAAGGGGCATACCACTTAGAAGATGAGGACGGCAAGGCAATCCCCAGGCCATGGAATACAGCCAATCTCAAGTTATTTTATTTTTTGCTTTTTTCTTTTAAATATGTGTAATTTCGTCCTTTCTCAATAAAACAAGTAGTTTTCTTTTTAGTATAGATGTTTTCTTCTGTAAAAATTTGTTTTAAAGTTAGGGGCATTACAAACATTTTATTCTAGGTTGGCTGAAAAAACCAACTTAGAGGTTGGCTGGATTAAACCAACACCTTTCCTAAGCCCAGGATGAGGATCTAGGCTGCAGGACGTTTGGTCGAAATAACCAAACATTTTATTCTAGGTTGGCTGGAAAAACCAACTTAGAAGTTGGCTGGATTAAACTAACTCTTATTACTCTTCAGCCGAAGTAATGGTATAGGTTGAAGAATGGTTGGCTGGATTAAACCAACTCTTATTACTCTTCAGCCGAAGTAAGGGTATAGGCTGAAGAGTGGTTGGCTGGATTAAACCAACTCTTATTACTCTTCAGCCGAAGTAAGGGTATAGGCTGAAGAATGGTTGGCTGGATTAAACCAACTCTTAGTACTCTTCAGCCGAAGTAAGGGTAAGGGCTGAAAAGTGGTTGGCGGGATTAAACCGACTGTTGGTACTCTTCAGCCAAAGTAAGTATATCGGCTAAAGAGTGGTTGGCTAGTAAGCTCAGTTAGATTGCTCAGCTGAGACCGGAATTAAGTATCTCGGCCGAAAAATATTGTGTTTCGTCCAAGTTGCAGTTAGAAAGCAAGAACAAACAGGAATTTAAACCGAGATAACAGTTGGAGCAAAAGAATTCATTGAAAATTCATTACAAATGCAAGCATACAGATCAAACCGGAGTAAGTGTTGAGTATAAAAGATGATTTTCATTGATCAAGTTCAAGGCAAATACAAAGGAAGAGCCTCAGCCCGGCTACAAGTTAAAAAGAAAAAAGAAACAAGTTTACATAATCAGTTGAAAAGATCATCAAGATCGGCATCAATATCAACACGAAGACCGGTTGCAGTCGGGAAATCGGTCTCGGTTGGGAGCACGGTGTCTACTGGAAGCACAGTTTCAGTCGTCAGGTCCTCAACCGTCGGCTCCAACCGAGCTGATTGATCGTTGGCTTGCTCATTGACAACCGGGGTATCAGTTGGCTCATTTTCTTCATCATCATCTGACGCTTCAAGGAATTGCTTCTGAAGGTCAGCAGCATACTCAGCTAGTGAGCTCGGAATAAAGTAGGGAGGAGGATCGAAGACCTCGGTTTCAGGACCGTGACCGAGCTGCGTCACGGCCTCCCTCCAACCGCACTTAAAGAAAAGGTCCTTCACTGCTTCACATTGTTGGATGTAAACTGCTTCGCCTTCCTTAAAATCTTTCAGCTCGGCGTCATCAGCTTTCTTTTTCAGCTTGGCAATCTCAGAGTTCTTCTTGCCTTCAAGTTTGGCAAGCTCACGAAGGTACTTGTCCTTCATCACGGTTAATGCCTTTTGTTTGTCAGCATTAGCCGAGGTAACCAGTCCGGTCAGACGGGCTATCTCGGCCTCTAGCTCGGCATTCTTCTGTTGGGCGTCTTTCAGTTCGGTTGTTTTTTCTCCAACTTCCGCCATGGCCTGCCTTGCTATCCTCCTGAGCTCTAACACTTTTTTGTGTGCAACTTCGCTCTTTTGCATGGCCTGCAAAATAATGGAAAGAAACCAATGACAAAACCGAACAGAAAGTTTGGAAAAAGTTAAAGAGACAAGAGGAGCAAACTTACCAAGATCATTGATTTCGTCGCTGACCGGATAGCCTTGAGCTCAGTCAAGTGCTTGTGATGCTCCATGTCAGAGGGCAGACACACACTCTTAGCCAAATTGAAGGCTAGCATGTGATCTTTGTCTGCCACCACTGAGTCAGTGTCGCAGATAGCACGGTTTTGGAAAGTCATTTTTGGACTCCATTTTGAGGAGCCAGCTTGGTCGGCAGGCTCCGGTGGCGGACTTGATGGGTGGCTTGGTGGAAGTGTAGTTTCGTCTTCGTCAACAAGGCGTGGCTTGGTTGGTGTAGTCTGAGCACACTTGCTGGGGCGAGATGATGAGAGTTGTTGAGATGGAAGCACCACCACGGATTCTTGGGTTTGGCTCGGTGGTGGTACCTTGGCGCGGTTTGTCTCGGTTAGAAGGGCCCTTACTCTGTTTCTTTTGGCCATTTCTTCTTCTTCAGTAGTACGGATGAGGTTAATTTGTGGCAAGGTTGGATCCGGTTCAGGAGCGTCCTCTAGCAGAAAGTCTGTTACTCTGGCCTTACGTCGGCTACTATATCGGTATGTCGGTTCGAAATTCAACAGCTTCGCTCAACTTCTTTCTGGAAACCGTAGTGCGGCGCGAAGAGTGTTCAGATTGGGGTGGCTGTAAAGAGATTGAAGATGGGCTGAATCTGTAAACAAAAGACAACTGTTAGTTCGGTTCAGAAATCGGAAACCGAAATAAAAACATAAGCATGCAAGGAACCGAAGTAATTATACTAGGAGTTCCTTTATTCCAGTTTATATTACGGCCTGGGATCTGGGCTTGCTGGTCTTCAAAATTGCCAGATACCCAAAAAAAATCGTCATTGTTTAGGTCTTTGTCTGGTGTGTCCTTTATTATTTTCTCACGCCGGCGTTGTATTCTTAAATAGTAAACCCACCTGTCTTCTTTTGAGCCTATAGAGTATTGGTGGAATAGTTTGGCTAAGCCAAGGTTAATGCCAGCTCAGCGATTTAGTTCGGCTATACCGTTTATTATACGGTATGAGTTTGTAGAAAGCTGGGTTAGGCATATTCTGGTTTGCCTTAGGAATTCACAGAGCAGGGGCTGTACAGGGAATCTTAAACCGGTCTCTACAATGGAGATGAGGGTGAAGGGAACAAAACCAGGGTTTCCCCAAGGTATGATGTCTTGTTCGGCTAAAATGAGTTGGACGTCATCAGGGATGTTATAATCCCTTCGGAATTCGGCCAGGCCACCAGGTGTTTCTACCAAAAATCTATACTTTCCCATTTATGTTTTAAGTTACAAATAAATTAAAGCCAAGTGTTAAGTCGGTCGCAGAAGAGGGTTAAGTAGCTCGGTTGAGCGCTCAAAGGAGTGCCTGGGCAATCTAAGTCTGCAAAGTGAAAAAGAGAAGTGTTAAGCACAGCTCGTTGAACCGTGCTATGAAGTAAAAGCAAGATAAAAGAAGTCCTATTTCGGTTATGAGAGTTGTTACAGGTCCTATCTCGGTTTCAGCAAGGTATTTCGTAGCTCGGTTGGAGCAATAGGTTTGTTAGCTCGGTTTTGGCAAGCTGTTCGTTATCTCAATTAAGAAGAAGGTTTTGTTAGACCGGTTGAGCTTCTAGGGGCAGCTTTCTGAGTTCGGTCTAAAAACTAAGAAAGTTGGTTTAGCCCCGAAGACATAGCTCGGTCAAAATTGAGGTTTCCCAGTTCAGACTTAGTTCGGTTTGTTATCTCGGCTAAGGAAAATCAAAAGATGGTTTGACTTATTGGAGCTAATTGGGTAGCATAAAGTATTAGTTCGGTTGGATAGTCTGCCTAAAAACAACATCAACTACAAACAACTTTCTAGTCCGGTTGGATCATGATTTTGGATCAAAAACCAGTGTTCCTTTGGTTATTATATGTATTCAAGTGCACTATTGCTAAGTTTTTCCAGAAAATACAAGGCACAGCAAAACAGAAAGAAAGTGTTTTTCGAAAACACAGACCTAAAGCTATGGATTAAACAAAATACGAAAAACAAGAGAAATAGAACAAATTTGTGATACTTACCAGATCAAGAAGGAAGAAACTAGAGATGGGACAGCAGCAACAGTGAAGAACACGAACACAGGGAGCTCAGGGGTTGGAGAAACAGAGGCACAGAGAGTTGAAATGGAGGAGATGAATAGTGTGAAGTAAGATTCAAAATGAAAAGGCTTGTTTTGTGTAAAAGGAAAGACAGAAGGACGGGAACTGTTCAAAATTCACGAGACACGAACACGGTGTGACAGCTACGATTGGCCAATCGCAGTGTGCCACGTGTCATAAGAAGGAGAAGCAATTCAGTTTCTGTGATTGAAGAGACGTTTTGACCGGACAGGTGCAGTTCGGCTTCAGTTTAGCTCGGCTGGAAAGACAAAAAGAGTTTTTAGCTCGGCTGGAAAAGCTAAAAGGGTTCTAAGCTCGGCTGGAAGTGCTTAAAAGTTTAAATTCGGCTGGTAAACAGGTAATCCCTATCATGCTACGCAGATGGAATTAAGGGGCAATTGAGAGGGTAATTTATATAGAAATTGGGCCAAAATGGGCAATAGGCCGTTATGGGCCACAATACGAAGGACAGAGTGAAAAGGCCCTAAAATTAGCCCGGTCCCAGACGGCCCTGGGTTAGTTCGGTCCAGGAGATCCTATTTCTATCTTGACCCAGGAGAGTACTACGGGATAGCTCGGTCGCCGGTTGCCACATGTAGAGTTAGTCCGGTCGCGCATAGTACGGCCAGCTCGGTCGTATGTAGCTAATTGTTAGTGCGGACTAAACCGCACTATGGTTAGCACGATCTATACAGGAAGGACCGAGGTAAGTACAATGGAAGGAAGAACTGGACTAAGTATAGTTAGGTCTAGCCTGCAGCTCAGCATAGCCGTGCTTACTTCGGTCATATGGAAGTCCAACCATGGTAAAACCATCTCACTTGGTTCAAGCAGTGAGGGGGTGTTGAAGGATAATCATTATCTTTCAGGAGTTTGAATCCTAGGAGGACTCTACATGGAGGAGTAAAAGTCCTACTAGGATTGTGCCACACGGAACCTATAAAAGCTCACAAACATCACCTATGGAGAGGTAACGCAACTTTGATTCCCGAATACACAGAGCTTTCGTCTATTTGTCTAATTTGCTGACTTAGGCATCGGAGAGGTTTCCGGCACACACCCGCCGGCTAGCTCACGTTTGTATTTTCAGGTAGTAGAACGACGACGTACAGAGGATCGCGGACTTGATCAACAGGATTATACGATAAGGTTTATTTCTTTCTCGTACATGATCCAAACCTAAAGAAAAAAAAACTACAAGAAATTACACTTTCTGCGACTAATGTTTTGGTCGTGAAAAGTACCATATTTGGTCGTTAAAATCTTTTCACGACCAAAATGTGTTGGTCGTGAGTTGGTCACTAAAGCCTCGTCGCAGATAGTTTTCTGTGACCAAAGTTATAGTTGGTCGCTAAAAGGGACCATTGTCGCAGAAATAATTGGTCGCCAAAAGTCAGTGCCTTCACCCAAAGAAAAATATTTTTCTGTACTGCCTGGGAGTTGAACTCTTGACCAACGAGTCACTCTCCATGTGCCTAATCCACTCTACCAATAACATGCTTGTTGTTTACATTTGGCAGAGAAAATATATAACCCATAAAAATTGGGTTATCTATTATTTCATAAAACCGTCAATGCCTGAACAGAAAAATAGAATGTAATTAAAGTAGTACCCATTTTTTTTTTAATTTATCCCACCATAACTTTCCACGACCAACTTATTTTTTAGTCGCCAAAAGGTGATCTTCCGTGACCAAATTTGTAGTTGGTCACCAATAGTTAAGTCATCTGCGACCAACTTATTTTTTGGTCGCCAAAAGGTGATCTTCTACGACCAATATTGTAGTTGGTCGCCAATAGTTAAGTCATTCGCGACCAACTTATTTTTTGGTCGCCAAAAGACGACATTCTGCGACCAAATTTGTATTTGGTCGCCAAAAATTAGCTATTAGCCACCAAAAAATTATGGGTCGCGAAAACATACCCATTAACGACCAAAAAAAAATTAGTCGCAAAAAGTGAACTATTTGCGACCGACTCAAAATAGGTGGTCACCAAAAGTGTTTTTTTCTTGTAATGAAATCTTATATGAATTTTTTTTCTTTAAAATTTAATTTTTAATTTTTATTTCATTACATTAGCATTTAAAATAAAAAATATATAAACAGTGGTTATATTTATTTTTATAATCATTTTATTTAATATTTAATTATAAATAATTTTTATTTTGTTGTTGTAATATGTTTTCTAAAAAGTGTCTTTAAAAAATAAAATAAAATCAGTAGCTCAAAAATAATTTTTGTTTATGGCACAATTTATATTTTTATAATCATTTTATTTAATATTTAATTGTAAATAATTTTATTTAGTTAACTGTAAAGTGTTGTCTAAAAAAAATGTCTCAAAAACAATTTTTGCTTATGGCATAATTTTTATTTTTATAATCATTTTATTTAATAATTGTGAATAATTTTTATTCAGTTAGTTCAGGTATTAATAAAAAATAATTTGTAAACATTTAAAATCAATTATTCTTAAAGTCATTAGCTATTGGAATAAAACGCAAAAAACTCCTTTTATAGTGATTTAAAAATAAGAAATATATTGGATTATACTTAAAAACTAACAAAGATTCATCAAAATCTATTTTAAACCCCAATAAATGTGATTCTAAAAAAATATATATATATGTGCATCGGTAAATTTTTATAGTGATTTAAAAATCGGAAATATATTGGATCATATTTAAAAACTAACAAAAACTGATCAAAATTTATTTTAAACCCCAATAAATGTTATTCTAAAAAAAAATATGTATATATATATGCGTATCAGTAAATTTTTTTCAAATTCTGCGAAAAATTAAAAAAAAATTACGGTTCCAATTACCGAAACAGTTACGCTACAACCTTTGCACCACGCCATCGCAACCGTTACAGTGACGGTGAACGTAACCACTTTTTGAAACCTTGAGCATGAGAATCGCATTCCAATGTTTGGTTACAATTTTTGTTATCCAACTACTGTCCTCCATTAGTTAATATAATACAAGGTGTAACGCCCTCAAAATATACATAAATCCCATCATTTTAGACATGCAATGGTATAAAGAAATCAACACCTTTCTATTCATCAGAGTAGTTCTTACAACAGTATTACATGTTAACAACAAAAGCAAATGCCCTACGGGCTTACAGCTTTCCAAGTTAACACTTGGTTACACAAAAGAAGAGTACTAACTCTATACAAAATAAGCCCTTGGCTTGATATACATGTAATACAACAAAATAATCAAAAGAAAGTCTTCAACTCTCATATCCATCCAAGCTAAGTCCTTGGAGGTGGCATGCTACCCGTACCTGAAAATAATGTCCCATATAGGGTGAGCCAACGCCTAGTAGAGATATGCTAAACACAATATGGGCAGTAACTAAGACATTAGCAATTGATAAATGTTTAAATCACATAAATCAATTCATAATTTATTTCCATTACATGACCACTATATCCATGTTCTATTTCATTTTCCATTTCTTATCAAGTTCATAATTCACAGCACCGGCTCAGAACCTGGCCAACAACTTACATGAAACAGAAACTCATATTAAACGATTCCCATTTCACAATAGATAAGCATACTAGCTATATCAATACTTCGATAAACGAGCATATAAGCTATATCAACATTTCAACAGATAAGCATACAAGCTGTATCCACACTTCAACAGATAAGGATATGAGCTATATCAACACTTCCATAGATAAGCATAAGAGCTGTATCAACACATTAACTGACAAGCATATGAGCTGTATTAGTGGAGTCCATCTCCTATCTTCTCCCAAGCAACATCCGGTTTAGAGGTCCATCCCCTATCTTCCCCTAAACCGTTGAGTACATCCCCTATCTCCTCCCACACACACAACGTATATACACAAAGGTCATATACTCAATCAAACAATACATAGCGTTAATGTATTCTATCAACCGTCATACTCTATGACACATCCAATTGATTAGTTTTAGTTTGCCTAATCATCATGCACTGTCTACAACAATTACAACTACCCTCAATCGGTAGCCCCAAACAATTATTTCTAAACAGATAATAAAAGCTCCAACAGATAAAAATATCTATGTTTTAAAAAGGGAGCGATTAATAAATCCAACTCTACCATTCTACCATATAATGAGCCAATTTCATTATTTCCAACTCAATTCCATATAACCACCATTTTTCCAAATTAATTATATCAATTAATTTGTACAACAAATTAGGGTTTTCTACCACATTCCCCAATATTGACCCAATGATCTAAATATCAACAACCAACAACAATATAATTATTTTGAAACCCAAAATACACATTTTTAGAATTAAAATAACAAAACCCCCATTTTAACATTTTCAAATACTAACTCCCAAAATCAACCATTTAGCAAAATGCCCAAATATCTATGTCAAAACCCATAGTTGTGAGTAGGAATCCCTACCTCAAAAGATGAAACCCAACGAAGGAGATGACGAAAATGAAGATGCTCCAAATCCCGAGATTCTTGGATCACAAGATAGCCCACGACGATCAACAACTTTTTTGCAAAGACCAAAGGTTTGGAAAACACTCTAGCTAGATCAACACTTAGAGAGAAGTAAAGACTTTAGAGAGAGAAGCTCTCAAATGGCGTTTTTGAAAAGTAAGAGAGAGTGTGTGAATGTAAAAAGTGATTTTAAAATGCCCAACTGTCAACTGATATGCGACACTCCCGCTCGAGCGGAGAACACAACGCTCGAGTGTCAAGAACAAAAAACTAGGTCCACTCGAGCACAAAAAGTCCCGCTCAAGCGCCAAGACACAGGAATAAAGTACATCCGCTCGAGCGCGAAAACCAGTCCGCTCGAGCGTGGATTTTCCCCTCCCAGAACATACACTAAAAATGTATCACCCGCTCGAGCGCGACCCGCTCGAGCGCAGGAAACCCGCTCGAGCGTAGAAAACACACCTGCAGAAGTTTTGCAGGGACACAAAATACTGGAAGAGTGTAAACCCCGCTCGAGCGCAAGAAGTCCCGCTCGAGCGGACCATCCAAAAACTGTGCAACAACAATGGGAGCCAAAACTCTACCAACCTGAATCAACCAAGCCCAACACATCCTAAAACCCAAACGAATCGATTTAAAGGATGACAACAAGACAATTACAACTAACAACTTCACGGAACCGAGTCCGAAATACAACTGAACAGTAAAGGGACAACCGGAATTGCTATACAAGGACTTCATCTTCTAATGGTAATGGTGAGATCTAGTTGGAATTTAACAAGTACATGGAAGTCTCTTTGGCAACCTATTAGATTTTTCATTAGTTCTGTTGGGACTGTCGAATATTTGATGTCGTCGATGACATCGTAGACGGTGCCTTGATTGTAGTCCTTGAAACTTATTCTGCAAGAGAAGTAGTTGTGTCGTTTGAGACTTCTGGCCCAGACGATTTTTCCTGTTCTTGAAGGTTATTTAAGGTAGAGGGAATATTGGACAGATGGGCTAATATTCTGGATCCTGTTATCAGAGGAGGAGAGTTCTTCATTCATATATAAATCGTGTATATTATTATTGTGTATCCCTAATCTAATTTAGCCGTCTTCACTGTAAACAAAGAGACAACAATTATGACATAGCTCGTATTTTACAAAATTCTAACTTACAAACAAAATATTATTTTTTGCTCAATTTTTTACTTCTTGATTTAAAAAAGGAAATGAATTAAAGGGGCTAGTATATGGGAGCCTCTCTCATTTGTAATAATCCCTCGAAAATGTTTTTAATTGGAGGTATTTTGTGACGTAATCGGTAGGACATCTTTCTTTGCAGAGTGCAAAGAATTGTTCGTCCATTTCTACTTCTGCAAGTATTCCCCGCCATAGTTCGTCTCTGTTCTTCAAAGGACTTTTCTCCTTAGATGAAAATTCTCCTCATTCTATGAAATCGTCCCATTTTCTGTATATGTTGTCGACTTGCTGTTGGAGAATGGAGTTTTTTTATATTTAGATGATAAATTCTCCAGTTGGTTCCAGTGAGATCGAAAAATCTCTGGTTGGAGGTTTGGATCTTCTTTGTGCATTGAACCATAACATGAAGGTGAGGGTTTCCATCTTCGTGGAGCTCCCTTGCTATAAGTATGTAGTATGGAAGACAGACTAGTTGGAGAAGGGATTGAAGGAGCTCTAGGAGTTGTTTTTTTGGGCAAGGGCATTGTAGATAAGTAAGGAAAACATTCTTGGCATAGAAACGGAAAGAGACTTAGCGAGGCATTTTGTAGTGGTAAATAGTAAACTCATACCAGCCGTGCAAGGACTCCCTATTAGTTAAAAAACCTTGTGTGAATGATGTGAGTTGGTGTGACTGAGGAGGTGCTGTATTAATATTACCAGCGCCCTCCCTCCCGTGCTGATATGGGTCGTCCATTCATGTACTTGTGGACATGTGTATGGATTGGGTTAAAAGGAAGTCACACCCGGGCCCTAGTTTGAGTGGTGTGAGTACTTTTGATTCCTTTGCTGGACAGTGCTATACACGTGTCACATTTGTGGTGATTTGCATAGTTGTAAAGTAAAGATATTTTCAAAATGAGGGTCATAAAGCAAATGAGGGAAAATGATTATGCTTTTGAATTATTTTGAATTGGGTATCTTCATCTTTACTCATGGGACACTTTTGTTATTTATTTGGCATCAGAAAACATTTGATAGTGGAGAGGGGAAGAGATTCTGTCAGTGCGAATTAGTGTATTATGGGAATGGTTATTGTTCCATTAACGAAAAATAGATGCCATGAATGGTGAAGTATCGACTCAAAGATTCGAATATTAAAAATGGAGTAACATATTGTAAAATCAAGGGGTATTTGAAGTATTCTACAAGTAAAATGTCAGAAGATTCTCAGTTGAGGGCCTCATCTATTGTGATCTTATCTAAAAAATATACGACGGCGAATGTTGATGTTTGGCATTATGCTCCAACCGAAGTTCTTCCAATTCTATTGCAGACTAAGTCAATTGGTTTACTTGAGAGGTGGAGAGATTTGCTGTTAGGAGGTTTTGAGAAAAGTGGTTTAGTTAATTATGAACGTAGTGGTTGTCTCAGCTTGTCCGAGATTAATGTACGCAGAGGTGGTGATAATGCTAGTGATGTTGATCCTGGTCCGTCAATTTTAGAAGTTGGTGCTGTTAGGAAAGACGAAGTTGATAAGAGATGATCCGTTGTTATAGATGGCCCAGAATTTTCTGATATTTAACAAAATGTGATCACAAGTGTAAAGAAGAATGACGATGTTGTTGTTGATAATAAAAGAAATGTAATAAATAAATAACAGTTTGAGTGGTTACATAAATAAAATCGTACAACCAATAATGCAAAATAAACATCTAATTGTGATTATATATTTTCATATCCATTACAAAACAAACGTGGTTTAAGGAATTATCTATCCAATTAACTCAGCTGCATAACCAATCCTACCCAAATTTTATAGATTATTAATCTTCTTACTATTAATCTCACTAAACAAACAGTGCCTTAGTATAATTTGCATCCGGATAATAGTCGTAGGGTGCAAATCAAACACAAGAAACCGGACAGGAATAAACTGGAAGGTTTGGAAACAACTGTTTGTCGATCTAGACAAAGCCATTCAGCCAATACTCCAGTTCCCAACTTTGTACCATTCAGGAATAAACTTATCCCAGATGGACAAAAGAGGAGAATAATCCAATTGCTGTAACAGTTGGGTTATCAGAGAGGACAATAACACATTTCTGGGTTAATTGAAGTGGACAAATGATAGGTCAGATGTGAGACAAACCAGGTTTTGTCTTATCCAGGGTAGATAGCTCAAAAAATGTCACCAGGGTTTTGTTTTTTGGGATATCCATGCAAACCTGTTTTTTTGTGCAATTCCATGACAAATTTGTTCATTGTGGGCTACCCAGTTGTGCTTTAGCTATCGCTTGGGATTCTTCATCCACTTAATAAGAAAAAATTCTTAGTGGATAGAATTTTGAAAAGAAGAGGTCGGACTCATGGATTCCATTCAATGTGATAAGGTCTGTGTTTGGTTTTGTGATAGTATTCTGTGCACATTGAAAATTGAATTAATAAAGTTCTTGTAGTGAAAATTTTTACAGTTGAGATATTACTGGCTCACCTTTATAAAATACTTGAGGGATAGAGGATGCCTTACCTAGTATATTTTGCAATTTCTTATTCTTCAGGAACACCACATAAATTATGTTAGAGCAACTCTAACCATACTTCTCATTTATGCATGGTGCTCCTTATTAATGAGGCTGTACAAAAAATACAGAATGAAACCAACCTTATTTTCTTGTTGAGGAGACCGCCATGGGTCAAGCTCACGGGAAATTATTTAATATTAGTAGAGCAAATTTATATTATGTAGAGTCCATCACTTCTATGTTGGTATTTTAAAACACAACATGAGAAGTATTAAAAACTAAATGGCATGAAACATTACTCCAAGAGTGTTTACTCATTCGGTAATTAGTGATCTTTATTAGTTCCAATCTTAAGTCTATTTTGATAATTCAGATCATTCATATTATAATGCCTGTCATGCTGATCATACATGAAAAAAATCAAATCCATTGAATATCAATACTCATATATTTGAATAATATTTGCCTTTAAAAAAAAATGAATGGTAAGTATATAAAAAAATAATTTAATAATATGATTACGAAAATCAATTTAAATTTTTGTGTAATGTTAGGGATTATAAGAAAAATATCATAAAATGTTTCCTGCAGATTTTTTATCATTTGATTAGTGTGTGATATTTTATTGTATTTGTAATCCAAAGATAGATAATTTTTAATGAACTATTTCATAATATTTTTTTCATAATCCTAGCATTACTTTAATTTTTTTTGTATAAATATCTGCATAGCAAGATTAAAATTTTAAACATTCATAAAAAAAAAATTAGACCCATCTGATAATTATAACATTTTTATTTTATTGTATTTGTTTTAAAAAAAAAAATAGATAGTCTATTTTAAAAGACACACTTATTCCTCATTTTTTTTTGAAGAAAACATTATGCAATGAAAAATTACAATTATTAGTTCGATATAATTTTTTTTATTGACAAATTGTGGAGGATAACACTACAAGAAATTTCACTTTTGGCGACTAAATTTTTAGTTGCCAAAAGTATGATTTTAGTCGCCAAAAGCCCAATAAATGGCAACTAATATTTTTAGTCGCCAAAAATTTTATTTTCCACTACTAAAACTTTGGTTGCCAAAACTTGAAGTATCTATGTCAACCAAAGTTTCAGTCATCAAAGGATTTTTTTTCATCTTATATTTTTATTTTTTTCATTTTATTTTTTTTAGCTACTAAATTCTTAGTTGCCTAAAGTCTACTTTTATTTTAGCTACTTAATATTTAGTAGCCAAAAGTTTTTCCCCATTTTAATTTTATTTTTAGCTACTAACTATTTAATTGCTAAAAATATTTACTTCATTTTTGGCTAATAATTGCTTAGTTGCCAAAAACATGATTTTACTTTATTTTTTAATTAATTTGTTCACAACATGTATGTATTCCATGTAACCTGTATCATATATACAAACAAAACAATATATCTATTATCAATCATTCTGCAATTTGCATCTATTTCACTTCCAACCATCCAAAAAGGAATAACTTTTAATGTCAAATTTCATACAAATTAAGTATATTCCAACTTAAAATAATAATATTATTCCATACAAAATAGATAATCATACCAAAACATGTCATCCGTACACAAATATATTCACTATCGTGCCAAATATATTCCCTAAAGAATATATCTTTATTGCTGTAAAGTGAGTTAATGATGATGTCCATAAGCCGAGACACCTCAGCCAGCCTGAAATTCAAATTTCTCTACATTATTGTGGAGTGATCTCTTCGACAAGTTTCCCAAAACAACATAATTACAAAACATGTTAGAAGAAGAAAAACAAAAAAACAAAAAAAAAAGAAGAAAAATGGAGAGATGGAGACAGAGAGAGGGGAAGGTAAAGAATTAGAAAACTCCAATTCACAAAGGAAAAATGTCCATACCTTCCATTGAGATAGGAAGCTATTAAAACAAATAACATGTATCCAAAATTAGAATGAAGAACAAAACGTAGACGAAATATGTAAGATCCTTTTTCACAATATAATTCTTAATAAAATGGAATAAACTTTGTTTATGTGGCCGGAAAGTCACAAGAACAGATTGGCTAAAAACCATATCAATATGGAAAGAACAGAATTTGTTCAATGATCATAGCAGTTGGCGATCTTACCCAAGTGATAGCAGTCAAGCCAGTAAATTCATCTGGGGAAGCTGCCGTTTGTACCACTACTTCAATCATGCGACCATAATCTACAGACTTCAAGAGTAGCACTGCTCAAAGTCAGAGAATTACTAATGAAAGATAAAATATTCTGTCTTAAAAATTGTCTCCATAAGATTTAGACATTGCTTTCCATTTCACTCCACGAGCTTTCCCAAGCTAGAACTCATAGAACTCAAAAAAACAATTTTGTATAGTGGAGGAGAGTAGACTTCCATTTGGTTGCCAAGAAACTATAGGAAAACAGTTATGATTTCTAATTGTGTGACCAAATGAATCTCTTGAAACTAAACTTCAGTAGTACAGAGCCAGACAAAAGAGCCGAGTTTAGATTAAGTTTACGAACTTTCAAAACCAAAACATTAACAAAGCACAATTAGATTTACAGTATATGCATCTTCCTAAATTATGTTTTGAATGATTTTTGTTTACTATAAAGATCAAAACAGATAATGATAACACACTATTATTTCCCATTCAATCAAACTCAAGGTTGAAGTTAATTTTTTTTATATGTTTTATAGGATACTATTTCCCATTCAGAAAAAATCAAAATTTGAGTTGCTCTCATTGTGCACAAGCATGAACTTAAAAAATTTATAAAAAAATCACAACCATGTATTAACAGGCCTCTCCTCTTATTATTATTATTATTATTATTATGGACTTGACTCAGAATAATTCTACAGACAAGGGAAATGCTACATTAAGCCAAGAGGGTTCAATCTACCCACTAAAGTTTGAAAACTTTCTACTATATATGTAAAATTACAGCCCAAATGTAGCTTATTGGTGGTAAATATGTCACAAAACATTCCCCAATTCCCACCCAGAAAAGAATTTGCTCCAACATGGCTGCCATCACTTCTCCTTGATGATTCCTGAAAATGACACCCACACCAATGGTTTGCAGATCCTTGAACAGAGCCCCATTGAAATTGATCTTCAAACATCCATAACTTGCTCAACTCTGCATGCACATTGCTTTGCACTTGGATAAAATCACTGCCAAGATTACAGACCATTCTAGACATGGGATCCTATTTCAGGTTTTAATCACTTATCACTCAGGATGGAACATTAAACCACAAGTATACACGTGTTCAGTGCAGCTCCAATACACACAGACACATATTTGGTAATGATAGATGGACTGTTTCTTTACTTTGTAGGGGAAAAACATATTTCCCAAGGCAAAAAAAAAAAAAAAAAAAAAACCATAGCCAACATGCACAGAGCTGAGGCAGGCTAAAAATCCCTTTTTAAATTGTAAACCATTGTCCAGAATCAGAAAAATTATTGCAGCAAGAAAAACCAGCTATAATTTTCCACCACAACGCTATAAAACTTACCATACTCAAACTCGCTTCAAAGTAAAACACAATATAATTTAGCTTTATAGTTTCCAAACAATGCTGGAGAAAGAACGGAAGATGAACAAGGAATGGATATTAAAGATGGAAACAGAAATTGATTTTTGACAATGGGACTTGGTGAAGATAGGCATTATACTATTCATAGCGGCCATAATGAATTACATGACAAAACACTAAATTAATCATCATATATTGAAGGATGTGCTGTCGAATTGCTATTTTGCCTGGTCATTTAATAACATTAATTATTCATTAGTAATTATGTTGTGTACTAATGCTACAAAATATTTTGACCAAAAAATTAAGCCTTACATCAGTTCATATGAAGTGACTTCCTTGCATGAATAAGTTCAGGAAGGATCCTACTTACCTGCTTAGATGAAACTTCATATTCATCTTCCCAACCACTATGAGCTTTCTCTAGTGATGAAACTTTTATGTACTTGTTTTTTGGTTCTGCTAGAGGCATCTCCCTGGAGATTGAGTGAAAAGAAGAATAAAAATGAAGGTAATAATACTACAGAACTTAGTAACCATAATGACAAAATAAATAATAATAAAGTACTAATTAACACTAAAAAACACAATGAATCCTAATAACCATAAATTTTGATACCTCACTGCCTCCCCACAGCAGGGCGGAATATCTTATACATTCCAGAAGCAGAACTGGAGCACAATTCACAGAAGAAACAATAAAAATAGTAAGTCACGCAAGAGATTTCATCCATTGGAGGGATATTAACATTCAAATAAATGTTATAAACACATAAAGTTACACAAGGGAAGCAAAAGAACAGTCAAATTAGATAAACCTAAAAGAGCAGCACA
Organism: Camellia granthamiana; assembly: GCA_036172215.1. Taxonomy (NCBI): domain Eukaryota; kingdom Viridiplantae; phylum Streptophyta; class Magnoliopsida; order Ericales; family Theaceae; genus Camellia; species Camellia granthamiana. The sequence goes on from CM069904.1 coordinate 166,360,623, forward strand.
AACCAACAGTAAGAAAGAAAAAACTCAACACTGTATGAACTAAACAAAACAAGTAGCACTCAAATGCTCTGAATTTTATATTTGGAAGCATTCAAAGAATTTCCAAGATTTTGACTACTCCCTAGTCCCAACAGTAAATTTTTTTTTTCCACCATAATTTTGTCATCGCCAACTCTTTTAAATGATGCTCTTCCCCCCTCCCTATTTCACCAAGCCCACCTCCCATTCCTAATAAGCATAACCAGGAGAGAGAGAGAGCTGAAATGGCTGCAGACCAAAGCCACATATGTGAACTTCCACTTGAGTTTGGCATATAAACAAACATGTAATAGGCAATCTGAAACGATTCTCAAAGAAATTAAAATCAGCAATGGATCAGATCGATATGTTTAAGCAACAATAATTGATCTCACAATCGGTGTAGAGATTATTATATATACATATATATATATATATATCAGTCGATTAGAGAGAGGAAGAAAAAACCCTTGCAATGCGAGGAGCTGCGCGGGAGGAGCCGCCGATCGAGCTTCCTTGGGTGATAAATCTCAGGCGACGGTGACCAACAACGAGGTTAATCGGTGCTCCGGTTGCCGGCTACCGCTAGGGAGGTGAGAGGAGCAGCGAAGAGGGAGAGGCAGAGAGAGAGAGAGAGAGAGAGAGGCTGAAGAGAGAGAGATAGAGGCGCTGGTTTGGGTTTGGGTTTGGATTTGGGTTGGAAACCATATATATATATATATTTTTTACGCCCTTAGCGACCAAATATTTTAGTCGCCAATTAATTTTATAAATCCCTAATTTGAAATATTCTTCTTTAAATATTTTAATTTTTCGGCAACTAAAATATTTTTTTATCGCTAAAAATATGTTTTTGGCACCAAACTTTTGATCGCCAAAGATAAAAAATAATTTTTTATTTTACATTTAGTGACTAAATTATTTTAGTACCCAAAACTTAATATACGGCGACTAAAATATTTTTTTGTCGCTAAAAATATATTTTTGACTACCAAACTTTTGGTACCCAAAGATAAAAAATAATTTTTTATTTTACATTTGGCGACTAAATTGTTTTAGTAGCTAAAACTCAATATATGGCGACTAAATTATTTTTTTTGTCGCCAATTCTTTTATTTTTAGCCACTAAATTCTTTTTTAGTCACCAATAATCAATATATTCGGACTAAAAAAAATTAGTATCTAAATATCGTACTTTTGGTGACTAAAAAAATTTTTGGTCGCCTTCCACAACTTTTGACGACTAATTTATTTTTAGTTGCCAATTTTGGTCGCCAAAGATACATTTTGTTGTAGTGTAAAAATTCAAGCCCAAGGCCTAAGCAAGTTAAAACGTGACCCAATGCATTTTTATCCAGCCAAGGCAAAGTCCAGGCCCAAGTCCTTAGAAAGTACAGTTGTAAAAAAAAACAAGGTCATGTGATAGGAGATTTAAATAGGATCGCTTTCAGAAAAGAGATCCTTAAACATAAAGGAAAACCCTTGGATCAGATAGAAATCAACGATAGAGATCAAAACCAACAAAAGAAATGATACAAAATCAACCAACTCTGACAACCCGAACATTCGATAAGATAAACCCAACGATCAAGAATGAGTGCCCAAACCCGAACTAAATCTAGGCCATCTATAATACAGTAACTCCGATAATAGCAGATCAAGATCACTTGTCCACTTGCCCGACCAGTGCCTGCACGTATGAAACACCATTGGATCGGTACAGCCATCCAACGGTCGCGATACCAGGTATCCACACTATAAAAAGAATGAAGAAAATTGTTTAATGGCAAGCAAAAAGGAAAATATATTTTCCTTTAGAAAACCGATATGTTCACACAAGATTTTAATTTGATCGTTGGAGGGTCCTCTAGACCAACCATGGTCAGCAAAGATCACTGACATTTTGGTGTTTGTCTTTTCTACAGAGTGAAGAAAGGAGCAGCTCATCTCGCTTTCCCTGTGGAGAATAAAATTCACCCTTCCACAATTGGCGCCGTCTATGGAAAACTCGAGAAAAGATGAGTGTCCATCTTGCTCTGGATGAAATACCAACTCACTCCCAAAATTTGCCAATCAAAAATATGGCTAGTGAAAATTTCGACCACGATCCCAATGTTACCCCTGCAAATTCAGTGCCAATAGTTCCGCCAGATCCCAAAAACCAACAAGGCCAACGTATTGAACAACTAATGGCGGAAATGGAAGCACTCAAGGAAGAACTACGCGTGACCCGAAGAAGGCCCGTTGAACGAGCTTGAACCGCCAATCAACAAAAGCGACCAAATCACCATTAGGTCATAAGCCAGACTGCTAGCAGCAACCCCGATTGAACGCAGAAAAAGCGTCAGGTCACCCAAAGAGATTTTTCAGATAACCTGGAGAACGACCTAAGGAGCTGGCTCAATGGTCGAACCAGGGGCTATCCAAAACCCGTCAGACGAAAACTCTTCCCAGATGATTTAGCATCCCCTTTCTCTCGAACAATAGACAGCGCGAATCCGCCAAAAAGGTTCACCCCACCAAAATTCAACTTGTATGATGGCAAAGGGGACTCGACTAGCCACATCCAACATTACACTTAGGCCATGACATTGTGGAGCAACAATGGCCCGATCATGTGTCGAATGTTTTCTTTAAGTTTATGAGAAATGGCATTGCGATGGTACTACAAATTAGAAGCCCGATCCATCAGCGATTGGGCACAACTGCAGCAAGCATTCGTCTCACGCTTTATCACTAATAACCGGCCGCCAAAAGAAGTGGATGTGCTCCTCACGATGAAGAAGGAAGATACAGAGAGGCTACAGGAATATTCTAGTAAAAATTGGGCAGCTTATAATGAAATCGATAACTGCAATGAACAACTGGCAGTAGCCTTATTCAAGTTAGGACTACTACCCAAGAGCAAGCTTCAACAATCTCTAACGAAAAAGCCACCGACCGATGTGGGAAGTCTAATGAGGCGAGTTGAACAATATTGTAAGATTGAAGATGACATAAGAGGCACTGAAGAACCAAAACCTGTTCGAATCCCATCTAAGGCTCCATGAAAAGATGAGAAAAAATCTTCGAACAACAAAAGAAAGGAGTCTAACGCAATCGCCAGTCAGCCAAAAATACGAAATGAGGCATTTCGAGGATTGCAAAGTGCAAAGCAATTCCTGGAGAAATTGGTGTAAAGCGGACATCTACAATCTTATGTTGACTCGTCCACAGATCGAAAGGATAATAGTAGGGACAAAGCTGGGGAAACAAAACCCGCTGCAACTATCAATATGATCTATTTGGTTCCAACAAAAAGGTGCATAAGTCGAGAAACAGCGCCAACATTTTGAAGAGAAATTATGTCCCTATTAGAGGTGGCTGCAAAAAGGGTTCGTTCATCAACAAAGATTTCTTTCTCTAATGAGGATCTGACATGGGTCTATCATCCCCATAATGACGTGTTGGTAATAACACTACAAATTGGGGAATTTGATGTCAAAGGATATTTATCGACTAACGCAATTCGGCCGAAATCATGTACTACGGACTCTTCAAAAAACTAGGGTTGTCTCATGAAGCCCTACTCAATGTGAAATCTCCACTCTATGGCTTCAACTCGAGCTCGGTATTCTCTTTAGGATGCATTTTCCTCCCAATTAAGGATGAAGAAACAATCCACCAAGTCGAGTTTCAGGTGGTCAACGTGCCATCTCCTTATAATGCCATAATGGGTAGAACTTGCCTCCACTTTATGGAAGTTGTTCTATCTACCTTCCACTAGGTTCTACGCTTCCCAGAAGCTAACATTGTCAGGACCATTCGGGGGGACCAGACGATGGTAAAACGATGTATGGCAGTATCTTCAACTTGCCCACCGAAAGTTTGGACAAATGATTCAGGAGGGGAAGCTGAACCCCAGATTGGAGCTAAGAGTGCCGAAGAACTCGGAAAAATACCAATCGATCCCGAAGATGAAGATAGGTTCTTCCTCATAGGTAAAAATCTTGCCCTAGAAGAGAAAAGTCAACTGGTGGATTTCCTACTTCGAGACAAGGATATATTCGCCTGGTCACCTTATGAAATAGAGGGCATCGACCCAAGGGTGACAAGTCACAAATTACACATGAGTTCGAACTTACGACCAGTGATACAGAAGAATCGGAGGTCCACGCCTCAACATGTCGATGCCGTCAAGGAAGAGGTAGCTAAATTACTTGAGGCAAATGCTATTCATGAAGTTCAATATTAGGAGTGGTTGTCCAACATTGTGGTCGTCAAGAAAAAGAACAGAAAATGGAAGATGTGTGTAGATTTCACCGATCTGAACAAAGTATGCCCCAATGATAGCTTTCCTCTACCAAAAATTGACCAACTCGTGGATGCAACCTTCGGACACGAAAGAATGAGTTTTCTGGATGTGTATCGGGGATATCACCAAATTGTGATGCATACGGATGATCAGGAAAACATCTCATTCATCACACCTATTGGGTTATTCTGTTACAAAGTAATGCCCCGTGGTCTTAAAAATGCTGGAGCAACGTACCAACAGTTGGTTTCGAAAATGTTCCACAGTCAAATTGGACGGAACCTTGAAGTATACATCGACGACATGGTAATCAAGTCAAAGGAAGCTAGACATCATCCCAATGACCTTTGTGAAACCTTCGAGGTACTCCGTAGGTACAAGATGAAGCTTAATGCAGCAAAATATACGTTCGGGGTTGGATCGGGAAAGTTCCTAGGGTATATTGTCACTAATTAAGGAATAGAAGCCAATCCCAATCAAATCCAGGCATTGATCAACCTAACCCTGCCCTCAACTGCTAAAGGAATCCAAATGCTCACTAGGATGGTAGCAACACTCAATAGGTTCATCAGCCGATCCTCCGATCGTTCTTCTAACTGACCAAGAAAAAGAACCGATTTGAATGGACCCCAGAATGCGACCATGCTTTACAAGAACTAAAGGGTTACCTAGCCAAACCACCTCTACTCACCAGGCCCATCAATGAGGAAATGTTGTACTTGTACCTAGCAGTTTCCGATCATGCTGTAAGTTCGGTACTCATAAAAGAATCTTCAAATGGGCAAATATTAGTCTTCTACGTAAGCAAAACGTTACTTAACACAGAAATTAGGTACCTGCGCCTAGAAAAGTTGCTCCTGGCGTTGGTCGTTTCATCCCATAAATTGCGCCATTATTTCTTGGCCCATCCTATCATTATTTATTCAGCTTTTCCACTTAAACAAGTCCTACACTAATCTGACTCTTTAGGTCGTATTTCCAAGTGGGCTGTCGAGTTCAAACAGTATGATATTCAGTTTCGACTAAGGACTTTAATCAAGCACAGGTTTTGGCTGATTTCCTAGCTGAATTTTCACCAAAGACGAACACTGTGAAGGGCGAAACAGAAATTACATCCTCCACCAACACCATGTAGGTAATGCGTTGCGATGGGGCTAGCAACGCTAAGGATATAGGGATTGGATTCGTGCTGATCACACCTCACCAAGAGATAATTGAAATATCCACTAGCCTAGGTTTTTCGGCTACTAATAATGAATACGAATATGAAGCTCTCATCAATGGCCTCACGACTGCAAAAATGTTAGGCGCTAAATCCATAAGAGTTCAGTTCGATTCACAACTAGTCATCAAACAGATGAATAACGAGTACAAGGCTAGGGATGAACGAATGATAAAATATCTGGCAATAGCAAAAGCCCCAGCCGAGCAATTTCTTTCCTTCAAAATTCACCAGGTCGGGCGAGACTAGAATGGCCATGCCGATGCACTGGCCACTTTGGCCACAGCAATTGCGTAGACAAAACGGCACATGATCGAGATATGGGCCATTTCCACCTCTAGCATCACTAGAGAAGTTGCGTGTCCCATCCATTCTGATGAAAATTAGATGACCCATCTCATCAAATATTTGTTTGATGGTACCGTGCCCTCTAATAGTAAGGAGGCCCATCGGATTAGACTGCGAACTACGCGTTTTTGGCTGAGCGATTCAAAGTAGTTGTTCAGGAAATCCTATTTAGGACCCTATCTCAAATGCCTACATCTTGACGAAGTCGCAAGTGTGTTGGATGATATGCATGTCGGATCATACAGGACATATACAGGGGCAGATCATTGGCTCATCGGGCGCTCACATATGGCTATTGGTGGCCCTGAATACAATGTGACGCACAACAGCTCGTACAGAAATGTTCGACATGCCAAAAGTTTTCACAAATCATCCGATAACTCTCTGAAGAGCTCAATCCCGTTTCAAGTCTTTGGCCATTCGCACAATGTGGATTGGACCTCGTCGAACCATTGCCTTGCGCTCTAAGAAATCTGAAGTGGTTGATCATAGCAACAAATTATTTTACAAAGTGGATTGAGGCCGACCCATTGGCCACTATCCGTGAAGTTGATATCCGGCAATTTTTACGGCAAAACCTCATCACCAGGTTTGGGATACCAAAAGCACTTATATCCGATAATGGCACACAGTTCGATTGCCGAATGTACAAACAACTATGCATCTGATACGAAATTAACGCCTATCATTCCACCACAGCTTATTCCCAGAGTAACGGGCAAGCCAAAGCTTCGAACAAAACCATTCTTAATGGTATCAAAAAGCAGTTGGAGACATCCAAAAGGAGATAGGCTGAAGAGCTCCTAGCAGTACTTTGGTCATACCGAACAACGCCTCGACGTGCCACAAGCGAGACACTTTTCTCCCTAGCCTTTGGGATGGAAGCCGTCATTCCATTAGAAATTGACTTCCCGACAGGAAAACCTTATTTAGTGGAAAGTGGAGCGAATGACGAATTACTCCGAAGTGAACTTGATCTCACCGAAGAGAGACGCGAGAAGGCAATGTTGCGACTAGTAACATACCAACAAGATATAACCCGGGCATACAATAAGCGAGTAAAGCATCGGCGGTATATAATGGGTGAATTAGTTCTGGAAAAAGTCCTCCCAAACTAGCGAAAATCTGTCAATGGCAAACTTGGGCCAAATTGGGAAAGACCATACCAGATCACTAATCTAGCCGGGGAAGGGGCATACGAAGTGGCCAATCAACGTGGAAATGTTCTCCCAAGGCCTTGGAATACGATGCACCCAAGGAAGTATTATCATCAAAACCTTGTAACTACGATGTAATAACGTTCAATGATGAAGCATAATGAATAAACACAAGATTGCATCATAAAAACTTCGTCTTATAAAAGCCGAACTCATTATATTACATTCTCAATTTCATAAAAATATGGGACAGACAAAATTACGAGATCATGAAACTTATTCCAATAGTACTCGATGAATACATATTCTTTTTCCAACCTATCATCTATCCTATCCAACTGAGGCTTTTTCAACTATTGGGCTCTTATTTGAAGAAAGAGTTATTTGGCTTTCATTTCAAACTCTGTTTGTTTCAACGCCATCTCCACTTCATCCATCTGAATGTCGTCCCAATAAGCCGAGTCCTTATCTTTGAAGTCTGCATAATCATTACGAAGATTTTCTGCTTCATATTGAGTATGGATATGAGTAGCAGAGATCTCATCCAAGGCTTAAAAAGTTATCATATTGTTCTTATGCCAATAAAGCAAAAGTGGGAGCTGGTCCAGGAAGGTATAAAGTTTTGCTTGAGCAATTGGACCAAGAATATGGCTTCGCGAAACAATATCGCAAGCCCATTGAAGATTCTTTAAGGGAATATCATCATGAAGAACTTTAAAGCATAAATAGGAAAAAGTCGCAAGAATGGATTGGGCCTTATACCTTTGATAATCCGAATGGGAAACCGGTGCTTGGTAGGCGGGAAAGTGTTGTCTTTCAAAAAGCGTGAGATTTAATTCCTCAATCCAGTTCGGATTTGGATGGAGAACAGGTGCAGCGAGGTCCAGACCAAATGAATGAGGGAAGTGTGGTTCATTTACAAATTTATGAAAATCCGATGAGGAGAGCTTTGTCTTTTTTGCCAAACGTGACAGACTAAGTCCTACACCCTCAATTGGGTTAGGGACTATCCGCACTATTTTGGTTGGAAGAGTCAAGGTATACCACGCCGAAAGGAGATTGTTTTCCAAACAACGAATCCGGTCAAATGGTACGAAATGATACACCACCGAGCTAAGACGAGATAGATGAACCATGATCGGATCATCAAACTTTACAAATCTGTGATGAATTCGTTCCTCTGATTAAGGATGGGATGGTTCTGGTCAAGCATTCCAGCCAGTGGCAACAGAAGCGGGTACTACTTTATCTCACGTCGACGTCCTAGAAGAAGAAGCACTTCCAAGATCCATACAAGTAGATTGTGGCTACGTAAGGTTTAAACTTTGGAATGACTTCCATAACTTGTTCCATAAATTATATAAATGGAGGAAAACAAAGACAGTTAATTAATGCGGGGGAATTTCAAGACTGGCTATCCATCCCCCCTGTCCCTTCATATGTATAAAAGAAACGAATGGTCAAAAAGGTAAGACATTTACAAGATATACGAATATACAAGTTGTTAAAAAAAAAAAAAAACACAACAGGAAGTAAAAGAACAACAAAAGAGGCAAAACAAGATATAAACAAATGGCCTCGAGCAACATGTTTACAAATTATCCAGCTCGGAAGGGATATGAATCTCAGGATTCGACAATGGAACTCGGGAAAATAGATCGGATGACTCCGCAACACCCATACGTTTCATTGCTGATCTCCAACCTTCTCGGAAAAAGAAATTCTCCAGTTTGTTCATTTGGTCGGCATACACAGCGTTTGTTTCGTTTCTGGTGGCATCAACACTCGCCTTCAGCTCGATCTCATGTTGGTCCTTTATTGTCTCCATGGCGACCCTCAAAGCCTCGTACTCCGACCTTAATTTATCAAGCTAGCGTGTGGCCGCTTCAACATTCTCTTCGGCCGACATCTGGCCTAGTTCAGCTGTTGCGATTCTATTCTCAGCTCATGTTAATTCCTCCTTAGAATGTTCCTTCTTTGTCAATAATCGTTTCTTCTTATCGATAATGAGTTTTCTTTCTTCCTCGATCTTGAGTTTTTCTTTATCATGTTGATCCTTCTCTTGGGTTAGCCGTATATCACGACCCGAACCCGCCCCTATGGGTTTAGCATCGTAACCAGCCAGTAATCCTTGGATTACCAAAGGCCTCTTGACATAATAACATATAGTAGGGGCTGCGAAAGCAAATATACTAAACATACATAGTCCATAGAGTTGTGCAGACATACATGGAACAGATAACTTAAAACTTTTTATAGACTTGTGAGTGGTGACATAAATACAATATTTACACATCACTCCAAGTACATGTTATCAGAAATCTTGTCCAAACACAACATATAAACATAGTCTAATATGATTACAAAAACAGCCACGAAACTTGACTTCATTCGGAACCTCCTCGGGAGCCACAAAGGTTGGCTGACAAAACTGAAACATAGGCCGTCAAAGGACTGCCATGAAGGCTTTCTGATGACTCATGTGCACAGAGACGTTTCCGATGACCCATAAAGGGACCTGATGACCTGTAAAGGGACCTAATGACCCATGAAGGGACCCGATGACCCATAAAGGGACGTATGTCATATGATGCTAAGGATGCCACAAATAACTTTCAGAATTTTGGACAATCATTCATTCATTCAAAACATAGCATTTCAGAAACTAATCATTACATGTCATAGCGTTCAGAAAATATTTAACATTGAACATAAATTTACAAAGTTATTACTCACAAATAACTGGTAGCTCCGAATAGACGGCGAAGTGGGTAATTCACCTATCCTGAAGCGCGTGACTTACATAACATGGCAGATTCATACATTGATTACACACGCTCGGATTGTACATAACTTATTTCATTTGTTCTTAGTGTGTTTCTAACCTTTAACCTCATATGGGGTCTTAAACATGGCCTAGGAGTGCCTAGGATGGAATGAGGATGCTAGAATGTACTTGAAAACATTTTTCAAATTTTGTTGAAAATAGAGTCCACGCTTGAGCGTGGCTTTCCTCGCTCGAGCGGACATACAAAAAGTGAGGCTTCGCTCGAGCGTGACTCCCCTCGCTCGAGCGGACTGTAAACTTTGAAAAAGTACTGGTTGCTTGCTTTTTACATTCGATGGACGCTCAATCTCTGCTTGAGCGTGAGACTCAGACCCTCGCTCGAGCGTACTGCAAAACATGCGAACTTCTGGGTACATGCATTTCATGCTCGAACGGGAATCAGGTCGCTCGAGCGGAAGTGCTCGCACTCAGAGTGCTCGCTCGAGCGTGAAATCCCACGCTCGAGCATGGATGCAAATTCTGGAATTTTCAAATTTGATCTTCAAGCTCAAACTCAATCTTTAAAGCATCAAACTCGATTTTTCTGGACCAAACTTGAGGAAATGCATGGAAACCTTTGAAACAACATCAATTAAAGATCGTTTCAAGAAATCATGGTCCAATGGCTTGCCAATTATGCAAAATTCAACTAAAAGTTTATGAATGATCTAAGAACATGACATGCATGAATTTCTTTGGCCTTTAGCTTCTCAAAACATGATCAAATGCTACAAAACAACTTGAAGCTTGATGACTCCCCAAAATTAAAGTGAATTCGAGACATGCATGAGGGGATTCTTGAAAATCATACTCAAAACATGAGAATTTATGTATGCATGTATGGAATGATTTGACTTCCTTCATTCCTAGCTCAAATCCTATATTAATCAACTTAAACCTCTAGAACTCATGTCCTACACATCATGATTATACATTCCAAGTGTTGAATTCTTACCTAGGCTTGTCAATGTGAGATCTAAAAACTTGATTCTTGAATCTCTAAGTTCAATTCTTCCCCTTCTTAGCAATTTCCCTTGGTTGAGCATAATTTTGATCTCAATTTTCCTTCCCTCTCTCTCTCTCCCACGTTTTTGCTTGTAGGCTCAAGTGTGTGTGTTGAATAAAGGAAAGAAAATATGAGTGGAGGCTATAGGTGCCTTATATAAGCTTGATTAAGAGTTAGTTAATTAATTGACATTAATTATTCTAATTTAATCGTTCTGAATCGAATTTCAATTAAACCTACCATAAATTTTTAAAATTCTAATCAACACATAAATCAAATAATTTTTGAATCAGATGCCGATAAGGCCTTCAATTCGCAAGTTGAAATGAAAACAAGAACAGATCTTTCTACGCTAAACAGATATAAACACAAAATAATGCAATGCACATGTAATTAACTCAGGATTTCTTCTTAATTACTTGTTACGCACACTTAAGCATGAATTAACGTCAATTATGGGTCAGGGTTATTACACTGAACCCCTGCCTCCATAAATTGGTTGACGACCCGTATCATCATGCTCGTTAGAATTATAACAGGCAACCAAAAACTGAAATATACCATGAAAAGCTTACCATTACTAGATTTTGGATTCCTTGACCCAGAATTTGCTGGTTCGACTGTCCTTCCAGACGTCGGATGTCCTCTGGGATAAGCATACCTCGTGTCATGGCAAAGACAACCCTAACATCCAAAAATACCAAATCAAGCATATTTAAAGATTGACTCTTGATCATGGGTTGGAAAATATATTCAATTGGGCCCTTTACCACGTTCTTCGCATGCTCTTTGCCTACCAGAACACGTTGGCGACTTGATGATGGTCCTGGCTCTTCGGGTGGCTGATCGGTCGATCTGCGTAAACCGCGATTGCCAACGTCCTGACTGGCTCTCCGCATAACCTCGGATTGCCTGGTCATCCGTCGCCGAGTAGACATATTGAGAGTCAAAGACTTTCACGAACTCGTCGGTAACAGAATCACCTTCGGCAAACGACTAACTTGATCTGCTTTCCCTAATAACAAAACAAGCAATAATCCCGCCTCTTGAGCTTTGTTAGAGGCCCCAGGAGCAAGATCAAACAAGGGGGGCATGGCTACTCGTGGTAGAAATTAATCAATCAACACCTCAACCGATCGTAAGGTAGTAGCGGAACACCTCCAAACAACTTGCAGCGCTTGTAAATTTACACCCTAAGACTCATTTTGCTGATTTGTGTTGATCATGCGATGATTTGTAAAAGACAACAAAAACAAATGTCAGCTATATGAAGGCGAGGGTATGAGGATCCATCGAAACAAACATATGAATGACAACTATACAGTTATGAAAATTATCGTGGCTTACCAGTACCCAACCTTTGGGGTACAGTTGCGGCACCCTCAGCAAAAAGAGGGTAGACAAATTCCTAACTCCCAGAAACCATGACCACATCTTCAGATTCTACATCAAAGGTCTCTAAAAGCATCCAAACAAGTGATCTGTCTTGATCACGGGGCTTTGACGCAAAATAGAATGCCCCCGAGGGAGCTTGATACAGACTATAACAATATTGTAACTCATTCAAACCCAAATCCAAACCCAACATGTTGTTCAGCGCAAGCATTGCATTTATAATCTTAAAAGTGTTTTTCGTCAACAAAAAGGACGTGACTCTGTAATAGGAAAGGATCTCATGAAGTCGGAGGTGAAGAGGAAACCTAACTCCACCATTGACTATCGAGGACACCAACCATGGAACCCTCTCGTCATTGGGAAATAGGTAATTATCGTTCGGACGAGGCGGTTCTATATTCACACTAACGGGAATGTCGTAAGTAGATTAAAAATGGTATATACCATCAAAGTTACTAAGTAGATACGCATACTTCCTGTCACGTCTCAAAATTTGGACAATTAAATATTAAATTAGGACTAAACCTCAATCAATATTCTATCATCCAAATCCTAAGGTGGAAACAAAATCTAAACTAACCGTTCACGTCTCCAAAGGGTTTAAGTAAATTTCATACTCAAAAGATTACAAAGGATAAAAAAAAAAAACTAACAAAACGCTAACCAAACCATCCACCATAAATTCATAACTAACCAATACCTCCAACATTAAAGTAATAATAAATAGTCCAAATAACTTAAATAACGTAAGGTTACAAACTATGCCAAATTATCCAAATACTAAAGTCATAAAATAATAATAATAATAATAATAATAATAATAATAATAATAATAATAATAATAATAATAAATACATAAACTAATATCAACCCTAAGTTCAAAAAAACAAAAGAAATCCAAGAGACATGTCCTGCAATCATGGTTATTTCTTGTCACCATCATAGTCCCAACTAATCCTGCAAAGGAAGCTTGGCTGCGTTACTCGGTTAAATTTTAGTTCAGCTTATCACCCTCAGACAGATGGGCAATCAGAGAAGACTATTCAAACCCTTGAGAATATGTTGAGGGCTTGTGTTTTGGAGTGGAGAGGTAATTGGGATGATTATTTGCCGCTCATGAAGTTTGTGTATACTAATAGTTATCATTCTAGTTTAGGAGTAGCTCCTTATGAGGCTTTGTATGGAAGGAAGTGTAGGTCTCCTTTGTGTTGGTATGCGGTTGGTGAAAGGCAAATGTTGGGACCTGATTTGGTAGAGGATGCTACACAGAAAATTATTACCATCAGAAAGAGATTATTGACTGCTCAGAGTAGACAAAAAAGTTATGTTGATCATCGTAGGAGAGATTTAGAGTTTCATGTGAGGGATGTGGTATTCTTGAAAGTATCACCATGGAAAGGAGTCATCAGGTTCGGAAAGAAAGGAAAGTTGAGTCCTATATACATTGGTTCATTTGAGGTATTGGAGAAGGTTGGTGCGTACCGTGTTGCTCTACCTCCTATGTTGGCAGGAGTGCATAATGTGTTTTATGTGTCTATGCTGAGGAAATATGTGCACAGTCCGTCGCATGTGATAGATTATGAGTCGCTTCAAATTAGAGAGGATTTTTCGTATGAGGAGATACCTGTTCAAATTTTGGATTTAAAAGAGAAAATGTTGCGTACAAAGGTCATTAAATTAGTTAAGGTACTGTGGCATAATCATCTAGTTGAAGAGGCGACTTGGGAACGCGAGGATGAGATGCGCGAGAAGTACCCACATCTATTCTCATGATTTACTCAGGTTAGTTTCGAGGACGAAACTTTTTTTTTTAGGAGGGGAGAATGTGAGAATCCAAATATACAAATCAAGTAAATAATTAAATAATTATTATTTTACAAACCTCAAATATTTTATTTGTAAATCTTAAGGTGCAAATTAAATATTACTGAACAATCTTTTAATTAATTTTAAACTATAAATAAATTTTTTATGGAAGTCCACAATTTTAAAGACTATTGATAATAATCTTAATAATAGTAACAATAATAATAATAATAATAATATAGTTAGTAAGGGGTCATTTTGAAAATTTATTATATGAGGATAAAACCCTAATGGTGAGATATCAATTCTTTTCTAAACAACCCTAGCAGCAGCCGTGAGATATAGAGAAAAGAGAGAGGAAGGTGTCTTTTGTGAAGGAAATTAAAGAAGGAAAAAAGAGTTGTGCACGTAAATATTTTATATATAAGCATGTATGTTGTTTTCTTTAATTAAGACCATGGTAATCATTGAGTTGCTGAAGTCATTGTTTTGTGTGGATGATGGACGGTGGTGTAAAGCTAGGGGTTGGTGATGGAAAGTTTTGGGTTACAATGGTGGATGGAAATTTTGATCCTAAAATCACAAACTTTAAAAATCAAGAAAACATAGTAAGATGATGAATTTTAAACTGAAATTTTTACAGCAGATTAATTACATATTGAATTTCATATCTGAATTTTCTCATAATTTTTGGGAGTCAAAATCTATATAAACTGATGTGTTCAAATCTGTCCAGAAAAGTGATTTAAAATAATAAGTTTGGAAGCATCGTTCTCTTTGGGTATAGATCCAAAAATTATCAAATTAGTGTCATTAGAACCGGTTACGAGTCTAGTTTCGCACATTTTTGGCCTTGCATTGATTGCTCATATATACTAAGAGAACCATTAATTTCTTTAAAGTGCTGCAGAAAACAACCTGTTTAGATATAATTAATTGTAGATAATTATTTTGATGAGAAAATCAAGTAAAACCAATTGGGTTTGAAACTTAGGATATATTAGTTGACATCTTGAGGGTTTTGGAATTTTTCGAATAGTGTGGAGTGGGTTTTGTAATTTTCAAAGTTAGCGAATAGATTGAGAAAACTTGTTTAAAACTCTATTTTATCTTAAACTTACTTTTAGTTAAGTTTCAATCGGAACCCATGTCTTGGGTAATTTTAGACCTTGAAGAACATTAACTTAGGTATTATTTAAGAGTAATAGTGAGTGGCGTTGAGCTGTGTTAGTGCGCTTTAGTGTGGGATACTTAGTTTATTATTCTCTTTAGTATTTTTAAATTAGTAGTGACGTGTAGTCTTTATACTTGGTTCAGGGCACTAGTTGGACTTTCATACTCTATTCGAGGATTATATTATTTCGTTTTTAGGTGAGTAGTTTCATGTTACATATTTTTTTATAAATGTTCCCTTACCTTGAACTATTGAAAAATTTAATTGTTATTTCAAGACTAAACTGTTTTGATAAATTATTATATTATTAATGAAATTAAATTATTTCTGAAACATGTGTGAACTTGACATATTATAAACTATTTGTTTTGGTCTCATGTTTATTATGGTGAACTACCATGTTTTGTGAAACTGATGTGTATTGATTATTGGGACCATCTGTGTATTTTAGTCCAGGGAAATTATTCCAATGTGTGTGTTGACTCTGGCCACTAGGGAACAGATCCGAGTTGGGCCATGATGACTCTAGTGCTCAACGAATATAAGGAAAAGACCTAGGTTAGGCTAGGTGGCCTTCAATCGGATCGTCTTAAAGAAAAGGCCTGGATTGCCACCCGGAGGATGACTCTTAGTTCAGTATTGGATCCAACGAGGCTTATAGTCTTGAGAATTGTGTGGCATGTTACTTGTTATTTCTTGGTACCCAGAAAATTATTGGTGTTCATGTTGTAATCTGTTTTAAGTGGAAAATGTCATTTATCATGTTCTTGAGAGACATGAGTATTTTAACTGTTGAACTGTAGAACCTTCTTTTTGAAACAGATTGTCTTTACCAAACTGTACGCCAATCTAGTTTCTATGATATATATCTTATTTTGGAATTGATCCCTGTTTTCAAAACTGTATACACTATCCATGTTGCTACTCACTGAACTATCAGCTAACTTAGTTGTTTACCATTTCCAGGTGTTAGAAGGACTTAGAATAGACTCATGGCATAGCGGGGACTCGATTGCATGGACCTCTAGGACATTCATTTATTTTGTTTTAGATTGTTATGTCAAGTTTGTGCATATTTCTTTTTATTCTTATTGAGATTCATTTAGGATTATTTTGATATGTGGGCTGTTTATATCTCATAAGTTTAGATGGTATTGATTACAGTTGGCTTTTCTATTTATACTTGTGACTTGTCACTGGTGGGTTTTGATTTATTTATTTCTGGGCTATTATCACATTTATTCTTTGTGATTTTGGATTCATGTATAGGCTTACGTGTGCCTTGGGCTAAGTCCCCGTGGGCCACGGCCGGTCATGCCCGGGTTTGGGGTGTGACACTTCCCCATCTCAATAAAAACCCTGATAAAACTAAAACAGTATAAAAAGGGGGAATACACGAACACTTACAATTTGAACGATGATTCGAGTAGCAGGAAGGGAGGACAAGTGTCACCACTAGAAAAATCTTCAGTTGATATAGCTGTGGAGGCGCGAAATCCCAACTATCAATGCTAATTTTTAAGAAAATGAGAGTAAACGACGCTTCCCTCCAATACAAATATCGCCTCCTTTAGATAAATATGCCCTCACATTTAATATGGAATACTGATGGACATGTCAGACTGTCGACACATGTCCATGTGACGTCAACACATTGGGAACCTAAACACAAAAATCCTAAAAACCCTAACCCTAGTCGTATTCGGCTATTTTTCTTGCCGATCTCTTGCATTATGCAAGAACGGGTCCATGAGGGTCCTATCTTAAAACCTATCCGAGGGATAGTATATCGGCTCTAATATCTACCAATTTCTTGCATTGTGCAAGGAACGGGTCCATGAGGGTCCTATCTTAAAACCTATCTGAGGGATAGCATATCGATTCTAATATCTGCCGATCTCTTGCATTGCGCAAGGAATGGGTCCATGAGGGCCCTATCTTAAAACTTATCCGAGGGATAGTATATCGGCTCTAATATCTGCCGATCTCTTGCATTGCGCAAGGAACAGGTCCATGAGGGTCCTATCTTAAAACCTATCCGAGGGATAGTACATCGGCTCTAATATCTGCCGATCTCTTGCATTACGGAAGGAAATGGTCCAAGAGGATCCTATCTTAAAACCTATTCAAGGGATAATACGTCGGCTCTAATATATGCCGATCTCTTGCGTTGCATAAGCAAAGGGTCCATAAGGATCCTATCTTGTCCAAGGGATAGTACGTCGGTTGTAAGCTATGCCAATCTCTTGCATGCTCAAGAAAAGGATCCATGAAGTTCCTATCTTAAAACCTATCCAGGGGATAGTACATCGGCCGTAAGCTATGCTGATCTTTTGTGTTGCTCAAGGAAATGATCCGTGAGGGTCCTATCTTAAACCTATCCCAGGGATAGTACATTAGCTATTGGTTATGTCAAGCTCGTGGAGCCTACCCAAAAAATAATACTTTAGCATATATGTTAAAAATATTTCAGCATAACTTTGAAATTAAAATATCCCAGATAGCATGACCATTGCATACAGATCTTCTAAGTCAAAACAGTCAAATTCAATTACACACAAAAAAAAATAAATAAATAAAACATAATGTTTTTTCTCACCCCATCCTAGGTACTACCAGTCGCTACTCCCTCAACAGTGTTCTGATCGGTAGCTTCGGAGTGTGGGTAAGGTACATTTTTCCTTAGCTCGGAGTCAGTTGGAACATTCGCGGCCTCCAGTACCAATGTCCAATCATTCTCAAATAATATATTCTCGAGCTTAGCAAACTGCACCTCATATATGGCGATAGCCTCACTACAACCCTCGTTTTTCGCCGCCTTTACCGCATTAGCCAGATCATCATTCGACGCAGTAAGTGCTTCGGAAAGCTGTTCCTTCTCCATCTTCAATGCACTAATCTCTTATTCCATAGACATTAACTGTGAGTCCATGGCTTGAAGCTTTGAATCGAGCTCTGCAACTTTGCCCTCCGCAGTCGCTGCTCGCAGTTCAAGCTCTTTGGTTGTCTCAACCAATTGGTCATTTGATGACTCCAACTTGTCTGCAGCCTTGACCAATTTGTTACGACACACCATGGCCTCATAAGTGGAAAACACACCCTATAATTCAAACGAAGCAGAATCAATCAACCAACCAAATATCGATGCATAAATCAAGCAATAAAGAGGCAATACAACCACTTACTATCAAAGAAGAATGCGGTGCTTGAGAAAAAATAGCAATGTCTGACTGTTCGGCTAAGTGTGCGGCGTTAACGAGTAAAATCGAGCTACGAACAATTGCGGAGGCAACTTCAGCGCTACCCATGGCCGAATCTGCATTTGTCAACTACCGATCCTTAGGAATGGCAACGGGGCGGGGCGGGGCCGGGGATCACCCTCCCCGTCCCCGATCCCCGACGGTGATAATTTCTCCATCCCCGGTCCCGATCCCCGACGGGGAACCTAGCACCATCCCCATCCCCGCCCCCAACGGGGATCGGGTTTCCCCGACCCCGACAACTCCCCGGTCCAAAAAAAAAAAATAATAGATCACAAAATCATCTAACAGATAAACTCATCAACAGATCAACAACAAAATCATCAACATCATCATCATACACAACAGATTAAAAAAGAGAAAAATCACAGAGATAGTGTCGGTGTGGCGAGGCAGCAACGTTGTTTTCTTCATCAAATGTAAAAAATAAAAATAAAAAATAAAAGAGGCTTTGGAGATCTGAGATCTGAGGAGAGAGAGAGAGAGAAGGCTTCGGAGATCGGCGTTACCTACGACCGACGTTACCTACGACCGGCGTTACCTACGACCGATCTAGCATCCAGACCTCAGATGGAAAGGAGGGAGATCTAGCATCTAGACCTCAGACCGGCGTTACCTACGAGAGGCTTTCCATGGACGTGATGAAGTCTTCGGAAGGAGGGAGATCGGTGTGAGGCGTGATGGAGATCGGAGGGAGATCGGCGTGAGGCGTGATGGAGATCAGAGAAGGGGAGGGTTTTACACAGAGAGAGAGAGAGAGAGAGTGAGAGACCAAACTGGGTATAATAGAATAGGGAACAAACATATATATAATATATATTATAGGGAGGGGAAACAAACATATATATAATATATATTATAGGGAGGGTTATACTGTAATTTCTGATCGGGGGTAAACGGGGACGGGGTACGGGGACGGGGCCGGGGCGGGTCCGGGGATGGAGGAGGTATCACCGTCCCCGGCCCGAAATGATCGGGGATTTTTTTTTTAATACCATCCCCGGCCCGTGGGGAGTTTTATTCGGGGAAAAACCGTTCTATTCGGGATCGGGGGGTCGGGTCCCCGTCGGGCCGGTTTTAAATTGCCATCCCTACCGATCCTTTAGGAAAGGCACTAAAGTGATTGGAGAAACAACAACCACTGGTTCCGAAGCAGAGGCTGGAAATAATGCCATGGCAGCTACAGAAGGATTAGTACGACTTTTCTTTCGAACCTCGGTCGATTGGTCAGACCGTCGTTTGCTCGATTTTTGGACAGAAGGAATAGACCCATCAGAAACCACAATAAGATTAGGAGGAGAATCACCTACTGTGACAACTGACGAGTGTTGGGGCCGATCAGTAGTTGCAGGGTCAGAAGAGGTCTGCGAAGCCGACGTTGCCACCGCAGCTCTTTTACGTTTTTGGGCTACTACGATCTCCAAGAAATTCTTCGGCGGCATGGTATCAGATATGGTGGCCTCCGAACTAGACGACTCTTCTTGGGATTCTTCTTCCGAAATAACTTCTTCAACGTCCTCTCATAAATGAGGAAGGATGTAAAGGTCAAAATCACCGTCAGCGCCAAGATCTATGCCATCAGTGGCTATTACGGTTCCGTAATGAAGAACGTATGTGAGCAAGACATGAGCCACCTGACCTTGCCCTTGTTGCTCTGACGGTCGTTTGTGCGACCAAGCTCAGCGCAAGAGAGGGAGGTTTACTTGATCTTCTCACTCGCTGGGATGAGTAAATACTTCAGGAGCTGTGGCAAATAAACACAATCATTAGTAAAATTAGATGACAAGACAAATACAAAAACAAAGCAAACAAAGGTGATTTATAAACTTGAGGACCAATGACCTTAGGGACAGGTTGGATCTGATCAACTCTAGGAGGAAATTCCCAATTCCCATCTATTATAACAAACACATCATTCACACCTTTACCAGAATCAGGAAGCATTTGAACAAGTTGGCGCTTTATCGACTTGGGTTTGAAGTAAAATTTTGTTTTTTCTTTGGTAGTGGGAACAAAATTATAGCAGTACCTAATCTCAGACAAACCTATATTGATTTCAAGGATATCATTCAGGGCCACCACACCCATCACTATCCTAAAGAAATTAGGGGACAGTTAGGAAAGGAATACCCCATAAAAGTGAAGCACCTCTCGAAGGAGGGGATGTAGAGGAAATCTAACTACTTCCTCTACTATATCTATCAAGGGAAGATGAATTCGTTTTTCAGAACCCTTTGACAAACTATCATCGGAGGTGGGAAGGCGAACAATGACATCCTCAGGGATATTATACGAAGCCCTAAACTCAGCAATGCTCTTTTCAAATTCGAAGAATGACCTCAATCGATTCATTTTAGTCAAACAAAAGCTAACAAAATTAAGAAATCGCAAGAGAAAAAGGGATAAACTTAAAAAGAACTTCCACTGAAAGGCGTGGACACGAATATAAGAGCTGGGGACGTGATGCAATGGACAATGAAAAAAATGAGGCCAAACCTTCGATTAAATACGTCAAAGGCGAAACGGCGCATTGAAGAAGGAAATTACATGCGTTATTATTTAAATAATGATGCTCAATGGACGCGTGTCACAGATGACATTGTTTTCCTAGGGACTTGTGACAGTCAGCTAGGGCACCTTCAGCAATTCGTTAAAATGAAACGTCGAAAGGAGGCCAATTGTTGAGGATAAAAATTCAAGCCCAAGGCCCAAGCAAGTTATGACACGGCCCAAAGCATTTTTATCCAGCCAAGGCAAAGTCCAGGCCCAAGTCTTTAGAAAGTACAGTTGCAAAGAAAACAAGGTCACGTGATAGGAGATTTAAACAGGATTGCTTCCAGAAAAAAGATCCTTAAACATGAAGGTAAACCCTTGGATCAGATAGAAATCAACAATAGAGGTCAAAACCAACAGAAGAAATGATACAAAATCAACCAACTCTGACAACTCGAGCATCCGATAAGATAAATCCAACGATCAAGAATGAGTGCCGAAACCCGAACTAAACCTAGGCCATCTATAATACAATAACTCCGACAATAGCAGATCAAGATCACTTGTCCACTTGCTTGATCAGTGCCTGCACGCATCAAACACCATTGGATCGGTACAACCATCCAACGGTCGTGATACCAGGTATCCACACTACAAAAGGAAAAAAGAAAATCGTTTAATGGCAAGCAAAAAAGAAAAAATATTTTCCTTTAGAAAACCGATATGTTCACACAAGATTCTAATTTGATCGTCGGAGGGTCCTCCCCACCAGCCATGGTCAGGAGAGATCACTGACATTTTGGTGTTTGTCTTTTCTACAGAGTGGAGAAAGGAGCAGCTCATCTCACTTTCTTTGTAGAGAATAAAATTCACCCTTCCACATAAATAATATATACGAGAAACTATACAGCACCAACCACTACTAAAATTTCAGCTTTTTGCATCGGTAAAATGCCGTCGCTAATACTCTTAATGCCGTCGCAAAAAACTTTTTGCGACGATGAATGACTTTTTGCGACGGCAAGAGGGGGGTCGTAACTGGGGGCGTTGCAAAAGAGTTTTTGCGACGGCACAGTGCCGTCGCTAATGTTTTGCGACAGCATTTTAGCCTTTTGCGACGGCACTTTACAGTCGCTAATAACGTTTGAAATTTCTTGACTTTTTGCGACGGCACTATTTTACCGTCGCTAAAAATGTTATTTGAGACGGCAAAAAATACCGTCACTAATAGTCTTTTTTTTGCAACGACAAGAATACTGTTTTTGCGACGGTGTGGTGCCGTCGCAAAAAGTATTAAAAATATGAAAATTTCTATTTTTTGCGACAGTGTACTACCATCGCAAAAAGTATTAAAAAAATAATAAAATTTCTATTGAAATAATAAAACAGTTTAGTGTCGTCGCAAAAAGTAAAACCTATAACAAAATCAATAAAAATATTAAAATTTTTTATTTTTTGCGACAATGTAATGCCATCGCAAAAAAGAAAAAAACATCCTGTGATAAAATTATTAAAAATATTAAAATTTCTCCATAATAATTGCATAATAATATAAAACATTATGTATAAAAATAACAATTTCTCCATAATAAATATTCTTCCATTCATAATTACACATTAACAAAATTATCACATTACATAATGTTCCATAATGCATATATAATGTTTAAATACATGATTTTGTTCATAATTCAAAATAACATAAACCAAAATTAAATGTTTTTCTCATCATTCTTCGTAGATAACAAAAACAAAAGTTAGCCACATTCTTCACAGGCATGCATTCCACAAGCACTCTCCTACATGGGAAATATCTGAAAAATAAAAATAAAAATAATTAATGACAATATAATTATGTGTTACTATTTGACTGAAATTATTGTGTAAAAAATTTATGACACTTACTACACTACCAAACAGATACAGGCATTAAAAAAAATTCAAGATCATAATAAACAAAATAATAATTTGTAAATAAAATTTTCAATCAATAGACATTTACAAGACAAAAAGTATCAAAAAAAGATTTTATAAAATATTTTACAAAAACAAAAACAAAAAAAAACAAAAACAAAAAAAGATCAAAATATAATAAAAAATATGATATAAGCACTTTTTCCACATTGATCACTGTTACATTGAGTCGTGATTAACATCAATTATATCCATAACCGAAGATCATTTTGATTGCAATCAAAACCACCATAATGAATCGTAATGCACATCACTTTGAAACATAATTAAACATCATAATAGGATGTAACTATTTATTATTTATAACTAACATTAATTTACCCTAAAACTTAAATATGGTATATATAATGTGTATTATAACATGACTTTAGCTAAAGGCTTCAAATAAATTGAAACTTAGTGTGGGAAAATGTTAGGACTTGGGGGGGGATATTTACAAACAAATATAGTATATAAATTAATATTTTTGAAATAGATACAGGGGCCATGGCACTACAAAAAAATCAAGTTTTAGCAGCGTTTTTTTATTGCAGCGGCCTTAAAAATGCTGCTATAAATGGGCTATTGTAGCGGTTATTAACCACAACTAAATATTAAATTTTTAGTAGCACTTTTTTCATAAAACGCTGCCATATATTTTTTTATAGTGACAGTTTGTACTCAACCGTTACTAAAAGGCCAGCAAAATAAAGGCCCGCCAAATTCAACTCCGATTTCGCGCGGACTCTTTTCCTTTTTTTTTTTTTTTTGTGTGGGTGAATAACATATCAGAAATTCAATCCAAAAAAAACCGTTCAACTCACAATGTGCCCTAGTCCACAACACTGCTTTGGCGAAATATCAGAGTTCATCTCCCCCGCGGCGTATTGACGACATCAAGCTATAGCATCACTGTGATTTCAAGGTCAGTTTGCTCTCTGTGTTTCTCTTTCTCTAGCCATCTCTTTCTTCCTGTCTCTCGGTTTGTCTCTCGGTTTATCTCTCTACCCTTCTCTCTTTCTTCTACTGTCTCTGTTTCTCTTTTTCCCTTACTGTATTTGGTCAAGTTTGGGTCAATGAAATTCATTCTTAAGCTGAGACTTGCCCTTCCATCCATTGCTTCTAATATCTCCAAAACTTCTCTACTTTGAAGGATTTCATGAACATCTTGAATGATTTTGATTTGGGAAAATAATTTAGGAAATAGATTGATTAACATGTTCGGTATTGTAATTTTTGATCATCTGTGATATTGATATTTTAACCAATATAATTAGTGAAGTGAATGGATTGTTGTTGATGCTACACAATAAAATCTCATGCTTGAGGATTCATTATGTATGGTAGGTGTTTGATAAAATGCCACAATGGAGTAATAGTGCCTATATTTTTGTTTATTGATTTGTTCTGTTTTTGTGTCTCTCTCTCCTCCTTTTTTTTTTTTTTTTTTTTTTTTTTTTTTTTTTGTGTTGAGAAAATTGTTGCCTATGAATTTAATGCACAGTTTGTAATTTTTGTTGCCTTGATTATCAATTTTGATATAATTCTATTCATATTTGTAATTTATAAATAATCTCATATCTCTTGATAAAATAAAAAAAAGATCAATGAGTAACCAATCACTTTTCCATATACTAGTTATTGTCTGAAATGCTTAGGGTTATATTTGCCCAGATTGTATAATATATTGTTTAATGGTTAGCTTGGTTCATAAAATGAATGTGCCTGGTAGCCTAGCTAGTAAAGTTTCTTGATAATCATAGATTCATGACATAGACATGATTGAATCCTTCCTTCACTATGTTGGTGTGGTCAATGTGTAGGGTAGGCTACCTCGTGTTCTGTTGCCCATCAGCATTAGACCTAGAAAAAGAGGAAAGTAAATAAGAAACTTATCTTGTAAAATAGGCTCATATAATGTTTCCAAAACCTAGCCTGAAAGAAAATTTATTGCAGGCTGCTGCTGTTCAATAATGGACATCCAAAATTTCTTCAATTGAGGTTGGTCCATGCTGAGCCAAGTCAGGGTGCTTATAAATACACCCAAAAGTTCTCTTCATGCCCAAAATTTCTCTCAATAATTCTGATTCATAAACTTATCATCACAACGTCAAAACCCTAGATCAAAACCCTAATCTAATTAGGAAACTTTTCCTAATATTATTTTGGGAAACAAAATCAAATTGCATGCTAAATATTATGTAATTAGACCCAACTAAATAATAATAATAATAGCTACGAATTATATGTATGGGGACCAAAAAGCCTTCAGGTTCACCTTAGGCTTCCAAGCTCGATAATTGTATAATATATTGTTTAATATGAGTGGCTCAGTTTATTTTGTGATCTCTGTGAGGCATGATGCTTGGACTGCTCATTGTTTTGAGAATGAATTATCAACAATGAGAATTTTCAAACTTATCATTGTTTTGATTATAAAAACATGAAAGAGAGGCAGTCCTTTTCAACTCTATGTAATGTAATTGTTACATGTACAAAGAAATAATAAAATTGAAAAATCTAGTCCAGAAAAGAGTTTCTTGATGAGAGTCCTATTAGAGCTAAAGGAGCATATGAAACTATCTTTTTCAGAATTTATATTTCATGCCCATGGTCTAGTAAAACTATTATGTTATCATGGCAATACAGAAACTGAGACATTCTTCCCAGACCACAAGTCACCGGGAAGTTTGGTTCAGTTCCATGATAGGGATGGCTTCAGCAGGATGCATCTATTGTCTCTCTAAAAGATCACTCTAGATTCTATTTAATTTGCTAAATAGGTAAGAATTCAGTGGAAATGGTTACTTTCATAAAGCTATCTTAGGCAAGAGTTCTGTAGATGCTATTGTCTCACAAAGCTATTTTTATATTTTACAAGAAATGAAAACATGAACTAGGATAAAAGAATAGCAGAATACAGATTGGAGGAAAACAAAATAAGAGTAAAACACAATAGGGACACAAACAATGATACCACAGCTTAACTTGCAATAAAGACAAACATCTAGATGAATCTCACTGAGGATGCACTCCCCCCTTTTAGCAAGAAAATAATTGTAGAGCTACTGCTAACATCAGTATTTACATCAGCCAACACAATATAGTTGAGTCCAGAACACTGAGATAGAACAGCAATACATTAAAGACAAGCTGCAAGTCACTTAGAGTCCCGCTCCTAACGGTAACAATTGACCCTTGGTGTCACAAGGGTCTTTCCAGGTTCAGTTTGAACAATTTAGAATAAATATGAATGAAATCACTGACTATATGATCAACAGCGACATGACATGGACTAAGATAATCATGTAAATTGATTGCATACATCTTGAAAATCATACTTCTCAAAATCTCAAAACCCAGGAGAATGACATTGACAGGCTGAGCAGTTTAAACATTCTAATTCTCTCTGCTTCTAACTCAGTTGGAGTTTAGTTTTTATGGAACAGGACTTGTTACAAATGGGTACTTCTCTCGATAAATATGTCCACCTACTAAAATAAGTCAAAACAATTCCCCTAATATCTTGTTTCTATTCCTTCATTACTCATCTTGGGTACAACAAGTCATACAGATATGCTTGGACTGCTCAGCAGTGGAATGTTATGCTGATTTGCTTTGATTTGTAATACAAGGCCTTCAGCTTTATTTTTCTCCAAGTTCAAGATCTATCCTAGCTGCTGTACATTAGGTTCTATTTTGTTAGGCTCTTGTACATTAGGTTTGCTCTGTTGTCAACTGGTAGGCCGCTGGCTCTGTGGGGTTGTTGGTTCAGGTTTTAGTTTGTTGATTGGGCTGCCATACTGATATGCTTGGACTACCATACAGATATACAGATATGCTTGGGCTGCCTTACATTACTCTGCTGTTATTACTTTGTTGCTGCTATTACTCTTCTGCTATTAATTTGCCTTTTGCTGCTTTTTCTTTTGATTGGTTGCTCACCAATCTTTGGTTTATGGTTGCATATGATTGTGCTCCCTTTGCGATGCCATCCTAGTTGGGATCGTAGAGGTTAGTTATGATGCTTTTGCATTTCCCCGGCTTTGTTGATGTAATTATCGCATGTATTGTGCCTTTTGTCATCAATAAAACTTTTGTTTTGCCGATCAAAAATATGATCTTCCATTTGAGAAAATCTGTTTTCCATCCTGTGGCAAGAGTTATTCAAGAAATACAATTACCAATTTTGAATGTAAAAATTATTCAAAAGTAGAGAAACAATAGACGCTGAAGGAAAATACTACTTTTGTGTCATCCCCCATCCACCCAGGAATGCTCCTTGACAAAAGGGTTATATATTGCTCCGTAGCCACCTCTCGGTTCATGTCCCCAAGCTGTTGCCAAGCATTCCTAAGACAATATAACCAGTTTGCCTCATTAATTACACAAGAAACCAAAAAACTTATTATCAAAACTAACAGCCAATTACATACCAGAATATAATTAAGGAATAAGGATGAGCACTAATGTAGTGTACAAGTAAAGTCCATTTGCTTTATACCTACCTTAACTTATGTTATAAGTTTCGTAATTGGGAGAGGTTAGTATGAGAAAAGGCAAGTGAATAGGATGAACCCTAACAAAGTGTTGTGTATATATGTTGCAATGTTGTGAATTGTGCAGAGGGTTTAGAACCACTTCCATGGGAGACAAGGCTTAGGGGTTGTTTGGGAAATGCTAGGCTAGTATATAAAATAGTTTAATTTTAGGAAAATATATACAGGAAAAGTCATATACAAATAATTCAATTATGTGCACCTACACTAAATTGTGTAATGCTTTTTTATGTTAGTATAGATAACTCTTTACATAATATATTTTACTTTTTATTTTGTTTCATGGTACTTCAATTTAGTTAATTATCAATGGATAAGAGTTGGATGAAGAAGAGTAGATTGTCAAGAGATTATATGCAAGGGATTAAAGAATTTTTGGAGTTTGCTTCTCACAATGTATCTAATGATGGAACAATTCCATGTCCATGTATGAGATGTGTGAATTCATACATGTTGACCCTAGAAGTTGTACATGATCACTTGGTATCGTATGGAATTAGTCCGGGTTATAATTGTTGGTATCATCACGGGGAAATTATGTCTGCAACGACTTCTAGTAGAACTAGTCAAAGCCATGTTGAAGAAATACGACCCGAGTATGGTGATATACGTGAC
Organism: Camellia granthamiana; assembly: GCA_036172215.1. Lineage (NCBI taxonomy): Eukaryota > Viridiplantae > Streptophyta > Magnoliopsida > Ericales > Theaceae > Camellia > Camellia granthamiana. The sequence continues at coordinate 166,388,750 of CM069904.1, forward strand.
ATGTTGCGGGACGTGTTTCCCATGCACACCCAAAATATGGATGAATATGCAGAAGAAAGTAATTTACCAGAACCATCTGATCAAGGTCCAAGCGTGCAACGACCTCAAGAAGATCCTAATGAAGATGCACAAAAATTTTACGACTTACTGAAAGATGCTGAGAAGCCTTTGTATGAAGGGTGCAAGAATTTTAGCAAGTTGTCTGCAATTGTGCATCTGTATCACTTGAAATGTCTTAATGGATGGAGCAACCACTCATTCACAATGTTGCTTCAAATTTTGAAAGATATGCTTCCTTCAGATGCAAATTTGCCGAAAGCCTCTTATGATGCCAAGAAGATTATTAAGGATTTGGGTCTCGGTTATGAAAAGATTCATGCTTGTCCTAATGATTGTATGTTATTTTGGAAGGAACATGCAAATGATGAAGTGTGTCATTGTGGTGCTTCAAGGTGGGCAACAAATGAGAATGATTTGCAGCAAAATATGAGTACTTCATCTAAAAAGAGAAAGAAAAAGGCTGCAAAGGTTTTACGGTGGTTTCCCTTGAAACCTCGATTGCAGAGGTTGTTCATGTCTTCAAAAACAGCTGTTTCTATGAAATGACATGCTGAAGGCCGTACAAATGATGGCATAATGAGGCATCCTGCCGATTCTATGGCTTGGAAAACATTCGACTCTCGATATGTAGATTTTTCTTTTGACTCTCGCAATGTCAGGTTGGGGTTGGCAGCAGATGGATTTAACCCTTATGGGAATATGAGTACTAGTTATAGTATATGGCCGGTCATATTGGTCCCATATAATTTGCCTCCATGGATGTGCATGGAAAGGTCTTCTTTCATCCTATCATTGCTTATTCCTGGTCCGAGCTCCCCTTCGAATGACATAGATGTGTACATGCAGCCTTTAGTTGAAGAATTGAAGGAATTATGGGATTTTGGAGTACAAACTTATGATATATCTTCCAAAGAGAACTTCCAAATGCATGCAGCTCTAATGTGGACTATAAATGACTTTCCCGCATATGGTGATTTGTCTGGTTGAAATAAGACAACATGAAGTATCAAACAATGGACGTCATTTCTCGATTTGAACATTTTTCATGGAGATCTTTATAAAATGGTGTCATGAGTAATACTTTTGAGTACTATTGTTATGTGACAAGTTTTTCTTTTGGATTATGGTGTGGGCTATTAGTTTGCTAGAAACATTGGATCTTTTTTGTATTACAGGCTTATGTAATGAACTTTTTAATTAAGGTGTTTTGAATATTTTGGGATTATGAAAATGCAGACTCTTTTACCTTTTACAATTATTGAGTATTGAGCCATTAGAATAAAATAGTGTTGTTATAGATATATAATGTGAGCAGGGCTATGGTGTCTGTTTTGATCATTTTGTAATCAAATTGTCCCTGTAATATGGCCTTTTGGGTTTTGTTTCTAATTCCTTTTGTTGTTTGGATCTTTTCAATGTAACAAGTTTATGTTGCTCTTAGGTTTTTTTTGTATTGTTTGCCTTGTTCTTGCCCTCATTTGCTCTTTGCTTATGTGGTGTGTGAACAGGATGGTTTTTGCTGTCTAGATTGTCTTTTTTTGTTTTTTGGTTTATGTGTCTTTGTATAGTTGGTTAGCTCTTAGGGTATACCCCTTGTATCTTGTAGTTTTTTGTCGTTTTATTTATGACTTTATTCATCCGCTCCCTTCCCCCCCCCCAAAAAAAAAAAAAAAAAAAAAAAAAGCCTACAACAGCGGTTAATAACCGTCGTTGTAAATAAAATTCGAAACAAATTCTATGGTTATAGCGACAGTGTAAAACTGATGGAATAGAGTTAAAATATAGCAGCGGTTTACAAAATGTCGCAAAAGTGAAGGATATAGCAGCAGTCGACCCGTCGCTATAAAGTTAGCAAGTAATTGGTAAATTCAAGATATAGCGACATTTGTAACTGCCACTACATCAACCGTCGCAATAAAAATAACTATACTAGCGTTTGCGAAAAACGTCACTATAAGGATATGCCGACGGGGCTATTGCGGCGGTTTGGCCGTCACTATTGCAACCGCGGGTAAAGGTGTTTCAGTTTTTAGCGACGCTTTTTCCTGCTTTTAGCGACAGTTTTGGCCGCTACTAAATCTTGATTTTTTTGTAGTGTGGGGTCCCCCCAGCCACCCCCTGCATCTGCCATGCCTTTGTATCTAATGTTAAGAAAATTGAATGAGAAATCCATTTATGTATAATCAGAGGCTCAATAAGCACTTACGAAAGAAATGTCAAATTAAACATCCCTCGAAGACACCAAAAGAGCCCCGAAAAAAACATTTAAAAAAAAATGCATAAGCGATAATTAGAGTAGACAGGGAAAAAAGACTTTGAAATTGCAATAAAGCACCAATGCATAAGTTCAAATTACATGATCTAGCTTATACATGAACTGCATAATTAAATATCCTTGATGATTGGCTACTATCTCTATAAATGGAAATTTAAATCATGTCAAAATCACATACAAGAAGTTGCACTAATCAAAGACCTAAAATTCATCTGAATGACATGATTCTAGAGTGTCGACCACATGAAAAGACATTGAAAAAGGTGTTTTCCTATAATATAACTGAAAATCGGCTTTCTTCCTTTTATTTCAAGAACATGCATGATAGAATCAACTCTAGAGCATTTTCTAAGTAGGTGGTCAATATATGAGCACATTTTTCCACCTGAGAGATGTCATGGATAGTGTACCCACCGTCTACTAATATCCTCCCAAGTAAGACATTCATTGTCCAGGCCATAGTAAAGCCGTATAATATCACTCTCCCGTTCTCTTAGAGTTGTACTAATTAGTTTGTTTACCTTATCCTACAAAATGAATTATTGGTATTAATTTTCCTCACTAGTCTAGAAAGTGAAAACAACATCAAAAAATGTATATATAGACAAAAAAACTAGGTAGAACAAAAGGCTAAAAATCCAATTGGCATATCATAGCAACACAATACAAATAAAAGAGTGTCTCTATGTATAAGAAATATATATTTATATATATATATATGCATGTGTGTATGTGCATGTATATTGGTTGTGTCCCCTTCTTGTTGCTTTCAGTGAATTTTACTTAATTGTAATAAAAAATTACAAAAAAATTGGCATGTGCATGTCCAGGTGCTAATATATAATCATGCATGCAGCTAGTGAAAAACCACCAACCAGCCCAAAATAAAGGGGTTCAGAGTGGGTCCACGTCTACCCTTGGACTACAAAAAGATCACCCCAAATTTAATCTGACTGCCAATAGTTTGGTTAGCATAGACCTTCCAATCCTATATCCCACTAACTAGGAACTTTTATTGGTAGAAGTTGTTCTTTCATATATGTACATATATATATTCTTGCCAATAATGTTGTTATTTTAGTACCAAGACATTTACTTTTTCACTTTCTAAACTTGGCATATGGGTCATGTTTGCATTTACCAACTTGATTATAGTCGAGTTGAACAATTTTACGTACATCTGAAAACCTAAACCACCAGCAACCCTGGAAAGAATTTGTGAGCTAGTGGTCTTTACCTTCCAAACATCGGTTTTCTCAAATCTACAATGTCGAATAAAACAAAAATTGTTTTGCAAACTTTAAATACTTAACTACTTTCAAAGTCTTTTTTCCCTGCCTACTCATAGAAATACTTAACTACTTTTCCTATTCATTCAATGGATATTTATGATATATGGTGACGACTTTAAAACCGTAGAGACATCGCATCAATTGGTGAGTCTTACCTCAGAGTTCCTTTAGAGCCCTTATTTTAGAACTCTCAAACATTTTTGTCTAAAAACCAAGGTCAAGGATCAGGCAAGAAAAAAAATTAGAGTCAACCAACATATAAATTACTAATATTATTCATTATATTGCTGTAGTTTTTTTTTTTTTTTACCCCTGATACATGGGAAAGAAATATTGCTTAGTTTATACAACACAAAGAAAGCTCTTTGTAGTCCACAACATGGTAGATGGTAAATACAACTTACAAGCATATATTTCAACAAAAAAAACAAAAAAGAAAAAAGGATAAAAAAATCAGGCTAACATATTTCAATCAATTCCTTTGGTTCACAAACATTAACTTCAAGTTTCCTTTCCTTGGCAAAGCTGATATGTTCATTCAATTTGGTGGAATCATATCACCAACAGCACATTCAACTAATACTTGCATTGACAACCAGATATTATCTCAACAAGTTTTGCATTTTCAGGCACTCTCTTTGGCCTCCACATGGCATTGTTTTGTTTAAACTATACACTCAACTCTAGTGAATCTAAGGCTGCTCCTATAAACGAATATTAACATAACCCGTTTTGGATTTTTTTCTACCAAAGCAAGGATGAAGAAAAGGAAAAAGAGAAAACATTTCATTATACAGTTGCAAGCAAAAAGAGAAAAGGTTTATTTTCCCAACTTGAAAATCAATGTGTGATGCTATTATCAAACAAAGAAAACATGAAATCAAAATCACAAGCTAATCAACTGAGGAAATTCAAAACAAAGGCCTAATTTTTTTTAAGAACATCGAAGCAAACATTTTAATTTTTTTTTTGAAAAAAAAAAAACTAAAATCAAACTTCATTGAATAGATCCTCTCTAAAACATGAAATCAATCAAACAAAATATTATCTAGAGCATACTGTAATCAGGTCGAACAGATAAATCAAAGGAAGAAACTATCGGGTGTTGCTGAATTCAGACAATGAGGCTTGAGGAAGAGGAGGCCGACGCTGCTGCAGCTCCGATGCTGCTCCTTCGATGATGCTGCTCCTCCGACGACGACGACGACGACGCTGCTTCGACGTTGCTCCTCCGCCGCTCACCGTCGATCGAGAGAGAGAGAGAGAGAGAGAGAGAGGGGGGGTAAGAAGAGATTAGGGATTTTTGGGTTTGAGATTGGGGATTTGTGGGTTTGAGATTGGGGATTTTTTGGGGGGGGGGTTTACGGATTTATGGGTTTGAGATTGGGGATTTATGGGTTTGAGATTGGGGATTTGAGGGGGCGGGGTAGGGATTTTTGGGTTTGGGGTTTGAGATTGGAGATTTGGGGGGGCGGGAATGCGAAAAAAAAGGGGCGGGAATAAAAAATAAGAAAATATTTTTTTTTTTAGTCACAAATGAAATTTAAGGGGTTGTTTGGGGTGTCCTAAATAAGTGCACTTTTTGTCTTTTTGAACTAAAAAATTGAGGAAAAAAATATGGATGTTTGGGTTAATTTTTTGACTTTTTATGGAAAAATGTGTATTAAAATTTTTTATAAATTAGTGTGTAGGGGAAAATTAAGATTGAGAGTTGTGCAGCCGTAATTTTTGACTTTTGTTGAATAGTGATAACTTTTTAACTTTTTGAATAACTTTTTGACTTTTTTTCAACTTGCCAAACTTGGCCTACAAAATAATGCCGTTTAATTTATTTATTTATTTTTTTTGTGACGGGGGTTGCCGTCGTCAAAAAATTTTATTTTTTGTTAAAATATATATATTTTTGTAGTTAATGAATTTTTTTAAAAAAATTTCTTTTTTTTTTTTAGTTACTAAGATTGAAAATATATTTGTTTCATTTTTATTTTAATGAAAAAAAATATTATTATTTTTTATTTGGTAGAAGTAGAGGTAATATTTTAATGAAAAATATTTTCCACTAAAATAAAAGTTAATTTTCTATAGTTAATGAAAAATATTTTTCTGTAGCCTATTTTTTTTGGTTACTAAAAATCATGATCTAATTTTTTGTGGTAGAGGAAATGGAGCGGCAATAGTGGTGAAGGTGGTGGATAAGAGATGATGGTGGTGGTGATGGTGATGGCGAAAGAGATTAGTGGTGAAGTTGTGGTAGTGGTAGTGTAAATAGAATGGCAGGGGTGAAGGAGAGGTAATGGTAGTAGTAGTGGCAGTAGTGGTAGTGGTGGTAGTGGAGTGGTGGCGATGGTAGTAGTAATGGTAGTCGTAGAGGTGAAGTGGCGATAGTGGAAATAGTGGTGATGGTGGAATGGTGTTTGCAGTAGTGGTAAAGGTGGTAGAAGAGATAAGTGATGAGAGAGAGAAATGGGTGAGAGACAGATAGAGGAGAGAGATGAGAGATATAGAGTGATGAGCGAGAGAGAGACAAAGTGGTCGCTAAAAGTGCATTTTCTTGTAGTGGATCGATAAATCGAAAGGGAGCTCAATAAATAGAGAAGACGAGAATGAGAGAGTGAGCAACGCAAACACAGTAGAAGAGAGAGAGAAAGAGAGAGAGAGAGAGAGAGAGAGAAAGAGAAAGAGATAGAGAGTGAGAGACAGAAAAGAGACATAGAGAGAAGAGAGATGGACGAGAGAGACAGAGAGATAGAGAGAAGAGAGATGAGCGAGAGAGACATAAAGAGAAGAGAGATTAACGAGAGAGAAAGATAGAGAGAAGAGAGATGAGCGAGAGAGATAGAGAAAGATGAGAGAGATAGAGAGAAGAGAGATGAGCGAGAGAGATAAAGAGAAGAGAGATGAGCGAAAGAGACAGAGAGAGAAAAGAAATGAGAAAAGAGATGAGAGAAGAGATAGATGAATGAGAGACACAGAGAGAGAGAGATAGATAGGCAGACAAACAGAGAGAAAAGAGTGATGAGTGAGAGAGAGAAAGAGAAGAGAGAAATGAAGATGAAAAAATGGATGAAAAGATATAGAGAGAGAGAGAGAAAGAGCGAAAAGAGATAAACGAGAGAGAGACAGAGAGAAATGAGCAAGAGAGCGATAGAGATAAAGAGAAGAGAGATGAGAGAGATAAAGAGAAGAAAGATGGACGAGAGAGATAGACAGACAGACAGAGAAGAGTGATGAGTGATGAGTGAGAGAGAGAAAGAGAAGAGAGACAGAGACATAGAGAGAAAGAAAGAGACAGACAGACAAAGAAGAGTGATGAGTGAGAGAGAGAGAGATAAGAGAGACAGAGACATAGAGAGAAAGAAAGAGACAGACAGACAAAGAAGAGTGATGAGTGAGAGAGAGAGAGATAAGAGAGACAGAGACACATAGAGAAAGAGAGAGACAAGCAGACAGAGAAGAGTTATGAGTGAGAGAGAGAAAGAGAAGAGAGACAGAGACAGAGAGATAGAAAGATGAAAAAATGGGTGAAAAGAGAAATGTTCAAAAGAGTAAGACGACGTCGTTTTTTTTTTTTTTTCTTGTGTGTGTAACAGAAAAATACCGTTGCATTTATTTAAACCATTTTATGACTATATATATATGAAGCCGTCTCAAAGCCACAATATATATATATATATATATTTTGCAACGGTACGTATTACAATCGCAAAAAACTCTTCCTTTTTTTTTTTTTTGCGACTGCAGCTAGTACCGTCGCAAATACTCTATTTTTTGCGACGGCAAGTTGTGCCGTCTCAAAAAGTCACATTTTTTTAGACGGGAAGTTGTGCCGTCTCCAAAAGTTACATTTTTTGCCATGGCAAGTTGTGCCGTCTCAAAAAGTCACATTTTTTTGCGACGGCAAGTTGTGCCGTCTCCAAAAGTCACATTTTTTGAGACGGTAAATTGTACTGTCGCAAAAAGTCATTTTTTGCAACTTCAAATGTGCCATCGCAAAAAGTTCCGTCTCATAAACCCACTTTTCTTATAGTGAACTAATGTGGATGAGGACTAAAGGTAAGTCTAATTGATTATAATAACCCTACTCATCATTTATATTATTTGTTAGAATTTGTTTCTAAGAAAGTTCCTAATATAGAATTTGTACTATATGAAGTCTTAAAAATATTCTATAAATTTAAAAAGTCTGATAGTTATGTAAAAGACTAAAAATGGCAAGTTTTAAACGTAGTGTTAAAAATGACAACAAAGTGTTACACATCGATTTTACAGAATAAGTGACGGACGAAAAATGCTTCATGAATGAATTTTCATTCTTATATTATACTTTGTAACTTATTGTATATCTAATCAAATAGTTAAAAATCTTTCATAATCATTCTTATAAAATATTTTTCATGATATCTAACGATGTTATTGACAGATATGTATAGTACTAATTAGACATTTTAATTAGTCCGTCAAAACAATTTACTTATAAAGTGAAATCTAACTATGACCCGATAAATTACACCTGACAAGCATAACAATTAACTAAAAAACAAAAACGAATGTCAAACAACCACATAAACTATATACATTTTGGTGACCAAAATGTGATGGTAGAGTGGGACCAACCACATCGTAAGACTCCACTTTTGAAAAAATCTCATATTTCTAAGCATCCAAAAAAAAAAAAAAATGGCCTTAACCTACTAAAAAATTCTAAAGCAAAAACAAATAATATCTCCTTGTACAAAGCAAAGAAGAAGAAAAATAAAAATCATCTCATATACAAAGAAATAAAAATTTATTTTCCAACGACCCAAATTTATTTTTTTTTTAAAAAGATAAGAAAATGTTATGGATCCTAAATAAATTATCAAATTTTTTACCAAACCTCTCACATGGATATGAGACCCACACAAATCACATGTGTGTGGGTCACACTCATGTGTGTAGGTCCTACACCCATGTGAAAGGTTTAGTAAAAAATTTGATAACTCAAAAAGAAAAAACTATTGTTCAAGGATTGTGAATAACTTCAAATTTTAATTACAAGCTTAGAAGAGAGAGATTTAAAAATATTATTTAAATGTAAAAAAGCTCTCACCATAGGCTTCAAGAAGGATTGAAAACTTCCAAATAAGTCACATGTTTTTTCAAATTTTTTTTGTTTTTAGTGACATTTTTAATTTTTTTCTTACCTTTATAAAAAGCAAATTTATTTGGTAAAAAAACCAAAAAAAAAAAAATTTTATAAGAACAATAAGCAAAAAAAATGCACTATTTTTTTATCTTTACTAAATTTTTATGAAAAATTTCTAAATTTTCTTAAATTTTTCGATTCGTCTCATTGAGTAGAATCCAAAAGTATAAAGTTTTTTAAAAATTAAAATAAAAATCATTAAAAGCCAAAATAAATTAACAAAAAAGGCATAAAAAAAGCAAAATTCCCAAACACCCACTGAATTAGGAGATCACCAAACACAACCCAAAATGAGTTGATGAAATTGAAATATGTCCATTCAAAATTGACAAAAAAAGTCTTACAATAATAATTTCTCTTTGCTTTCCTTTTCCAGCAAAGGCCCAACAACAAAAATGTCAAAAAGAAAAACAATAGCAACAACAATTTCTTTTGTTCTTGCCTGTCTAAGTATCCAATGCTGTAACAGCCATGTTAGGCTTTCATAGCTATGAATCACAATCCCCAACCAAAAAGGAAAAAGAGAAGAAAGAAAGATGGAAAATAGGAACCAAACGAAAACAAAATTTGTTAACAAGGTTGGTTTGGTTTGCAATTAAGTGGACCAGCAAAGCGGGTGAGTCTAGAGACATAAGTTCCAGGTTTTGCTTTGATCATATCTGCACTTGAGAACAGTTTATTTTGTATTGGTGACCCTGATTGAACGAAGAATGCTCCATTCATCATTAGATCTCCCTCTGATCTCCATTGCCAACTCTTCCACTGACTCTCGGGAGCATAGTCTCTCTTGGTCACCTTCATCAACAACAAAATATAAACCGTTTGTAACAATTACATGATTGATGCAAGGTATATTATGTATCTCTAGATTTTTTGGGTAGTTAATAATTACCTCCTTAGCATAGGCGTTAGGAGGAGCGATGAATCGATTGCCCTGGCTGATGATGGTAGGATGACTGCTACCACCAATGGCATACATGAGCCAATGAGTGTAGTCGTTGTTAACAACATGTACGAATCCCCATCTGCATCGTGGCATCCTCTGCACTAACCCTTGTCCAAAATGATTAAATGCAACCGTAATTTGCATTATCTTATCACCGGAATAGGCATCACTTGCTCCAAACAACATCACCTACATCATTCCATACATATTATTAGCCTCTGTACAAGTGATGACGCTAGTGCTGATATTTTTTTTTTTATTTTTTATTTTTTATATTAGGTCGTTTTCAAAATGGATTTAATGTAGGTCATTAATTATGTGCATTTTATAATATTTTCACTACAGATACATATTATTTTGGACATATTACATGTTTGGTATTTCATTTTCTTTACACATCTAATTAGTTTCTAACCTCAAGCTTTTCTTATTATTAGGCTAGATGAATAAGATAAGAGTAACGTAATGTTCTAAATTAACTAAATTTGGATTGTTTTTTTATTTTAGTGTCGCCTAGCTAACCTAATCTAAATCCAAATAGAAGTTGATATAAATGTTTGATGATCTTACATCATTATGGTGAGTGAAATGGCCGTTGGAGATGGTAATGCCAGTTGATCCCATGATGGCATCAATGAGCCCATCCCCGCAGTTGGACATGGAAACATGGTCAATCCAAACGTTAACTCCACCATAGATGGAAATCCCATCGCCATCACTTCTCGTTCTAAGGCCAATGTGGTTAATTGAGTCTCTGATCATGCCACCCGAGCATGGAACAATGTCATGAATATGGATGCCATGGATGATGACGTTCTGAACGTATTGGATGGTAAGACCAGCACCATTAGCGATATGGACATTGGCTCCCCTAGCATCAATGGTCTTGTGACTAGTTATAATGAGCTCTTGAGAAAGTTTAATCGTCATAGATCGTGCGAAGATGATCCACAATGGCTCCTGCTGGATCACAGCATGACGAAGAGTCCCGGGTCTGGGATTCCCAATATCTTTGTCTGATGGATCGGTTACCACATAGAATTTTCCCAGCTTCCCACCAGTGGTCTTGTGGCCAAACCCGAGGACGCAGTCTGCTAGTTTCTTTCTATTTTGCATCCAGTCAGGCTGACACCTCCAGCATCGGTCTATGGGGTTTGTTGCCATGCATGGGCCATTATACTTGTTAAGACTTCTCCTTGTGCCATTGACACCCTTCAATACCCTAAATAAAATAAAATGAAATAAAAAATCATAAGAAGAAGAAACAAAAATAGAAGAGAAAACTAAGTTCACATCATGATTTTTTTTTATTATAAATGATATTGAGTTATGTATCAATATCGATAATTCAATCATATATACACACAGTATCAACTATGTCGATTATATATCCGTTGACATTTAAATCAGATGTGAGACACTTACGCATGAACATGTTTGTTGAAATTCTCAGTGATCTCTTCAGGGTTGCGGCTGAATGTCTCCTCCGCGGCTTTTTGTGCTTCCTTGGCCCTCTGATGCCAGTATTGATCAAATTCCCCAATATTGGCGTGCAAAGCAGGGATCATCACAGCAAAGGACAAGAAGAAGAAGAAGAAAAGAATCATATTGCGATTCATGACTGCTATTGTTATAGAATTAACGATCAATATCCTTGGTCGTTATTCCTTTTTTTTTTTTTAATTTGAAATTTGAATCTTTATTCGCAAGCGAATCACAGCTTTAATGGCGGTGATTCGCTGCTTGTGCTTTGGAAGAAGACTACCAGGCTTGCTTTTTATATGCACTGTGCTAAGAGCTTACGATCGCAAGTAAAGGGTACCTGAAGAAATATGTTGCGGGAAAAATGGATCACCATTTCTATGATTGGTGGTGTATCAACCGTAACAGTCACCTTTTGAATTGTTCTATTTTGGGAAATTCATATATGAGGACTAGGGTGTGTTAAAAAAAAAACTGGTAATACTGTATAAACAAATCTTAACTGGTCCAAACTTTATGGTTTGCTACAGTCTTTGGAGGGGACATGTGGTTCTTTTTCCAAAAAAAAAAATTAACAACAGTTAATTACGGTTTGGTTCACTAATTAAGTCTCTAAAGAACCAAATCGCTCAGTCTTTTTATTAATTTTAATATTCATAAGTTGCTTACTTCTCATTTAATTTTTCGAACTTCAATCTCATTTCCATGTCGATGAGAGCTTCATTCATCTGAAAATTTGAAGGATACTTCAATTTTTTTTGGAATATACGTATAAGTACGGAATCAATTTTTATTAAACAAAAATGTCTAAGACTTACTTTTTTTCCCACCCCCTTTGACCCCCTCTCTCTCTCATTGGTTGGATTTTCTTTTCTTTTTTTTTTGTTTCTCTTGTCCTCCAATCACCACCTGCCACATGTGTGTGGGAATGGTGGGGTTGGTGTTTGGAGGGGTCTCCATCACTCCTCTTTATTGAATTATATATATAGTAGTGTAGTGTAGATGTAGTGATGCTTTTTTTTTTAGCCTATAACTATGGAATTGAACCGTTGTTTGGTTCTTATTTGAATTCAAAGATTTCACAAATTGATTTGGTTATAAATTAGAACTATGGGGATTGGTTTATTTCTTGGTTTACCTTAGAACCAAATCAAACCGAAAATGTAATTTATTTGACGAGATGAAAAGTATAGGGACATAAGAAGCTAGTTCTTGTGGAATTCAGAGACTTTTGAAAACATGGGTTATATTTTAGTGAGACAGCAAAATGCACTAAAATTTTAGTAAGGAAGAGAAGCAGTCCCTAACCAAATGACAACTAAAAAATAAGGTTGTGTTTGGTAGAGTTTTGTAATTATGATTTGAGAGTATGAGTTATATTTTAAGTTTGTGGGTTTTGGAATTATGATTTGAGTGTGAAAAATTTGTTTGGTGAAAGAGTTTTGAAAAAAGTTTTGAATTGAGTGGGAAATTTTTTATATGACATTTGATATTTGATACAAAAACTTACAACTCATAACCAAACATACAACTCAAAATTCTATTAAAATACATAAAAAAATTTTAAAAATTCAGAAAATATTTTTTTCGAATATATAAAAATTAACATATCAATTGCAAAAAAGAAAAAAAAAAAAATTTGCATTGTTCTGGTCAACCAGCCGGACGACCGGTTAGACTAAATTTCGAAAAAAGAAATTTTGAAAATCGTGCCTGAGACAGAGTTTTCTGTAGAGTTTTGTCTTGGTTGTGGAAATACAATTTGAAAGGCGCTACCAAACGTGAAGTTAGAATGTGTGGGTAGAAAACTATTTCCAAAATCGTTCCAAACAGAGGCTAAATAAATATAAAAAAAAAAAAAATCACATTTTCTATTAACTAGTGTGAATCTTCATGAGTATTGTAAAATAATCATTTGATTGCAAATCTAATTCAGTGCAGCTTCCACAATTCAACGAAGCTGTACTGTTTCTTAGACAAAGATTTAGCAAATTTTTTAATCTGAAAAGGGAAATTCACAAAAGGAAAATGCTAGTGACACTAAACTTAAGGAAAAATTAAAAAAAAGAAAAGAAAATGTTTTAATGAAAAAATAAATTGGAGAAAAACATGAATGCTTAGGCATTGTAATATCTATCAAGATCAATTACTAGAAAGTTAACATCAACACCCAAGCTGATCGAACAAATTGGATCCTAATCTCAAGAAATTAAAAAGACATTTCAACAAACATAAGTTATCGAAAAGCACAAAAATCTTTCAAAACTAGAATTCTTATTCAATAAATAACTAGTTTTTATAAATTTGAAGAAAAAAATTAGAACATCTCCAACGCTTCACTTCTTTTTTCACCAAATCTGAGTCGAAAAAATAACTTTTCACCAAATCTGATACTCAGTGCTCCAACCCTTGATTTTCATCAAATTTTCATCCGGGACAACCGGGTGGTCGACCAGTTAAGCCAAAAATTTTTTTTTTTTTTTTTTGATTTTTTTTGAACTTTTTGAACCTTTTAGTGGTCGACCGGTTGGTCAACCGGGTGGTCGACCGGTTAGCCAAAAAAAATTTTTTTTTTTTTTTTTTTTCAACGTTTTGAACTTTTTTTTTGAACTTTTTGAACCTTTAGCTGGTCGACCGGTTGGTCAACTGCCGGTCAACCGGCTGGTCGACCGGTTCATCTTTTCCAACGGTCATCAACAGTGTTTTGGTGAAACGCGGAGCCTGTATCAAATTTGGTGAAACGTTTGATGAAATTTCGATTTGATATCGATTTGGTGAAAGGGTTGAAGCATGAAATAGTGTTTTTTTCACCAAATTTTAAATTTGATGAAAGGTTTGATTCAGGATTGGAGATGGTCTTAGATGTTATTTAGGCATTGTAATTTGTAATACTACTATCTCACAAGAGACCAGTTTTTATCCATGTACGGTACAAATATTTCAGATTCCAATGACAAAACACAAGGCTTTTCCCAAGTTATTTTGATGATTTAATTGTTCAAATTGTAAGATTTATTGAGAAATTTATTGATAAAAAAATTAAATTAATTAGACATTTATAACTCTATAACAAGACAAAAAAAATAATTAAAACCTGATCATAGCATTTCAAATCAGTATGATTTTGTTTATTAATAAAATATCTAACAAGTTTTCGTGCCTTATATACCACTAAAGCGTTTGGAATCAATCTGATTTGGTTAATTTTTCAAAACTTGTTTATAATTTTTTTTTTTTTAAGTTAGAAATTAATTTAACAAAATTAAACATTAACAATTTTTTTTTTTTTCATATATTTTTATTTTTCAAAAATGTATTATCAGGCAATACATAACTATTAGGGAAAATTAATGAAACATCCTTCTTAAACTTTGTATAGTAGGAGAGATCCAACATGTTTTTTTAATTAACTAACGTCTTTCAACATTTTTACAGAGAAAATTTGATCCCGACAAAAAAGAAATTTTAATTTTCACAAAGAAATTATTGAGGGATTTTAACTATTATGAAAATATTATATGATATTTATTTTATAAAATCTTAATATCAAGAACCTTAAAAAAAAAAAAAAAAAAAAATCCCCTAACTATTAACCAGGGTTTTAAAAATTATTCATGCTTTAAAAAAAAAAATTACAAATACACCCCCTGATGATTGTTTAAAATACATATTGCTCTCTGTGATTTAGAAAATTACAAATACCTCCTTATTAGAATTTTTTATTTAATAAAATTAACTAAAAAAATTGAAATTCATAATTGTTATCCTATACAATAATAAAATTACTTAAATTATTAATTGAAACATGTTTTTAATATCATTAAAAACTCCTAATTGACTTCATGATTTATTAATAAAAAAATGAGAGATTTGTTATGAAATTAGAAATCTCAAGAGGTGGAATGTAATTTTCAAAATCACAGGAGGTGATTCGTATTTTAATCAAATCTCAGAGATCTATTTGTAATTTATCCTAAAAAAATCATATAAAAATAATATATTTTTATTTTTTTCATTCTCAGGCAATAAATGAGGGGATTAGTGTTTTTATAAATTTATTAGGGTGAATTACACTAATAGTCTATATAATTTGGGGTTTGTGTCATTTTGGTTCATGACTTTTTAATTGTGACACATTTGACCATAAATTTTAAATTTTGTTCCAAATAAGGACAATTAAAAATATTTTTAGATTTTTCAAGGGTAAAATCGTCAATTTGATAAAATATAAATTAATTTGACAAAAATAAATGTCAAACAAATAATTTTGGATTTTTAAAAATTATTTCTACCCACTAAAAATAAAATTATGTAAAATTGATAAATCTTTTAAACATTTATTTTTTTTTACTAAATTAATTTTTATTATGTGTTTGGAGGATGATCATGTAAAATTAATTTTAAAAAATTAATCATGTAATTTTTATTAATTTTTACCAATTTTACATAATTTTATCATTGGTGGATAAAAATAATTTTTAAAAAATTAAAAATATTTTTTTGACATTTATTTTTGTCAAATTAGTTTATATTTTATTAAATTGACGATTTTGTCCTTGAAACTAAACAATGGTAACTTCAATTGTTCTTATTTGGAACAAGATTCAAAATTCAAGGTCAAATGTGTCACAATTGAAAAGTCAGGAACCAAAGTGACACAAGTTCCAAACTATAGGGACTATTTGTGTAATTTGCCCAATTTATTACTATTAATATATATATTTACTAGTATTTTGAATTGGTGGCGTTACATGCACCAATTATTAGTGTACTAACTAATATACTAATATTAGTTATGACATTATTATTGACCCCACTCATTAATCACATTACAAATACAAAACCCTCTTAAATTATATTATATTATCAATTAACACATTAATTGATGGGTGATTATTCAGTACTAATACGTGGTGTTTCATAAAGTTTTGATTGGTGGAGATAGACAAGACCCACAATTTGCGTTAGAGATGAAAAAATAATATAAAACCAAGGATTGAATAATTTCCCTTAATTGATACACTAATCAAATGAACCGGCACCTAGTTCAACAAAATATGTTGATTTTGTTCGTCTGTCCTTAGCTCTGGAGCTAAAATCAACCAGCAAACCCCACCTCTCTCTCTCTCTCTCTCTCTCTCTCTCTACAACTTTGTCTTTCTCTCTCCTCTTCTTTGGCTGCATCCGAGATGGGGAAAGGTCCAGGTCTCTACTCCGATATCGGCAAGCGAGCCAGAGGTCTCCGATCACTTTCTCTTCCCATTTCTCTGATTTTAATCTTGTTTATATTCATCTATTTTTACTGAATCAATCTGTTGTTGTTTCAGATCTTCTCTATAAGGACTACCAGAGCGACCACAAGTTCACTGTCACTACTTACACTAATACCGGACTCGTCAGTTTCTCTCTCTCTCTCTCTCTCTCTCTCTCTCTCTCTCATGTGTGCGTGTGTGTGTTTAGATTTGTTGCGTTTATATTACGAATTGTGGATTAAATCGGTCTATCAAGGTAGGGTTTAGGCCTGTTTGGTTCCTCAGAAAATGATGGAAAAAGAAAATTGAAATTGAATCTTGAAATCGTATGCCTGACTAGGTTTTGATTATGAAAAAAATTACGGTTAAAATTTTGACACTGACTTCATTTTCATAATCTTGCTTCTTATTGAGGAATGGATATGGATGTTTCATTCAATGCATGTTATTCCAGGACTAGCATTTTTATGGGATGGAAAAAATATACAGATATATATATATATATATATGAGAATCTGGTTACATTGCATCTACTTAGTTTTCTTAATGCTTTTATTGACTGTTGAGGAAAAGTAGGAAAATATGCAAACCCCTCCTCCCATTCCTTCATGTTGTTACTTGGCTATTAAATGGAGCACTAGTCTACATCTTGTTGGAATATGTACAGATGGGAGTTTGTTTTTGTTGATAACTTTTTACCAAACCCATGCGATTCTAGAAAGAAAAATGCTAGGGACCGTAAATGTTTTATTAAATGTTCCACCAAATGTCTCACATGGGTGTGGGGCCCACATCAATGCGAGACATTTGGTAAAACATTTGAGGTCCCTAGCATTACTCTTCTAGAATAGATTTCCCAAACCCATGTAGTTTTTTTTTACTTATTTCCCAAATCTACATTGCTTTGTGAAAACATAGACTTCAACTAATTTATTGTGAAATTTTTGAAGCTGTGTTTGGAGAACATGATTTCTAAAAAAAAACACTAAGAGCTTGGGAGATAAGATCAAAACAATTGTGTTTGGGAAATAAATTTGTTATATATTTAATTTAGTGAAAAAACTACCTTATGACTGGCAAGTTGGCAGCATTAAGCTGTATGTATATGCACGTCCAATTTAAACATGTGATACTGACTTTGTCTTTGTGATCTTCTTTTCGCATACCACTTTTAAAGCCTCATGGGCCATTATATACTGCTCTCAAAATTTAACTTCTTTGATTTCATAATGTTCTGATTATTCTCTCTCCCCCCCCCCCCCCCAAAAAAAAATGTTCAGGTCATTACTTCGTCAGGAACTAAGAAAGGTGAGTCATTTTTGGCTGATGTTAACACCAAGCTGACAAACAAGAACATCACCACTGACATAAAAGTGGACACAAACTCCAATGTAAGTCATGGAATTTTTATTCAACAGTTTTAGTTACTTTTTTTATTCAACAGTTTTAGTTACTTTATTTAAAGAAAAAAAAAAAAAATCATGAGCTTAACCATTTGAACCATATTGTCCGAGATTTAATGTTGGCTTGTGGTGTATACATTAGGTTCATATGCAAATAGTTGGGTACCCATTTGTTCTTTCATCACTCTATGGATGAGAATTGCATTTGTTAGATTGATTGTTTTGAAGATGCTGGTCTTTGTAATCTTGACAATTTTATGTATTGCATGTAGCCGTAATTTATCTGAAGCTTAGTTTCTTCTTGTAGTTTTTTAGCAGTATAATATAATTTACAATATTAGCATCTAATAAATTTTGAATCATTTAACCAATATTGCACTTTTCTGAACGAATTGTTTGTAGAGCTGTGGTTTATACATATTGTACTATATGTACTCATTTTGACTCCATTTTTCTTGCTCAAGTGTGTTTCTGTTGGTAATCAGGCCTAGTTTACTTTGGATGATAGTTTTTGTATTGAAAACCTTGTGTCATCATATGAGATTCATGTAAATAATTCAGTTTGCTTGGTTGATTGGATCAAAATTACAGCTTTCATTCCCTGTGTTTTTTTTTTTTTTTTGGTTGTAGTATCGCCCCAGTTTAGCTGCAATTTTTAATGCATCGACTGAAGCCACATGCCTTGTTGCAATGGATGTAGTTCAGCTTTTATTTTTGTTCGTATCTAAGTAGATGTTTTAAGAATTCAATAAAATTCATTGTAATGATGCACCACCACTGCCATTGACAATTTAGCTAACAAGTTTAAGTGTATCTGTAGCTTTTCACCACCATTACCATTGATGAACCTGCTCCTGGACTCAAGACAATCTTTAGCTTTATTGTTCCTGATCAGAGATCTGGAAAGGTAATCAGACTTTGTACTTTTATAATGTCTTCCAAGTTTGTTAGCTTGCAAATCACCGGCATTCCTCGTGTGATTAGCGAGTCTGTACATTTGACTTCGTGGGAATCCTTTTACTCCATTGACAAGGACATTATGTCCCGTTGGAGTCTTACCCAGGTTTTTTATTCTGACTCGTAGTGATTGTGGTAATAGGTAGAACTCCAGTACCTGCATGAGTATGCCGGAATTAGTACTAGTATTGGATTGACAGCTAGTCCCATTGTCAATTTCTCTGGTGTGGCTGGGAACAATATTGTCTCTCTTGGGACTGATATTTCTTTTGACACTGCCTCCGGAAACATTACCAAATGCAATGCTGGGTTTAGTTTCTCGAAGTCAGATCTCATCGCTTCCTTGACATTGTGAGTAGTTCATCCAAAATCTAGAGGCAAAGTGAATGAACCTTGGAATAATCTATAAATTGCTTTTATATTGATTGCTTGGTTACTTCCATTTAATTTTCTATTTTACCCTATTTGTTTATGTAGGGCAATCGGTCTATGTAGTTGAGTTGTTTTGGGTGATTTTCTCCACTCTCTGAGTGAACAATACTTAGTATTGTGGAGTTATTATGGAAATTTGTCCTCCATGTGTGTTGGCAAGGAGGATGAAGTTCTTTTTGTAAAACTTGCATCCTTATGCTCTGTTTGTTTGAATAGAAAATATTTTTTGTATTTTTTGGTATTTGGTACAAAGGAAATTGAAAGTCAACAGAAAACGTTTTCTATAGTCAATAGAAAACTAGTTTATTTGGGTTGAAAATGTTCTCCACTTTTAAAAGGTGGAAACCCACCACAACTCCACCATCACCATCGCTACCACCACTGCAACCTTCCACCCCACCTTCACCTCTACCCTGCCACCGCTGCCACCACCATCACCCACCCACCACCCCACCACCAATTAATACAACCATTAGTACATTAGTTTCAAGCATACAACCAAACATAGGAAAATTCCATTGAAATGAACGGAGTGTGAGTTTTCGTGAAGTGAAAATAATAGAGCCTGGGGTGTCAACCGATTATGTTGTGAAATGATAAGAAAGAATGCATAAACTGTGAATCAACCGTGATGGTGTGTTAAGCTTATTTCCATCTGGTCTGACTTGCTTTTTCTGTTTGATGAGGTTTTACTTATTGATGGGTACAGGAATGACAAAGGTGATGCCCTCGTCGCTTCCTACTATCATACAGTGAGCCCATTGACCAGTACTGCTGTTGGTGCAGAGCTGAAACACAGCTTTTCCAATAATGACAACAGTCTCACCATTGGAACACAACATGCACTGGACCCACTAACCATGGTGAAGGCTCGGGTAGACAATTTTGGCAAGGCAAGTGCTCTCATCCAGCATGAGTGGCGTCCAAAATCTCTCCTCACTATCTCAGGGGAAGTGGACACCAGGGCAATTGAAAAAAGTGCCAAGATTGGACTGGCTTTGGCTCTGAAGCCATGATTTTACAAATGTCTTACAGTTTCAATGGAAGAACGGGGTTTGTTTCTGTATGGTGGAGAGCAATAAGGTAAGTACAATGACCTTGGCGTAGTATCTCTTTTTTTCTTTTCCCTGAATGTTTTGCCCATTAATTGTGGTGGCATTGGTTTCCTTGAACTTTGGTGGGTATGATTGAATTGTAGAAAATAATCTCTAGCTGATTGCACAAATTGGCATCATCATTTTCCTTAGATTCTTTATCGAGTTGTTCTAAGTTCATTGTGGATTAATTGAGCGGAACTTTCCTTATAGAGTATGGTTGAAACATCACTGCTGATTCATCTGCTTGTCTTTGATTTTGTTTGTATTTATTTACTTATTACTTCTTGTTTTGATATCTTTGACTAATTCCATGAGACTATTAGAAAAGACTATAACATGGAAATTTATCATGCGACTTCTCCCTCGTTTGGAAAATGCTTTGTTAATAGGTTTTTTGCTCTTTTTTTAATTTGGAAAAAAAAAAGCCGTTAAAAAAGCTGATCCCTTTTACAAATGCTTAAAAAATTGAAAAATGAGTTAGAACACTAATTAGTGCTACCACTAATGATGTGGCAGTGGGCCCCACCATGAATGATTTGATGTTTTGGCCTTGGTGTTATATTTTTTTTCTTTTTTTATTGAGTGTCATGTCATTAGTGATCTTTTTAGAGCTTCAAAATTAGTGGTCTTTATCATTGTTGAAATGTTTCGGCCCTCTAGAGCTCTAGTTGCTTTAATGATGTGGCAATTGTGGAAGTCTCACCTTGATGTGATATTTTAGCTTTTTTTATATATGTATATATATATATATATATGGAAAATGATTGAGGGCCCTAAAACTGTGGCTCAAATTGGCTCAAATTTCCTTTTTTGGATAAGTTTGTTTTTTTTTTCTTTTTTTTTTTTGCCTTGTTTTTTTTTTTATTTCCTTATATGGAAATTTTGGGGCATTTAAGTCCCAAAATTTCGGGCTCCCAACTGCTACCGTATATATATTAAGCTGCCAGCACTATAGAACTCTATTTTAGGACTACCAATCACTGCTGAATAAAGAAATTCCACCGATTGCTTTGGGCACCGTGGAATTACTTAGAGCTATAATGTGTAAATAATATATGATTTTGGTTAACTAGTATTTCAAGGATATTAGTTAATAATGTTTAAATTGATTGTATAATTTTTTATTATATACATGCAATTTATGCAAACATATTAAATTTTTAATAATTGCTTGAAGAACACTTTTGTTAATAAAATTCATAATATATTTATGATGAATGGTGTAATTTACCTGCTTATTAAAGGGAAAGTGAGATTTAATATTGTTAGAAATTTAAAAGATTCAACTTAAAATCTGGTAGTAATGGGTGCCCCTGAATTATATAAATTAATAAGATTGGGTAGTTTAATAAAGAACAAGTATTTAACGTTACCATGCCAGTAATAGAGAGATGAGACGTGAGAATTAGAGAGAGAGTAAAGATTTAACTTGAGAAACTAGGGTTGATATTATATATGTTAGAACTTTGAAAACATTTATTTCAGAACCCAATTTTATATAGATTTAAATAAGTTGTATTTACCATTTTTTTTACTTCTATCTTTTTCTTTTGATTAAAATTTTTTGGGGTCATAGAAATAGTTTTAAACAAAAGCAATAAAAAAAAGCTATGATGTCAAAGCAAAGCAAACGATAATCACAAAGCAGTGTGGGGCCGCTGGACAAAAGATGATTACGTGGATGGATAACTAGCTGCGTCGGTGCGCGTGTTTGTTTCTGTTTTGTTCTTTTTATGTTTTCGAACCAATCATTAAATAAATTAAAGGGTAAATTACCAACAACGAAAAAAAAATTCAGAGTTTGGCATCTTTTTTAATTTAAATTTCAAGGTGTAAATTTTGACAAATTAAACTCTAGAATTTTATCTGTATTTCAATATGAACATTCTATTTATATCCGTTTGATTGAAACTAATGTAATTTGGATAAAATTTTTAAATTAAAGCACACATGTTTAAATATTTATATTTTTCTCATCGTAATTTCGTTTTGCCTCATTTTTACGTTGTTAAATTCACCTCATAGCCTTGTTTTCATTCTATGCCTCATATGCCTTGCTTCACCTTTTTTTACTTGCCGTCGGAGTTTTGAAAGTTGGCCAAAAATAAGATTTTTCTCTCTTTAGGCAAAATTTTCATATTTAAACTCATATGTTCAAGCCCTTGTATCTCCCTCATCGTTACGTCATTAGATTTATCTCATCACCTAATTTTCACTTCGTCCTTCATATATCTTGTTTCATCTCTTTTTACGTGCTGTCGGAGCTTCGAAAATTGGCAAAAAATAAGATTTTTTCTCTCTTTGGGCAAAATTTTCAGATTCAAATTTACATGTTCAAAACTTTGTATCT
This sequence comes from Camellia granthamiana, assembly GCA_036172215.1. Classification (NCBI taxonomy): domain Eukaryota; kingdom Viridiplantae; phylum Streptophyta; class Magnoliopsida; order Ericales; family Theaceae; genus Camellia; species Camellia granthamiana. Next base: position 166,411,481 of record CM069904.1, read on the forward strand.
CTCTCATTGTAACTCTGTTTTGTCTTATTTTTGCATTGTTAGATTCACTTCATGACCTAATTTTTATTTCACCATTCATTCACCTTATTCCACCTCTTTTTACATGCCATCAAAACTCAAAAAGTTGGCCAACAATCAAATTTTTCTCTTTTCCCCCCCCCCTCTTATCTTCTATTTCCATGCTTCTTCCTTCCTCCTCCCTTTCCACAATTATTTTCTTTTTTTCTTTTCTTTCATTGCCCTTTCACTAAGATCGTGGTGGCCATTGAACCTCCAACAGTAGCGGTGGAAGAATATGACTTACAAGTGAAAAGAAAGAAACATAAGAGTGGGGGAAGGGCCATGAAGGAAGAGGAAAAGAGAGAATAATTGTAGAAAGGAAAAAGAAAGGAAGAAGCATGGAGATAGAAGATGGATGAAGAAAAAAAAGAGAATTTTTTTTTTAATTTTTAGCTAACTTTTGGAGTTTCGATGGTACGCAAAAAGAGGTGGAATAAGGCATATGAGGGATGAATTGAAAATTAGGCCATGAGGTGAATTCAAAGACGCAAAAATGAAGCTAAATGGAGTTATGACGAAGGAGATACAAGGGTTTGAACATGTGGGTTTGAATTTGAAAATTTTGCCAAACAGAAAAAAATCTTATTTTTGGTCAATTTTCAAAGCTCTGATGGCAACCAAAAAGAGGTGGAACAAGGCATATGAGTGATGGAATGAAAATTAGGCCATGAGGTGAATCCAATAATGCAAAAATAAAATGAAACGGAGTTGGGACGAAGGAGATACAAGTACTTAAACATGTGTGTTTGAATTTGAAAATTTTGTCCGAAGAGAGAAAAATCTTATTTTGGCCAACTTTCGGAGCTCCAATGACACGTACAAGGTGAAACAAGGCATATGATGGATGAAATGAAAACTAAGCCATGAGGTGAATTCAATGACGCAAAAATGAGACAAAACGGAGTTATGACAAGGGAGATACAAATGCTTAAACATGTGTGTTTAAATCTGAAAATTTTACTCATATTTCGTTAATTCAATCAAACGGATCTGGATAAAGGGTTCACATTGAAACATGGATGAAATTTCAGGGTTTAATTTGTCGAAATTTAAATCTTGGGATTTAAATTGAAAAACACGCTAAATTTTGGGTTTTTTTTTTGTTGGTAATTTGTCCTAAATTAAAATTAATTTTTAAATATAAAAATTAAGTTTGATCTTAAATTCCCATTACAAAATTTAAAAAAGAACCACTATAAAAATTTTTAAAAAAAGTTTGAGATTAAATTTAAATTATAAGCTCGGCGGAATTTTACATATATGCATATAATAATGGCCCCGTTTTTATAGCTATGAATATAAGTTGTTAACCTGTTTGGTGTAACTGTGGGATTATGGATTTAAACAGCTGAGTAGTGTTTGGTTAATAAGTTGTAAAATAACTTTTTATTATGTAATTATCCTTTTTACCTTTATATGATATAAAAATGATTATTTTGTCATTTTTTTTTTAGTTTTAATTTAAAAAATTATTTCATTAATAAAAGTTAATATAATTAGTATTACAAAAATTATCATTTCATTAATAGTATCAATTAGTATAAAATTATTTCATTTTTTCATTATAAATTAATTAGAGTCAATTAATGGCTTAATTAGCATCAATTAATACTAAAATTATTAATAGTATCACTCAGTATAAAATTATTTCATTTTTTCATCACAAATTAATTAGTGTCAATTAATGGCTTAATTAGCATCAATTAATACTAAAATTATTTCATTTTTTTATTATACTGGCAATTAATGGCTTAATAAGCATCAATTAATACTAAAATTATTAATAGTATCAATTAGTATAAAATTATTTCATTTTTTATTATAAATTAATTAGTGTCAATTAATGGCTTAATTAGCATCAATTAATACTAAAATTATTAATAGTACCAATTAGTATAAATTTTTGAGAAATGCTATGTATCCCAAATATTCTATCAAACCTCTCACATGGGATGAGACTCCACACATATCTACATGTGTGTGGGTCCCAAGTGAGATTTTTGATAAAATATTTGGTAGAATATTTGAGGTCCCTAATATAACTCTAATTTTTTTTTCATTTTTTCATTACAAATTAATTAGTGTCAATTAATGGCTTAATTAGCATCAATTAATACTAAAATTATTAATAGTATCAATTAGTATTTTTTTTTTCATTTTTTCATTATAAATAAATTAGTGTCAATTAATGGCTTAATTAGCATCAATTATTATTTTTTATTCATTAATTATTATTATTTGTATTAAAAAAAATGAAATGAAAACCTCCACACACGGACACACAAAATAAAATAAAAAAACTGAAAACCCTAGCTCCGGTGGGCACAGCGGCGACAAATCGGCGCTAGGGTTTGAGATTGATCCACAGAGAGAGAGAGAGCGCGCTAGGGTTTTGTCATGCAATTGTCATCGCTAGGGTCTCTAGTTCAGATTGCGATGGAGAGATCACGATGGTTCATACGAAGAGTACATTCTTATCTCGTCCTCGCCTGCGGCGAACCCCTTCGGTAACCATTCGACTTCATACGAAGTCCTCAAACGCTACAAACACACACGCACACACACACATATATACATATATAACAGATCTGATATTTGAAATCAAAGAAGACCACATAGATCTGAAAATCTGTGTGGATTTGAGGCGATATTCCACCCTCCAAACCCAAGATCGACGACGACAAACCCTAGGTACGGCGCCATGGATGTAGCACAGAGAGAGAGAGAGAGAGAGAGAGAGAGAGATCTTTGGTTCATGTTCGTGCAAGAGAGAGATTTGTGGTTCGCCAGAAATTGCTCGAAAATCGTCGGAAATCGCCAGATAGCTTCATGCAAGAGACAAAAATGAGAATGTTTTGATTTATATACATGGTACACTTGTAATAATTTGAAATTGTAAGGGACATTTAAGTCATTTTGCCCCTTAAATTGTAACTGCCGGCTTAAGCTGATTGGAAAAGCTTCTCCTCTCCCACTCAAAGAAAAAGCTGATTTTTGTCTTATAAAAAGTCATAATCTGTATTATTAAGCTGAACTAAACACACAAAAATAACTTAAATTAAACTAAAAGTTAAAATAAACTAAAAATAAGTCTTACCAAACAGAACTAATATACTTTTCACTTTCAATTTTAGTTTTGAGCCAAATTTAAAGATATAAAAAAGTTGAGTTTTGACTTGTTGAACTGTACTACTCATTCGATCCCACAAAAAAATAAAAAAAATAAACTGTATTACCCATGATTCAATTTGTAACACCAAACATCACCCTTTAAATCTGACTCCATATCCAACTTTATTTTAATTATTCATTAATAGTATAATTTTTTTAAAAAAAAATTATTTAGTCTTTGTTTGGAAAAAGTTAAAATAGCTTGACTTTTTAATTATTTTAGCTTGATTTTTTTAGCCTCGTTTGTTTTTGGTTTTGACTTTTTTGATTTTTATAAGAGAAAAAATTTAATAATTATGATTTGATATAACATTTTATTTTATTGACTAATACAGTCAATTTTATCTTTTATATTTTTTAGCTAAAAAGTCAAAATCAAACATAGCTCTATTCAATTTTAGGAGCAAGTTTGGACATGATTGGCCGTCAGGGTAGGCGAGTAAGGTTGCCGCATTAGTTCTCAAATTTTGTTTAAAAATTAGCTTTCAGTTATTTTTAATCATATTCGTAGTTCATAAGTAAAATTTTATCGTAATAATTAAAAAAAATTGAAGTAATGAATTGTTTAAAAATAATAGATGATTGTTTTTCAAATATATGATCACCCTTTAAATCCTTGCCCCATATCCAACTTTATTTTAATTATTCATTAATAGTATGATGTTTTTTTTAAAAAAAATTATTTAGTCTTCGTTTGGAAAAAGTTAAAATAGTCTGACCTTTTCACTATTTTAGCCTGATTTTTTTAGTCTCGTTTAATTTTTATTTTTGGCTATTTTAATTTTTATGAGAGAAAAAGTATAATAATTATAGTTTAAATGTGACATTTTATCTTATTAGTTTATGTGACTAATTTTATCTTTTATGTTTTTTCAATCAAAAAGCCAAAACCAACCCTAGCTTTATTCAATTTGAGGAGAAAGTTTGGACATGATTGGCCGTAAGGATAGGCGAGTAAGGTTGCCGCACTAGTTCTCAAATTTTATTTAAAAATTAGCTTTCAGTTATTTTTAGGAAAATTTATTCATAAGTCCTAATTTTTGAAAAATTGAACCATTTAGTTCTAAAAGTTTTCTTATACTCCATTTAGTCCCATTTGCACATCAATCTAATGTTCGAAACATTAATCTGATGTTTGAAATCTAATGTTCGAAACATTAATCTGATGTTTAAAACATTGTAATAAGACCTTTCAGTCTATAAGAAAACTTTTAAGACTAAACAGTGTATAAGTTATTAATTTGAAATTTATTGGTGCATCTCCCTTATTTTTAATCATATTCGTAGTTCATAAGTAAAATTTTCTCGAAATAATTTTAAAAAAATTAAATAGTAAATTATTTAAAAATAATAGATGATTGTTTGTCAAATATATTATCACCCCTTAAATCCTGGCTCCATATCCAACTTTATTTTAGTTATTCATTAATAGTATGATTTTTTTTTTAAAATTTATTTAGTCTTTGTTTGGAAATAGTTAAAATAGTCTGACTTTTTAACTTTTTGGCTATTTTAGGCTAACTTTTCTAGTCTCGTTTGGTTTTTGTTTTTAGTAAAATAGTCTGACTTTTTGGTTATTTTAGTCTCGTTTGGTTTTTGTTTTTGGCTATTTTGATATTTGTGAGAGAAAAAATATAATGATTATGATTTAGATGTGACATTTTGTCTTATTAACTTATGTAGCTAATTTTATCTTTTATGCTTTTTTAACCAAAAAGCCAAAACTAAACCTAACTTTATTCAATTTTAGGAGCAAGTTTGGACATGATTTGGCCATAAGGGCAGGCAAGTAAGGTTGCTGCACTAGTTCTCAAATTTTGTTTAAAAATTAGCTTTCAGTTATTTTTAATCATATTCATAGTTCATAAGTAAAATTTTATCAAAATAATTAAAAAATGTTTTTGTTTTCGGCTATTTTGATTTTTGTAAGATAAAAAGTATAATAATTATAATTTAAATGTGATATTTTATTTTACTAACTTATGTAGCCAATTTTATCTTTTATACTTTTTTAACCAAAAAGCCAAAACCAAACATAACTCTATTCAATTTTAGGAGCAAGTTTGGACATGATTGGCCGCAAGGATATGCAAGTAAGGTTGCTGCACTAGTTCTCAAATTTTGTTTAAAAATTAGCTTTCAGTTATTTTTAATCATATTCGTAGTTCATAAGTAAAATTTTGTCGAAATAATTAAAAAAAATTTAAAGTAGTGAGTTATTTAAAAATAATAAATGATTGTTTGTAATCACCCTTTAAATCCTGACCCCATATCCAACTTTATTTTAATTATTCATTAATAGTATGATGTTTTTTTTTAAAATATATTTTGTCTTCATTTGGAAAGAGTTAAAATAGTCTGACTTTTTGACTTTTTAGCTATTTTATCCTGGTTTTTTCAGTCTCGTTTGATTTTTATTTTTGGCTTTTTTTTTAAATTTTTGTGAGAGAAAAAATATAATGATTATGATTTAAATATGATATTTTATCTTATTAACTTATGTAACAAATTTACCTTTTATATTTTTTTAGCTAAAAAGCCAAGAAAAATGATTTGTGGCACTAAAACTGCTGGCACTAATGGCACTAATTTCCTGTTTTGGTAACTTTGTTTTTTTTTTTTTTTTTTTACTTGATATAGAAATTAGTGCCATTAGTGCTCAAAAAATTCTAATGGCACTAATTTCCTGTTTTGGTAACTTTGTTTTTTTTTTTTTTTTTTTACCTGATATAGAAATTAGTGCCATTAGTGCTCAAAAAATTAGTGCCACAAATCACAACCGAAAAGCCAAAACCAAACCCAACTTATTCAATTTTAGGAGCAAGTGTAGACATGATTGGCCGTAAGGGTAGGCGAGTCAGGTTGCCGCACTAGTTCTCAAATTTTGTTTAAAAATTAGCTTTCAGTTATTTTTAATCTAGAGTGCAACATAGCATACAAGTAAGTAATTTTTTAAGCATTTGTAAACTCTCTGTTTATTCACTGTTCTCTAATTCTCATTCTGTGCTTATCTGATGTGTTGAAACTGATTTTTTTGTTGTTTTCACTCCACATGGGATTGGGTTCAGTTATTTTAAATCATATTCGTAGTTCATAAGTAAAATTTTATCAAAATAATTAAGAAAATTGAAGTAGTGTATTATTTAAAAATAATAGATGATCGTTGGTCAAATAAATATATGATCCCTCTTTAAATCCTGGCCCCATATCCAACTTTATTTTAATTATTCATTATTAGTATGATGTTTTTTTTTTTTTTTAATTATTTAGGTTTGGTTTAAGAAGTGGGTTGGCTTTTTGACTTTTTTGACTATTTTAGCCTGGGTTAAAAAGTTTGGATTGGGAAGGACTTTTTGACTTTTTGATTTTTTTGACTTTTTTTGTGAGACAAGAGTGTAATGATTATGGGTTGGATGTGATGTTTTATTTGTTGTGGCTAAAATAGCCTATTTTGTCTTTTATGGCTAAAATAGCCAAAAAAGCCCACAACCTATCTTCCCAAACGGAGTTAGTCTTCGTTTTGGAAGAGTTAAAATAGTTGGATTTTTTGACTATTTTAGTCTGGCTTTTTTAGCATCGTTTAGTTTTTATTTTTGACTTTTTTTATTTTTGTGAGAAAAAAAATATAATGATTATAATTTCAATGTAACATTTTATCTTATTAACTTATATAATCAATTTTATCTTTTATACTTTTTTTTTTTTTTTTTTTAACAAAAAGCCAAAACCAAATATAACTTTATTCAATTTTAGGAGCAAGTTTGGACCTGATTGGCCATAAGGGTAGGCGAGTCAGGTTGCCGCACTAGTTCTCAAATTTTGTTTAAAAATTAGCTTTCAGCTATTTTTTAATTATATTCGTAGTTCATAAGCAAAATTTTATCTAAATAATTAAAAAAAAATTGAAGTAGTGAATTATTTAAAAATAATAGATGATTATTTGTCAAATATATGAATTGTTTATATATATTATTGTTAACTATGCTAAATCCATGCATTTACCAAAGGCATTATTCCAGCAACTAAATTAACTTTTTTAGCATTTAACCAAACGCATCATTATTTTTAGTAATAATTTAAAAAAATAAATAAATAAAAACTTTAAAAAAAAAAAAAATCATTGGCAAGGTCATGTTTATGGGAAGGGATAAAATCTTATCAATTTTATAATTTAACTAATTAGTTTAAACATTTCCTTAACTTTTATTTAGTATCTCACTTTTCTCTTGAGATTTTATAATCCACCATATATAGGGATATCATATATTAGTCCGAATTTTAATTTTCTTACTCAAACAAAAAATTATGTATTTTATTATATTATTAATCCAATACTATAAACATATACCAAAACAAACGTGAGTGCCTCTTATCATTTGATAAATATAAACATTCAAAAAAAAATCAAAATAACATTATTATTGACAAAATAATTGCAACTCAAGCCACTCCATTTGTTTTGTTCATGATGGGATGAATAAATCACACCATCACTGGCTTTTTCTAAATATTAGGAATTGTTCTTAAAATTTTGGTGTTTATTTTTCATGTTTTTTAAACTAAAAATAATGAAAAATTTGAAAACATCAATTTTATTTTCTTTTTATAGGAAAACAAATTTTGAAGATCTCTTCTTTATAAAGGAGTGGTTTTAGGCAATACTCCCAAAATCAATTTTTTGAAAATAATTTGCAAAATAGTTTTTATGTCAATTTCAATTTTCTTCTATTTTTAAAATTATAAAATAGAAAACAAACTAGGGGTTTGGAAAAATGATAAAAAGTTAGTTTTTGACTTTTTATCATGCTTTTTGACTTTTTTAGAAAGTGATTTGGAAAGTTAGTAAAAAATTGCTTTTGATTTTTTTGGTTAATATTTATTTATGATGTCACATCACAATAAAATGATCAAACTATCCGACCCAATTTAGAAAATTTATATTTTCACCCATGTATAATCTTAAATAATATAAAAGATATAATTGTAATTTTATATATAGTTTTTTTTTCATCTTATCAAATAACTTTTTGTTAAAAAAGCCAATATAATTTTTCAACAATGTTAGATGGCTTAAAAAATTATGACTCGAATGACTCGAAACATCCAAAACAACGTCGTTTTAAGTGTAAAACGACGTCATTTTAACACATTCGAATTATTCGAGCCACAAAAATTCAAGTCACTAAACATTTTCCATAATTTTTATGGAACCAAGCTGCAAACCCAATTTTTTACCATGTTGCCAAATAGGCACTTAGGAGTTATTTGAGATGACCTAAATAAGTGTATTTTTTGTCTTTTTACGAAAAGATATACAGAAAAGTAAAGAGATGATGTGATGAAAAAAAAATAAAAAGTGCGTACTTATTTAGGATAGCCAAACTTGACCTTAATGTCAGTTCAAAAAAAAAAAAAAACTTGGCCTTAGGGTTGGTTTGGGGTGTCCTAAAAAAGTGTACTTTTTGTCTTTTTACGAAAAGATGTGCAGAAAAGTAGAGAGGTGATGTGATGAAAAAAAGATAAAAAGATAAAAAGATGGATTATATAGGTTATGCCAAACAAGGCCTTAATGTTTCACTTTATGCTAGAGGGTCCGTCCATCAACCAGATTTGACAAATGAAGCTTAGTGTGTCCTAATTAATCCCGATCATTTTGTTAAATATTTTCAAATTATAATTTTTTTTTTTATAAAAATCCAAAAAATTATAAAATTTATTCTAAATGAGACTTTTTAACCGTAAACTAAAATTGTCAAAAAGTTAATTCTCATAAAAAATAAAGATATAATTATACTGGATTCTTCTAAAATTTTAGATCATATTATATTATTTCATTTTCATCAAAAATTTATTAGTCATATAAATAAAAAATGATATCGTCATATTTTTTACATTGAAATGCATATTTTTCTTGGTATATCTTTGTGTCTTTAATGTAATTATGTAAAAAAAACAGAACTGCTGTATTTTTTTTTTTCAATAAGAAGACAATGTAATTTATCTTTAATTTTGAATTTCGTTAATGCGTTCAAAAAATTATATGTATTTTTATTAAACTAACTTTTATTTGGCATGTACAGTTTTTTAAATTTTCTTAATATTATCCAAAGATTACATTTGTTTGGCAGATTATGTTAGATGTGATTGTTAGTGAAGGGAATGTTACTGAAGAGATTGTTAATGCGATGATTGTTAGTAAGAGAATTAAGTAAAAGTGTGTTTATTTTAATAATAGTATGAGAGATGGTTAAATTATTTTTATATAAAATAAATAAAAATATTATTTCTATATTAAAAAATTAAAACAAAAGGGTGTTTTTTGGCCGACCAACTATTTTGTTTAAAAAAAATTTACACTAGTCCGGTCAACCAGCAGAATGCCTTGACAAATGACTGAATAAATTCAATCCGCTTACTATTTTTCTAATCTCACTCCTCTCCCAACCATACTAATCTAGCCTTTGAGAAGGATTGTGAATACAAGTACAGTGCTAGTCCAATGCCTACATAAATCAACCAAACATGAATTTATGGACCCAACAATTATTTTAATCCAATCCCATTTTCCAAGTGCCCAAACAAACGGGAACTAAAAGCATACAAAAGGTTAATAACACCCAAATGATAATGAAAAATACTAATGACAGCTAGTTATTAATCTTGATATATTGTGTAAAATATATATATATATATATTGTTAAAATGTTTAAAAATATATATAAAAAAATATCTTAAAATTATAAATGCTTTGACTTTTTTTTGCCTGTCTTATTAACAACTTTAAGACTGTCATTAACCTAACTCAATAGCAATTACTTACCGAACATAGTTATGGATATAATATATCATCTTATCTTATCAAGATTATGCAACTTTCTCGCGAAAGTGAATATATCATCTACATAATTGCCTACCGAGCACACTACCACCTGAAAAATGAAAATAAAAATAAAAATAATTATTTACAAGAAAATAAAATAAAAATCTGGTTTATTTTGTGATCGTGCGTACTTGTGTTGTGTGTGCTTCTCAATTCTCTTGCCTCCTTGGATTCTCTCCCTCTCTCTCTCATCACTGATTGCCCTTTTTTTTTTTTTCTTTTTCTTTTTTTGTTTGCTGATTCTGCACCAAAATCGATTGATGGGTATCGCCAAACCTTTGTTGTTCATTCGAAACCAAGGCTCACATATTGATATTTCCTTCTTTAACCTACTCGGGTCGATCTTCTTCTTCACTTTAGCTCACTCATCACACAAGATTTAGAGAAAACTCTCTGTTTATTCACTGTTCTCTAATTCTCATTCTGTGCTTATCTGATGTGTTGAAACTGATTTTTTGTTGTTTTCACTCCACATGGGATTGGGTTCAATCTGTACTCACCAAGATACACTTTTTTTTGAAGAACAACAGTTACAGCTTCCATGGAATCACGATTGGGTTTGATTGAACAATCGTTCAATCTTCGATACTCTCTTTACGTTCGCGAAGTGCTCGATGAATTGCCTGACAGTTTCACCATAACTGACCCTTGCATTTCAGGCCACCCAATTGTGTTCGCTTCTCGCGGATTCTTGAAAATGTTTGGTTATTCGAGTGACGAAGTGATTGGGAAGAATGGGAGGACATTTCAAGGACCCAAAACTAACCGGAGATCGGTAATGGCGATTCGAGAGGCCATAAGAGAAGAGAGGTCTATGCAGATCACTATATTGAATTATCGAAAAGATGGGACACCATTTTGGATGTTGTTTCATATGTGTCCTGTTTTTGGTAAAGAAGACGGGAGGGTGATTCATTTTGTTGGTGTTCAAGTCCCAATTCAGCGAAAACAGAGGCGGTCCGGTTGTGGGTTTGGGAGGAATGGGGTTAATTTGTGTGAAGATGGTTCGGGTTTTCGCGAGACGGTGCTTGGGTCTTGCAGGAGGGAGGTGTGCTCGGATTCTGTGGTGGAATCGAATCATGTGTTGGCTATGGATTTTGGGTTGGGTTCAGATGATAGAGGTTTGTCTTTCAGCTTCAAATTTGTGACTTGCAAAGCATGACCTCCTTTGATTGATAATCCATATTTGGTTGAACTTAGTTGTTCATGCTTCTGATCAGATCACCAATTGTTATGCAATAGCGTGTACTCTGCAGTCTATCTCACAAGTTTGTGTTTCTTGTGATTGCTTATATGAGTTGTTATCTCTTGAGGTTTGCCATTTCATAAAATTTCTTCATGGGCATATATTGACTTACTTCCTTTTGGATTGGGTGATTTGGGAAGGAAAGAAAGGAAATGCATTTCTTTTTGTTCATATCACCTGTTTGGATTAGTAAAGAGAAGAGAAATGAAGAGAAACTCATTTCTCTTATAACTTTCATTTTGAATCGCTCCAAAAGTGGAGAGATTGAGAGAAAAGAAATCAACAAATTAGGATTTTTTCATAATACCAAAGCTGCCTCTTTAGATATAGAAGAAGTGACACCTATAAAAGGTTATTTTGTTGATATAACATGAAAAGGTTTCCTTTCTTTTCTGTAATTTAACCAAACAAGGACAGAAATTATTCTCTTTTCTCTTCTTTCTCTCCTATTTATCCAAACAAGAGGGAGAGAAAACACTATCTTTTGTCTTCTTTTCTTTTCTCTCATAGGTGTCCAACCAGATGTAGATATTGCATTCATTTTATCAGTTGTGTTGCATAATTTTTTTAGTTTTATTTCCTCTATTCTTGTTTCTAGGTCAGCTAAGGTTCTTATGGACTGAATTTCTACGTACAGAGTTAGAAATTGATGAGTTCTGTGAGGCAAGTGATCTAGAAAAGGGAAAGGCTGCAACTGCCATTAACAACATCTTGTCTATGCTAACCCACTATAGCGAGTTAACGGGCAAACTAGTGTGTGGGAAGAGGTGCTGCTTAGCCGGGACGGGCCTTCTTGGTTCATCATTAATTTTATCTCTTGGTAGAATCAAACAAAGCTTTGTATTGTGAGTTGTTACAAATTCCTAGCTTTTCTTGTATTGCCTTGGTTATAATTCTGCTTTACTAAGCTTGTCAATTTATATGCTTTGTGTTTCGGCAACATATATATGTTGCCTTGCAGAACCGATCCACACTTACCTGACATGCCCATTGTGTATGCGAGTGATGCTTTCTTAAAACTGACAGGTGCTCAAGTTGTGTACCAAATTTATGCTGTTATTATCTATTTGATTCATCTCATATGGGACATTTTGTAATTAGTAGGCTACGATTATGACATATATCCAGTTTATATATGCATGGAACTGTCAACTAAACTTATTCATTCTAATGATTTTTAATTTTTCTTTTCAATAGGATATGCTAGACATGAAGTTTTGGGTCACAATTGTAGATTTTTAAGTGGTGTGGATACAGATTTCTCAACCATATTCCAGGTGGTTATTCTCCATTTTAGCACTATTTGTAATTTTTTTTTTTTATGGCTTTAATTAATGAAATCCACTGTTGTCTTGGCCTTGTGTTAACTTGTCACTATGGAACGGATAATGTGGATTTAGTTCGACTAAATGACAGAAAAAAGACGGTATGGGGATCGTATTGAATTTCAAGTTGGCTAATTGTTTTGCAGATAAAGGAAAGCATTCAAAGGGAGCAAACATGCACAGTACGTATCTTAAATTACAGGTTGATACTTACCAATGCTTCTAATTATTTCATGAAGGATCTGCTTATTGCTTTTTGGGTTTAATCTCCACTTTTTTTGGGCATTTTGTTTTCACTTCTCAGGAAGGATAAAAGTTCATTTTGGAACTTACTTCACATTTCACCAGTTCGGAGTGCTTCTGGAAAGGTAATGTTGTTTACATGTTAGCTTTCATTACTTATTCTTATTGTCTGGCAGCTGAATTTTTGTTTCCTGTCTTTATGTCTGTAAACGGGATTTTTTACAATCTCGTTGTCGCCAACTTTCTATTCCTTTTCCTTCTACTTTTTTTAAAATTAGGGATGATGGGTAAAATGTAATTTGATGTAGCAATTGTCAAAGAAGGAACTTTTTCAAATGAGGTTAAAATTCATCTCCCCCCAGTCAAAAAGAAATATATATATATATATATATATCATTGGTCCTAGTTGTTGGTAGAAAGTGTATCTCTGTGACCAATTTATCATAGACAAATAAATTTAGCTTTGGGGTATAGCCATTTACACGTGCAATATTTCTTTTTTCTTTACTTTTTTTATGAAGTCTGAGAAAAACCATGCAAACATGACAATTCAAACTTGAGTCTGAACATTTTATGTAATTGGTTGACAATGTTGGACTTGTTTGTGTGCTTGACAATTCAATCTTTTTTTCTTTTTCTTTTTTTAATCAATTTTTCCTCACATCATTGTGTCCATTCCTAGCTTTTGTTATTGCAATGCAGAGTTTTGTTGCAGTTTTGTTATCCAATTATCGAATTGGAAGTTGTATATGTTCATATATATTCGCACAATTCTGAATACATCTGAATATATGATAGAATTTTTGTTCGTGTGAATGGTTTCTACATCGGATTCTGGTAGGGTAATGTTTATGATGTGGGATATAAATGTCTATTGATATGTAATTATTTATATATACATAATTGTAATTATATATACACGTATTTGTAATTATTTATGTTAAATATGTCTTTTACTATAATCCAAGTCAATAAACTTGAAACATTTTATCTTGGCTATATTGCTTCTAGTAAATTGATTTTATGGGAGAACCTGATATGTTAGAAGAAGCTGAAAATTGAAAATCGCATCAAGGAGATTATGATAGATTAGTTGGTGTTCAGTAACATGACGATGCCTTTAATTTCTTCTATTAGGAAAAAAATTCAAGAAGTTCCTAACCCATTATACACACATGGAGAGACATAAAGTTGCAATGCTAGATAGCATGAAAGAAATCAAGGCACTGGCAAACTGATAAACTCTCTCTCTCTCTCTCTCTCTCTCTCTCTCTCTCTCTCTCTCTCTCATGTGTGTGTGTCTGTGGAGGTATTGCACAATCACTACCCTGGAAACAAGTTTCAAACCCTGCACTAAAGTTAAAAGGTGTTCCTTAGATGTGCACTAGCATAGTTGTTTGTTTGTACCGGTGTCCATGCATGCATGCAATTGTCTCCACTCTCCCATTGTAGCTCCCCCCTTGATTATTTGACTGGTTGTGGTGAAGATTGACTTTGGTATCATTTCAGTAAGTGCTGAAAAGTTACCAGAGAACTTCTATGACTATTGGGGCCGAACTCTATTTTTGTACCATTCTGTTTGTGCTCCATTAGTGATTGAAATTTCCCTTCCTGTTATATACCTCTTCATCTCCATCTAATCATCAATTCCTTGTCCTATTTGCCAACAGAAAATTGAATAGTTGTCGAAAAGTTGGAGGTTGGAACTTTGGAACCATGGGAGTGTTATGGAGTTACGTTTAACATCAATGATAAACTACTCAAAGAGATTTTTCTAGTACTCATCTTGGTAACTAACCTTATACTTGCTTTACATATAGGGGAAAAAGATTTTGTATCCAAGAGAATGACTGACCGGGTTTTGAGAGGTCACACCATTTACATCCGGATTTTGCTTAAAAATCCTAGGGGAAAAAAAAAATTAGTTTCCTAGGATGTCTGACCAAATTAACATATGGAAAACATGAAAGTTGAAAGTTGCATTGAATGTTCAGACGGTTCTTTGTTTCTATTTACAACTCGTATTTACTCTACTGTGGGTTCAGATGTACCCAATGCTTTCTGTTTTGTTTTTGTTCTTTTCCCTTACTCTATTTGGAACCCTAACTTGTTCCAAGATTCCAACAATTTCTTCTTGTTTTCTCTGATTTCCTAACAACCAAAATAGACTCGTAACATATAGCATTTGTATTTTAACTTGTAAGATCACATGAATCCCATGTAATTTGGTGAGCTTTTAATTTGTTGACCCTGTGTTTTTTAATTCTCTGCCTTTTTGGCATTTCATTACATAACTTGCACAACATTTTCCTCGTCTTTTATTGTGCCTGTGGATGCAGATAGCATATTACGTGGGGGTTCAAATAGATGAGAGTTGTAAGAACGAGGATAAACATGGGCTGAGCCCTGAGTTGAGGCAACATAGTGTTGTGGGTGCAGTAAAGGTTGCAGTACGGAGTTTGTCGATGGGTGTTGGTACCTCCAACTCATAGGGACAACTTCCAGTATATTCTTTGCTGCCGATGACAGGTTTTTCTGAATAGTGTATTTAATATTTTCAAATATTTCATTTGTAATGTCAACTAGAAGTTAGGTTGGAGGCAGAACTTATAGAAAGATTGTTATATAGCTTAGTTCTTGTTAAATTACACCCTTGTAGATAAAAATAAAAATAAAAATGTTTCAATTTGTAGAGCTGAAACTAGCTTATTCATGTGTTATAATTTATTAATTAGATTGATAATACTGTGTTGTTGCTTGGATTAAACAGACTAATTGATTGCGATGATTAAACAGACTAATCTTATATATAACATTCTGCAGAGAGTCGTAGATTGTATGGATATGAATTTTCTTGGTTCGACCAAAAAATAATATGATTTTTGACTGCTATTGTTTGTGTTGAATATTCCATCCCCACCTGAGCTGATTAATCTCCTACATAGACATGGCAAACATTCAATTTCTTGAATTTTTCAAATTTGTTGGGGTAGTGTCAATTTTCTTTTGAGTATCGCTATTTTGTTGTTTTCTCGCAACCAATGGGGCTCTTATTTCTGTATCTCGCTTTGAACTCTTTCTAATCATAGTGAAATTACATTGATTGTGAATGTAACTAGTTTTATTTTCTTTATATAATTTAACCAAATAAGATAGGAGATAAATCAATATCTTTTCTCCCTTGTGCAATCATTTCTTTTATTTTTTCTCATAGGTTCCCAAACATAGGGTTAATTCCTGTATAGCTACGGATTTAGCTTTTCCCTGCATATGTTTAGTTGCAGGGAAAAGATTGATTACACTACTCATTCGCTTGTTAACAATGTTGCTCCAAACACCTATAGGCCTCTCATGGTGCACTCACAACATGGTGTGCTCCTTCGCCAAAAGTTTATGAAACTATAGTTTATGTGAAGTCTTTTGACAACGGGCCTCAGGTGGCTCATTTTTAAGGATAAAATAAGAAAATCAACAATCCTTGGAGGGGCATAATTGTCCAATCAATCCTTTTCTCAAAATTTTCTTTCATTTTCTCTCTTTCCTTTCTTTCTTCTCTTGTTCTGGTCTTTTTTTATTCACTGACCAATTCTTCTTTCAAAAACAAGCCCATGACCATTGGGTTTCTCAATGTTACAGGGTTTCAATGTGGCCATGGTATGGATCTCCTCTTTCTCCCTCTCTCGACCCAATTATTAATATATTTTATATAATTTATTTATTTTTATTTTTGTTTGAAAAAAATAAAGAAATACACTGAATAGGGAAAATACACCAACCAAAATTTCCAATTAGAATATACTGAACAGAAATTAAATATTGTATCAACCTAACTAGAAAAGTATTATTTTTTACGTTTTATTAGGTGCTTTGGTGGTGGATTTCTTTGTTTGATAGATTGTCTATTGGAGGGGTCTACTCAAATTTGTGATTAAACTTGTAACCCGCACAATAAATAATTTAATCAACCATATATTCACATTATAAGCAATTCTATACACATTTTCTCAATAGCTAATGTATCAAAAAAATAGTAATTCCACACCACACCTTGCTTGTTTGCGGTGGTGCACCGCACCACACCACACCACACCTTGCTTATTTTAAAGCTGACCTGATAACCTAAGCAAAGCATATTTGTGGATGGAGCCATCTAGAAATTGTGCTGGTTCATGAAAAAGATGTCTATGAGTCGGGTCATGTCGGACATGATATTGTTGCCTACTGCACTGGTGACCAGACCACCAGACCAGTTCTTAATTTAAAAATATTAAAAATTTTGAAAATTTTATTAAATGTTCGATATGAATGTAAAATTTACATAGAATTTACATTGTGTGAATCTCACACTCATGTAAAATATTTAATAAAATTTTTAAAATCTCTAATATTACTCTTCTCAAACCCGCTTATTTATTTATTTATTTATTATCCAACTCAACTCGATCTGACCAAGAGATTTGCCGTGCTCTGCTCAACCCTAGCACAATCCCTAGGATGTACCACTCTGCCGCTCTATTGATGCCAGATGGCAGAATCTTAATGGGTGGTAGTAATTCACACGTGAGGTACGGTTTCAACGCAAAACTGTACTGTACCCAACTCATTTAAGCTTGGAGGCCTTTTGAAAAATGTTTCAAACTCCCTTTGACTCCCTTTCCCTCCCATCGGCCAGTTTTTTTTTTTTTTTTTAATTTTTTTTTCCTTCTCCAATCACCACCCGCCACATGTGTGTGGGGGTGGTAATTGGAGGAGGTCTCTATCAATGCTGGAGGCCTTTTTGCCACCTTACTTGGATTGGAGCCACAATACTCTAATCTCCGCCGGTCAAATGTTGAATATCTGATAACGGACGGTCAGGAATTCGGAATCAATTTCACTGTCCCAACAGACGGTCCTGATCAAGAGTTCATGGCGGTGATGATTGCACCACGAGTAATGCTAAGTATCATGAAAAAAATATTATAAAAATGAGCATGAAATATTCTCTACCGTTAGATGACACATACAAAAAAATATCACACACTAATAAAATGAGAAAAAATCTTCATGAAGGATTTCATGATATTTTTTTCATGATTCTTAATATTATTCTTGCACCACCGTTTTCATATTTTTGGATGTAGTTGCTGGGGTCCAAAAGGTGTCGGATATTGGGTATAAGATTAAGGCCTCGTTTGGGAACAGGCTATTTTAGTAACTTTTTGGCTTTTTACGAAAAGATGTGCAGAAAAGTAGAGAGGTGATGTGACTAGTTTTAGTTGACTTTTTGGCTTTTTGACTAAAATAGTCAGTCCCCAAACGAGGCCTTAACTCTTAACGAGTCCGGATCCTCTCCGTAATTCTTCTACTTGGCTCCCTACTGGGAACGGTCTAGATTGGGTCAAGGGAGATGGGCGGCTCAGATCATTTCATTAAAAAAAAAAAAAAAAATTCAAACTAATTTTTTGCTGAAGGTGTGAAAGAGGAGAGAGAGTTGAGCAATCGAAAAGAAAAAGAGGGAGAGAGATACGCAACGACAAACCACCATCGCTGTTTGTCCACCGGCAACCACTGTGTACTATTTTTCACCGGCGACCACCATCCATAGGCCATTGTTGCTATTTTATGCCTTCCCATAACTTGGAGTAATTGAAAAAAAAAAAAAAAACAAACATCAAACCCAGATTTTTGAAGTTTTGATCAAATGCCAAACAATAATTCAAATATCACAAAAATAATAAATCAAAATCTAAGAAAACAAAATTAACAGCAGCTTATTTCTTTCCCCCCTCTCTTTCTCTGTTCCACCCTCTCTCTCTCTCTCAATAAATATATATACATATATATATATATGCGAATCTATATCTATCACTCTCTTGATCTCTCTGCTTTGTAAGATATGTGAAATCAAGCAGTTGAAACTAGTTTTGGTGTATAATATGGGAAAAAATCTTGATGGGTTCTTGGTCTTTTTGCTCAATTTATTGTAATTATATATATATATATATATATACATTGGCAATGGCAACCCAGTTATGGGAAACTTTGAAAGGAATTGAAAGATCTTCTTCATGCCCTTGTTTTAGGCGATAGAGTGGCCATTAGGGTCACCGTTGAAAGTGGGTTATCGTAAACAGGGTCGCTGGTGAGATGGGTTGCCGATGAGATGGGTTGTGTGAGATGGAGGAGAAGAAGGTGAGGGCGAAGGTAATACTCTCTCTCCTCTTTCACATTTTCAGCAAAAAATTGGTTTGAATTTTTTTTTTTTTAATGAAATGATCTGAGCCGCCCATCTCCCTTGACCCAATCTGAGCCGTTCCCAGTAAGGAGCCAAGTAGGAAAATTAAGGAGAGGATCGGGACTCTAAAGTTAACAACCATGTTTGATAGCTGAATTTTTATTGTGTGAATAATAACGTTGTTTTAGAATAAAACAATATTATTTTGATACATTCGAGTCATTTGAATTATACAAATTTGAGTTGCCAAATATTTTTTAAGATTAATGCGGTTGCGCCTGCTATTGCACCCCCGGGGGTATTATATGCTGTTTCCGGTCCACGCTAGGATTCCGGGAGAGGGCGTTTGCGTCAAGATCAAAAACACAATTTTGTTTTTTGATTTTTTTTTAAGAGAAAATGCTATCTA
The DNA here is from genome assembly GCA_036172215.1 of Camellia granthamiana. NCBI lineage: Eukaryota > Viridiplantae > Streptophyta > Magnoliopsida > Ericales > Theaceae > Camellia > Camellia granthamiana. The sequence goes on from CM069904.1 coordinate 166,431,032, forward strand.
CCTTGAATTTTTGTCCCCGCAGCGAATTGCTCTGCAAGTATAGATTTAAAATTTGTTAGATAGCAGCCATATCACGAATAATTATTGACTCGTAGAATATTTTTTTAGATAATTTTTAGGATTTTTGTTTTCAGTTTTGATACAGACCCCCTCCCCCACTCACCCCCTCCACCCCCACACACACGTGGGGGTTGGTGAGTGGGGAGAAAAAAAAAAAAAAAAAAAAAAAAAACAATTTTCAGCCAATAAGAGGCAAGAGGGGGTCGTGGGGGTGCCTGCAAAAGGGGGCACAAGTCTTTTTTCTTTTGTTTTTTGGTGGAGAGTTTAGTTTGTGGGATAGGATGTGACAATTGATTGGAAAGCGATTTGGATGTAATTATCCTTCAATTCAATGAGATATATAAAACACTTTTTCTGTTTTAAATTTTCCATTTTTTGATGGATTGTATTTTGAAATGAAGTGATTTATATCTATTAGGTTTGTTAATCTAAACACAATAAAGTAAGATTCAACCTTGGAAAATACTATTTTTTATGACATTTTTAATATTAAGAAATATCTTTATAAAATTTTTGTTTTAAAGTAATAAGTTCAAAATTTTTTTACATTATTCTCTATATGTCTAGGGTCGTTTTTAGGATCTAAAAATGAAATGAATTTTTAGAAAATTTTAGAAAAGCTGCTAAAAAAAAAAAACAAATTCCAAATCCCAATTTACATTACAAGTGATCTATGAGCATAAACCATTTTGATGTCCATTCTATTACATTACAAGTGATTATTACAAAACAAGGTCTGTAGATCCCAGTTGTGAACTAGTTTCATCAAATCATCCAAACATGTCCTATCTTATGATATGCAGCAAATCTCTGTCAATCCATATTTACAGTGAGAAGGGTTTTGCCTTGCCTGGCAATGCATGTTTGGTTCACCATTTAAAATGGTATTAACATGAAACTACTGTCTGATCCAAAATCCCGATACGTATCGGCTGATATTAGCAGCTCATTTTACTTGTTGGCATTTTTTGATCTATACTTGTACTGATTTGCCCAAAAGAGGTAGTGCAAGAAATTCAATCCACTTAGCACACACATTAGCCAATAAAACCTCTCCAAGTGAAAGTGATTCAAGTTAGTACCACTACCAGAGAGCCATGGTTTGTGCTTGGAATTGCCAGTGACACTGTTAACAATTGACACAATCACAGTGCTGAGATAGTACCCCATTGCCAGAGAAGCCCAGGAAAGAGAAGTCGCGAGCGATCGCATACTAATTGGCGCCTCAGTGAAGAAGAATTCCATCAATCCAGCCAATGTGAAGAGATCGGCTGAGCCCAAAAACAAGTACTGGAAAGCAATCCAGAAAAATGAGATGGGTAACGGATTGTTGGGAAAATCGATGAGTCCTGAGTTAGAAGCAACTCGCTTACGTTTAATTTCAACTAGAGCCGCCACTGCCATTGCTATAATCGACAAGACTAACCCAAATCCGATTCTTTGGAGATGAGAAATACCCATTTCTGATTTGGTCACTTTTCGCGCGAATGGGATGATGAAGTGGTCATAGAGCGGTGCAAGGACAATGATGAAGAGGACAGGGAAAATTGGGAGGGAGGCCGGGGGGACTTTTAGGGAGCCGAGTTTGGTGTCCATTGTGGCAGCTTGTTGGACCGAAAAAGTGGAGAGTTGGGCTAGGCAACAGTTCAGCATGATTGTGCAGGCGAAAATCGGGAGGACTTTTAGGACAATTTTCACTTCTTCGACTTCTTGTGTTGAGCAATGTAGTGATTTGTGGACTGGTCTGTCAGCCACTGCTCTGTTGAGGAATTTGAGGCTTTTTGATGGGGTTTCAATGGGTTCTATGGCTTTGGTGATTGATTGTTGCTCTTCTTCTTTGGTGATTGCGGGTGGAGATGGGCTTGTCGCCATGCTCGCGATAGCATTGCTCGAAGTTCTGCTCATGCAGGAGTTTAGTGTGGAAGCTAGAAGAACCTGTGAAATTTCACAGAAAAGCAGTATCAGATATGCTTTAGTCAGGAAGCTGAAACTACAAACTTCTTGCTGAAATTAGATAAAGTTTGTGAAATTTGGCGAGGAATTGAGAGAATAGTCAATTGGTAAATCTCTACACAAGCAGAAAACATAGTTACACATAATCAATTCACAACAAAATACTCATATGCTCACATAGATGTGAGTTTCACAAAAAAAACCATATATGGGTGTTGGTCCCTACAATTAGGGGTGCTCAAAAAAGTCGTTAACCCGAGAACTTGGGCCAACCCAAATCAACTTGTGTCCATTTGATAAATAAAAATTGACTTGTCAGTTAACCAAAGTTTTAAAATTTGCCAATCTGTTTACAAATAGACTCAAGTTATCCATATGAATACACAAATTACCTTGAACTTGGCCACACATAATATTTTTCAACTCTAATACCATTAATCAAATGACACCCCACCCTTCATTTTCATTGCATTTTTTTCTTCTTCTAATTTGATTTATGAAAAATGATTTGAACATCTTAATCACATTTGTAATTTAGAATAAATAATGGAGTTATATATTCACTTATGTTTTTGCTCATTCTGTATTTCTATAACACTCAACACGTTCAAACTGCTGATTTAAAACCATTAAAATTATTTAACCAACTACTCGTTTTCTTAGGATGTGGACAAATTGACAATGAGTTGAAAATTCTCAATCTAATGGTTCAGTTGATATTTTCCCTCAAAATCGACTCAAAGCAATCCGTGTACACCTCTAACAAGAATAATGCAAAGTTGGTTAGAAGCCAATAATGAAGTAATAAAAGAAAAGGGAGTCGCATATTGTTACCTTGCATATGGTTGTAAGTGGACTTCCACTAGGCACTTTGTTTCTGTAAAAACAAGACCCAGCAAGAAAAACAGGCACAGACAACAGTATTGCCAAAGTTGATAACCCAAAGCCCCATTGCCAACCCTTGTTGTCTTCAATCCACACCACTAATGTCACGGCAATTAAGCCGCCACAAGACAGAGAGAAGACGAAGTAGTTGAAGAATGTCGATCTCTGCTTCCTCCCCTGAGGCGTGCTCTCGTCGAATTGCTCTGCTCCGTGTGATGGTAACGAGCCTTTTATGCCTCCAACGCCGAGCGCCACCAAGTATAAGCCCGTGAATAGCATTGCTGCTTTGCCACCGCTGACTTCCTGGCATAGGGGGGTGGTGGTGGGGTTGGTGGCGGCGACTGTAGGGCATGGTGGTGGTTTTAGGGAGGGAGAGTGAGCTTGCACTGTCAGTACGATCAAGCCCTGTTCAAACCATCCAAAAATTGGTTAAAAACATTGAATTCACATCAGTTTTAGGCTGTGTTTGAATTTTTGAATTTGAGGATAGATTTGAGTATGAAAATTAAAAAGGCTAGTGAGGTAGAAATTATATATTATTACTTAAATAAATTCAATACCTGAATAATAAAAAAATGAGGAAGTGGTTCAATTTCTCACCCCAAAAAATAAAATAAAAAAAATATAAAAAATCTAATAGAGATTGTAAGTAGTTGATTTCAAGTTAACACAATCTAAACTTTTTAATTATGGTTTGATAGCTAAGATTTCTGAATTCAGTGGAGTTGGAATCCAAAATTTAGCCAATTCAAATTTGTTAAAAAGGCTAAACTTAGAAGGGTAATTATTGTCTAGGGTTAGAACCTACAGATATTAGATATTATAATATCTCTACGGAAGATCCTTTTTTCGATATCAAAAAAGAAAAAGAAGGGTAATTTTTTTGCATATTCGAGAGGGGTATTACTATAGTACTGTCTCCATGAGTGATTTTTAGATAATTACGTCTATCATATTTATGTCAATATTTAATTATAATATAAGAAATGATAATTTATTATTGGTGAATGATACCAGGCATGGTTATTATTATTATCCAATAATATTTGTAATTATTTGTGAAATTTATTATTTAGTACATACTAAAATCATAATTTTGACTCGTTCCAAAACATAGACTCACTTATATTATCATATTTCTGTGATTCTTTCAATTTTATCATCATAAGTTTTCAATCAAAAGAGTCAAAGCTTCCGGATTCATCACGGGACTGGCTTGGTAATCCTTCACCTTTTTTTTTTTTTTTTTTTTTTTTAATTGATAGGTTAGAAAGCAACAGATCAGACGGTTAGAATACTCCAATCAAGAAAAGCTTCGTCATGTCACCAGACTCTTCCAAAAAATTGGGTCCCTTTGTGGATGACTATTTTAGACAGTGTTGGATTTGGAATGTCACTATATAAGACCAACCAATGAAATGTCACTGTAGATCAGAGATTTTGGATCTCAAATGGAATTTAGTGAAGGGCTCTCCAATTGAATTAACCCATTATTAACATATAACCAACGGCCTAATTTGATTTATCAGAACTCTTACATCTCATTAAGAGATCAGTGATTTAAATATTTTCTGTGTAAGAGATCAGTTATTTATATGGGTCTTATTTCCCGGGTCTTTCTCTCATACTTTATAAGCATGTTTGTTTTGAGGGATAAAGGGGTGGGATTAGACTATTAGCCCCACCGGACTAATAGTCCATTGTTTGTTTGAAAAATTTTGCTCTGGACTAATAGTTCCCCCGGACTATTAGTCCCACAAATATGGGACTATCCTACCCCATGGGAGGGGGTGTGGGATAGAAACCATAGGATTGGTATCCCATGGGATTATTTTGTGAAATGTCCATTTTACCCTCAATGCTATTACTTAGTAAACAATTAAAAAAGGGTAAAATAGTCTTTTGAACATTTATAAATTATTTTTTTAGTGTTGTTAATTTAAAACTATATATTAAATAAAAAATTATAAATTATAAATTATAAATTTAATTTAATTAAAAATAATAAATTATAAATTATGACCTTATAAATTAAATTTTTTTAGTGTTGTTAAAAAATTAAATTTACATATTAAATAATTTTTTTTTTAGTATTGTTAATTTAAAATTATATATTAAATAAAAAATATAAATTATAAATTAAATTTATTTAAAAATAATAATTTATAAATTATGGCCTTATAAATTAAATTTTTTTAGTGTTGCTGAAAATTTAATTTATATATTAAATAAAATTATTTTTTTATTGTCATTATTTAAAATTATATATTAAATAAAAATATAAATTATAAATTATAAATTTAATTTAATTGAAAATAATAAATTAAAAATTGTGGCCTTATAAATTAAACTTTTTTAGTGTTGTTAAATTATAAATTATAGATTATAAGGGTAAAATAGTCTTTTGAACATTTATCCTTATCTAGTCCGTCTAACCAAACATTGGATTTACTAAAAATAGTCCAATCCAGACATCTAATCCCATGACTAAACAAACATAGGATACAAATCCAATCCAACTAAATAGTCCCGGGACAATGTATCCCGGGACTAACAGTCCGATGGATTACAATTCTTCCTTATCCAGTCCGTCCAAACAAACACACCCTAAGAGTTTCTTTGTATTGATTATATATTATATTTGATTTTTATTATTATGATTGTAATGTATTGAATTTTATTATAATATATTATATGAATCAAAGAAAAAAAATTAAAAAAAAAACAAAAAAAACTATGGACATGCATTCAAGAAAATGTTTAAGAAATTGAGGTCAACTATGTCTAAGAAATTGGAGTCTACATAGATATCTAAGAAAAATCATGATAACATATGTCTAAAGAAAAGAAAAATGTTTTGTGGCCCTAAAAACTGTGGCCCTAATGGCCCCAATTTCCTATTTGGGTAAGTTTTTTTTTTTTTTCTTTTTTCTTTTTACCTGATATGGAAATTAGGGCCATTAGGGCCACTAATTTTTGAGCTACCAACCAAAGCCCTAAAGAAAATTCATGATAACTATATGCCTAAGAAATTGGGTTCTGCGCAGATGGGTTGATTTTGTTTTATTTGAATTTTGAACATAGAAATTTAAAAAAAAAAGAAATAAGAAATAAGAAAAGGCATTTGTCAATGAAATTTTTTAAAATTAAAAAATCTCGTTATTTTTTCTCCACAAACTTTTGCACAAATTCGAAATTCAAACACAACATTAGTGATGAAAGCACTGGGAATCCAAACTTGATTTAAATACTTAACGAGTCAATTTTATATAAGGTTTTAATGAATCCAAATATCTTATTCTTTATTATATATTTACTAAATTATTTAAGTTTGACTTAAAAAATAAACAAGTTTTAAAATATGTTTAAATTTAACTTGTTTACACAATGACTTAATCTCAAATGAGCTTTTAAACGAGTTGAATTCAAATAATTTAGTTCATTTTACAACATTACTATCAACTTATAAAAATTTTAAAATATAAAATTTCAAAAATATAAATACAAAATCAAAATGCGAGTCAGATAAGTTTTGAGACAGAAAATTCCATTCGGTTGAGACCCACTAGACACATATGGTTTTTATGCCATTGGTATTAGACAACACAGATTACACAATCGAAGACTAACTGACATGGTAGATAGCAAGCTCACACATGGTGTGAAACAGACTGATCTGCTACAGCGTGGGCTTGGGACATCTGGCATGGTGATGAATCATACTCCCATTGGTTGACGTTTGAGGCCTTATTAAAAAGACCCCCAAAAAACAAAACATTAATGCAAACAAACAAAAACTCATATGTCTGGTCAGCCTTTCAGCAGAAATTCAGAAAATGAAGGTTGTGTTTGGCTGGGCTTGACATGGTTTGTTAGGGTAACAGATAAGTTGATTGTGTCTGCTCAAACCAAAAAAGATAAGTTGATTGTGTTGAATGAGGGGGGACCCAAAAGAGCCCCATGAACTATTACTAAAATGATGTGAAAAGAGCCCCTTGGGGTAAAAAACTATTTCATGTGTTTATAGTTGGTCCCATTACCCATATTTTTAAAAAAGAAAAAGAAAAAGAAGTGAGTCCATATATAGGTGATATTTATTATATAAATACAAATACAACTATATACCTAGGAGCGAAATATATCAAGTCAGAAGTTCAAGAAAATTAATCACCTTACTTGTTTTCACTTTTCAAAAAATACTTTCAGAAAATTTTACTTTTTTATTTTTCGTATTTTTTTGTTTTTACTAAATTTTTTTAATATTTTAAGCAATTTTTTTACTTTTTAGACACACCTAACATAAATACATCTAAAAAGTAAAAAAATTGTAAAAAAAATCTTTTAAAAATTCACTAAATACCAAAAATACAAAAAAAAATAAAAGAATTCAGTACATTTTTTGTATTTATTAATTTTTTAAAATATTTTTTCACAAATTTTTTACTTTTTAGATACGTCTAAGTAAGGTGCATCTAAAAAAGTAAAAAAATTGTTTAAAATTTAAAAAATATTCACTAAAAACAAAAAAATACGAAAATCAAAAAAGTCAGTTTTCAAAAAATTTAATCCAGAAAACTCAAACCAAATACACTGAATGGTATTGAACAAGATTTTAAAATTTCATTTTAATGCAAGAGAATATTTCTATGGCCAAAAAGTGAAATAGAGAGTTAGAATTTTTTTTCTTCAAAGGAAAATAGTGAAATGATTTTTGAAGTGCTAGCTCAAAATTGGTTGATGCATTAACTAATATTAATTGCACTTATTCCCCATTAAAAAAAATTATATATTCTATAAATTGTTGCATCATCTTCTATATCTATATTATTATTAAATGAGGGTTGAACTTTTTCATGTCTTCTCCTCATGTCATGTGGCTTGATAGATTTTTTTATCTTAAAATAAAAAGTTGTACAAAGGGGTGGTGCACAGAGTTTGAACATAAGATTTTAGGTTTTATTAAAAATACTCTTACCAATTAAATAATATACATATTATAATATTAATTTTTTTTATTATTTATATTTATTCTTATTTATTTGAATTACACACATATCATATATGCCTCATGAAGTTAACATGCTGATCAAAATTTAGAATGTCAAAGTATACTCCCTTATTAATTTTAAGTTCAAAAATTAATTGATCTATTAAGCCGCCTACCAAAATAAAAAATCCCAATCAGAGCCCAACTTGTTCATTCATCTAGGTACTTGATTACTTTCAGCCTAAAGTTTTTGTTGTGATTCCACTTCCATGTATTTTTCATGCAAATATTAAAGGGTAGCCTTCCTCAAAAGCGAAAAAGTGTATGCAACTGGCTTCAAAAAGTGGAAATGCCAATGCATCAAAACCTGAAGCTAATCATACCCATCGAGAAAATCAAAGTGTGAATATTAGGTCCGTTTGGTAGAGTTTATAAGTTGTTTATTTTAATTTTTAGTTTAATTTAAGTTAAAATATTGTGTTTAGTGTAGTTTAAGTTAACCAGCTTATAACTGAAATTAAGCTATTTCTCAGCTTATCTCAAAAGCTGGTTAGGGAGTGCTTAAATTTTCGACTTAAGCGTGTAGTTGGTGTGAGGGGGGCTAAAATTACTTAAATGCCCTCGTCAATACCCAAATTTTAATAGTAATATTAATTAAAAAAGAAAAAAATTGTATATTTATGAAGAAAAAGAAAAAAATCAATATTAATTAAAAAATAAATATTAATTGGTATTAATTATTAATAAATTCATATTGTATATTTTTATATTAATTAAAAAATAAAAAATTGTATATTTTTGAAGAAAAAGAAAAAAATCAATATTAATTAAAAAATAAATATTAATTAGTATTAATTATTAATAAATTCATATTTAATATTTTTATATTAATTAAAAAATAAAAAATTGTATATTTCTGAAGAAAAAGAAAAAAATCAATATTAATTGGTATTAATTATTAATAAATTAATATTGTATACTTTTGTTATGAATTAATTATTGATTGATACTAATTAATAACAATTGTTGATTATTAATATTAATTGATACTAATAAAAATTAATTATTAATATTAATTTATACTAATTAATAATTTTAGTATTAATTGAAACTAATTAAGCCATTAATTAATTTTAGTATTAATTGATACTAATTAAGCAATTAATTGATACTAATTAATTTATAATGAAAAAAATTGTAACAATAATACTTCCATTACATTTTTATCAAATGTATCAATTTTTATACTAATTGATACTAATTAATAATTATTATATTAACTTTTATTAATGAAATAATTTTTTTAAAATTAAAACTGAAAAAAATGACAAAATAATCATTTTTATATCATATAAGGGCAAAAAGGACAATTATACAGTAAAAAGTTATTTTACAGCTTATTAACCAAACACTACTCTACTGCTTAAATTCATAATCTCACAGCTGCACCAAACAGATTAACAGCTTATGTTCACAACTATAAGCCATAATCTGTTAAGCTATAATCTATAATCATTTTTCCACAGCGCTAACAAACGGGGCCATTATAGTTAAGTTGGGCTATTATACAATATTGAGTATACAATTTTTTCATTTTGCTCCCCCAATTATTGTAAATCAATTATATGATGATGTTAATGGGGGTGTTGTACCCTAAACCCGCGTACTCGTAATCCTTTCAAAAAAAAAAAAAAAAAAATCCAAATACCTAAATTTGTCAAAAATAGAATAGCTAAACTTTACTTTTGGAAATACACCCAAAAAAGTCGATTTTTTGACTTTTTAATTTTTTTAGCCAAAAAAATCAGTTTTTTTTTATCCAAAACAACCTAACTTTTTGTCAACAAAGTCAAAAAGTCAGTTTTTTACCAACTTCTCAAAACACTACTAAGTTACTGTTTGTCAGGTTGATTTGGAGTAGGTTGTGACTAAAAAAAACATAAAAAAGATAAAATAAATTAAATAAATTAATAATATAAAATATCATATTCAAATTATAATTATTCAATTTTTTTTTTCATAAAGAAAAAAAAAAACCAAAAATATCTTCTCAAGTGGAGCTAAAAACCAAAAAGACAGTAAAAACGTTCTTCCCAAACCAACCCTAAACTAACACTAGCCACCGGTCGTCCGCCACCACTACCCACACTATTTTCACAACGATCAGTACTATCATTTTGAGGGTCGCAACCAAGCATAAGAAAACAATTTTGCGGATCAAAAACATTATCTAAAATTGTTTCCCGCAAAAAATATTTTCCTGAGACAAACAGAGCAAGTTAAAATGGAAACTGAGAGAGGAGTAAAACTGGAAAATTACCAGAAATTCTACCACTGCACATATCAGGTAGATAAGATAAGTAGTGAAGAAAGCATCCGATAAGAAACCGCCAAGGAGGGCAAGAAGGAAGGCAGTCCCCATGAAATTTGTCACAGAATTGGCCGATTTCGATGGCGAAAAATGCATATACTCGGACATGTATAGCACCAAATTGCTTGCATTTGCCAGAAATGCCAAGTTCTCCAATACCTCCACAACTACATGTACACGAATCATAAAATTGATCAATTATATGTATGTGTAGAATGACAAAAAAAAGATTCATACAAATATATATAAATCATACCCACCTTGGATTTTTCTTAGAAAAACAAGAATTATCAAGATTTTGAAGAATTTGACTTACCCAAAACAAAGTAGGCGGCGAAAAAACCGCCATGGCGGCCTCTAAGTGCAGGTTTGTTCCTCCAGTCTACATATCCTTCCCATGTATTGAGTTGTTGTTCTACTTCCTGAAGAAGAAGAAGCAAAGAAGGGTAAGAGAGAAAACAAATATATGTGTTTGTTTTGAAGGAAATAAGAAGAGAGCGACAGAAAGGAATAGAAAAAGGAGAAAGATGAGGAACCCACCATTTTCTATCCTTTTTACTCTACTTGAGAAAGTTGAGATATGGGATCTCTCTGGAATTGGGAAGACTTTGATATGATCCAAACAAGCGCGATCAATGGTGGGTGATTTAAAGAGAGAGAGAGAGAGAGAGAGTATAAACAACTTTGAAGAGAATTGGTTTAGGCCCTTAGAAAATGACTTCAATGCTTTCAGACTCTTTAGACAAGTACTCAAAATAAATAGTTTTTATATAATTTTCATATCTAACATTGTTTGTTTCTTTAGGCACTCAAATACTACCTTTCGAGGGGGGAAAGAGAGGTGAGTAGGATAGTTATCTGGTTTCATAGAGGAAGGAAAATATCCCCAAAAGATGGGGGAGAAAGGAACCTGAAGCATCAAATCCTCCTATCAAATTACTAAGAAAAAAAGAAGAAGAGAAATTAGGGTATCATGCCCTTGTTTCACCTTAAACATTGCAATAAATATAGGGGTCTTGAGGCCACCACCATCAATAGTATAGAGTAAGTTTAAGTATAAAAGGATTAAACACAAATATGTTTCATAAAAGGTGATAAGGAGTGAGGTTTACACGATGTGAGTGAGATTCATCCTTTGCAAAATATATATATTTATTCTGTATTTGATCATTTGTATTCTTAATATTACTGTAATATATATTCATTGGTGTCCATATCAATGTAAACGTTACTATATATGAATTTAATATGAATAATAATGATCTTTCTAAGTAAATTTTTGAGTAATTTTACGTCTAATGATATGTTGTATGACAAAGTTTTTTTTTAGTCTCATGTGTCTATGGATTTACACAACAAATAATATATATTTGTATATACATAATTCATAATATTTTAAAAAAATAATAGAATTAATCACTATTTTTTAAATATAATAAATTTATATATACATGTTATATTATTATGTATATTTATATATGAGATAAAATATTGATAAAATTCATTCAGATGTATAACGGTAGCCCTTTTTTTGGGTAAGTAATGGAGTCTTAATGTATTTAATCCTAAAAACCACGCGTTGCAACAGGATCCCTTAAAATTGGCTTTGCCTTGTCACGTGGGGATCCATTAAAGTAGTTGATGATGAAATTGAACAAAATGTGCTTATTTGCATTTCTGGTCCCTCGATTGACTTAATTTTTTTAGAAACCCTAATTTAGAATCATGTAATGTAAATTAAAGATCACAAGTTGGAATCCAAATTGTATGAAAGTGTAATATTGTTCTCTATTTGGACTGAAAAGGAAGAATATTGATATAGAAATAAAAATTTTAATAAAATTTATATTGACATAGCTTTTCTCTCTGATCGGATCGTTTAATTAAGATTTAAGATTTCAAGATTATATTATTAAAAAGGACTAAAGTGGGTCCCATTAATTTAATTAGATAATTCCATCCAAACAAAAAGATGTGGTATTTTAGGATTCTTTGTTACAATGTGGGTGTTTGGGAAGTGAGTTTTTATGTAGATTTTATTAGATGTAGGTTTTTATGAGATAAAAAAATTTTAGTGTTTGGGAAGATAGTTGGGTTTTTATGTGATTGGATGTGATGTTTGTGAGAGAAAAAGTGAAATGATTATGGGGTTTGATGTGATATTTTGTTTGGATGTGTTTTTTTTTGGTTTTGTAAAACTTTTGTCTTTTAGTGAAAAAAATAAGAAAAAAATTTGGAAAGTTACTTCCCAAACACCACCGACATATAAGAGTTTTAGATATTAAAATTTTTGATTTCAAAAGGCCAATTACAGTTGTTCTGTGAGTCATTACGAAACGCTCCCAACAAAAAAGAAATCCTGTAGTGACAACTTTGAAAATGTTGCTAGTAAATGCCCTTTTATAAAAAAAAACACAATTTCATGTTAACAGGTTTGCTTTTTAGACTAAAATTTTAGTTCCAAAAGATAGTGTCATTATTTTTTAAAGGAAGATACTGTCATTATTAAGGCCAAGTTTGACGTATTGTAAAAAAGTCAAAAGTCAAAAAGTTACTCAAAAAGTTTAAAAGTTAACATTATTCATCGAAAGTCAACAATTACGGCTGCACAACTCCCAATCCTAATTTTTCCCTACAAATCAATTTTTACAATTTTTTATTACATATTTTTTCATAAAAAGTCAAAAAGTTAACCCAAACATCCATATTTTCTTCCTCAATTTTTTAGTCCAAAAAGACAAAAAGTGCACTTATTTAGGACACCCCAAACAACCCCTAAATGTCCAATTTTAGTGTAAAAAATAAGACAATGAGAATTTTGACAATTAAGATATTTCATCACAAAAAAGTAATTGTCACCAGTTACGGAGCCAGGAAGTTAAATTAAAAGGGACACTTATTAATTACAATATCGAAAATTTTTACAAAAATATTTTACGCAAGTTTTTACAATTGATTTCGAGAAATATCAAAAACTAATATTATTTATAACTAGTGTGAAAAATTTAGAAATCCCCTAAATATTGATTAGTAATTATGTATCAATTTTAAGTATTAAATAACAATATCAATCAAACAATCAAGACAAATCGACACAATAATTTTACGTGAAAAAATCACAATTGGAGTGCCTCCAATTGTGATAAAAAAAAAAAAAAATCACGGCATAAGCCACAAAACAATCCACTAAAAAACCATAAAGGAATTATACAGGTATACTCTTAATTACCTAGCGAATCCATGCCCGAATTGAACCAACCTGTCACGACCCAAACCCGGCCCTATGGGTTTAGCACCGTAACTGGCCAGTAATCCGAGATTACCGAAGGCCTGCGGAACAGTAATACAGTAAAACAGAGTACAGGGCCTGGCGGAAGCCAATACAGTAAATAACTAGTGTCCATTGAGCTGTGAAAATCTGTATGCCCAAAAACATTTTTCATGCATTCATTCAGTTCAAACAGTACAGTCTATATACAATCATATACATCATTCAGTACGCGAATCAAATCCCTCGATAACAGTACAGTAAACAGTAAACAGTTTATACAATTATACAAAACAGTCAAGAGACAGGTGAGGGACACAAAAACACCCCAAGCCATAGCATGGCGTCTCGGAACCTCGCAGTGAGGCACATAGGCAGGCTTGACAAAACTGGGGGACTAACCCACGCTCCTAGCTCCGGTCTGGCTGCTGAGAACCTACATATATATATAAACAGTGAGCTAAAGCCCAGTGAATAACAATAGGTGTAAAGAGGTTATGAATGAATGTCCTTACAGTAATGAAATCAATTCATTATACAGTATTTCAATCTTTCGGTATTTTAATCAATCAGCACTTCAATCAATCAATCATATGTGGTACATCCATTAGCCTATAAACAGTAGGTCCAGAAGGACCGGGTCTTAACAGACCCAACAGTAGTGATGGCCATCATTCAATAAACAGTATGGTTCCACAAGGAAACCGACAGAGCTCTGTAACAGTCAATAACAGTAGGTGCTAAGGATGCCACAGTACAGTTCAGAAATAAAGGACATACATTCATTCAATAAACAATATCAGTTCATTAAACAGTTCAGTTCAGTATTCAAAAGATAACCATTTTGAACATATCTTTACACAATCTGTTACTCACAGAGATTGGGCTAATAGCAGCTAGAGCGCGTCCCCGAAAGCCAACCCTAAACAGTCAATAAATAGAACACACACTAAGTTTCACAGTCGGGAAGGATGATAATTAAATCCCTAAATTTCCTCGGTGTGGTTCTATGTCCAAATCCTCATTAAGATGCCTTAAACTAGGCCTAAGAATGCCTAGGATGAGATGAGGATGCAAAAATACACTTGGAAGGCATTTTTCAAAAGTTGCTGAAAATAGGAGCCTCGCTCGAGCGAACCTTCCTTCGCTCGAGCGAGCTTCCAAAATCAAAGGCTTCGCTCGAGCGAGAAATCCTTCGCTCGAGCGACCTGCATGAACAGTAAAAGTACTGGTTGCTGGATTTTTACGCGCGATACCACGCTCGATGCTCGCTCGAGCGGAGCCCTGAATAAAGGTGCTCGCTCGAGCGAGGAATCCTTCGCTCGAGCGAGGAAGTAAAATCTAGAATTTCCAGATTTGTCTTCCAAGTTCGAACCAAGCATCCTACCATCCAAAACTCAACCTCTTGGCCCCAAATTCTGGAAAAACATTTCAAACTCATAGTACAACAAGTTTTAAAGCTCAATTTATGAATTCAAGCCCCAAAGGTTGGTCAATTAAATCCAACATTCAAACCCATTTCATGAACAATCTTTAAACATGTAATGCATGAACTTCAAACTAAAACCAATGTTCAAATCTTGCTCTATCGAGCTCCAATCTTTGAAAACAACTTAAAAACATGGACTATGATAAAAACATGGACATGCATGTATCATTCTCAAGAATTTAACTTCAAAATACACCAAAATGGCCATGCATACATGATATATGCTCCAAATCAACATTATAGAACTAATTCATGGTTCAACTCTCAAATTTGGCATGAATCATGCAAGAATCAACCTTAAATACACAATCAAAGAGATGGATTCCTACCTTAAGTCTTGTATGCAAGAAGAACAAGTTCAATTATGCCAATTTACACTTCAATTCCAAGCAATTTCCAAGTAATTCTTCAAGGTGAGTTCAATTCTCCATTGCCTCTCACTCTCTCTAAGTTTGGTCGGTTAGGAGTGAGGGAAATGGCTGATGAAGATGATTCAATTAAGTGTTAATAAGGCTCAAATCAATATAGGTTAAGGGGTCCACTAAGAATGGCAAAATGGTAATTACGTCAAACTCTTTAATTAACTCATTTTAATCTAATTTAATCATTCCTAATCAATTTTTCAGATAAATATACCATTAAATCACAAATATTCTCCTGATTACAAAACACTAAACGATTCCTAAATCGGCCGCCGATAAGGCCTTCAATTAGCAGTTTAAACATATAAATTCTAACAGATAAGCAATCAATCAACAGATGCAACATGCAATGCAACATATAAACTCATTCAAATTCAGTTTCGATTTCAATCAGTCTATTCAGTACCTCAGTTAATTCAATTATCAGTCATTATCAATTCAGTTTAGCGGTAATCAGTAGATAATTCAGTAGTTTAACGGTAATTAAACGAGGGTTGTTACAGTCTCCCCTCCTTATAAGGAGTTTAGTCCTCTAAACTCGAGTTACCTTCAGTTTGGAAGAAAACAGGGTTCAGTGGAAACAGTTCTGGGTATCTTTTAGTCATGTCATCTTCCCTTTCCCAAGTGGCATACACACCACCATGGTTCTGCCAGTCAACTTTCACTAGCGGGATCTCTTTGTTTCTCAGTTTCTTGATCCGTCTGTTTACAATCTGTATAGGCCGTTCCTCGTAAGTGTAGTCATCACTCAACACTATTCGAGTAGGCTCAATCACATGGAAAGGATCCCGGAGATAATCTCTCAACATCGAAATGTGGAAGACGTTATGCATATGCTCCATTTCAGGAGGAAGTGCAACTTGATACGCCACCGGATTGATTTTCTCAACAATCTCATAAGGTCCAACGTATCTCGGTGCTAACTTGCCTTTGACTCCGAAACGAGTCTGGCCTTTCATTGGTGTCACTTTCACAAAAACGTGATCACCCACTTCATACTCTCGGTCTCGTCTTCTAACATCTGCATAACTCTTCTGTCTACTCTGTGCAGTTTTCAATCTTTGCTGTATCAGTTTCACCTTTTCAGTTGTTTCATACACAATCTCGGGCCCAAGCAACGGCCCATCTCCAACTTCTGCCCAGCAGATTGGAGATCTACACTTTCTGCCATACAATGCCTCGAAAGGCGCCATACCAATACTTGAATGGTAGCTGTTGTTGTAGGCGAATTCAGCCAATGGGAAATGACTTTCCCAGTTTCCTTGGAAGTCGAGGACACACATTCTCAGTAGATCCTCTAGAGTCTGGATGGTCCTTTCTGACTGTCCATCTGTCTGAGGATGATAGGCACTACTCAGCCTCAATTCAGTACCCAATGCAGTCTGTAGGCTTTGCCAGAACCTCGATGTAAACTTCGAATCCCTGTCAGAAACAATAGATACAGGCACTCCATGCAATCTCACAATTTCATCAATATAGATAACAGCCAATTTGTCCGTATTATAAATTGTCTTGACAGGTAAGAAGTGAGCAGATTTAGTCAATCTATCAACAATAACCCAAATAGAGTCCATACCTTTTCTGGAGCGGGGTAATCCAACGATAAAATCCATCGTGATATGCTCCAATTTCCATTCTGGTATGGGTAAGGGCTGTAATAATCCAGCAGGTCGTTGATGTTCAGCTTTGACTTGTTGGCAATGAAGACATTTGGACACAAAGTCAGCAATTTCTTTCTTCATTCCCGGCCACCAGAAATTCAACTTCAAATCTTGATACATTTTCGTATTCCCTGGGTGGATAGAAAATTTTGAATTGTGGCCCTCTTGCAGAATTCTTCTTTTCAGTTCAGTGTCATTCGGTACACACAGTCTTTCTTGAAATTTCAGTACATTGTTCTCAAATTTGTATCCCGGTCTCGGTTTAGACTCTCTTTCTTCGATGATCTTTTTCAAGTAATCATCCAATTGCTGTTTCTCCTTAATTTCTTCAATCAATGCTGGTTGAGCAGAAATAGCAGCTAAGGTTCCACCTTGTTCCTTCAAAACAATTTCAATTTCAGACTTTTCAAGATCACAAAGCAACTCTTTCTGTCCAGTCAGCAAACAGGCTAAGTTCCCAATCGATTTTCGGCTCAAAGTATCGGCAACGGTGTTGGCTTTTCCCGGATGGTACAAAATCTGTAGGTCATAATCTTTTATCAGTTCAAGCCATCTCCGCTGTCTCATATTCAGTTCTTTCTGAGTGAAAAAGTACTTCAGGCTCTTGTGGTCAGTATACACTTCACATGTCGCCCCATACAAATAGTGACGCCAGATTTTCAATGCAAATACCACTGCAGCAAGTTCTAAGTCATGGGTCGGGTAGTTCTTTTCATGTGGTCTCAACTGTCGGGAAGCATAAGCAATAACTCTCCCATTCTGCATTAAAACACACCCCAAACCCTTATGAGAAGCATCACTAAATACAGTATAACCATCCGTACCTGAAGGTAGAGTCAGAATTGGTGCAGTCACAAGTCTAGTTTTCAACTCCTGAAATGCTGATTCCCGTTGATCAGTCCAGTCAAATGATATCCCTTTCTGTGTCAACTGAGTCAGAGGTAAGGCAATTTTGGAGAAGTCTTTGACAAATCTTCTGTAATATCCAGCCAATCCCAAAAAGCTTCGGACTTCGGTCACGTTGGTTGGTCTAGGCCAGTTCACTACAGCTTCAATTTTCTGCGGATCAACAGAAATTCCATCTTTGCTAACAACATGCCCCAAAAACATAACATGATCAAGCCAAAATTCACATTTAGACAGTTTACCATACAGTTTCTGTTCTCTTAAGGTTTGCAGGGCAAGTCTTAGATGGTGTTCATGTTCTTCTACAGTCTTAGAATAGATCAATATGTCATCAATGAATACCACAATAAAATCATCAAGGTATGGTTTAAAAATTCTGTTCATGAGGTCCATAAATGCAGCTGGGGCATTCGTGACTCCGAACGGCATAACTAAAAATTCATAATGACCATACCTCGTTCTAAAAGCAGTTTTGTCAATGTCTTCCGGTTTAACTTTCAGTTGATGGTACCCCGATCTAAGGTCAATCTTGGAAAACACTTGTGCACCCTGTAGCTGATCAAATAAATCATCAATACGCGGTAAGGGATATTTGTTCTTTACAGTTACCTTGTTCAATTCGCGGTAATCAATGCACAGTCTCAGTGAGCCATCTTTCTTCTTTACAAACAGGACAGGTGCACCCCACGGTGAAGTACTGGGTCTGATAAACTTCTTGTCTAACAGTTCCTGCAATTGTACCTTCAATTCTTTCAGTTCAGTTGGAGCCATTCTGTAGGGAGCTTTAGACATTGGCTGTGTACCCGGAATCACATCAACAGTAAATTCGACTTCCCTATCAATCAAATCCCCTGGCAGATCATCTGGAAACACATCTGGAAATTCTCTGACTATAGGAATGCAATTCACATCAGTTTTAACATTATCATTAGCGGATACAGTCAGTACAGAACACATATATCCTTTACATCCCTTTCTAATCAATTTGACAGCTTTTACAGAAGAAATCAGATACGGAGGAGGCACTACTCCAACTCCACTAAATACGAATTCAGGTAAACCCGGTGGACGGAAAACTACTTGTTTTGTTACACAATCTATAGTGGCATGATATTTTTGTAGCCAATCCATCCCCAATATCACATCAAAATGATCTATGTTCAACGGTAGTAAGTCAATAAACAGATGCATATCCCCAACAATAATTTCACAAGCAGGATACATATATGCACATGTCATGGATCCTCCAACAGGTGATGATACAGCTAACAAGTAATTCATAGGTTCTAAGGGTCTATTCAATTTCCGTGAAAAAGCATGCGACACATAAGAATGTGTAGACCCCGAATCAATCAATGCATATGCATTTTGAGCACAAATAGAGAGGATACCTGACACAACGGTCTCAGTATTCTGAACATCTCCCGGTACTAGGGCGAATACTCGGCCCTGCCTCATAGGCTCTTTCCCGGTAGCTTTGGGGTTAGGCTTTGGTGCTACATTTGATGCTGCTGCGCTTGGTGCAGCTTTACCACTAGCTGGTGGAGCAGAAGGGCAGTCTTTAATTCTGTGGCCCACCTTGCCACATCTAAAACAAGCTCCTGAAATCTGGTAGCAAACCCCTTTGTGCTTATTGCCACATACGGAGCAGGGTGGAATAAATCCACTCCCTTGGCTGGGGCTAGTTGTTGACCCCGTATTCTGTTTCTTGTTCAACTGATTGTGCTTGCCTTTCTTAAATTTGAAACCCTGTCGTTTGCCATGCCATTCAGTTGTTGGTGTTTCAGATTGTTTCACTGCTGCAATATTTGACTCGGCCATCAATGCACGGTCGAGCACACCCACATAAGTTGGCATTTTCAAAACATTTATTCGGTCCAGTATAGCAGCACTAAGGCCTCCTTCAAACCTTCTGGCCTTCTTATATTCGGTGTCCACCATCTGTGGTGCATATCTAGCAAGTTCAGTGAATTTCTTCTCATACTCGGCAACAGACATTGTGCCCTGTTTCAGTTGTTCAAACTCCGTTACTTTTCTGTCCCTGATGCACTGAGGGAAATACTTTTCAAAGAAGGACTCCTTGAACTGAGCCCAAGTTATAATAGCATTTGTGTCGCGGGTTAACATCCACCACCTTCTTGCTTCTTCCTGAAGAGTGAAGGTTGCTAACAGTACTTTATTGGCTTCAGAGCACGGAAACATTTCAAACAACTTTTCTGTTTCAAGCACCCAAGCTTCAGCCTTTAGCGGTTCCAAGCCTCCCTGAAAGGACGGCGGTTTCAGTTTGCTGAACTTATGAGTCAGTGCAATAATGTCCACCTCATTAGCATTCACATTCTGTACATTTTGTTCCGGTTGCACCGGAGGAGGAGGAGGTGGGGGCTGTTGGTTCTGTTGTTGATCTAGTCTTTCAAGTACCAATCCCATCATTTGTTCTAGTCTGGCCATTCTGGCCTCAGAAGATGATGATTCAGGTTCATTTGCATTATCCATTTCACTATAAGCAGTTATAACAGTTATCATTATAAGCAGTTGTATCGTTAAACAGTTTAACATTTAGCATATAATCAGTCAATCATAAGCACACACTTTTCAAGTTCATGAGATGCCCTAATCACTTTTCTAGGACACCCTATAGCTCATTTGGACACGTGTGTGCGGTATAACTCGTGGTTAAGTATCGCTCTGATACCACTCTGTCACGACCCAAACCCGGCCCTATGGGTTTAGCACCGTAACTGGCCAGTAATCCGAGATTACCGAAGGCCTGCGGAACAGTAATACAGTAAAACAGAGTACAGGGCCTGGCGGAAGCCAATACAGTAAATAACTAGTGTCCATTGAGCTGTGAAAATCTGTATGCCCAAAAACATTTTTCATGCATTCATTCAGTTCAAACAGTACAGTCTATATACAATCATATACATCATTCAGTACGCGAATCAAATCCCTCGATAACAGTACAGTAAACAGTAAACAGTTTATACAATTATACAAAACAGTCAAGAGACAGGTGGGGGACACAAAAACACCCCAAGCCATAGCATGGCGTCTCGGAACCTCGCAGTGAGGCACATAGGCTGGCTTGACAAAACTGGGGGACTAACCCACGCTCCTAGCTCCGGTCTGGCTGCTGAGAACCTACATATATATATAAACAGTGAGCTAAAGCCCAGTGAATAACAATAGGTGTAAAGAGGTTATGAATGAATGTCCTTACAGTAATGAAATCAATTCATTATACAGTATTTCAATCTTTCGGTATTTTAATCAATCAGCACTTCAATCAATCAATCATATGTGGTACATCCATTAGCCTATAAACAGTAGGTCCAGAAGGACCGGGTCTTAACAGACCCAACAGTAGTGATGGCCATCATTCAATAAACAGTATGGTTCCACAAGGAAACCGACAGAGCTCTGTAACAGTCAATAACAGTAGGTGTTAAGGATGCCACAGTACAGTTCAGAAATAAAGGACATACATTCATTCAATAAACAATATCAGTTCATTAAACAGTTCAGTTCAGTATTCAAAAGATAACCATTTTGAACATATCTTTACACAATCTGTTACTCACAGAGATTGGGCTAATAGCAGCTAGAGCGCGTCCCCGAAAGCCAACCCTAAACAGTCAATAAATAGAACACACACTAAGTTTCACAGTCGGGAAGGATGATAATTAAATCCCTAAATTTCCTCGGTGTGGTTCTATGTCCAAATCCTCATTAAGATGCCTTAAACTAGGCCTAAGAATGCCTAGGATGAGATGAGGATGCAAAAATACACTTGGAAGGCATTTTTCAAAAGTTGCTGAAAATAGGAGCCTCGCTCGAGCGAGCCTTCCTTCGCTCGAGCGAGCTTCCAAAATCAAAGGCTTCGCTCGAGCGAGAAATCCTTCGCTCGAGCGACCTGCATGAACAGTAAAAGTACTGGTTGCTGGATTTTTACGCGCGATACCACGCTCGATGCTCGCTCGAGCGGAGCCCTGAATAAAGGTGCTCGCTCGAGCGAGGAATCCTTCGCTCGAGCGAGGAAGTAAAATCTGGAATTTCCAGATTTGTCTTCCAAGTTCGAACCAAGCATCCTACCATCCAAAACTCAACCGCTTGGCCCCAAATTCTGGAAAAACATTTCAAACTCATAGTACAACAAGTTTTAAAGCTCAATTTATGAATTCAAGCCCCAAAGGTTGGTCAATTAAATCCAACATTCAAACCCATTTCATGAACAATCTTTAAACATGTAATGCATGAACTTCAAACTAAAACCAATGTTCAAATCTTGCTCTATCGAGCTCCAATCTTTGAAAACAACTTAAAAACATGGACTATGATAAAAACATGGACATGAATGTATCATTCTCAAGAATTTAACTTCAAAATACACCAAAATGGCCATGCATGCATGATATATGCTCCAAATCAACATTATAGAACTAATTCATGGTTCAACTCTCAAATTTGGCATGAATCATGCAAGAATCAACCTTAAATACACAATCAAAGAGATGGATTCCTACCTTAAGTCTTGTATGCAAGAAGAACAAGTTCAATTATGCCAATTTACACTTCAATTCCAAGCAATTTCCAAGTAATTCTTCAAGGTGAGTTCAATTCTCCATTGCCTCTCACTCTCTCTAAGTTTGGTCGGTTAGGAGTGAGGGAAATGGCTGATGAAGATGATTCAATTAAGTGTTAATAAGGCTCAAATCAATATAGGTTAAGGGGTCCACTAAGAATGGCAAAATGGTAATTACGTCAAACTCTTTAATTAACTCATTTTAATCTAATTTAATCATTCCTAATCAATTTTTCAGATAAATATACCATTAAATCACAAATATTCTCCTGATTACAAAACACTAAACGATTCCTAAATCGGCCGCCGATAAGGCCTTCAATTAGCAGTTTAAACATATAAATTCTAATAGATAAGCAATCAATCAACAGATGCAACATGCAATGCAACATATAAACTCATTCAAATTCAGTTTCGATTTCAATCAGTCTATTCAGTACCTCAGTTAATTCAATTATCAGTCATTATCAATTCAGTTTAGCGGTAATCAGTAGATAATTCAGTGGTTTAACGGTAATTAAACGAGGGTTGTTACACAACCCCTATGTGCTTCTTCCAGCCCCGTCTTCACCTCGGAATTGTCTTGCCCAACGTTGAATCCATAACGCCAATGTTGAATCACGACGATGAGCCACTCTAGAATCCACCAAAGTTTCAAACTCGAATTCTCCAGAATCTACCAAAGAATAACTCTCTTTCGTATAGAATAAACAAATAATCCTTTGATGTATAATTCTTGAATCATGAGTTGAATACTTAATCAAACATCAAAGATAACTAGCAAAATAGTCTCAGATATAAACCCTAATATCCAAGAAGAAGATCTGGAAGCATAATTCTAAAATCTGACTGAATCACATATTTATAGCAATCTGTTCCGCGATCTCTGCTCGAGCGCCAGAATGGCCGCTCGTGTGGACCGACGCTCGAGCATGGGAAATTTCGCTCGAGCGGAAAAATGCAACTACCAGTATTTTTTCAGGCGATAAAACTTCTGGAACCAAGGATTCTTCGCTCGAGCGGGGGAATGTCCGTTCGAGCGGACAAACAACTTTAAATGTATTTTTACATTTTGCTGCGGGGCACTGCCCCTCAACCCCGCTGTGGCGCTGCCCCGGACCTGCCAAGGGGCGCTGCCCCCTGGACCCTATCGAGTTGACCGGGCAGCTTGATCCCTATCATAGTCAGCGAAGTGGTAATCATGAAAGAATTAGCACCACAAACTTCTCTGCAATGCACAATTCGGGTTGGATTCGCATCTAAAAACTCATAGCCTTACTGAAATAAAAGAGCGAAAACAAGTATAACTGAAAAAAGTTTTGTCAAACGGGATTGTCAAGAATAAAAATCTAACATAATGTATCATGGACAATATAAAAAATATATGGATATAAGTTTTAAAATAAATTATATGATGATAAATTATTTTTTTATACAAAATTTGATTAAAAATTTTAATATAATGATAATATCACATCATCATTAATGTATGATATCACCAACTAATAGTAAATAAACACATAGAGAGCAACCCTCACGTGTCAAATGTAACTAACAATCCAATAAATTTCATATCTTTATAGTGAGATTACTTATATTTGCATGTCAATAATAATGGCATCACCGTTACATTTAAAATTTTCATAGATAATATTGTTTATAGTAATCTCTTCATTTTTACTCAAAACAACCATTATTATTTTCATAATTTTTAAAATGTCATTGACATTTTACTCTAATAATTTTTTTGTAATTCTTTTTATTTCAAATATTTTCTTTTTATTTCAAAAAAAAAAAAAATCACAAAATCCAGGGCAGGTGACCCCCTGGTCCTTACGTGGCTCCGCCATTGTTTGTCACTAAATTTTTATTTCTAAAATCTTATTTTATTGTGCTTTCACTTAAACTAAAACACTCATCATTGTACTTATAACTTAAAAAATATATTACTCTCACATCATTCTGATTTAGTTTTTGTATACAAAATTTATTTGAAAAAAAAAAAAAAAAATCTTTCCCATGAAGGGTAGTCATAAAAGAATGGTCATGGAAGGCTGAAGAAGAGTCCAAATCTAGCTTTTTACGGATATACCCACCACCACCACCCTCTACTCTACTCAGACCCACCAAGTGGCAAGACTGCGCGCATTACCTAAAGAAGTGTAAACACATATATATATATATATATATTCAAAGCTCTAATTCTTTATGTTTGATTATAAACTTAGTATTTAACGTAATCTTTAAAAATCTTTATATGTTGGCTCCTTTTGAGGTTGTTGTGGTAACCTTTAATGTAATGTTGTTTGAAGGGTTGGACCAGTGCACCACCAGTCAATTTTGTAGACTTTCAATTCATTTGCGCGGGGGGGAGGGGGGGGGGTTGGTTGTTCGATACAAAAAGAAGGATATTATAATATTTTTATAGCTAATAATGTTAGGGTAACTATATTTATGTATAAAAAATTATTTATTTTATAGGTTACTATATAAACAATTTTTGTTGTAGTAGGCATTATTTTGGCATTTTGAATTTGAAATAAAGGCATTTTTGCCATAAGTAAATGTGTCTTGTTATATTAAGATCCTCATTCACAAGCTTAAAATAATTATATATTTTGTATTTAAAAAAAATAATATAATAATTGTATAGTTTTTGAGATTGTTGGTATTGTTTTAAAAGACCAACTTCTCTCTACATATATCAAACAATCCAAATTTTATTTTATTTAATTAGAAAGAAGCCATCTAAAAACAAAATGTTCTTTGTTTTTACTCAACATATATTCTTAAATATCAAATTTGATGTGATATTTTAAAATAGCATTCATATATTGATACAATGCATAAAAAGTGAGGTCATTGCATCAAAAAACACATTAGTACAAAATTGTAATCATCATAGCATGAAAAATTGTTACATAAATTTTTATACAATTTGTTTATGCTTTTTATATAATACATCTATATAATTTTGTATTTATAATACTACTCTCACATCATAGGATAACTCACATTTCAACTCACATTTCAATGTTAGTATTCCTTATAAGATTTTGAGAGAGAGAGAGAGAGGGGCACTGTAAGTGATAAATGAGATATGAATGAAAATGTGCATAGAAAATGGGAAAGACAGCTTTGAATTACATGGAAAGTGACCCAATAAGAGTCTCAGCTTTTCTCGTGTACACTGCTCACTCACATGATTTTTATTTATTTATTTTAATTTTTAAATTTAACATTTTTCTTTGTCCTATTAATATTATCCTATACAGTTACCAGATGCTGTTTGGTGCAACCAATCCGGGTCGGTTATTTATGTAATGTGGGCCCAACTCTACTTGTCGTCTATAGCTAATTTCAGGTACAGTACACGCACACACAAAAGATCCCTAATTTCTGGATTTTTTTTTTTTTTTTTTGGTTACAGGAAAATCCTCCCACTCTCCCGCAGGTCCAAGACAGCGCCCTTTGCAGAGATCACCAAGGTATCCTGTTGTCCGTTCCCAAATAGGAGATTATAACCTGAGAATTTGTCCCGACCTCCCAAAACAAGCTCCGCTTAAGTCAGGACTCGAACAGCGGGAGAGCATTGAGCTCACACCAAGTGCTGTGGTAGTAACAACTTGAGACTAACCTCCTAACCAACTCAGGAGATTGGTCCAGGGGGTTTTTAACTTGGGACCTAAGCCCCGTTTGTTTGGGATTATAGGGAGGGGATTGGGATTACTAATGGGGTGTTTGTTTTGAGAGATGGGGAGGGGACTATTAATCTCTTGGTATTAGTAGTCCCCTTGGAAGGGGGATTGAAAAGGAGGAAATAGAGATGGTATTAGAAAAATAGTGAGGGTATTAAAAAAAATTTTATTTTTTTTATTTTTTATATGTTAGGAATTTTTTTTAAATATTAATGTTTAATTTTTTATATTTTCTATTTGTTTTATTATTTTATATAAAAATAATTTAACAATTCCTCACTATCAATCCCCTCACTATTAATCCTCTCACTAACAATTCCCTCACTATAAACCTTCTATATTCTACCTCTGAAAACAAATGGGACCCTAAAATCTTAACCTCCAAGCCTTTACAGTTGACATCTCTACACCCCCTTTGTCACATGTGTTATCCGTACGAAAAGAATTTTATAAATAAGATATAAACTAATTTAAAATATTTATATTTATGATTGTGAATATTTTATTTCATATTTATATATTGCGTGTTGGATATTTTTAGCCCTAGTTTGGTTTTCATGTTGAGCTAAAAAAATTACAAAAATTTTTTAAAAAAAAGTCAAAAAAATCAAAAGTTGAAAATTACAAAAGGACAAAAAAAAAAATTATCATTTCAAAGTTAAAAGGTCAAAAAAAAAAAAAAAAAAAAAAGCTAAATAAAAGAACCAAACAAATAAAAAAAGTTTAAAAGTCAGTTAAAAAAGACATTGCCAAACGATCATTTAGTGTGTGTAGGGTTTTATTTGTTATTTACATGGCTGGAGCTGTAAGAAAATTGGAAAAAGGTAAATTACGTTTACCTCTTTGGACATTTAAAGAAAAAATATATAGTCTTATAATCTTAATATAATTATACCGACTTCTATTTTAATAAGACCAGTAAAATCAAAACTATAATAAGTAGTGTAAAGGAAAAAAAAAAATATATATATATATATATAAACATTTCAATGTAAGAGAGATAAAAATATTTTTTTATTCGTATGATTAACCAATTATTGATGAAAATAGAACTTAAGTATTATGTAAATTAAAATATTAAGAAAGTTTAATATAATTATATCAAAATTGTGAGGTAGACAGTATTTTTTAAAAATTTCAAGTAAAATCGGTGCAATTTATCCATTATTTAATTACTAGGTATTCACATAGTATTATGTGATGTAATTTATATAGTACCCTCAACAAATGAAAATTTATAAAATATATAAGATAGATAATTTTTTATCTCTAAATTATTTAATAAAATTAAATTAATATTATATAAAATTAATTTAAAATACCACATACTGTATGATGCTATGACAATGCAAACTTCTTTTCAGAAACTTTCTTTATGACACTCAAGTTGATATGTCCAGTAAAGCACTCACATAGATATGTACTAGGAAAAGGTGGCTCTCGTATGGGCATGAATAGAAAAATGGTTAGTGGCCCTAATTTCCTTGGCTAGAATGGTTCAAATTTGCCAGTTTTGGTAACTTTGTTGTTTTTTTTTTTTTTTTTTTTACCTGATAAGGAAATTTGAGCCATTCTAGCCAAGGAAATTAGGGCCACCAACCATTGCCCGGCATGAATATATGTTCAGGTGATTGTATATAGTGGGGTGTTTTGGGAAGATGGTTATAATCTGATTTTTGGTGAAAAGCTGATTATAAGCAGATTATAATCAGCTTTTCTGTGAGAGAAGAGGAGATAAAAAATCTGAAAATCAGATTTTTTATCTCTTCCCAAAAGAGCCCAGTATATAGGTAGGAGTGTAAATTGCGGCCAGTTCGGTCTATTTGGGTCCGGGTTCAAACTGGCCTACGTCGGGTCATCTGAGTTCTTGTTGAAATTTGGATCGGGTCGGTTTACATGTTAGGAAATTAAGTCCAGTGCTAGGAATTGTTCGGGTGGGACGGGCCTGGGGCAGGGCGGCGGGGGTGGGCTCAATTTTTTATTATTTTTTACTAAAAATGATATTGAGTCTCAGGCGGGTCGAGTTTTGAATGAGTCTTAAGCAGGCTAATGGATTAGGACGCAAGTCGGGCCCATGGGCAGACCGGGTTTCAAAATGATAGCCCAAACATAGGCTCAGGGTCCCAAGCTGAGCTCAGGCCTGGGCCTAACCGGGCCAGACCCATCCCTGGCTACCCACGGACTGCGCGTCAAATTTACACCCTATATATAGGTATGTTGATATTACTTTTTACCATTGGTAGAAATTAATTTATACTTTTTTATTAAAAAAAAGTGTTTCTATTAAGAATTGCATGTGTCAAAATCTTGAAACCATCATGTAGACAATTCATAAAAAATTTCATTAACTTGCTAAATTTATGATTTATATTCTTTCGTACATACAGGATGTGGAAGTGATAGATAAATTTATGATATTACAATCTATTGATATGTAAAAGTAATAGAAAGATGGCAAGCGGTGGAAAGAGATTCGGGAGGGAGACGGTTTGCAAGGCCCCTCAAAAACATAACTTTAGTAGCCATATTACAATTATTAGATACATTCAATCCAAAATCAATTAACTAAAAAAAAAAAAAAAATCTCTAAAATATATGAATTAAATTTGAATAATTTATAGAGCCAATGTAAAACAAAACTATAGCATTGTTTTCTTTAATTGTTCAAGTAGAAGGTGCAAGTGTGCCTCATGCTTCCCTTGTCAAAATGCCTCAACTAGGCAATTTTGACTTTTCTATTATTTTAGACATTTTAGATAAACTATTAATTAGCCACTAATAACTCTTGCCATCTTGATTTTTTTTTTTTTAAAAAAAAAAACCACAAATCAAGATAGTAATTATGAAAAACATTGTATGAGTTTAATTCTCAGCGAAAGTCAAATGTTTGCTCCAAAAATACTTTTCCAATTTTAGCCAATCACCCAAAAATGAAAAGAATATATAATTTTTTCATAGAAAACATTTTTTTGGACAAATTATATTAGTGGTCATTGTAATTTGCTTTGTGTTAATTTGGTCTTTATAGTTTCAATTGCGTAAATTTTGTCCTTTAATTTTTCTTATTGCTTATTGTGTGATTTTTTTTTGGGCACATTTTTGTTCAGTTTTTTTTTTTTTTTTTAAGCAAACTTTTCATATTTTAGTCATTCTTTTTTTACTTCTTTTTTTATACTTTTTAGAAACATATAAATTAAGTGCATTTAAAAAAATTAATTAAAATATTAAAAAAGTGTTTTAAAAAATCAAACTAAACTAATTTTCCTAAAAAACAATAATATCACTTTCACCATGACAATAACAATTACACATGTAAGAGTTTATTTGGAACTAATTACCTGGTCAAAAAGTAACTCTATTAGTTAAGAGCCGCCTCTTGATTTGTCAACAAATATCCCTTCAACATGACCACACCCCCCCCTCTCTCTCTCTCTCTCTCTCTCTCGCTCTCTTCCTTCAATGTGGATTAGATTAAATTGATCGCCCAACTCCTATCCTCACCATTGTCTCTTGACATGTCTCTTTCGTCTCCTCTGTTATACCTGTTTTTGAAATTTTATATTATTTTTTTGTTTCATTAGCATGTCTCATTCCATAATCTACATACATGCTTATCACATGTCTCACCGTATATCATACATTGTACCCACTCATTTTCCATAACTAAAGCCAAACAAGAACCACATTCTCTATGTAGAAATTTATTCCTTCATTTTCACCTATGACTCTCATATTTTTAAAAGAAGGGGAATTACAAATTAGTGAGCAACACCAAAAATATTTATAAATAAGTGTTAAACATTATAAATATTAATAATTAAAATTATAAATTTTTTCATTTTTTAAAAATATTTTTATGTTCCCACTGATGTGTAGTTCTCCCTTAAAAGAATTGATATTAGTTATTTAAAAGTAAAATAAAATAATCATGCTTACAGATATTTAAGATTTCATTATCTTACTATAGAATTTCTTGCAAAAACCAAACAGTCAAATAAACATTAATACCTAAATTTTATTACTAATACTGAGATTCTTATTTTTCTTCAAAACTCTAATGCTGTGTTTGATTGGGGGGATTTGAGGAGGAATTTGGAAAGGAAAATGGAAAAGGTAGGTGAAATGTGAATAAAACATACCTATATTTCACCTAGTTTCACACACCTTTTTTCTTTCCCTTTCCAAATCCCTCCCCAAATCCCTCAACCAAACACAACGTAAATGACAAGAATTTCAAAAGAATATAAATGTAATTTCAAGTCTTCTTGATTCCACTGTTCAGGACAAATTAGTTTGAGAAATCAAGTTAGTAAGAACATAATTCTCACTCCCCATAGTAACTAATTGGGCTCGCTTAGTTACTGTTGTACATTTCTATCTATGAGATCAGAGAGTTAATCTCTAGTAAATGAAAATTTGATAATTTTTCTCTTATTATCACTGGATTTTTATTATCTTGTTTATCTCTTCTTTGTTATGGGACTTGATTGTTATATTGGTTGTTTCTTCCCTATTACAAGGAATTTTTTGGGCTTGTATATTAGTTGAACCATGATTGTCTAGATATATATAATCCTCTTCATGTGGCAAATAATCTTGGCCAAAAAAAAATTCAAGAACACTCTCTCTCCCCTGCTCATCTCATATTCTTAGAGGAATGTGAATTATTTAAATGTACCAACAAAAAAAATAAATAAACCCACAATATTTAAAATAGTAATACTGCACAAACTGAAAAAAATTTCAAATTATTTTTACTCACATGATTTGTCCCTACCATACTACTCAAGTGGCTCATGTTTCAAATTTTAGAGTTTCATTGTTGGATGCCACATCTGTATTAATAAATAATAAAAATAAAAGTTTATAAAGTTTATTTATATTACATTTTCCTATGTAAAATTTGTTGGAAAGTAAAATACATGAAACAAATCAAACAAATAAATTAATTAACGTACAAAATTTATTTACCGGAGAACAGTAAGAACTTCAAAGATCAAGTCAAGTGTGTGACACTTTATTTTTAAAACGGATTCGTCACCGCACAAGTGTTTACTGACTAATGGTGTTTATCTCTTAGGATACAATGATCAAACGCAGGATTGAAGCAAGCATTGCAATCAATCTGCCAGCGAACCAGAACCTATTTCTGCAACTCTCTTAAATTTGTCTAAAACTAACATGAAAAATAAATGCAGGAGAGAAGAAAAATGAGAAGCAATTAAATGAATGAATTTACTGAAAAGGCCTGTATTTATAGTCATAATGTTGCTTGTAGGCATAGTGGTGTTTGTTCGGAAAGGTAGGAAAACCCTCCGAACATATGCAAGTTTGAATCGCCTGAGAAGAAGAATAGAGGTGACCAGAGAGACACATTGGTTGGGTTTGAATTTTCAAATTTCCCACAAAATTTTGAGTTAATTTGTTTTAGAAAATTAAATTTTCTCACAAGAATTTGAAAAAATTCAAATGAATTTTGTTTAAAAAATTAAAGGTAAGACCCGACTACACCATGCACCTATGTTGGTTGGCTACAGTGCCGCGCATAGTGTTTGAATGCAAAGTATGCTTGGTCCATAACTCCCCCCTGCACAAAACTTGGGTGCCCCTTAAGACCCATCCCAAATGTGCCAATTTAAAATTTATATATAAACTTTATCCTTGTTTCAATGTAGAATAACTCAAAATAGAACAACCCACATTTGTCGCTTCAACTTCTAACTTTACGAAGTCAGAAATTATGTCAACTTCTCATTCATCCATAAATGGTTTTGACGAACCGAATTCAATGTGTAACTTACCATGCGACAAAAACACATCACCACTCGAACTTATTTTAAAAGACGTGTGGATCCCACTTGAATTTGGGTTCAAAATTAGCTCAAAATAAGCTTATAAAACTAATTTTTCCAAATTTTACTAGTATTTCATAGAGAAATCTTAACTAAACCAATCATGAAATAATATTGACACAATTTTATTGCTGATTATAAGATTTCTACAGTAATTAGATTCTCATTCATTCTTTTTTAATACCCCCATTCAAACATGAACCTTAAAAGGGGGAGGAGAGAGAGAATAAGGTAAAAGTTGTTCAGTATCTGTTGTAAAACAAAGACTGAAGAGATGCTCAAGGTAGAGGCCAGGCAGTCATTGGTGGGGGGGGCGAACATCTTTTCATGGATAAAAGAGAATTTACACACTTTAGAAGATGAATTCAGATAAAAGTGCTGATAAAATTCCATGGAATCAAATTTATATCCCTTATGTGTGGTTAAACACTCAAAACTTCTCAAGCCCACCATCTAAAAACAATTTGCACCGTAAAGAAAATTCTTATTCTCTCCCTAAGTTAAAAAAAAAAAAAAGAAAAAAAAAAGGCATCTTTGTGGCAGGAATGAATGTTGGAATACCAAGCCTCACTCATTCTTATCATAATTGAAAAGCGCAGCTCACATTCAGTAGCGGAAACAAAAAGCTAAATCAGAAGGAATATTTATTAATTACAATTTCAATTTTTTTCTATAACCAACAATAAGAAGATAATAATAATTTTTGAATTAATATTAAGTACAAAAACTTAAATAAATTATTACAAAAGTATTTCACATAAAATTTTACAATTAACTTCGAGTAAAATCGAAAAAAAAGTATTGCGTATAACTAGTATATGATAGACAGTGTTAAAAGGTCATATATTTAAGTCTTAAAATAAATTATATAATGGTAAGATAAATTAAATTTTTATAAAATTTGAATAAAAATTTCATATAATAGTGATATCATATCATCATTAACATATGATATCAACCAATAATAAA
The DNA here is from genome assembly GCA_036172215.1 of Camellia granthamiana. Taxonomy (NCBI): domain Eukaryota; kingdom Viridiplantae; phylum Streptophyta; class Magnoliopsida; order Ericales; family Theaceae; genus Camellia; species Camellia granthamiana. The sequence continues at coordinate 166,464,135 of CM069904.1, forward strand.
ACAACATATGAAGGGTGAATTTCACATGCAAATATAACTAACACTCTAATAACTTTTACATATATATAGTGAGATTATTTATATTTACATATTAATAATAATAATGGATATTAATTTTATATTGAGATTTTTTTCACAAAATTTTCATACATAAAAATATAATTTGTGTAGTCCTTCATTTTCAATAAAACAATCACTATTATTCTCATAAATTTAGAAATGACATTGACATTTTATTCTAAATATTATTTTTGTTTAAGATTTTATTTATATACATATGCAAATCCAAAACCCAGAGAGGGCACGTGACCCACCCGACCTCTACGTGACTCCACCACTGCTCACACTCCTCTTTAAAACCCAGAAATTAAGGAGCGGAAAACTGAAACCTTATAACTAATAAAGATGGGGCAACTCTAGCCGATGGAGCAACTCCAGTCCATGTGGGACACATTTTAACACACCCTCCTAGATCACAACATACACTAGCCAGACAAACGTTTCACGCCTTCCTAGGCCACAACATATACTAGCTGGACAAACGTCCCACACCCTCCTAGACCACAACATACACTAGCCAGACAAACGTCTCACGCCTTCCTAGACCACAACATACACTAGCCGGACAAATGTCCCACACCCTCCTAGACCACAACATACACTAGCCGGACAAACGGCACACCAGTCACAGACCTAACCAAACTCTGATACCAAATTGAAAAGCTCTGCATACACTTCTCCTTAAAAGTCAAGTATTATGGAGAGAGAAATTGAAACCTTACAACTAGCACAAATGAGGCAACTCTAGGCGATGTAGGACACATTCTAACACACCTTTCTGGACCATAACATACATTAGTCAGACAAACAGCACACCAGTCACAGACTCAACCAAGTTTTGATACCAAATTGAAAAGCCTATCACACACTTCTCCTTAAAACTCACAGGCTCAACCAAAACCAACTTCTCCTTAAAACTCAGGTATTAAAGAGAGAGAAATTGAAACTTTGTAACTAGCACAGATGGGGTAACTCCAAACTATGTGGGACACATTCTAACACACCCTCCTGACAAATAACACACCAGTCACAAGTTCAACCAAACTCTGATACCAAATTAAAAAGCACAGTCCACACTTCTCCTTAAAACTCACAGGCTCAACCAAAACCAAGCTCTGATACCAAAGGGAAAAGCTCAATCCACACTTTTCTTTAAAACTTTGATACCAAATTGAAAAGTCCAACCCATACTTCTCCGTAAAACTCACAAGCTCAACCAAAACCAAGCTCTGATACCAAATGAAAAAGTTCAACTCACACTTTTCCTTAAAAGTCAGGTATTAAAGAGAGGAAAATTGAAATCTTATAACTAGCACAGATGAGATAACTCCAAACTATGGGGGACACATTCTAACAAATAACACACCAGTCACAGGCTCAACCAATCTCTGATACCAAATTGAAAAGCCCAGCCCACACTTCTCCTTAAAACTCACAGGCTCAACCAAAACCAAGCTCTGATACCAAAGGGAAAAGCTCAATCCACACTTTTCCTTAAAACTTTGATACCAAATTAAAAAGCTCAGCCCACACTTCTCCTTAAAACTCACAGGCTCAACCAAAACCAAGCTCTGATACCAAATGGAAAAACTCAACCCACACTTTTCCTTAAAAGTCAAGCTATGTGGGACACATTCTAACACATCCTCCTGGACCAGGACATACATTAGCCAAACAAACGACACATCAATCACAGGCCCAACCAAGCTCTGATACCAAATTGAAAAAGCCCAGCCCACACTTCTCCTTAAAATCTAAGTATGAAGGAGAGGGAAACTAAAACTTTATAACTAGTACAGATGAGACAACTCCAAGCGATATGTGACAAATTCCAAGAATCATATCCTTCAATTCAATGTATTGCATACTATTATTTTCACTTTCATGTGGAACCTTAATCCAGTTTTACATAGTTTGTCATCATCAAACATGTAAATGGCTACCTTAATATGATGCATCATTTTCTTCTTTTTACTCAATAACACCATATAAATACTCAGAAAAAATATTTAAAAAAGAAAAAAGAAAAGAAAAGAAAAGAAGTGCTTATAATTTCAATCTTGTGTGAATTTAAACTTTGTGTGATGCATAAATCACATCAAAGATATCCATTCATTAAATATTTTGTACACTTTTCCGAATATATTTTTCTTTGTACATATCGTTGATATATGTTATTCATTCTTCTTTATCTTTTTCTAACTAGGAGAAAATGCAGCATCCATTTATTGAACAGATTTGTTTTTCTTATGGAACAGAAACTTATAACGTTGTCCATTTTTGTTTATAAAAAAGTATGTAGGCTAATGAGAAAATGAGGCATTAAGTGGGGACTTTCAGCCCCATATCAAAGGTATGGGAGATTTTTATTCGGGATAAAGAAGTATAAGGTTCTTAAGCCCTCCATCTAAAAACAATTCGCACCGTAAAGAAAATTCTTATTCTCTCGCTAAGTTAGCAAAAACAAAAACAAAAGCAAAATTTTTTTTAAAAAAACGAATGCATCTTTGCGGCAGGAATGAATGTCGGAATACCAAGCCTCACTTATCCGTATCATATCCTTCAATTAAATGTAGGGATACTTACGTGTAGGTCTTAACAAGTAGACTGATTGTCTAATAGGTCGTATGAAAAAAATTTGTCATAAAAATATGTCACTAATTATAAGTTTTAGCGACAATTTATAAAAATCATGAAAAAAAAAGTCACTAATTGTCAATTTTTAGCGACGTATGTAAAAAATTATTTTTAGCAATAATTTTATTAAGACTTATTTTCAATAAGACTTAATGGGAATTAAGTCTAACTATTAGAACTTATTGGTAGTTACCCTTAAAGGTATTGCGGACTATTATTTTCACTTTCATGTGAACCTTAATCCACTTTTACATAGTTTGTCATCATCAAACATGTAAATTGCTACCTTAATACGATGCATCATTTTCCTCTTTTTACGATGCCATATATATACCTAGAAAAATATTTAAAAAAGAAAAAAGAAAAAAAGAGAAAAGAAGTGCTTATAATTTCAATCTAGGGTAAATTTAAACTTAATGTGATGCATAGATCACATATAAAATGAATCTATCCATTCATTAAATATTCTATACACTTTTCTGAATATATTTTTCTGTGCACATATGGTTGATATCTGTTATACATTCATATTTATCTTTTTCTAACTAGGAGAAAATGCAGCATCCATTTATTGAACAGATTTGTTTTTCTTATGGAACTGAAACTTATAACATTGACCTTCTTTTTTGTTTATAAAAAAGTATGTAGGTTAACGAGAAAATGTGGCATTAAGTGCGGACTTTCAGCCCCATATCAAGGGGATGAGAGATTTTTATTCGGGATAAAGAAGTATAAGGTTATTTTAAGAAGAAATTAGTCCAAACCTGCGAAAGTAACGTTTACAGTGTTTCCGAAATTCTTTGTATGTATGCGATGTGTTGATGTTATTGGCATATTATTCAAGATCCTTTGAATTCTTCAAATAATTCATATTATATTAAAATGACCTAAATGAGCAAGCAAGCTCTATCTCTTTATATTCTACTTAAATCTAATCGTGAGACTTTAGAATTATTACAATTGAGACTTTTAAGCTTTGGGGATCATTGACTTTTGTGAACCTTCATTCATAATGATAATGTTATTTTTTTTCCTTGAATCTTGCTTGCTTGCTTACAAAGAACGTGGAGATTAAGGTTTAAGTTGAAAAAAATATTTAGAAGTGTTATCTATATTGACACAACGAAAGCTAGTATATAAAATTAATCACACCTCCTACCTTTTCTTCGTTTGTCTAACCACAAGAACACATATTAATTCCAATTATATTGCTGTTTGATAAATAATTTATTTGACATGCATAGCATAGGGGAGTAAAATGTAGGAATCTACGAAGAAAAAAGAAAGAAAGGGAAGAATGATTTTTTTCTCTAACTTAAAAGAAAGAACCAGGGCTTTTGAATGATCTAGAAGTAAGTAACAAATTTCAATTTGGATTGAAACTCTTTGAAGGTCATCCATGGAAACTTCCCGAACACGTCCGAAATGCGGTGGAATTGTTGTCACCGCCTACGCATCTCACCCCCTATGGAAGCCTATAAATAGATAGGTAAGTTATTGTATTTTGATATGCAAACATTAAATTGAAGAAGAAGAAAGTGGTAAAAAAATACAGAGTGAATTTATCTCTCTCCAAAATGCATAGAATTTTCGTTGTCTATAGACACAGGCAGTGTTTTAAAAAGCGACCGCAACCGTTACGTAACGCCGTTACGTAACGGTTTTGGCGGTTACCGCCACCCGTTACGGCCGCTTTTGCAGTGTGATTGAGATTCACAGGTGTGTCGGCCATAGCGACTGCCATAGCGGTCGTAATGGTGCCGTAACGGCCTGTTACGCACCGTTATGTAATGGTTCCAAACAGTTTCTTTCGAAAAAACACACAAAAAAAAGCTGAAAATTGGGGAAGAGGGATAGAGGGAAGAAAAAGAGAGAAAATGGAGGAGCAAGAGATAGAGAGAGAAGAGGGAAGATGAAGAACATGTTATTGATTTGTTGAAACTGTAACACCTATGTTATTCTATTCAGTTGCTATCACTAAACCATTTTATTTGTGTGTGTGTCTATCTATATATTGTTTGAAAATAATAATAATAAGTGTGGTCATTATCTATTTAGCTTGGTTAAAGTATGTATATATATATATATATATATTTAGACTTTTATTTATTCTCTTACTTTTGTCATTGTTTATCTTATATATAATAGTTAGTGATTGATTTTTTGTATAATATAAAGTTATTAATTATTAAAATAAAATGTAAAAAACTCAGTTTATAATGATTTAAAAATATGAAATATATTGGATCATACTAAAAAATTTACAAAAATTGATCAATATTTATTTTTAACCCAATAAATATGATCATGGAAAAAAAATATACGTATCGGTAAGTTTTTTTCAAATTGTGCGAAAAATAAAAAAAATTTACGGTTCTGGTTATCGCAACCGTTACACTACAGCCTTTACATCCCGCAACTGCAATCGCATCACTGCCACCGTTACAGCGACCGCAACCGCTTTTCAGAACCTTGGACACAGGCTATTGCCAAACTACGTAAATTTTGGTGTGTTTCTTTCTTAGATGTTTTGTTTGCATCAACCTATGACTCTCCTGACCCAACATAAAACAAGTAGTCAGGAGGGGTACCCCACATATTATATGGCTGCAGGTTGGCCGCACCCACATTTTCCACCAGTTGAGATGGAACTGCAATTAAACAATTCTAGGTTATGCTTCGAGATTGTGACCATTTATCAACAATATGTTCCAATCATACATCATAGTTGCAACAGAAGCAGGAAAAAAAAAATTGCAATAACTGAAACACTTCATTTTACATTTTATAAATTTCTTCAGCAATTTGATTTTCAAAATGCTACATATGAATTAAAGAAATGCACCACATCACCAGTAGGCTTTACTAATGTTTTTGAAACGGGACCAAATTGAATCGGTCGATTCGGCTAGTTGACCCATCGATCAGTCTAAGTCCCAGTACATCTTTAAATCCATTTTATTTGGAAAACCGGCTTCTTTTAAAGAAACTAGTAAAACTTATGATTATCAATGTTTTTGAAACTGAACCAAATTGGACCCATCAATCTATTCAAATTCTAGAATTCCAGATCTGGTACACCCTTAAACTCATTTCATTTGGAAAATCGACTTCTTTTGAAGAAAAGAGTAAAATCCGTGATTAAACTAGGTTAACGGGAGCTGGGCCAAATCGGCCGAATTTCCAATGCTTCAAAAATAAGCTGTTGGGAGGGCTTATACTCAGCACCAAGCACACACAGGTTGGCCGCATTTCCACTAGACCAACACTCCACATTTGACATTGATAGTGCATGTATGTTACTTATCGTATTCAATATATTTTCTCTAAGATACTATTATAATTAATATTTTTATGAATAACATCAATACAAATATATATATTTGGTAAAAATATTTATATAAATTACATATATCTTGAACTATAATTTTTTTTTAATGAATGTATCCTAATTCTTATTTTTTTTCATTAAAAATAATTTTTAATATGTTTATTAAGTAATTATGACATCACAATTTAATTATGGTTAACCCGACAATTAAACCAGTGACCTATGACGCAATCATTTTTCTGGTTTGATTAATGGTCCAGATTTCAAGACATTGGACTTTACTATAGTGATTAGTCAACAATAATCTTGAAATAGTAAGAGACAAATAAAAGATAGACAATTTTACTAATGCTAGAAATCTTCACTTTGTAGGGCCACACGAAGTAATTTGAGCTAAGAAGGAACATGGTTGCGTTGCGTGTCATTAGTGACAACCCATTAGTGACAACCCATAATTAGGTGAGGAATGGCTTTCATGGGATCTTAAAAACTGTAAAAATCTCTATCAAAAATAAGGTAGGACTTCAAACTTTGACACAGTAAAAAGAGTAAAAATACTCTGCGGTAAGCCTAATGTTGCATCATTAATCAAAACCTATAACAAGATTTGCCGATTTTCATGGCAACGGAACTAGATTTTATTGGGCTCAAAAACTTTTAATTACTTCACATATGGGTAACATAGCTAATAGCAAATTCCAACTGAAATACCTAGTAATGAAGACACTGTTTGTACGCAACATAGCATGATAGGACCAGGATAATTTTCACACTGACAGCATCCTAAATGTGAAAAATGATGGGCTAGTCTGGATGTCATGTCGTTATATTTCAAGTTAATCATAAATTTTTATGTCTCTTCAATGTTCTCTAATTACTAAACATAAAATCGCGAGTCACATCTCTTCCACTAATCACAATACATATAAAGCACCATGTGGCACTATCCTTGGACCAACCAATAACTTCTCCCTTGATGTGCATGGATCTGTAAGTAAATGGTGTATAAGTCCTAATTTATGAACTTATACTACATTAAGTTCTAACTAAAATTTTTTAGACCTTTAAGTCCCATTAAATTTTTAATAGCCGAAATTGCCCTTCAAACAATGATTGTTTATCATTTACGATTATTTATAAAAGAACATGATAATTTGATATTTATTTTGATTTTCAAAACTTTAAAACATTAACTTTCAAATTGAAAAAACTAAAAAATTTATACGCAATTTTTTTTTTTTGGAAAAAATTGCATTATTTTTCTGTGCAAAATTAAAAATTTTGTATCTATACATAATGATAGAACATTGTTTTGGAAAAAAAAAAAAAAAAAAAAACTTTAAAAATGAAAGAACTGATAATATTCTCAGTTTTAAAACTGGAAAAAAAACTGGTAATATTCTTAGTTTTATTGGATAGTTGAATTAAACCAATAAGTAGAAGGCAAAAATGTTTAATCTCATAGTTTTACTAAATAAGATTTATTGATTCAAAAAATCTTAAATAAGACCTAAGCTACCATAACATTTGTAAATAGGACTTTTAGATAATTAACTAAAAATAGAATAATAAAAAATCATTTGCAACCCCTTTTATGATTTCAGAAGTTAGCTTCAATTAAGCTGGATATTGAAAGAAAATAAAAAGAAACTCATCATATTCAAAATGAATTTTACGTAAATCATCGTGTAATTTACCAATAACCCTTACAAGAACAATCTCCATCTTTGAAATGGTGAAACCTATTCCTGTCTCTCACAACGATCTCTCTATTATAAATTTCAGATATCATTATTGTTACAACATGACAATCCCAACAAACACGAAGGTTCTTCACAATCCTAATAGGCACACCTTCCTTTAAACTGATCAATCCAAAAGCAATGGCAACTTTCTCGCTATGTTTGCACAAAGCATCCTCTTTTTCTTCTTCTTCTATGTCGAAAAGAACAGGATTAGTATTAGCCACATAACCCAATAATTTAAGCCTCATAGATATCTCTTCCAACTTAGCCTCAATTTCACCATACCTAGGATGGGACTTATCCCCCACAAAGAACTCATGGACTTCACCATTGACCTCTATAACAGTACAACCGGGGAGCTTTCTGACACCTTTGGCTTTCATTGTTTGCCTCACATTACTAACTCTATCCCAATTCTTTGAATCAGCATAGATATTTGACAAGAGCACATAGGCTCCGTGGTTGTTGGATTCTAGCTCTACTATCTTTTTTGATGCAAGTTCACCCAATTCCATGTTTTTGTAGATTTTACAAGCATTAAGCAAAGCCCCCCAAGCACCAGCATGAGGCCTCACCGGCATTTTATTTATGAAGTCTAAGGCATCATTTAAGCGGCCAACTCGGCCATATAAATCAACCATACAACCATAATGCTCAAGCATAGGCTCAAGGCCGAATTCTTTTCTCATCGAGTCAAAATGCTTACAACCTTCCTCAACTAATCCAACAACACTACAACCCCTTAAAACAGAGACAAATGTGACCTCATTGGGCCAAACCCCTTCTTGTTTCATAAGGTTAAAAAGCTCCAGACATTTCCAACCAAACCCATTCATCGCTAGCCCACCCATTGCACTACTCCACGTATAAATGTTCTTGTCTTTCATTTCCCAAAAGACTTCCATTGCCTTATCCATGTTCCCACATTTCGAGTACATGTCAATAAGTGAAGTTCCCAACGTGACAGTGATCGGTATCTTTTTTCTCTTTATGTACGCATGTGCCCATCTTCCTTGATCCAAGGCACCTAAGTGAGAGCATGCAGATAAAACCGAAACCATTGACACCTCATTGATCTCCACACCCTCCAATTGCATTAAGTGAAACAAATTTAGTGCGTCCCTAGATTGCCCGCACTGTGCATACCCTGCAATCATCGCATTCCAAGCAATGTGATCCCTCTGAGGCATTTCATCAAACAAATCCCGTGCAAAACCGACATCACCCGATTTCACACAAGCGGTCACCATTGCAGTCTGAGTCACCAAATCTGGCTCAGGAATATCATCGAACACCTTACGCGCACAGTCCAAGAGACCCAATTCAGCATACATGTAAATCAACCCACTTTGAACATGTGGGTCAGATTCAAACCCATGTTTCATCAGCGCCGAATGGACTGCCCGGCCCGTTTCGCGATCCAACAATTGGGCACAAGTGCGAACCAAGAAAGTGAATGTGTAATTGTCAGGGTGAGGACTGAGATTGGATTGTAGAATCCTGTTGTAAAAGACGAAGCTCCTTTGTGGGTTTGAGCTTTTGGAGTGAGCTCTGATCATGGAATTGAAGGCGAAGAGAGTTGGGTTGTCGCATTGGTGTAGAACTTGAGTGGAGTAATCGAGATTGTTGGGGTGTTTCAGAGCAATGGAGGCGACGAATTGGCCGTGCAGAAGAGGGTCGTTAAGAAGACCGTTAATGAGGAGTTGGGTGTGGATTTGCTTGATCTCCATGAGTTTTGTGCATGATTGTACGAGGGAGATTGTTGGGTGTTTTGCCATGCATCGTAAAGAGCTCATCACTACATTTTAGACTTACAAACTGAACACATACATACTTCAAAAGCATATGCGGGAGATTTTATTTTTAATTTATTTATCATTAATTTTATTTTGTACTTTCAATCTAATCCAATATATTTCCTTTCTTAAAACCCATCAAAAATCTAAGAGGGAAAGTTTCCACATGAATATTTTCATTAATATTTTGAACAATTATGGATTGAAAGACAAGGTTGAAATTAAAATAAAAATTTAAGAATAAAATTCATGCAAATAAAATTGCAGTGACTAATGTGAAATCTTACCTCAAATATGGAGTTTATTAGTGTAATTTATCCAAAAATATAGATAAAGATTTGTAATTTAAAATGATGGGATAGCCATTGGTCTTATTATGTTAAAAATAAGAAAAATGTTATCAACGTATCTTTCAGAACTCATAATTTATCTGAATAGATTTGTATGGTGAAAATTAAATTGATAAAGTGTAGGGTTATGAGTAAAATGAATTTCAACTATTAATTTTTTTAAATAAATTTTAAATTAATAAGGGTGAATTTGTAATGTTGTTGTAAAAATAAAAGATTACCAATATGATTTAGGAGCCACGTAATTTGAAAAAGCTTCCCAAACTTTTAAACTAAGCAGACTGGGCTGGGTTCTGGACTTTCTTATTCTATCCAAAATTTGCACACATTTACAAAATGATGGACCAGCTCACGGGCCGTCAAGCCCATATCCACGTCTGTGTTGCTTGATTTCTTTAATTTCTTTTTTTTTCTTTTCAATCAATAAGAAATCACGCATTGGTCTTCCCAACTTCTTCTTTTTTCTTAATTTTTTATCTAGCAAAATACCGTAATATCTTTTAATTTTCGCAGTCTACTTTGGATTGTTTTGACAAATAGATAAAAGTTAGTTTTTTGGTTTTTTTTTTTTATAAAAAACATGTAAAAAGTAGAGAAGTGATATAATTTAAAAGAGATTAAAAATCAAAAAATTAATTTTAACCTTTTTTTTCCAAAAAAAACCTTTGAATGTCACTATTCTCTTGCTAAAAAAATATTGAAGTGTGTAAATTTTCAATTGTAAAATTAGACACGCAATCTTCTTATATGAGATGATATTGATTAAATGTTTAGATCTTACTTTTGTGAGAAGATTATCTAATCCCAAGATATTGATTGTATAGTAAATATTTAAGAATAAAATTTAAAATTTCGAATTCAAAACACTATAAAAAGCAATTTAAAATTTATTCAACCTTTAATTTCAAAGTCTTAACATTATTTAAGAGCATCTCCAACGGTGAATTTCTTTTTTCACCAAATCTGAGTCAAAAATGACCCATTTCACCAAATCTGATACCACTCGCTCCAACGGTGCATCAAATCCCGTGGGTCAACCGGTAAGCGTAAATATTTTTTTTTAGAATGCTATGTTTCAACGCTATGTTTTTTAGAATATTTCAATGATGAAACAATTGCAGCTTTCTGTAAAGATGTTTGCTGGTGGGTTGACCTATTTCTGAAATTGTTTCAAATGATGAAAACCCACCAATTGTTTCAATTGGGTTTTCATGATGTAAACAATTGCAGCTTTCATAGATTCATCAAACAATTGTTTAAACAATTGGTGGGTTTCATTCTCACAGATTCATTGTTTAAACAATTGCAGCTTTCTATGATTAAACAATTGTTTTTTTAATTTGATAACAGACTAATCATATTTGCAGCTTTCATTCTCATTTCAGATGTTTGGGTCGACCGGTTGGTTGACCGGCTGGTTAACCAGTAAGGCAAAATAATTTTTTTTTTTACCTGTTTGAACTTTTTTTGACCGGTTTGAACCCACCAATTGTAAAGGAAATCGGTCAACCGGTTGGTTAACCGGCTGGTCGACCGAGTCTTCCCTCCAACGGTCACAAACAGTGTTTTGGTGAAATCAGTATCTTGTCCTCAGTTTGATGAATTGTTTGATGAAATTTCAATTTGATATTGATTTGGTGCAACTGTTGGAGCACCAAACAATAACTTTTTCATCAAAATTTGAATTTAACATCAACTTTGATGAACCGTTGGAAATGGTCTAAGATGTTAAATTTTATACAAATAAAAGAATTGCTTCCTAAATAGGCCGTCTATGGGCCCACAAAAGAAAGGTCCCTCCCTCTCCTTCAACTAGTTATGGGTTATAAGTCCCATCAGACACTTCTTCGTACAGAAAAAAAATCTCTCTCTCTCTCTCTCTCAGTGATGGTCTTGAGCTCTCTATACTCACATGCTTTCTACATAACCATTACCATAGACCCCATAGATCATTTTGAATTCATTTACCCTGCTTCTTAACAGTCCCAAAAAAAGAAAAAAACATAAAATATGACCGTTTAAAAGTCCCCTATAAATTCAAATACAGGGAAGCAGGAGCTATGGAGGGTGGAACAATCTTCAAAAATTGCAACATGACCGTCATACTCCAAAATAAAAGTCCTCATTCATCTTCTGAGCTTCTCGAGTCTCTTTGGATTTCCAACTCTTCCCCTTCTTTTCATGGTAATTTTCTTTTGTACCCCTGCTTTTTGCAACACCTCTATGCCTCCTCTATTGCCTTTTGGTTTTCTGAAAAGGTTTTTGTGTTCTATTTTCCATTTTCAATTATCCATTAATGGGTTTGTTGTTGGCTCTCAATTGAATTCAATTTTGTATTAGGTTTTTTTTTTTATGCATGTCTGCTGAAGATTAAAAATAATTCATCCTTTTTTTTTTTCCCTTTTCTTTTCTTGTATATTGGTACTCTGTTTTGTTCTTTAAGAGGCCCCAGGATCCCTGTCTCCAAAATTTCTGTCCTTACGTCCTAAATCACTGACAGTTATTGGATATGTCTTCGGATTCTCAAATCTTGATATTCTCAAATGATTCAATAATTGTGAGTAATTTGGGTAAGGAAGACAAAAATTTTTGAAGACAGAAGACGCTTGCTTCTTTAAGAGGTCAAATGTTTTTTTCTTTCCTTCTATTGCTGAAATTTTCTTTCTTTCTTTCCATGAGTGAGACCAAAAAAAAATTCCGTAGTGTTAGAAATACCAATAAAATTCACAGAATGGGCTATAGATGTACACCTAGACTCGTAGAAAAAAGGTTTCCGGAAAAAAAATGTGAGAAAATGAAATGTGTGGATTAAATTTATGGATATAAGTCACGTCCCACTAAGTTTTAATTTATAATTTTATTATAATTACAGAAATCAAACACTGATACATATAAATAGATAAAATTTTATACATTCTGTATCTAGCTCTCTGATTAATTTTTGTGGTGGAAACTTATTCATTCCATTAAGGCCCCATAGGCAATGACGCATTTAATTTGATTAGACAAGACCGTGCAAAATCACTTTCTTGCCTAACACTAGTGAAATTTCACTGTTACTGACAAATACATCTTATGCTATTGCTTCCAAATTTGATGAAATGGAGTCCGTCATATGCATAGCTGACTCTGCTTCATGTTCAACATCCATGGCTCCATTTTTTGCTCATTTTGAAAAAGAAGAAAACTGCAATGAGGACTTTGATGGTTGCCTCTATCAACCCGAGAAGAAGCGGCGGCTCACGACCGATCAAGTTCGGTGTCTTGAGAGGAATTTTGAGGTAGAAAATAAGCTTGAACCTGAGAGGAAGGCACAGATTGCCAATGAACTAGGGTTGCAGCCTAGGCAAGTTACCATATGGTTCCAAAACCGGCGAGCCCGGTTCAGGACCAAGCAGCTTGAGAAGGACTACGATTCTTTGAAGGCCAGCTATGATGGGCTCAAGGCTGGCTATTATATCCTCCTCGAGGAGAAGGAAAGGTTGAGAAATGAGGTAATTTTTATTTGGGTAAATTACATTGAGCTCTTTAAACACTTATTTTGAGAAGGTGGTTAAAAGTGAATTTTTTTATTGTTTTGATTTTTTTGTAAAAGCATGTAAAAAAATATATGAGTTAATGTGATTCAAAATGAATTAAAAGTTGACTTTTGACTTTTAACTGGCTTCCCAAAAGAGGCCAAAGTTTAGAGAAAAATATAATAACACTTATAATTTTAACATAATTACATTAAGCTTCTTTTAGATTTTAATTCATATAACACTTTTAGTCACATTTTTATCAATAATTTGATAGCTATGTAGATGAAAAAATAATTGTCATCTTTTTTTGCATGAATATCCCCGTTTGGAAAGTTTGCTATTTTAATAAATTATTTTAATTTTTGACTACTAAAATAGTTGTGTTTGGGGCGAGGGTTGAATTTTTTTATAGTCGGATATGATATTTGTGAGAGAAAAAATGAAAGAATTATAGGTTTGATATGACATTTTATCTTATTAATTATTTTAACTTATTCTGTCTTAAGGCTTCGTTTGACAAGTGGCTTTTTTAGCCAAAAAGTCACTAAAAAAATCAAAAAGCCAACAACCTATACTAAAAAGTTAAAGATTTCATTTTTTCTCTACTTTTTGCACATCTTTTTGTAAAAAGTTAAAAAGTTATCTCAAAGATACTAGTTTTTTTTATGTCATATTTTAGTCAAAAAGTTACTAAAACAACTTATTCCCAAACGAGGCCTAAGTTTTCGTTTCGAAATAGATTATTTTAGTAACTTTTTTGATTTTTTAGCTAAAATATAAGATAAAAAAAATTAGTATGTTTGAAATAACTTTTTGATTTTTTACGAAAAGATATGTAAAAAGTTATCATTTTGACTTTTTAGTATAGATTGTTGATTTTTTTTAATTTTTTAGTGACTTTTTAACTTTTAGACTAAAATATTGAGTTGCCAAATGAGAATTTAAAGTCTCGTTTGACAACTTAATATTTTAACCCAAAAAATCAAAAAAGCTTCTCCAAACATTATGTTCTTTAGACCACCGAGGGTGGTGGCCCAGTGGTGAAGGATTGTCTTCCCACAGCCATGAGTCAAGTTCGATTCCTAGGGGACACGAAAATACTGGATTTTCCAATGGCTCTTTGCGGAAATCTTGCACTGTACTCCGATCGAAACTTGTCCTTGACTGGGGCGGTTAATGAGCTCTACTGGTGTCGCGGTGATGGGTCCCTTCTTATGGGTTGGGTTAAATCAGGCCGGCAACCGGTAGACCCTAGGACCTGGGTCCACGGATGCTGTGATGACACGTCAAAGTATCCTTTTTTCTGTTCCAAAAAAAAAAAAAAACATTATGTTCTTTATTTTTGCGTTTTTGTACAATCTAAATTAGTTTCGGTTTATTTTACTAAAGAAAAAATCATTATAATTATATCAAAATTATAAGTCTTTTATTGTATTTGTTCTGAATTTCAGAATAATTTATCCTTTTATTTTTAGAGAGCTCAGTAGTTTCAGTCAGTGTAGTGCCAATTTGACTGATAGTCATTAATTGTTCCTCACCAAATGGTTCCAAATTTTTTCCTTTCTTTCTTTTGAATAGGTTCATTTGCTGACAGACAAAATACTTCTCACAGAAAAAGAAAACCCAATTACAGAACCAACTGATTTCAACAATGAAATGGCTACAGATACTCATAAACAAATCACCAATCCAACCTGTGAAAGTATTACCCAGGTACCAATGGAGGCTAGTAAGCAGGAAGATGCAAGTTCGGCCAAAAGCGATGTTTTTGATTCAGAGAGCCATTCTTCCTTGTTGGAGCCTACAGATTCTGCTCACGCTTTCAGATCGGATCAATCTGATTTTTCGCAAAACCATGAAGATGAACTCACTAGGACCCTTTTGCCCCCAGTGTGCTTCCCTAAGCTTGAAGATGGAGATTACAATGAACAAAGTCCAACAAATTGTTGTAATTGGAGTTTCCCAGTTGAAGATCAGCCTTGTTGGTTGTGGCCTTGCTGAATTGTTATTATTCAGGGAAAATAATTTTTACATCATTTAGCAATGCAATGTCTAGTATTGTGTTGTAAGTAATGTTGGAATGCAATAAAGATAGTCAATATGATATTGCCCTTAACTTGGTCTTATTTTGGCATTTTTCGCTCATAATTAAGTTGTTTCGCAAAACTTATTTGTAGTTTAAAAATAGGTTGCCAAAAAAAACCATCCGAAATCTAAAGTTCATATTTTGAGCACTTCTTTTAGTACGAATTTTTTTGTTTTTTTGAAAATGTTAGTAACATACACATCCTACGGGCAAGTTTGGTTTGTATAAAAGAGGGGGAATTGGATTAGTTATCTATGTGTCCTGTTTGACCCACATTTGGTTGCAGAATTTAATGATGGGATAGTGTGCTAGGATAAGACACTATATCCCATTGCAGTCCTTTCCGATGCGCCCAAAAAAAAAAAAATTCCCATTGCAATGGGATAACTCAGTCCAATGATGGGATTGGGATAGAATAAAATAGAATAAAAAATTTATGGACAAAATTAGGTCTTGTTTGTCTTAATTTAAAAAAGTTAAAAAATTACTATCTTATTTAAATTATATTATTTTATTTAAATCGCATCACCTCTCTACCACATCACTTCAAACCTAATGCATACACAACCCATATTTCATAAAAATTTAAAAAGTATACTTATTTAGATCATCTCAAACTATCCCTAAATATTCAATAACAATTTAATGATGGAATAGTGTGCTAGGATAAGACACTCTTGTCATGTTTGTTTGACTTCATTGGTGAGACGATTGGATTATCAATCTTATAGATTTTACATAACTCATATTTGGTTGACAAAAATAGAAGGGGATTAGTAGTTTTATGGGACTATGAATACTCTCACATATGGAGATTAACTTGGCTGGATTTTAGATGGGATTAGGAAAATAGTGAAGGTATTGAATCTATTTTATATAAAAAATTTATTTTTTTTACCAAGTATACCTGTTTGTTTTAATATTTGTTTTCATATAAAAATAATTTATTTATTTATTTATTTATTTTATATAAAAATAATTTAACAATCTCATCACTAACCATTTTCCACGCTATCATCAAAACAAACACACTTTTACTTAATCCCCTCACTAACAATCTCCACATTAACAATCTATTCACTAATAATCATTTCACTAACAATTCTATCTAACTTAATCCGCCAAACAAACGTGGCCTATGAATGTGTTTTGATTGGATAGACTGGATAAGGGAGAATTAAAATTCATCGGACTTGAATCCTAGGACTGTGAATCCTCCGAACTATTTGGTTGAATTGGATGTATATCATGTGTTTGTTTTTTATGGGATTAGATGTTTGGAAAAGACTATTTTTAGTAAATCCAATATTTGGTTGGACAGACTGGATAGGATAAATGAACAAAAAAAATTATTTTATCATTTTTAATTGTTTACTAAGAGCATCTCCAACCCATCATTCAAAACTTCAAATATGAAGGATCCTTTCTAATTTTGAACTCCAACTCATCTTTCATTTCTTCCTCCCAAATGAAGGAAGATGGATTGATCCTTCAAATATGAAGGGAGGATGAACAAAATGAAGGAGCCTCTAAAACATTATTCACTCTACATTTCTTATTATATTCAAAATAACTTTTAATGTGTAAATTTAATTTTTATAAAATTGACATCAATAAAAAGTATAAAATCATACCTTTAAAATGAATATAATATTAAATATATTTTACAAAAAATTTAAAATTAAATATTTATTAATGAACAAAAATTACTTTTTGATTGGAATTTGAATGAAGGAAATGAAGGTTTGTGGTTGGAGTTTGAATGAATAGTAACCTCCTCTATATTTACTTTTTGAATAAAAAATATTATTTTCATCCTCTTGAGAAGAGGATGTGGTTGGAGATGCTCTAAGTAGTAGCAATATTAAACATATTTTTAATATTTTAATTATTTTTAGCTAGATTAAATAAAATTTTATTTTATTTTATTTTTTACACAATTAAATAAATTTATTTTTAAAAAATTAAATAAATAAAATATCAATAAAAATATATGTTATTTTTTTAATTAAAATTTTAAATAAATTTATTTTTTAAAATAATAATAATAAAACAATGAAATTAAATAAAACATCTATTAAAATTTAAATAATGAAATTAAATAAAATACAAACAAAATTTTAAAATAAAACATCAATAAAATATCTATGAAAAATTATTTTAAAAAATTAAATAAATAAAACATCAATAAAAATTTAAACGAAATTATTTTATTTTTACATTGAGACGTTTAAATTTTATTAAATTGTACTAAATATAATACATAATTAAATAGTATAGGGTCAAAATGGTCATTTTACATTCTAATCTCAACAGTAAATAGTCCAATGAAAATTGTCTCATACCCCCCCCCCTAGGATAGTATAATCCCCCATATGGGGATAAGAAGTCCGGCCGGACTCTATGTTCGACAAACGAAAAAAAAAAAAGGTCGAACAAAAAGCTTCCCCTAAATTATAATCCTAATAGTAGATAGCCCCCCCTCTTATCCCTCCAATCAAACACACCCTTATATCCCATTGCAGTGGGATAACTCAATCCAACGAGGGTGTGTTTGTTTGGATGGATTGGATTGTTAATCCTGCGATATATTGTTCTCGAAATATTTGGTTGGAATGGATTTGTATTCCATGTTTATTTAGTCATTGTATTAGATGTCAGGAAATGATTATTTGGTTGGATAGGATATGAATCATATATTTGTTTGGGATATTATGGAGAAGGATAAATACTCAAATGATTATTTTACCATTTTCAATTATTTACTAAGTAATAGCAATATTAAACAGATCTTTAATATTTTAATTATTTTTAGGTAGATTAAATTAAAATTTATTTTATTTTATTTTTTACACAATTAAATAAGTTTATTTTTTAAAATTAAATACATTAAATATTAGTAAAAATATATGTTATTTTTTAATTAAAATTTTAAATAAATTTATTTTTAAAAAAATAATAATTAAATAATGAAATTAAATAAAAAAACTATTAAAATTTAAATAATGAAATTAAATAAAACATAAACAAAATTTTAAAATAAAACATCAATAAAATATCTATAAAAAATTATTTTAAAAAACTAAATAAATAAAACATCAATAAAAATTAAATTAAATTATTTTATTTTTAAATTGAGACATTTAAAATTTATTGAATTTTACTAAATATAATATATAATTAAATAGTAGAGGATCAAAATGTTCAAAAGATTTGGGACTATTAGTCCGGTGCAAAAATATTGAACCAAACAACGGATTATTAGTTCGTATAGACTATTAATCCAATCTCATTGCTCAATCCCTCAAAATAAACACCACCTGATGGGATTAGGATAGAGTAAGATAGAATAAAAAGTTTATGGACAAAATTATAAGCATTCAATGATATTATCTAATCTCGTCCTTCTCAAATATGGGATATGACAATATAACGTTTTACAATCCTCTCTTGTCTTGTGATTTCTATTATTCCGTTACTCATATCATAGATAGTCATAATCTCTATTTTAGAATAGGATGGGATAAGAAGTATATAGACAAAATTATAAGCATTTAATGATATTATCTAATCTCGTCCTTCTCTAATATGATATATGACAATATACAGTATTGTTCACAATCCTCTCTTATCTTGTGACATCTATTATTCCGTTATTCATGGCATGGATAGTCATGATCTCCATTCATTTTTTTGGACAACCAAACGTGTACTAAAAATACAAATGTCTAAGCATAAAATTTTAAACTTTAAACTAAAAATAAGCTGCTTTTGCAAAATTGGGTAAAAGGGATGCTTCATCATTTTTTGGTCTGAACTCATCCTAGAAAAAGAAGAAGACGGCAATCTAATAGTGAGAAAAAAGAAATGTTAGGTTGTAATAAAAGAATGTGATAAAACTGTGTGCTTCTGAAAACTGTGTGATCAAAACACTACAATAAAATAAAGCACACCCATAGATTTGTAGTGAAAGCAACTTCTTCTGATTGAATATTTTAACTACAGCAATAGAAAACAGAGCATTTGTGTGCTTTAGACGACAACACAGTTTGAAACCCTTGCAAAGGTTGAAGAAAAGTAGGGAAGGGACCCTTCGAAGTCAATTTTTGGAAGGGTTTATTTCCACATTGTCCTTCATTGGCAATGACTTTAGCTTCTTGTTATAGATGTTGACATTTTGTTTTGTAAATTTGTGTGCCTATTTTTAATTGAAATTTTTAGATGTAAGTTTGACACAGAGAAAGTGTGTATCAAGTATAAAAAATGACTTTATATTAAACACAAAGCAGACTTTATGCGCACAATGAGAATACACAACTTTTGTCTCTATCCAACTGATTTGAATTTTTATTTTTTTTTAATTCCTTCCATTGACATTATGTGAAAAAAATGTTATACAAATTAATGAGAAAAAAAATTACAATGCAACATATAATGAAAAAAGTTTGAAATTTTTTTCCGTTTGTGCATAAGTTGTGTCAAAATGACAATCCTATTGAGTACATTACATGTGAAATTTTTCCTTATACATGTATTATTACTTAGAGCACCTTCAATATTAAAATGTTAAACTAATACATTAGTCATTTTAGGAAAGAGAGAGAGAGAGAGAAGCTCTAGTCAAAATTTGACACAAAATCTGATAATGCCATTTTTTGACCAAAAGAAATTAACAAACCTGAAAAATGGTCCAAAATTTTATCCATAATATTGATATATAATTCAATTCAATATAGTAGGACTCAAAATTAAAATGAAACTCAATTATCTAATGTTTTTTTCTAAATTAATTTTTTTGGTACATATCATTCAGAATCTTTTTAAAATTTATTATCTATCTACTACTATTTTAAAAGTGTGAGCACCCTCACTTGTTTTTTTACTTTTTCATATTCTCAAAATATTCTTCTCAACACGTTATCCATGAAAATGCATCATATAGCAATAGTCACAAGCACCATGTATTAACAGGTAGGGGTGTCGCGGTTCGATTTTGGACGGTTTGCGGATCAGTTTGGACCCGCCCAGATGTCTGCGATTTTGGAAAAATTCAACCCACAACTGGTCGCAGTACGAGTTGTGGTTTATGCGAGTAGGGTTCGCAGATATGCAGATGGTTGTGAGTAGTTTGCAAAATGAATTTTTTCCTTTAAACAATAAGCATGGTTCAAAAAATAAAAATAAAAAGAATAAAAAATAAGCAACTAAATTCATCCAAGTTATCAGAGCCACACACAGCAACTGAATATATTTTCAATTTGTTATGAATCTTCAATTTGTTTATATTTTCAAATGTATATATTTCGGTAAAGAGAGAGAGAGAGAAAAAGAGAGAAGAACGAGAGAGAGTGAGATGAGAAGAGAGGCTGAGCAGATGTTAAGAGATTAGGGTTTTGTTGGGCAAAAATATCTATCCTAGTCAACGGTTCAGGTTAAAAAAAAAAAAAATTTAAGTACGGACGGGTTCTTGTGGGTGTGGGTAAACCCGCAACCCGCAATCTTGCCATATTTCAAACCGCCTCTACCCACATTGTGTTTGCGAAGCCACCCATTCACATGCAGTTCAGTTCGGTTTAGTTCGGGTTGGGCAGGTTGAGCGGTTCGAATAACCCTATACGCCCAACCCTAGTAACAGGTACTAAGACTTCTAAATTTTTGTGAATGGCCGTTTTACGATTCATCTGTTTGAGAACGTCATATATAAGAATAATAATAATATTTGAAACTCTTAAAAAAATTCTAATTTAATCCACAATAATGTGGCATAATTGATGCTAATGTATGTTAATTTTCAATTTGTCATGCACTTAGTTATATATAGTGTCCAATTGTCTTGTCACATTACTGTAATTGAATTTGTAGATATAAAATTGTAGATCTTCAATATTTTTCATATAATAATACATAATTTTATAGTTGAGTTTTTTCAAAAATTCAAATCTAAATTCAACTATAAACTTAATAAAATTTGACGGGCTCGTGAGGCTCACCATAAGTTTTGTTTTAATGATCCGAATTGTTCATTTTGTACGACCCTCTATGTAATTTAATCGTGTTTTTCTGAAAAAATAGTTTATTTTTAAAAATATATTTGCTGTTAATTTTTTCAAAGACATGTGATAAAATAAAAATGTTATGCTTAATCATATCAATCTAATTTTTTCTATAAATGATATATACTGAGAATTTTATAAAATGAACAGTTCAAATCATCGAAACAAAACTTTTGGTAAGCCTTACAAGAATGTCAAGTTCTCTCAAATTTAAACTCAACCCTAATTTTAAAAGTTAAAAATTAGTATTTTTTATATAGACCGAATGGTCATGTTCCAACAAATTATTACAAAATTAAATTGAATAGACACATCTATTCATTAAGAGGCACTTCATCTTCTATATAAGGCGTAAATTTTTCATTATTTTTCACATATGCAACTTTTACTTTTGTTTAATACAACCATTTTTTGATAATACATATTTGTCTTGTTACAAGGACTTCTACAAACTCAAATTTTTTTTCTAGAAATTTGCCTAGAAAATACATGTGTAGTTGATATTTATTTTAAAAGTAAGAATCACCATTTAAGAATTGAATCTATATCATTCATCAGGATTCTCGATAAATTCTAAGTTTAAGTTTTTTCTTTCTTACAATTTTTGCTGAGCCTCCGTTTGGGAAGTGGATTGACTTTTTAACTTTTTTGGCTATTTTAGACTGGGCTAAAAAGCTTGGTTTGGGAATGACTTTTTGACTTTTTTGACTTTTTTTGTGAGAGAAGAGTGTAATGATTATGGATTGGATATGATATTTTGTTTGTTGTGGCTAAAATAGCCTATTTTGTCTTTTGTGACTCTTTTAGCCACAAACCAACTTGCCAAACAAAGCCTCATTCATCAGTCAAATCATATTTGTACATTATCAGTTTATTTTATATTAGTGGTTCTATAGCTTTCTAATACCGAGTCCCTTACTTTCACTTTTCTCATCCACTATGAAATACTATTTTTGCGTTTAGTTGATAAATCCGCATAGTTTATAAATTCATTATGAAATATTATTTTTCTAATGTTTATTTCATTTATATTATTATGAAGTTTCCTATTTAAAAAATATAACTACACCAGATGAAATATCACGCGCAACGTACGTGTATATCACCATTAATAATCTTAAAAAATACAAAACCTAAAATATATAATATAGATTCTAATTTAATGTCGTGTACACATCAATTGTAAATTCTAACTATTTTATTCATTCTTTGAATATGAAGGCATCACAGCCTAGCATACATATCTTTCAAGGGACTAGTAGTGGATGTTTTCTACAAGTCTGTTGAGGCTTCCATGTGGACCTTTTAACTTTTCTAATGGAACTATACCAAACAATGTCTTTCATATTCTCCTAAATGAATTTTTCAGTTCTTTAAAATTATTACAATATCATCTCATTATAAATATTATCAAACTATCTCATTTTGAATATATACGTTTAAACAATCATTCATTTATTGATATACCATTGCATAATTAATTCTTCCTGAATTTCATCACTGAAATAATTTTTTTTATTTTTACTACACAATCAATCTCTCTATAGCATTGATGGTGTGGGGATATATTTTCTGAGTATCAACACGTGGCAAGGTGACGCCGACGTGTCAGCCGAGGTGCCACGTGTCCTGGTTGTTATGCCGAGGTCATCTCGGATAGGCCGAGGTTACCTCCGAAGATATCGGAATCCGAGATAAGCGGATGAGGGGCAAGAGTCCTAGAATGAAGAGGGAACTCAACCTAAATATGGACAAGAGTCCTAGATTGGGAGAAGATTTCAGTTTGGGTAAAGATAGAACTCTTAGAGAGTTTATCCTGATCCCACTGGGAGTCCCAGATTAGCAATAATCCTAAGTCCATTAGGGCCAGGCTCCTATTGGGACTAGGATTGTATTGGTTATAAAAGAGAGGCACCCCCATGGGTCTAAGGTATGTTTTTTATGCTCAAACTTGTGAGTTGAATAGATGATTGATTATCTTTGAGAGATATTGAGTACTGACTTGATCGTCGGAGTACCCCCGGGTGGAAGAACCACCGCGGGATTCTTATATTTCTATTGCAGGTCAGCAAGGTGCCATCTATTCTGCCAGTGTTCTCCAGCTGAATTACTAAGCGGGCAGTGTGGTCAGAAAATCACTCACACAATTTGGCGCCGTCTGTGGGAAAGAAAGAAGAATAGATGGCCAATGACGGACAGAAGGATCAAATTGAAGACAAACACTCCTGCTGGGAGTGGGAGACCTATCGACCTCGACACTGAAGGGGACGACCGCAACACAGAAACTCGTGACCAGAGTCACGGAGTGAAAGACGCCGGCCAGGAAGGTGACGTATCAAAGACAACAGATCGAAGCGGATACTACAACAAAGATGACCTCCAGGTATGGAAGGATAAATACCTGCGGATGAACGAAGACCCTTCCAGAAGGGATGCAAAGACAGGGGGCATGAGCACTCCCAAGGAGATGACATTCAAGTATAGAAGAGCTCAGCCTAAGTGAGCAGATCTTGGATTCCAGATCCCGGATCCGAGAATACATCATCTCGGCCAAGATGAGTGGGCCCGAGAAGACGAGAGCTCAGCCTAAGTGAGCAGATCCCAGACTCCAGATCCCCGATCTTAGAAGACATGATCTCGGCCTAGATAAGTAGGCCCGAGAAAAGAAGAGCTCAAACCGAGTGAGCAGATCTAAGAAGATAAGATCTCGACGCTTAAGTTCGAGAAGAGAAGAGCACAGCGAGCAGATCTAAGATCCCAGAGGATAAAAAGAAAACACACAAGATCAGACTGAAGTTGGCCGGGTTGAAAACCCCGGCTTGAATCCGAGAAGATGTTTAACCGAAGTTAAACCGAGGAGATGCTTAACCGAAGTTAAGCCGAGGTTATACAAAGTCTACCACTTGTTGAAATTTGTAGCAATTTACAAGTTGGTCAGACCGAATACAAAGTCTACCACTTGTTGAAATTTGTAGCAATTTACAAGTTGGTCAGACCGAATACAAAGTCTACCGCTTGTTGAAATTTGTAGCAATTTACAAGTTGGTCAGACTGAATACAAAGTTTACCGCTTGTTGAAATTTGTAGCAATTTACAAGTTGGTCAAACCGACACAAAGCTTGGCTTCGCTTGTTGAAATTTGTAGCAATTTACAAGTTGAAGTTAAGCCGAAATGGTTCCTTAGCTTCGCTTGTTGAAATTTGTAGCAATTTACAAGTGGAAGTTAAGCCGAGATTACTATTCTCCTCGCTTGTTGAAATTTGTAGCAATTTACAAGTCGAGGTGAAGCCGATGTTATTGCTTACAGACTTATAGAAATCCACGAGGTGGTTGAGCCAAAGATCATTGCTTAACACTTGTTGAAATTTGTAGCAATTTACAAGTTGAAGTTAAGCCGACATATGACCATCTGTTGAAATTTGCAGCAATTTACAGGTTGAGGTAAAGCTAAGTATATTAAACCCTTGTTGAAATTTGTAGCAATTTACAAGTAGATCATTGTTTAACACTTGTTATAACTTGAGTAAAGTTTACTGTTTATGTTAATCCTTGTTGAAATTTGTAGCAATTTACAAGTAAGTCAGACTGAGATTATTGTTTGAACACTCGTTGAAACTTGAGAAAAGTTTGCAAAGTTAACATTGAATAGTATATGTTTTATACTTGTTGAAATTGATGAAAAGATTGCAGGTCAGTATCTTGCCGAAGTAAAGTTTACAGTTATTTTACCCGAGGTATATAATCTCGAGAAGATTGCATAAAGAAGAAAGAAATATGAAGAGTATATGCAAAATATTCTAAGTGTAGAATCATATAGAGAAGACAAAGGTACAAGCATTCAAAGAAAGATAAAGCATTCAACAGAAACAAGAGGCACATCGGCCATGAAAAGAAACTTATACTGTCTAAAGAAGCAACAAGGTACAAGAGTACAAACCGCGATGATGCTGAACCGAAGTTAAGCCGAGATGATGTTTAACCGAAGTTAAACGGAGATGATGCTTAACCGAAGTTAAGCCGAGATGATGTTTAACCGAAGTTAAACGGAGATGATGCTTAACCGAAGTTAAGCCGAGATGATGTTTTAACCGAAGTTAAAACAAAATGATGTTTAACACGTGTTGAAATTCTGAGAGAATTTACAAGTTAAAGAGTGCACAAGATAAATGTCGGCAAAAGATTTGCCGGAGTCAAACGTCGTTTTGATTAGAACAAGAACCACTAAAGTACACACCGGAAGTGGTGACCAGAATTGTAAAAGGAATTAATGCTTCAAGAAACAGCGATGACAGTTTGCAAAGGCCAAGAGAAAGAGGGTCTAAAGGGGGTGAATTAAATACCAGAAGTTTTAATACATCGGTGAAAGAAGAGCACATCGAGTCTGTGACTACGGCACAGAGCCAACTTCCCTAATGTGATCCTAAGTGTAATTTATGTTCACATTAGGGGGCAGGGAGAAGGTGCAGGGGGAATGAATGATAATCAAGGAGCAAGGAATACTAATATTTGTTGAAATTTTTGAGCAATTTACAAGATTGACTTCGATTAAGCAACTAGCTTGTTAAGAGCTGAGAAAGTTGGGAAATATGAAACATGTATAAAAGAAGGCAAGTACAAAAATGAAGACCTTAAAGAACTGAGATGATGAAAGCAAGAACGTCGGACTGATCTGTTTCGACGAACGACGATGGTTCAGCCTCGGCAGTCAATTGGAGGAGCTTCTTTACCGTTATCTCGGCATCAATTTCAAGAAGGAAGCAAACTACTCGGCATCAGCGGCAGATTCTGTCTCACCCCCAGAAGACAGTTGGAAAGGACTTCTCAGCAGCCTTCTCGGCCTCGAGCTCAGCATCGATCTCCCGAAGAGTTTGATCAAAGCTATTCTCGGCGATTGGCACCTCCGAGTTTGAAGGCAAGGATTGAAAGCAAGAATTTGGAAAAAGACACAGAAAACAGAGATAAGAATGTAATTCGTAATCAAGAATGGTGATGAAGCTATCAGGAAATCAAGACCAAAAGATTGCACAGGTGTGTCAAGCCAATAACAGTAGTGGAAATCAGCAGATATATGAACAGTATGTGTTCAAGAAGATGATTTGGAAACACTGGGTAAAATAGCAATGGTGGTTAACAATAAAGTAGAGCTTCTTGGAAAGGAACAAGAAATAAAACCAGGAAGAAACAGTGGCTTACCAAAAAGAGGGAAGTCGGAATGAGAATTGCCGGAGTCTGACGACGGATGCGAAAATAACAGAATGACATAAGCTTCACCGGAGGAGAGGAACAAAGACAGTTGCAGAGCTTGAAAGCTTGGAACAATGGCGGATTTGAGGAAAAGAGCTAGGAAGAGAAAATTCAGAATCAAGAAGACAACAAAGTTCATGAATAAAGCCAAGTGCACAGGCACTAAGTAAAGTATGTGAAGAACAAGAAAGTAATGACCCAGGCATGATGCTAGCAACAGAAAGTAGA
The DNA here is from genome assembly GCA_036172215.1 of Camellia granthamiana. Lineage (NCBI taxonomy): Eukaryota > Viridiplantae > Streptophyta > Magnoliopsida > Ericales > Theaceae > Camellia > Camellia granthamiana. The sequence continues at coordinate 166,491,186 of CM069904.1, forward strand.
TATGGCGAGAACAGTGCCAGGCATTCAAACAGTAAAACAAATCGAAATAGAAGGCAACAGATGGCAAGTAAACATATTCGAAAGAGTTATGAAAGATTGAGCTTAATAACAAATAAGGAATTTATGAGCCTACCAAGAGAAATGAACACCGATATGAAGATTGCCAGAGTCAAATAGATGACTGGAAATCAAGAGCCCACCTGAAAATGTGAATGGAGCAGTTGCAAAGCTCTTGGAGTTTATGAATAAATGAAACCAGAAATCTCGGCTAGGAGGTGTGATCTTGAATAGCTTGGAAAGCATGAAGCTTGATACTTGACAGAAGTGGACAGTAAAGTCCAGGAAACTTTGAGGTCGGCGAGTTTGATCTCAGACGGAGGGGTACAGATGAACGAACAATGTAGGTTCCATCACCTCAGAATGCCGAGGTAATAGAACCTAGGGGGCAGTTGTGGGGATATATTTTCTGAGTATCAACACGAGGCAAGGTGACGCCGACGTGTCAGCCGAGGTGCCACGTGTCATGGTTGTTATGCCGAGGTCATCTCGGATAGGCCGAGGTTACCTCCGAAGATATCGGAATCCGAGATAAGCGGATGAGGGGCAAGAGTCCTAGAATGAAGAGGGAACTCAACCTAGATATGGACAAGAGTCCTAGATTGGGAGAAGACTTCAGTTTGGGTAAAGATAGAACTCTTAGAGAGTTTATCCTGATCCCACTGGGAGTCCCAGATTAGCAATAATCCTAAGTCCATTAGGGCCAGGCTCCTATTGGGACTAGGATTGTATTGGCTATAAAAGAGAGGGCACCCCCATGGGTCTAAGGTATGTTTTTTATGCTCAAGCTTGTGAGTTGAATAGATGATTGATTATCTTTGAGAGATATTGAGTACTGACTTGATCGTCGGAGTACCCCAGGGTGGAAGAACCACCGCGGGATTCTTATATTTCTATTGCAGGTCAGCAAGGTGCCATCTATTCTGCCAGTGTTCTACAGCTGAATTACTAAGCGGGCAGTGTGGTCAGAAAATCACTCACACAGATGGTGTCATGGGAAAGAGTTTTGGACACATGAGAGATTCCGGTAGGGAGGATTTGTAAATTAAAAGAAAAATTAATTTCACAGCTTCACAAATAGACTGAAAGTTTTCTAAAATTCTGTTTTGATTCTTTAGCGATTTCAATTTACATAAACCATCAGGTTAATTTTATCTAAAAATATAAACTAATAAATTATTTTGAATTGTTTTTTAAAATCGAGTCAATTGACAATACATATAGGACTTTCTTTCTCAGTTATAATATCCAAGATCAAGCCATACTTTTATACAGTGTAATTTATCGTTTTCCTATTCTCTTCCTATCATTTGTAAAAATATGACATACTAGTCTCCGTTTGAGAAGTGGGTTAGTTTTTTGGCTTTTTTAGCTTTTTTTATGACAGAAAAGTGTAATGATTATGGGTTGGATGTGATGTTTTATTTGTTGTGGCTAAAATAACCTATTTTGTCTTTTTTGGCTAAAATAACCCCAAACCTCCTTGCCAAATGGAGCCATATGTGGTGCTGCCTATGAGTCTACTGGTGTGGTGTTGATCTTTTATAATAGGCCATGGCTTCTGTCCAGTCCGGGATCGGACTGGACCGTACTGTTGGGCCCGTGGGGGCCCATCACGGGTCCCGTTTTGATAATCTAAATCGTTCAATGTGTAGAACTCGTCGAGTACTATATGCCTGTAAAAAATCACGTTGATCGGATATCGATAGCTATATGAACAAAACAGTTTTTTATCAACCGTTAATTTTTTCACCGTCCATTTTTTTTTTTATACAAAACTGATTTGATCACATAACTATCGATATCTAATTAATGTGATTTTTTACAAGCATATAGTACTCGACGAGTTCTACACATTCAACGGTTCAGATTTTCAAAACGGGACCCGTGGTGGGCCCCCACGGACCCAACAACACGGTCCAGTCCGATCCCGGACTGGACAAAAGCCGGACCCTTTATAATATTCAACAATATTACACCTTTCTAATTCTATATTCTTAAATGATCTATAATGATGTAATATTGAAATCAAATCTCAAATAATTAAATATTTGATAAATTAAAATTTAATACTTTTTAAATACATCATTATAAGTGATTTTTAAAAATGGTAAATTAAGTGACTGATATTCTCTTCATTAAGTGATTTTTAAAGAAGAATGATATTCTCTTCATTCCTTTTCTTAAAAGTTTTTCATATTTTTTTGTATATAATATATATATATATATATCATTACCCATTGCTCAATAAAAAATTCATAATTTATTTTGATGCTAAAGCTATTCTTCACTAAAAAATTCATAAAAAATCGTAAAATCATAATTTATTCACTAAAGAAGAAAAATAATCAAATTAGAAAAAGCTATTCTTCACAGCTATGCCAAACTAAGGGCTGGTTTGGCTTATCCTATATAAGTTAAAAAATCAAAAAATTACTCCAAAATCTAAAAAGATATCATTATTCACCCAAAAAAAAAAATTAAAAAATCATTTTTTACCCAAAAAAAGACACACCGAATTGATTGGGTGTGCAGCCGCTGTGTGCGGCAGTGGCTCCAAAAGAAATGATTGGGTGTGATTTTTACACACACCGTTGTTTGTCCCATGGGAGTCATCACGGGTTCTGTTTTGATAATCTGAACCGTTCAATATGTAGAAATCGTCGGGTACTATATTTATGCAAAAAATCACATTGATCGGATATCGATAACTATATGATCAAACTAGTTATGTACAACAAATGGATGGTGTTATAATTAATGATTGAAAAATAAATAAATCTGATCAGATAGCTATTGATATTCGATTAACGTGATTTTTTATACGTATATAGTGTTCGACGAGTTACACACATTGAACGGTTCAGATTATTAAAATGGGACCCGTGATGACCCCCACGGGCCAAACAAAACCGTCCATGTTTTGTACAAAAATTAGCCAATAATTTTCAACTCAAATTCACTCAGCCGGTTGTACAGCCGGTTGTACGGCTGGGGCCCACTCCTCTCTAATCATCTGTTACACACTTTTTTTATACAATTTTTTAATACACATTTTTTCATAAAAAGTCAAAAAGTTAACCCAAACCTCCATATTTTTTTTTGATCTTTTTTAATCCAAAAAGATAAAAATATACTTTTTTAGGATATCTCAAACCAGCTCTAAGCCTTCAGTTTCAGTCATATCTACACTAAAAAGGCATCCAATGTGAGAGGATGAGACTCTGAAGGGTACTCTTGGCTCACATTTTTCCTTCGTATGTATACAATAGTCACAGTCACATCCACACCAAGAGCACTTATTGCACATTATTATTTCCGTTCTCAAAAAGAAAAAAAATAAAAAACTGATAATCTCATCTCCCAAGCGTCAGGGTTGAGGAAATGGACTCAACTTCTTGTTTGGCATAAATTAAAAAAATTATAAAATTGAAAAGTCATTATTTTATTTAAATCATATTATTTTATTTAAGTCGTATCACTTCTCTGCTATATCATTTCAAATCCAATCCATACCCAACCCATATTTTATAAAAAGTCAAAAAATACACTTATTTAAATCATCTCAAACAACCCCTTAATTTTGATACATATGATTATATCTTTCAAGATTTTAAAGTACATAAAACAATTATTCAATAATAAACCTCTAGGAATACTCTTCAATTAGATATTTCACTGAGGAATTAGATTCTTTCCGATTTGTATTTAGACGCAATAGCCTAGTATAATCCTTTGGCGTTATCACACGTCTACTTTAGAATCATGCTATGGACCCCCAGTGAGGTGGCGCGCCCCCACTGGTTGACAGCTGGAAAAAAAAAAAAAAAAAAGTGTTTTTTGCCCAATCAAGGGCTGCCACCTCAATGGGGGTCGACCCCCAGTGGGGGTCCGAAGCAAAATTCTCTACTTTAATAATCAAACATGATTCTTATATGCAGATCATCCCCAAGAAAAATAAAAATATAGATGATTTGATAATAGTAACTATACAATTTCATTATATTTATTTTAAAAAAATGATAGATATGATTTTAAATATATTATTTATTTATTGGGTGAATTACATTAATTTTTCCTGAGATTTAAAAAAAATACAATAAACTCCTTAAGATTTTAATTCATACAACATATAATCCCTTTTTCATCAAAATTTTGTTAATCGTATAAATGAAAAAATAATATTACCATATCTTTTACATTGAAATAGATATTTTACCTTGCGTATTTTTATTTTTTTTGGTCATTATACCATTTACATTAATTTTGGACTCCATAATCTTTATAAAATAAATCAGCGTAATTATTCTAAAATTGTTAGACTTATTATATTTTTTTCTAAATCTCAAAAACGATTAGTATAATTTACCCTTATTTGTTCAAAAGTAACTGTACTCAGATCATATCAAATCAATAAAAATTGTTTATACTCAAAAACCAAAGGCCTGTTTTGTTTGGTTTTGGAATCAATTTGAAAAATAATTTTTGTAAAAGCGTTTTAAAATTTGAAAAATTATTTAGTTGTATATTTAAAAAATAATTTTGTAGTTTAGAGTTTTGTAATTTGGGATGATTTGTAATTTTTTTAGTTGAATAGATCGGTTTGACAAAAAAAAAAAATATTGATTAATGTATAAAATGTGAGAGAATAAGAAAGGAAATAAAAAAAAATGATTGAAAACAATTTTCAGAAAATTATAAACCAAATAAATTTTAAGTTTTGAGGTCTCAAAAATTAATTTGAAAACTAAATCAAACATTTTTTATTTTTTATTTTTAAATAGATCTTGAAATGAGCTTGATTTTTTTTTTTTTTAAATATATCTTGAAATGAGCTTGTACAGTCCAATTCAGTTTAGAGACTTTTTAACTTAAGTGTTGTTTGGAGAGAGATTTTTTAACTAAAATTGTTTTAAAAAATTAAATTAAATTATAACATTATTTTTTATATATATATATTTTTTACATGTCTTTTTATAAAAAAAAATAATTAATTAAAATAATTAATTTTCAAACTATTAGTCACTTTCGCTAATTGCCAACGTATTTTTGTTTTTCTTTTTTTTATTATCATACAATGGGTATTCGCCACATGGCAATCAAGCGAGAAAAATTGATGCAGTTCCGCTGCGTAGGTCGAAATTTCAGAGCTCGAATTTGGCCCGAATTCAAAACGACGTCGTTTTGGTCTGAATTTGGTGAAGAACAAAGAAGAAGAAAAAGAAAGAGGAGGAGGAAGAAGAAAAGAGAGGAGCAGAGAGATCATCATCAACCAAAAATCAAACCCACTCAATACATCATCATCAACGCAGAAGACAAAGAGAGAGAGAGAGCATCATCATCATCAACCAAACACACAGACCTGGCCCTGAGATTTTCGGGGCCCAAAACCGATAATCAACTAATAAATTTTTGGGGCCCTTCACATTTTTTTTTTTCATTGAATGAAAAAAAAAATGGAAATAAATGACAAAAGATTTGTGTCAAAATCACAAAAAATTCTTAACATTACATTACAATAACTAATAAGTATCGCTTGATCCTCACTCTTCTTGTATTTTTAGAAGTAAATAAATCAATCATATTGCATAATCTAATTTTTCTGCAAAATCACTTTCAATGAATAATAGTGCTAATTATTTTAAATGGGTCTTTCAATTTTTTAATGGATCAATTTATTTTAAGTTAATTTGGGCATTTCTTAATTTTTTTTGGACTTAAAATATACTTAATATATTAGACTAAACTATAATAAGAGAGACCCCTTTTTTGGGTCAATTTTCAATGGATAACAATGTTAATTTCTTTGAATGACCTTTCAATTTTTTAATGGGTCAATTTATTTTAAGTTAGTATGGGTCTTTTTTTAATTTTTTTAGACTTAAAACATACCTAATATGTTACACTAAATTATTATAGGTGGGGGCCCTTTTTTTTAGTCTATTTTGAGGGGCCCTAGGCCACGGCCTTGTGGCCTATGCCCCAGGGGTGGCCCTGCAAACACATCATCATCATCACCCATAAAGATTAACCAAAAAACAAACCCACCATAGAAATCAACCAAAAAATATGTAAAAATCTGAAAAAATTTCAACACATCATCATCGTACACAATCGGAGGCACGGCGGTGGAGAAGAATTAAAGATCGAAGGTGACGATCGACCCTCTCTCTCTCTCTCTTCCCTCTTCCCCTCTCTTCTCTCTCCCTCTCTTTCTCTCTCTTTCTTTTCCTTTTCTTTTCTCTTCTTTCTTCTCTCTTCTCTCTCTGCTCTCTGATTCAAACATAGAAGAAAAAAAAAAAAAAACCTGCCCAAAACGACGTTGTTAACGTCGTTTTAAGCAGTCAAGCCATTCGGGACAAAAAGATTCGAGCTACAAAGGATTTTCCAAATTGATGAATCATTTTAGAAGATTGCTTCACACTATTTATTAAGAGATCCTGTTTAATTATCTTCTAAAAGCAGATAAAAAGATGGTATTAAGTCCCATTGTCCCAAATAAAGAGTTGTTTAGCATCAACTGCTTTAGTATATCTTTTTATCTTATTTATATCATATTATCTCTTTATTATATTGTAAATCTTTTAATACAAAATTAAGAAATATATTTATTTATATCATTCCAAATAATATTTAAATAAAAATCAAGTGAGAACATAGGCTTTGTTTGGAGGGTGGGTAGGTTTTTTAACTTTTTAGCTATTTTAACATGAGGTTAAAAAGTCTCATTTGAGATGAACATTTTAGCTTTTTTGACTTCTGTTAAAAAAAAAAATAATTATTATGATTTGGACGTTGTATTTTATTTTATTAAATTTTAACTTATTTTGTCATTTTTTGGCTAAAATAAACTTTTAAGCCATATTTGGAAACCGACTATTTTACTAAGTTTTTAATTTTTTTTGACTATAATATAAAGTAAAAAAAATTAATATATTTAGAATGATTTTTTAATTTAGTCTCTCTCACTAAACGACCGTACACGTGTGACATCAGTCTCTCTCACTACCTTTTCAACACCCTTAGCATTTTGAAATAAATTAACTCATTAAAATGTCATAAATGACACTTTATTAAATCTCAATTTCTGTTTTACACAATAAAATGTTTTTGTTTAAGTGTCAACTAAACGCCAAAAAACAAAAATAAACATATTTTTTTGTGTAAAATATTTTACGTTAAAACAAATGAAGCCTTAGTAAAATTTTTTTTTTTTCCGTTTTGAGTGAGGCTTTTTAAACTTTTTCTTTGTGGGATCAAAGGAGGAACCCTTATTGAAGGTAAAATAATCTTTATAAAATGTTTGAAACTTTCATAAATCTTTCGTAATTGAATAATTTTTGATTGGTTAAACACTTAATGATATGTAACTCCCCATCCTTGCCACATCGTTGTGGATACATTTATGAGTGTAAATATAAGTCTCTAACGTTGTTGATAATCTTTGCACTAATCTAGTGGGATTCCTAAAAAAAAATAGTTATTTTATTATTAGATCGGATAAGGATTCCCTCTAGTTGGTGGCAACTAAAAGTGTTGTAGTCCCACCACCATACAGTTCATATCAATAATTTGAACAGTTTATATTGTATGATTTGACAAGTAGACTACCTTACCAAAAAAAAAAAAAAATTAGATTAATTAGACAATCGGAAATGGATGATCAAGTTACCTTTGTCATAAAAGAAAATGAACAACGACTGTAATTTTAGGAATAAATCATTCATTATTTAAAAAATAAATATGATTTAAACAACTTCAAAAAAAAAATTTTAATTAACGAGACCCCATTGATTATTTTGGGGTCCGGTTTCATTGGGCATAAGGCCTGATGGGCTTTGCCTTTCTTTTGGATGGATATAGGACTAGTGTGTTAACCCAGACCAAGTACTGGACACAGCTCTCATAGTTTTGTGAGAATGTATCAATCAAATACAGTTAAAGACCGGTTTTGGCTCATTCCTTGGGCCTTCAGGACAACAATTCGACACTTGCATAGAATTTGATTCATAAATTAAATACATCTCTCTCGTATGAAAAACAATCTCACCCTTGCTTGCTTTGGGAGGTAGCTTTTTTATTTATTTGTTAACTTATGATAAAAAAACATATAAAAATAATAATATAACTTAAATAAGTCAATACGTTAATACTGATTTTTTTCTGCCCTCCCAGAATAAGGCCATGTGTGGATCCAACGGCTGACAGTTTTCGAGCCAAATCCTAGAGAAATCTGAAGGGAAGGAGAGGGGAAGACGTCTAGAGTGTGCAGAAATTTTAGTTAGTTAGGAAAAAAAATTCACCAAATTAGTTTTTAAAAAATTCTCATAACTAAACTAAAAAACAGTAAGATTACTGTGTGTGTTAATTTCCGACCACACTGCCAACTAAGTACTCAGCTGGAGAACACCGGCAGAATAGATTAAGGCCGAACGACCTGTAACAGAAAAAAGAGATTCCTACGGTGGTTTGTCCACCCGGGGGCACTCCGACGATCAAGTCAGTAAAATATCTCTCAAAGATAACCAATAGTGCTTAACTCACTAGACAGAGCATAAAAAGCATACTTTAGACCCATGGGGGTGCCTCACTTTTATAGCCAACATAATCCTAGTCTCAATAGAAGCCTAGCTCCAATGGACTTAGGATTACTGCTAATCTTGGACTCCCAGTAGGATTAGGATAAACTCTCTAAGAGTCTTATCTTTACCCAAACTGAAGTCTTCTCCCATTTTAGGACTCTTGTCCCTTATCCGCTTATCCCGGATTCCGGTATCTTCGTAGATAACCTCGGCCTAGCCGAGATCACCTCGGCGTCATGAACAGGACATGTGGCACCTCGGCTGACACGTCGGCGTCACCTTGGCCACGTGTTGGTACTCAGAAAATATATCCCCACAACTACCCCTTAGATTCTATTACCTCGGCATTCTGAGGTGATGGAACCTATATCATTTCTTCCATTTAGCACGTCGGCTAAGCTCGCTTCATCATCTATTGCCGAAGTCAGAACTCGTCGGCTCAATATGACCAAGACCTATAGTCTATTTTCATTAATGCCTTAGAACCAATGACCAAGTTCATTTCAAGTTTCTCAGCCGAAACCGTCCTCCTAGCCGAGGTATTTGCTTCATTGAATCAAGAACTCCAAGAGTTCCAGCACGCGTATGTCTGACAAGCACGTCGTCCAAGGCATCATAATTGCCATTTTGCCGCATTTTCATGCTTTCGATCAAAATCATCTTTCTCTCCGTCTTTTCACTTCTGCATCTTCGTTCTTGTTCAAACTTTCTCTCTCAAATCCTCCATTGCTGCTTTTGTGAAGCTTTCTGCAACCAGTTTTCACTCTCTCCCTTCGGTGAGGCTTTTGTTGCACTTTTTTGCTTACTACCACCATCTGATACCGGCGTACTTCACACCGGCCTTTTTGTAATCTAAACAATCATTCTTCAATGTTAGGTCGAAGTGCCTTATTTTCTTTTCTGAATGCATTCTTTAATTTCTTCTTTCAACGTGGTTGTATGTGTCTTCTTTTTATTCTTGTACGATTCTATACTTAAAATAATTTGCATGTCTTCAAAATACACCTTAACTGTGCAATCTCCTCGGGGTGTAACACGTCGGTTGTACCCACCAATTGGTTTATCTCAGCCTCGGCTTAACATTTGAAAATATTTATAATATTTTCACAAGTGTTATTTACAACTCGATACTTCACTTTAGCAAGACTTCTGTTTTTAAATTTCTTCCAAGTCTTGGTAACATGGTAATCTCGGCAAGTATGCAGATATTTCTTTCAACATAACCTTGGCTTATCTTGAAAAATTTTCTCAAAATTTCAACAAGTGTTAAACCACTCTTCTTTTAACATAACCTCGGTTAACTTCAACTTGTAAACTTTTCTCAAGTTTCAACAAGTATTAACACATGATCTCGGTTTAACTTCAACTTGTAAACTTTTCTCAAGTTTCAACAAGTGTTAAACATGTTCTCGGTTTAACTTCAACTTGTAAACTTTTCTCAAGTTTCAACAAGTGTTAAATATGTTCTCGGTTTAATTTCAACTTGTAAATTTTTCTCAAGTTTCAACAAGTGTTAAACATCATCTCGGTTTAACTTCAACTTGTAAACTTTTCTCAAGTTTCAACAAGTGTTAAACATCATCTCGGTTTAACTTCCACTTGTAAACTTTTCTCAAGTTTCAACAAGTGTTAAACATGTTCTCGGTTTAGCTTCAACTTGTAAACTTTTCTCAAGTTTCAACAAGTGTTAAACATTATCTCGGTTTAATTTCAACTTGTAAACTTTTTTCAAGTTTCAACAAGTGTTAAACATGTTCTCGATTTAACTCCAACTTGTAAACTTTTTTCAAGTTTCAACAATTGTTAAACATGTTCTCGGTTTAACTTCAACTTGTAAACTTTTCTCAAGTTTTAACAAGTGTTAAACATTATCTCGGTTTAACTTTAGCTTGTAAACTTTTCTCAAGTTTCAACAAGTGTTAAACATCATCTCGGTTTAATTTCAACTTGTAAACTTTTCTCAAGTTTCAACAAGTGTTAAACATGTTCTCGACTTGTGAAATTCCAACTCCCAAGCATCATTCTCTAGCCCTTTGCCCCCTAAGGTGAACTTAAGTTCCACTTAGGTTCTCATTAGGCATGTGGCTTTGACCTTGATATTGCTCTATGGGCAGGGGATCTGCCCCTTGCATGGCTTCCATATACTCCTTTGTGGGAAAAATTCTTTAGCTTAGGCCAAGCTCTTCTCTTCTCGGACTTAATCATCTAAGCCGAGATCTTGTCTTCTGGGATCTGGGATTCCAGATCTGGAATCTGGGATCTGCTTATTTGGGCTAAGCTCTTGTCTTCTCGTGTCCAGTATTATCCCGGCTTCGTTTCAGCGAACCATTTCTCTTCTCTTGTTTGGACGTCTTTGTCCTCGGCGTGTCTTCCTCGGCTCTGGCATACTTTTCTATCCTGGCCATCAGCTCCTCCATGCTTTTCGGCAATGTCTTTGCCAGTGATTTTCGAAGCAGGCAGTCATCTTTCAAGCCGTTTTTAAACGACATGACCGCCACCTCTTGGTTGCATCTTGGTATTCGGTTGAATACCTCATAATACCTTTTGACATAGGCCCTACGGCTTTCATCCTCGCCGATCTTCAGGGCCATTAGGGCGTCCACCCTCAATGGCTGTAGTTTGTTTGTCACGAACCTGGCCACAAACATCTCGGCCAGGCCTTCCCAGGTTTTCACAGTTCCTTTCGGCAACTTGTGAAACCAGTCCAATGCAATTTTCCCGAATGATGAAGGGAACACTTTGCAGAGCAATGGCTCGTTCCCAGAGTATAACGCCATCGCGTTCAGGTATAATCCGACGTGAAAGTTGGGGTCCGACTTCCCATCGTACATCTAGAACCTCGGCATACTGAATCTCTTTGGGACCTCAACTTTGTCTAATTCTTCTGAGAACGGCGTTCTCGGCTTGACCGAGGAGGTTACCTGGGCATCTTGTTGCTTTCTCTGTAGGTGATCTCCCAGATCCTTTTTGGTTCGTCGAAGAGCTCGGCTATCTTCGGATTTCAGCCTCTTTGGTGCACTACTTCTAGTGTCATCGTGAGTCCTTTTGGACCTTCCTCCATTGGTCGTGTCAAAACAGAGTTCCTTCTCCTGAACATCCCAATGTTCTTTGGTGCAGGTTTCTTTTGTTCGACGTGTCTTCTGGGATTCTCTATGCCCGATCTCCCGCGAAGGCCGGTGAAAATGTCCCTTGGTCCCGCCATGCCGAGGGACTACAGGAACTATTTCCTACCCCCCTTTCTGGGCACCTTTCTTGGCCGCTGGAATCGGCATATCTTGTAACGGGAACGGTGGTTGCATGACGTTGTTCTGCATCATGAAATTAACGATCGTTTGCAAGTCTGCCAATTTGTTCGCCATTCTCTTTATCTCGTTGTCCCTTCGCAGGCATTTATCTTTCCATACCTGGAGGTCGTCCTCGTTATAATACCCGCTCCGGTCCGATTTCTTCGGTACGCCGTCCTCCTGGCCGACGTCCTTTCTTCCGTGATTCTTATCACGAGTCTCTTCGTTGCAGTTGTCTTCTTCGACGTCAAGGTCAATATGTTTCCCACTCTTAGTAGGGGTGTCATCTCCGACCTTCTCTTTCTGTCCGTTGTTGGCCATCTATTCTCCTTTCTTTCCCACAGACAGCGTCAAATTATGTGTGTCAATTTCTGACCACACTGCCAACTAAGTACTCAGCTGGAGAACACCGGCAGAATAGATTAAGCCCGAACGACTTGCAACAGAAAGAAGAGATTCCGGCGGTGGTTCGTCCACCCAGGGGCACTCCGACGATCAAGTCAGTAAAATATCTCTCAAAGATAACCAATAGTGCTTAACTCACTAGACAGAGCATAGAAAGCATACCTTAGACCCATGGGGGTGCCTCACTTTTATAGCCAACACAATCCTAGTCCCAATAGAAGCCTAGCTCCAATGGACTTAAGATTACTGCTAATCTTGGACTCCCAGTAGGATTAGGATAAACTCTCTAAGAGTCTTATCTTTACCCAAACTGAAGTCTTCTCCCATTCTAGGACTCTTATCCCTTATCCGCTTATCCAGGATTCCGGTATCTTCGCAGATAACCTCGACCTAACTGAGATCACCTCGGCATCATGAACAGGATACGTGGCACCTCGGCTGACACGTCGACGTCACCTTGGCCACGTGTTGGTACTCAGAAAATATATCCCCACAATTACATATTAAAATTCTTATTTAAAGTACATGTGTACAAACATTGTTGGTGTCTTTTTCTTACAACCATTAATATTTGACCTTTTCTAATTTTAGTAAAATTTTTAATAATTTTTTTTAATATCTATATAATTATTCATTAAAAAGAGACATTTTTCATATAATAATAATTGGGAATTTCTCATATTATTGTATTCCACCGTAACGCTCTTGTTTTTTTCTCCCAAATTTTCCCACAAGCCAAACAAAGATGAGTAGCAAGAGAGATAAACCCTATCTCTTCTACTCTCTTCCCAAGCGCCGTTGGTCTCTACCTCCACCACCGCCAGACGACTCGCCGGAATATTCCTCCGACAAATCTCCGGGCAAGGTCGTCGTGATCGGCCTCCCTCCTCACTGCTCATTGCTAGACATCAAGTCCCAATTCCAAATCTACAGCTCTATCTCCCGCACCACCATCCACCACTCCGGCATCGCCGGCATCACCTTCCGCTCCAAAGCCTTCGCCGAGTCCGCCATTGCCGCCTTCCTCGATCTCTCATTCAGCATCTGTTGAAGATTGGCTCAAATTTGTTTTGTCAACCATGGCTGCTGATTGAAGAAAAAATGAAGAAGCTAGACATTCAGCCGAGCTACTCATGATAGAGTGGCTAATCTTGTTGGTGGTTGCCTTTAATATTGTCCGTAACTTGGCTCCCTCATTGATCTATAAATGGGTAGTGAATGGAAAGAGTTTTGTGTGGTGAAATCAGAGAGTATGAGGATTATAGAGTGTAAGCAACAAGAGAGAGTGTGAGCAAGAGTTGAGAGAGTAGTGTCTCCTCTTCCATTGTTGTAATTTTGTATTTTTCTCCATATAGTGAAATCCGTTGCCGTAGACGTAGGCGATTTGCCGAACCACGTAAATTTTTGTGTGTTCTTGTTTGTGTGCTTGTGTGTGATTGTTTTCTGCCTCCTAGGCACAACAACATCACCCTCGATTCCAAACCAGTACTCTCTCTCTTTCTCTCTCTCTTTGATTTTGTAATTTAGGATTTAGATTAGGGTTTTGGTGTTGCAGGTAGAGGTACAGTGGGAGGCTAAAACTAAGCTACATTGGAGAGAAAGGGTTTTGCAAAAGGAGAGTCCTAATTTGAGTTCTTCATCATTGTCGAAGCTAATGAGAGGTGAGGTGCCTCTAAGACACATGGAAGAGGGAATAAACGGCTATTGTGAACCCTAGGAAAGTCAATGGCGATTTAGGGTTAGTTGTGCCTTTCTTCAAGGGTAGAGAAATTGTTGTCTGTTCTTGTATACAAAGATTGGGACTTTTGTAGAGATTTAAGTGAGTGAGAGAGAGAGAGAGAGGGAAAGAGAGATGGTGTGAGTTTTTTTTGTAGCATGTTTTTATTTTTATCTTTTCTTTTGGAATTTGGTTTTGGGGTAGTTATGATTTGAGTAGGGAAAATAATAAACTTATGGTGCTGCTATATCAATTAGTATGCTAACTAATATATCAACACTAGTTATGATATTATTATTGATCTCACTTATTATACAAATTACAAATACTAAAAATATATTAAATTATGTCACATCATCAATTACTATACTAGTTGGTGCATATAGTATTATTTTATTGATTATTTGTATGAATGTACATTCTCTTGCCTTTTGATGCTTGAGTTAGTAAATAGAAAATTACTCTTCAAATCCAAAACAATATTCACCTTCTTTTGGTTTTAATTTTTAGAATTCATTTTCTTTTCAAATTATATTTTTTATTTTGAGTAATTTTTAAAAATATTTTAAGTAAATATTTTATTTTTTAAATACACTTAACCTCAACTTATCAAGAATTTTTTTTTGTTTTTTTTTTTAAAATTAATAAATACACAAGAATACAAAAAAAAAAAAAAAAAAGATTTATTTGTAAATCTCATTTAAGAGGACTTATAACCTAATAAGTTCACAAAGTATTCTTGTGTTCCACCTAATTCCATATATTTGAACTTATATTCCAGTAGGTCATATTTTTTCATATTAGAAGTATTATATAAATTATTTAACTTAATAAACTTTTATTATATTATTATACCGCATATCTAAGAGAGAGAAAATTGTTATTAGATATATTTTGTTGGTGAAAATACAAAAAAAAATTATATTTTATTGATAAATAATGTAAAGAAAATGAGATACAAATAGATTAGGCTGAGGCACAGATATCTCGTTTTCTTTAAGGAGATCAAGCCCACTGCGGTACGAAGAACCCAAATACCGATGCAGCAGTCACAAAACTATGACTTGTCCCCTCCAGGATACAACAGTCCGACCACTTGTCATATGGTTCAGGCCAACTCTGCATAAGATGGTGAACCAAAAGCTCCACTAAGAAAAACACACTTCTTTGCTAGTAATCTCTCTTGTATAGAAAATAGTTGGTGTGTGTTGGTGTAGAAAAGAGTAGATGAGAGGGACTATTTATAGGCCACTAGGACCTTACAAGTTACACCAAAAATAAAAATGATCATTAAACTAAAGAAAATGGAGTAACTCCAAAAACTAACTCACTACCAAATTCATGAATTCTAATTACTCTCCATTCATGAACAAGATTAAAGGTTACCAAAGTAATGAAACTCCATTTATGAACAAGATAAGAGATTACCAAAGTAATGAAACTCCATTCATGAACAAGATATATCAATAAATAAATAAAAGATATTAAAATGGATCAACATATTTCATTTATGATACATATAAAATACTTCATATAAATATAGAAGATTATTATTCTTAGTATTTTTTTTCCTCAATGTCAAGGATTCACTTGATCAAAGATCTTTTTTCACCATTATTTTACAATAAGGTTTTGCCATGAAAGAATATTTGAAAAAGAATGTTAGTTATATGTATACCAATGATGGAGATGATGATGAATTCGCATCAGAGATGATGGTAAACCGGCAATGAACAATTATTTTTTTGCCATTGTTATACATAAATCGTAGTCTTTTCGTCGATTTATATAGTCATCGATATTGTGTTGTTTATTCACCGGTATTATGCCGGAGTTGATTATATACAGATTTTTCTAAAAAGCTGCATTAATATATATGAACTGTTTGATAATTTTTTATATATTGTTTGATGATTTGTTGTATATTGATTATTATTATATTTTTTGGTTGAACAATCATTTTTTATTGTCGTTGAACCATCGAAATAATCAATTTTTATTTTTTTCATTTTGTTTCGTGTTTTCATGTTGCAGTATATAAATGTTCACATTGGTATGTGTTTAGATTTTTTTTTTAGCGGTGAACATTCATATTGTATTTTGGTATGAATTTTATTTTTTTTCAAAGTTAGTTGTATGCTTGTTATTTTTGTTACTATGCTTGTTGGTTAAACAATCACTTTTGTTACGGTGTGAGTCGATTTCTAATAACACTGTCAAACTAGTACTTAGCTGGAGAGCACCGGCATAATAGATTAAGCCCGAACGACCTGTCATAGAAAGAAGAGATTTCGGCGGTGGTTCGTCCACCCGGGGGCACTCCGATGATCAAGTCAGTTGTCTCTCAAATATAGCAAAAATGTTTAACTCACTATTCAGAACATAAAAAACGTATCTTAGACTCATGAAGGTGCTTCTCTTTTATAGCCAACACTGACCTAATCCCATTAGAAGCCTAACTTTAATGGATTCTGGATTACTGCTAATCTTGGACTCCCAATAGGATTGAGATAAATTCTCTAAAAGTCTTATCTTTATCCAAACTGAAGTTTTCTTTCATTTTAGGACTCTTGTCCCTTATTTGCTTATCCCGGATTCCAGTATCTTCGTAGATAACCTCGGTCTAGCCGAGATTACCTCGGCATTATGACCAGGACACGTGGCACCTCGGCTGACACTTCGGTGCCACCTCGGCCACGTACTGTCATTCAAAAATTATGTCCCCACAGTTACCATTGAACAATCGAAATAGTCGATTTTCACTTCTTTTTTTTTTTTTAATTTTGTTTTATGTTTTCATGTTACAGTTTGAACGTTCACATTTGTACGAGTGTAGTTTTTTAAAGTAGTTGTATGCTAATTGTAAACTGTGAATATTCACATTATATTTTGATATGAGTTTTATTTTTTTAAAGGTTAGTTGTATGTTTGTTATTTATTAGGAATATTCACATTATACTTTAGTATGTGTTTTGTTTTTTCAAATATTAGTTGTATATTAGTAGTCATACTAACACAAACATGGTGTGTATATAGAGGTATGAATGTTTATATTATTTCTGTAATACAAATAAATAGTTGCACCTAATTTTAATGTTCACACTCATATAACATTGAGTGTATGTATGATTCCATGAGGAAATGTTATTTATCAGCATGCATTTGTAATGTGAAAGTTCATATTAATATTTAGTGAAAGATTTTTAGAAAGTAGATGATTTAGGATTTTGAATATGTTAGAGGTTTTTTTTTTTTTTTTTTTTTTTTTTTTTTTTTTTTTTGCAAAATAAGGGAGAGATTTTTTTTTTTTTCCGTGGAGTGTTTTTCTCTATAGAATAAGGACAGATTTTCTCCATCGAATGATAGAGATTTTCTGCATAAAATAAGGAATTGCTATTTTTTATCGTGAATTAATTTCAAAATAGAAATAAGCATAGAAAGTTGAAAATGTGATTTGGTCATATTACACCAAATAGAATCTAATGGAATACTCAAAAAGAATATGGGTTAGATGAAACATGAGTCTTAAGAATGAGATTTGCAAAAAAAAAAACTCACACATGAAAATGTATTGAATTTTTGTATTTTTGTATATATATATATTTTTGTATCTTTGATGTTTAGTGAAGTTTTTAAAAAAAAATTCAAAAATATTATATTTTTTAATTTTAGTTATATTAAGTGTATTTAAAAAGTGAAAATATATATTTACAACAGTAAAAAAATTCACAAAAGAAAAAAAACGAAAAATAAAAAATTTTAATTTTAAAAAATTGGAACAAACTAATATATTGATTTGATAAATGTATCAAAAATTGACACTGCAAACACAAATGAAGAAATCTTCATCCGGAGTGTTAGTAGGAGGGTTTTTTTTTTTTTGTTACAGGGAAGTCCTCTCACTCTCCCGCAGGTCCAAGGCAGCGCCCCGAGGAGATCACCAAGGTGTCCTGTTGTTCGTTCCGAGCCAGAGACTATAACCTAGAAGCTTGTCCCGACCTCACAAGGCAAGCTTCGGTAAGTCAGGACTCGCACAGCGGGGGAGAATTAAACCCACACCAAGTAGCTGATAAGGCATCCTTGAGGTCAACCTCCTAACCAACTGTGCTACGCCCAAGAGATTGGCCCAGAGGGGATTCGAACTCAGGACCTAGGGGCTTAAACCCCAGGCCCTTGCCAAGTTGCCACCCACCCCTGGGTTGTTAGTAGGAGTTCTCTCAGGTCTATGGCCTAATTTGGGAATGAGCTTTGAATCATATCAATTTTTTTATTTTTTTATATACTTAAAACAATTTTTAAAAAATCAAAAATTTAACTTTTAACTAACTTCTAAAAATAACCTTAAGTCAGTAAAAAAAAATTACTCTCCAAACCAAAAACACTAGGATGCCGTTTAGTAACACTTACGTTTTCAGTTTTCTTTTTATATTTACAAAAATTTAAAAAACTCAAATAAAAACTTGTTTGGTAAAATTTTTGATTTATAAATTAGTGGTCTCAGTTTATAAATTTGGCCAAAAAATGAAAACACAAAAAATGTGTTTCCGCTTTGAGTTTTCAGTTTTTTTTTTTTTTTTTTTTTTTTTTTTTTCACCCAACACTAGCCACTACCCACCACCATTTTCCACCACCGTCTTCCGCCGCCACCACCCACCCCCCACCACCACTTGCCACCACCACTCACTACCCACCTGCCACCACCGCCACCCACCCCTCGCCACCACCCACCACCACCACCACCCACCGCCCGCCACCACCACCTGCCACCTACTTGCCATTACCACGCACCACCCACCTGCTACCACCACCCACTTGCTACCACCAGCCACCTGCCACCCACCCCCGCCAGCAGTCGCCACCACCACAACCATCACCCACCTGCCACCACCACCCACTCGTTACCACCTATCATCCGTCACCGTCACCCACCCACCCACCACCACCACCTGCCACCTACCCACCACCACCCGCCATCTGCCATCCGCCACCCACCTGCCGCGCATCCGCCACCCACCTGCCACCATCATCCATCACCTGCCACCACCCACTCGCTACCACCCACCATCCGCCACCGTCACCCACCCACCATCAACACCACCCGCCATCCGCCACCCACCTGTCATCACCACCCACCACCCGCCACCACCACCACCACCACCACCACCACCACCATCTTCTCACTACCACCCACCACTCGCTACTGTCACCCACCCATCCGCCACCATCCACCACCACCCGCCACCCGCCACCTACCTGCCACCACCACCACCACCACCACCCTTACCCACTCGCTACCATCCACCACCCACCACCGTCACCCACCCACCCACCACCACCAGCTACCCACCACCCACCGTCACCACTTTCCATCACCGTCTTCCGCCGCCACTTGCCACCACTTACCATTTCTCACTCTTTTTTATATTTTTAAAATTTTTAAACATTTTGTCAATTACCAAACGCTTTTGTAATTTATGTTTTTCTAAAAATAAATAAAAAATAAACAAAAACCAGTTTATAAAATTTTTGTAAATATAAATTGAAAACGTAAACGTTACCAAACACACCCTAGGCTTTCATTAAGAAATCTCCAATTGGTGTGGTCAATTGGGAATCCTCTTATGCTTAAGTCAACAAATAGAAAATGATAAATTATTAATAGGTCATAATAATTAGACTTATTTTCTATTAATTATATTAAAAGTTAGCCCTAATAAAATTATAGGTAAAAATTAATTGTTGTGACGATTTTTGCATATGCCTCTAAAAATTGACAATTAGTTACATTTTTATTGTCATGATTTTCATAAATTGTTGCTAAAACTTAAAATTAGTAACTTTTTTTGTGATAAAATTTTCAAACTGTTGCTGAAAGTTAAAAATTAATGACTTTTTTGTGACAATTTTTTAAACTGCAGCTAAAATTTTTAATTAGTGACGTTTTTGTGACAAATTTTTTAAATTATCACTGAAAATTAACAATTAGTGATATTTTTTAATTGTATTTGATGAAAAATATCGTTAATTATCACAAAATCTATTAAAAAATAAATTCAGCTATTAAAATAAATAGATAAATCTCCCAATAAAAAATTACTCCTTGCCTAAAAAAAAACTAAACACACTAAAAGCCATTCGGAAATCGAACTTGCAAGCACAAATGAAGAAATTTCCAATTAGAGTGGTCGTTCAGGACTTTCCGATTTTTAAGTCAATAAACAAAAAATTACTCTCTGCATCGCCCTCCACCTCTTGCTTTTTTTTTTTTTTTTTTTTTGAAAAATGCTACAGATCTTAAATAATTTATTAAATTTTTTACTAAACCTTTCACATGGTTGTAGGACCCACACAAATCCAAATGTGTGTAGGTCCAACACCCATACGCGAGGTTTGATAAAAAATTTAATAAATTATTTAAAATCTCTACTACAACTTGCTTTTTCTTACCTTGTCTACAAACTGGCAACTTGGCCAGTTGTCATTAAAGATTCATTGATTTTGTGTTTGGTTGGGAATTTAGAAAGAAATTTGAAAAAGAAAAAGAAAAAGAAAAAGATATGTAAAATTAGGTAAAATGTTAGTACATTTTGTTCATATTTCATTTATCTTTTTTTTTTCTTTCTTTCTTTTCAAAATCTTTCTCAAATCTCTCAACCAAACATAATATGAGCATTTCTAATTGGTTTCATTCAGGGCAGCCCAAATTATGTATGGCATGTGGAGATATATTCCTTTTAATTGTAGTTTTTCATATACAAGCTTTTCTCTTTAATGTAAATAATAAAAGGTTTGGTTAGGACAACTCTACTTTCTTCATCCAAACATTCTCTCACATAATGGCAGTCTTATCTTGAAAATATAAGGTAGCATTTGGTTAAGTTTTGAAATTATGATTTAGATAAAAAAATTTAGAACTCTTTTTAAAATTTATAATCAAATTCTTTTCAAAATTTTATTTAAAAAAATAAAATAAAATTTTATTTTTATTTTTTATATTTTATTTTTTTGAAAAAATATTTTTTTCAGAAAGAAAATTAAAAGAAGAATAAATAATTTTAAGAAAGTGGCAATGAAGGCCTTGTTTGTCATAACTTAAAAAAGTTAAAAAGTCAAAAAGTCACTATTTTATTTAAGTCACATCATCTTATTTAAGTTACATCACTTCTCTACTACATCACTTTAAACTCAACTCATACTCAACTCATATTTTATAAAAAGTCAAAAAATACACTTATTTAAATCATTCTAAACCGCCCCTAAAATTGGATAAAAGTTGCTTATTTTACTTTCATTGCAATTAGCAAGTTATGACTTCACAGGGATGGACATATCACATGGAGCCAATGGACCGCCCAATCCGCCTAGCCTAACCTGATATCATGTATTCCTAGACTACTTTTCTCATTTTAATCGTCCTGTAAGGTTTTAGTTTTCTAGAAGCGCGGCCCATTTTGTGGCCCACTAATCTAACCAAAATGTAAATTACAAACCAACTAGTCTAGCCTTTGTGTTTAATCCATTTTTGGCCCTTCATCAAAGGGGCTCAAATTGTGGGGTTACATTCCATCTTACTCCTACTCCTAGCATCTATTTACACACACCACTCTCTCTCTCTGCACATCCTTCACACACAACTTTCTAACACACTCTCTCATTAAGTGTGTGGGAAGAGGGGATATGGTGTGTGCATATAGAAGCTCCCTACACTCTTCTTTTTTCCTACTAAAAAAACTATGGTGAATACCAATTTTACCCTTGTCAAAGAGAAAATTTTGTTATTTTATTTTCCAATCTTGAAAGTTAGAAAATTCCCTAAAGTTAAACCTTAGATGATGATATCAATCAAGAAGCATTTTAGTAACCAACAATTTGATGTATAACAAATAGTAAGTAGATTGGGAGTTTTTGGAGCAATTGAATTGACAATGGTCTAAAAGAGATTGAATTTGTGGCCAAGGGTAAAATTAATCGACAATGGTCTAAAAACTCTTCAAATTTGGTAGTCGTATTGGAAACCGGAGCACAACGACCAAATTACATAACTTTATTGTGAGTTACGACAAATTTTGTGTAAAATATGTAGTTTAGACATTTCATTCTACATTTTTGTCTTTCATGGAAACTTGAGGATATATATATATATATTTTCTTGCTTGCGTCTATCTTGTTTAATGATCAAATTTGAATTCAATTTTATTTTTTCTTTATAAGGAATCAACTTAATTTGTTGTTTTATTGTCAAATTATGTATTTTCCTATTATAAATAAAGTTAAAGTCTTATGAAAAAGCAATCATAATCAATAATATTTTAGTTTTCCTTAGTTAAGTATTTATTGTTATTTTTAAATAAATTCCTCTTGCACCAAAATTGTCAACTTTTAATTTCTTTTTCCACTACAAAATATCATCTTACAACTAAAACTCAACAAATTAAAATTTATAATAAAGTTCCAACTATAAGGGAAATAAATCTCACACGGGCAAAAAAATTCCTCACACTTCACTACGTATATTTGTTATTCTTTTTTCTACAATTACATAGAGACTTCACCCTTGAGTTACGTTTTAGACCATCTCCGTAAAGGAAATTTAGATGTTACAATTACTTGTAAATTACAATTATCAATTGAGTCCAAAAAATACTAGAGTGCACTTAGGGGTATAATTTTGGTCTGTGGCCCGCGGGCGGCCCGAAACCCGTCTGTGACCCGAGGTGAGTCCGACCCGTTAAGGCCCGAGGCTTTGGGCTAGTGATTGGACCATTGTTTTGAAGCCCGGCCGGTCTGCTTGGCTTGACCCATCTGCCCACTCAAGGTCTGCCCAAAAATCCGACCCAGTGTTATTTTTAATAGAAAATAATAAAATTTTAGTGGAAAAAATTTAAAAAATTGTTTACGCCTGTCCAAGCCCAAGTCCAAGGGCCCAGCTCACTGGCCCAACCAAAGACCGAATACCCCTGAGCCTGGGTCTAATTTTTCTAGCCTATGGGCCGGCCCGATTTTTAATGAGAGCCCGCAAGACCCGATATGGACCTGACCTGGACCAAAATTACACCCCTAACTGCACCGTTGCATTACAGATTCCCCTCCTTGATTTCACTACCTCACCGCAATGGAGAGCCAAGTGTTATGATCCTGTCACATAAATAAAATAAAATAAAATAATAAAAAATGGAGAATAAGACATTTTAATTTCACCTTTGTCTCGGCAGATTCCTATAGATTTGTTCCTTTCAAATTCTAATTTCAACCCAAATTTCACTACCTGATCACAATATCGGACCAAGTGTCGTGATCCTTTCACATTAGAAAAATAAAGGAGGGAGAGAGAGAGAGAGAGAGTTTCACATTGAATGCTACATGTGGCCTTTATTATTTGTGATTGAACACTACATGTGTGGTCTTTATCATTTGTGATTGAACACTACATGTGAATGCACAATATATATTATTAAAAAAAGTGGACAGAAAGTATTAATCATTGGAAGTTTGACACTCCACGTGAAATTACTTTGCGCAAATCCTCATTTCTATAAAGACCAAATTTGTTATTAAATAAATAATTAAATATTTCATATGAGTGTTGAATATTTTCTTTCTATAACTGAACAAACAAAAGAAAAGTCATCGTGGTGATCATTTGGCTAGATTGCAAATTTGAATTTTGGAATATCCACAACAATGTGAAAAATGGTTTTGATACAATGGTAATATCATAAAAGACTATATTACCATATTAGTTATTATGGACTATTTTGAGAAGATAATTAAAAATTATCTTTTAATTAAAAATTATCTTTTAATTTTTAATTTATTTTGAATTATATCATCTTTCATATTTTTCATATATATATATTTTTTAAAAAAGTCAAAAAATTAATTTTTAACCATTTTCTCAAAATAATTATATATATATGACAATTATTGAAAAAAAAAATTTGTTAACAACAAACCTAATGATTATGGTTAATGTTGATATGCGTAAAAGGTATTAAAATTATAAATCTTTTGCTATTATTTGATTTATAATGGTAGACTTCTTGTTGTTAGGGTTATTATTTTCAATGAATAAGAAGTTATTTTAGAATAGTAAAATTTATTATTTATGTGTAATTTTTATTATTGATTGGTGATATGATTTATGAATGATGATACGGTATTATGATACACTGAATTCGTACATAGCAAAGTGGCCGACATTAGCCTCATCAAAATACATTCATATATCAATGATGAGAGAGAGACCGAGGGTGGTTGTATTTTGTAGGTCAATCCCCATATAATTAGTCCAAACAAAACAAAATAAAACAAAAATTCCTATATGATGGCGCGTGTTGCCTTATGATGTGGCTAATTTTGTTTTTTTTTGGGAACGGAATCGTTATTCTCATTTTATTTTGTTTTAAATATTTTTTTATTATATATAATTATATTAATATCATTTTATATAAAATACATTCTTTAAAAAAATTTAAAATTTCAATGTATTTAGAATAAAGAAGGAAATATATTTAAAACAAAGTGAAGTATGAATAAAAGTTTTTTTTTAAATTGACAAAATAAGAATAATTTTCTTGACTTGAAGTAAAAAAATACATTAAAAAATCAGAATTAATTACACTCATTTTGTCTAAAGTTTGAAAAAAAAATACAATTAATCTCATACCTTTAATAGAATTACATTGGTATTTTTTGAGATTTTAATTCATATAACAATTAGGTCATTTTTCACTAATAATTTGTTAATCGTATAGATAAAAAAATATTATTATCATCTATTTTCTACTAAAATATGTATTTCTTTTTGTTTATTTCAATATCTATTCAAAATGTACACTAGTTTAAGTTACTTTAGCATTATTAAAATATAAATTAATGTAATTATATCAAATATATAAGTTAACTGCATTTTTCTTAAAAATTCCAAAAGAAGTGAGTGTCATTTACCCAAAAAATAAGGATTAAGAAAAAAAATTTCATAGATATATAATTGTACAAGCGCGAAATAATATTATCGTATAATCCTGTTGATCAAGTCTGCGCTCCTCCAAATGTCGTCACTTTACTCCTTGAAAACACAAACGTGAGCTAGCCGGTGGGTGTGTGCCAGGTACCTCTCCGATGCCTAAGTCAGCAAATAGACAATAGACAAAAATTCTGTGTATTTGAGAGTCAAAATTGTGATACCTATACATTGGTCCTGCTATGAGTTTTTATGGATTTCCCGTGGCACAATCCTAGTAAGACTCTTTTTCTCCAATGTAGAGTCCCCCTAGGAATCAGAAAGCTAATGCTCATCTTTCTACACCCCCCTCACTACCTAACCAAGTGAGATGGTTTTACCGCGGTAATATGACCAAACAACCGAGCCACCCCTAGTCCTCAAACAAAATCAGCTCGGCGCGCCCCCAAGTGACGCTTAGCTGGGTCACCGTTCAACTATACCTCGGATCTAAACACCATGACCGAACTAATTATTACCACTCCGACCGAGGTAACTGTGACCATATTTAGACCGAGCTAACAGAAGCAAGGTCCAATTGCTAAGTCCTTTTCACTACGGCTCATAGATCAGTCCACTACAATATCTGGGCCTAGCTCAGCCCTAAATGCACATAAAAACTCCGTCTCAATTGCCCCTTAATTTCATCTGCAATGCATGATTTGGAATTACTTGTTACCAGCTGAGCTGAAGGTCCAAAACCGACCGATCTAAAGCAAGTAGTCCCACCGAGTTCATGTTCTACCGGACTACCAATTAGTCTGGTCCTTAAACGTCTTTTCAATCGTTCTGTACGTCTGAATCGTTTTCTATTCCCTTGGCCACGTGGCTGGCTCCTATTGGCCAAGTATAGCTATTACAGCCATCTTCGTACTCCGAAAGTTTTGAACAGTCCCGCCCATTTCGTGTGTTTTAAACAAAAGCACCTTTATTTTGAAAAACACTCTACTGTTCATCTTCTCTTACTCTTCGCGCTTCTGAGCTTTTATTTTCATGACCAGAGCATCTGTAAAACTTGCGCTCCAGCAAGTATCCTTACTGTGTTGATCCTCGATCCCTCATTTTGCGACTGTAAGTGGCTCAAATCTTTTTTACGTCTTTGTTTTCTCCATGCGCATGCGCAGCATAGAAATATATATATATATATACATATTTATATACACACTAGAATGTTTGAAGAAATACCACAAACCCAAAAACCACACGCCCAGACCTCAATCGTATTTTGACTGGGTTCTTTAATCAATCTTGAATGCAATCCTTTTTGATCCAATAAAACACCACGACCGAGATAAGAACTTGTTTGTGATAGGTGTATACTTGACCAAACTAGATACTTGTTTGCAAATCCCAAGTTGTTTAAAGACCAAGCTAGGTGTTGTTTATTAAACTTGTAGTCTTGATCACGACCGAACTAAGCACTTGGATATAACATTGCAAACTGACCTCCAACCGAGCTAGAGGTCTTGTGTTAGCCCTTCTATTCGATCAAACTGAAAACACCCCGTTTCTTGTATGTGACCGAGCTAAGCTTTTACAATTCTTTTTGTAAATTGATTGTTTACTTAGTCCGGTCCAGTTGCCTGGGCATAACACTTCTTATTTCCACTTTGCAGACTTGACTAAGTTGGCCAGGCACCCCCTTGCACCCTGCCCCTAGGCAGCTTTGCTCAACCGAGCCAACCAAAGCCTCAGTCGCGCCGAGCTAGGCTTAATTTATTTATAACTTAAGTTAAATGGGTAAATATCGATTTCTAGTCGATTCACTTGGGGGCTATCACATTCCTGATGATGTACATCTCTCATTAGCCGAACTAGATACCATGCCCTGGGAAAAACAAGGCTTTGTGCCCTTTACCGTAATATCCATTGTAGAAGCCGGTCTTCGATTTCCTGTTCAGCCTCTCCTTTGTGAATTCCTTAGGCAGACAAGACTCTGCCCCACCCAACTTTCCACAAATTCATATAGAATAATAAACGGCATCGCCGAGCTAAACCGCTGACTTGGCCTCAACCTTGGTTTGGCCGAGTTATTCCATCAATACTTACTCGGCCAAAATGAGGACGGCTGGGTGTATTATTTAAGAATAAGAAGACGCCGAGAGAAAATAATTAAAAATATACCGGACAAAGACATGAATAACGACGACTTCTTCTGGGTTTCCGGCAATTTTGAAGACCATGAAGCCTAGATACCGGGCTACAATATTAACTGGAATAAATGAACAGCCGGTATGAATACCTCAGCTTAGTTTGTCTATTTTTTGCTCTTGTTTATGACTTTTACACCGCGCTAACCGTTGCCTTTCTCTTTATGCAGACTTGAACCAGCTAAAGTCATAATACCAATACCCAAACCTAGACGCTCTCCGCGCCGCGCTTTGATACCGTCATCGAGGTTGGGTCGAGCTACTTAACTTCAAGCCGACCTACCAATACAGCGGAAGGAGGAAGGTCAGGGTAATCGATTTTCTTTTGGAACCATCACCAGAACCAGACCCCAACTTGCCACAAATCAACCTCGTTCCCCTAACAGAAGAATAAGAAATGGCCAAGTGCCGAGCTGTTCGAGCCTTGATCACCGAAACAACAACTCCAACCAACGGGGTTCAAACCAAGACATCACAAGCCGATCAAACACGAGAGGCTGTGGTAGCCCTCTCAACAGCCCGAGCCTCGTCATCCCAGCCGAGCAAGCGAGCTCGCACTTCAACCAAGCAGCAACGACTGATTGATGAGGAGGATCGCCCGCTTCTTGAAACAACACCACCGAGCCCTGAACCGACACAAACTAACCGAGCTAGCCCTTCAGAGTGGGTACCAAAAATCACTTACAAGAACCGGGCTATCTCAAACACAGACTCGGTGGTTGCAGACAAGGACCAGACACTTGCTTTCAACCTGGCCAAAAGTGTGTGTCTGTCAGCCGACATGGAGCACCATGATCATTTAACCGAGCTTAAGGCCATCTGCTCAGCAACTAAGTCAATGGTGTTGGTAAGTGCTCTCTTTGTTTGATCTCTAATTTATGCATTTGTTCGTTCGGTTTTAATCATGATCGCCATCGCTTTTTTTCCAGGCCATGCAGAAGAACCACATTGCTCATAAGCGCGTGCTGGAGCAATGCAAGACAACACGGCTGGCCGTGGTAGAAACCAACACCAAGACGGCCGAGCTGAACGAGGCAAAACAAAAAATGACTGAGCTCGGATCTGAAGTAGCCCGACTTACCGAGTTGGTCAACTCGGCGGAAGTGGACAAGCAGAAGGCTTTAGTCGAGAAAAAAGAACGCTACTTGCGCGAACTGGCAAAGCTTGAAAAGAAGAAGGATGCCTAGATCGCCGAGCTAAACAAGAAAATGGAGGACGCTGAAGATAGGGGCTACAAGGAAGGGGATGCCACCTACATCCTGCAATGTGAAGCTGCAAAAGACATATTTTTCAAATGCGGATGGAAGGCAGCTGCAACAAAGCTCAGTTACGGCCCAGAAACCGAGGTCTTCCAGAACCCTCCTCCCCACTTCATTCCAAATTATATGGTGGACTACGCCAATGCCATTCAAGAAAAATTGCTTCAAGAGGGGGGGGAAGAAGAATCCCCAGGGCTAAACAATGCCCTCCCTGTTACTAATGATCACAGTCTCCAGACTGCTCTGTCAGCTCGGGTGGAGCCACCGGTGCCAAGTATAGTTGATGATGTGCCCGTGACCGACCTACCTGCTGGAATCGGGCTACCGAGTGGTGAAGCTCGAATTGACCTTGATGTATATTTGGATGATCCATTTGCTTGATACATTTCTTCTTTTGAAATTGTAACCGGGCTGAAGCCCCACCTCTTGTAATGCACTTTTAACTCTGGTATGAAATTTGCTATTTTTCAGTCTTTTTGTCCGGTTCATACCCTGCTTATAATTGTGTTTCAACTTTAATTGGCATGTCTTGAACTTTTTGCACGGTTGTTATGCCTTAGTTTTTATTGTCGAGATATGGCATCTCGGTCTAAAAGCAATGTAATCTATTTACTATGAGTTGGTTATACTTGCCAACTTTCTTCAGCCCAGATCCTTATCTCGGCTGAAGAGGGCTAAATGTTGGTTATTCCTACCAACCTTCTTCAACCTAGATCCTTATCTCGGCTGAAGAGAGCTATATGTTGGTCATACCTGCGAACCTTCTTCAGCCTTGATCCTTATCTCAACGGAAGAGAGCTAAATGATTGACTATTCCTGCCAAACTTCTTCAGCCTTGATCCTTATCTCGGCTGAAGAGAGCTAAATGATTGGCTATTCCTGCCAAACTTCTTCAGCCTAGATCCTTATCTCGCCTGAAGAGAGCTAAATGTTGGTTATTTCTGCCAACCTTCTTCAGCCTAGGTCCCAATCTTGGCTGAAGAGAGCTCAATGTTGGTTATTCCTGCCAATCTTCTTCAGCTTTGATCCTTATCTCGGCTGAAGAGAGCTAAATGATTGGCTATTCCTGCCAAACTTTTTTTGCCTAGATCCTTATCTAGGCTGAAGAGAGCTAAATGTTGGTTATTCCTGCCAACCTTCTTCAGCCTAGATTCTAATCTTGGTTGAAGAAAGCTCAATGTTGGTTATTCCTACCAACCTTTTTCAGCCTAGATCCTAATCTTGGCTGAAGAGAGCTCAATATTTGGTTATTCCTGCCAAACTTTCTGATTTCCCCTTGCCGACAATGACTGAGAACAATTTTTACAGTAGAAAAATTTGTGCTGAAAAAACTACTTATTTTATTTGAAAAAGGAAAAATTACAAGTACTTTAGAAAAAGCTAAAAATAAAATAATTTCAGATTGGCAGTGTTCCATGACCTGGGAATAGCCTTGCCATCTCCATCCTCCAAGTGATATGCCCATTTTCCTGCTAAGCCAACCACTTTGTATGGCCCTTCTTAGTTAGGTCCTAACTTGCCATCTCCAGGAACCAAAGTGTTTCTCATTACTTTGCGCAATACCCAATCTCCAATCTTGAATTGCCTCGGATGCACAGTTTTGTTATATTTTCTGGATAACTCTTGCTGGTATGAGGCAATGTGAACAAGTGCTTTTTCCCTCATTTCTTCTGCGAGGTCAAATTCCAAGGTTATGGCCTCTTTATTCAAGTTTAGGTCAAAATTTTCACTTCTCATAGTGGGGAGGCCTACTTCCAATGGGATTACTGCCTCCATGCCACAGGCCAAGGAAAAAGGCGTTTCTCTGGTTGACCGCCGATGTGTGGTACGGTAAGCCCATAAAACATGAGAAAGCTCCTCAGTCCACTTGCCTTTTGCTTTCTCCAATCTTTTCTTTAAACCATCCAACACAACTTTGTTTGATGCTTCTGCCTGGCCATTCGCTTGAGGGTATGCTGGTGTAGAGTTATAGAATTTTATCTTGTATTCCTCGCAAAAGCCCCTAAAAATTTTGCCATCGAATTGAGTGTCGTTGTCAGATATTAGAGCCTTGGGTATGCCGAATCGGGTTACGATATTCTGCCAGACGAACTTCTTTACATTTTTCTCCTTTATTGATGCGAGTGCTTCAGCCTCCACCCACTTTGTGAAGTAGTCTGTTGCTGCGAGAAAGAACTTTCTGTTGTCGGGTGTTGTTGGAAGTGGTCCCACTATGTCTAGGCCCCACATTGGGAAGGGCCATGTGCGAGTTAATGGTAGGAGCTCTCTAGTTGGTTGGTGTATCTGGTGTGCGAACTTCTGACATTTCTCGCACCTTTTGACATCTTTCTCAGAATCTGCCTGCATGTATGGCCACTAATATCCTTGTGAGATTGCTCTGTAAGCTAATGATCTTCCCCCTTAGTGGCTTCCGCATACGTCTTCATGTATCTCGAACAAAAATGCCTCGACTTTGCTAAGATGGACACATTTTAAGTAAGGTCCTGTGAAGGATTTTTTGTATAACGCCAATGATGGAGAGAGCCAAAATCGCTGTGACTTTGCTCTTATTTTGTTGGCCTCTTTCTTCTCTTCAGGTAAGATGCTGTCTTTTAAGAATACTATAATAGGATCCATCCATGAAGGGCCTAGTTCGGTACAACATACCTCAGCTACTTCGGGTTCTTTAATGCTTGGTCTGGATAGGAAGTCGATCAGTAATGGATGTGAGATAGATGTATCTGCCATTGAAGCAAAACCTCCTAATTCGTCTGCTCTACTGTTTTCTTCTCAGCCAATTTGCTCTATCCGCACTACTTCGAACTTCATGATCTCCTTTCTGACTAACTCTTGGTACTTAACCATCCTCTCATCTTTCGCCTCGTAGTCGCCTGAAATCTAGTTTACTACCAGCTGGGAGACACTGTAAACCATTAGCTCGGTGGCCTTCATGAAAAGCGCTGATTTTAGGCCTGCTAAAAGCGCTTCATACTCCGCCTCATTTTTTGATGCTGGGAAGCCAAGGTTGACTGCTTGTTCCATTATTAGGCCATCTGGTAAGATGAGGATTATGCCAAGTCCTGCACCGTGCTTATTGGATGCTCCATCCACGAAGAGATTCCACATCTCTCTGACGAATAGTTTCCAGCAAGTAGAAGGGTCGGATGATGTCTTGGGGTCAGGTGTGTTGCTGATATTTTCTTTCAAGCCCATGCATGCTGTTGGGGTTTGCTCTTCATTATCTGACTGCCCCAAGTTTTTACTTGTTGATGAGTCCTCGCTGGGAATGGCATGGTTTGCCCCTTCCTTGCTGTCTTCAATCTTGTATGGGTTGGAGTGTAGCTAGGCATCTTGTTTTGGGAGCTGCGCAGTTCCTGCGGCACTTTCCATCCCCATTTTGATTGTATCGGTCAAGTCAACTGGGCAGATGTGATGACTTCCTAGTGTGAACTCAGCCACAAGGTCTGCTAAAGCCTGGGCTTTTATTGCTATTCTGGATTGAAATTTGATATCGAACTGCCCCAACTCCACCGTCCACTTCAAGATTCATCCAGAGAAATCCGCCTTCTCGAACAAGGCTTTTAATGGAAAAGCCGTTAAGATAATCACGGTGTGGGCATGAAAGTAGTGCGACAACTTTCTTAAGGCCATCATCAAAGCTAATGCTAGTTTTTCCTGGTAGGTACCTGGTTTCAGCGCCCAGCAAGGTTTTGCTGACATAAAAGATAGGTAAGTGTTGGATTCCTTCCGCTCTGACCAACAATGCACTGACTGCATGCTGTGAAACTGCTAAGTACAAAAAAAGCTCTTCTCCTGGTACTGGGGTTACTAGCAAAGGAGGAGAGGTCATGTAATCTTTTAAGCTCTCTAGGGCGCAGTCGTATTCTTCATCCCACTTAAATTTGGCCTTCAATGCTTGGAAGAATGGTCGACATCTGTCTGATAACCAACTTATGAACTGGTTGAGTGCGGCTACTAGGCCAGTGAGATGCTGCACCTCTTTGACTGTGTTGGGCCTCTTAAGATCCTGGATTACTTTGATCTGAGAGGGGTCTGCTTCTATACCTCGGTTGGTCACCAGAAAACCTTGGAATTTGCCTGATCCTACGCCGAATGCACACTTGAATGCATTTAGATGCAACTTGTTCTTCTTCAGAATTTGAAACATTTCATCTAGGTCCCTAACATAGTCCTTCTCCTCCTTGCTTTTGACCACCATGTCATCTATGTAAGCCTCCATTGTTCTGCCTAACAATGGTTTGAATATTTTGGTGACCATCCGTTGGAATGTAGCCCCTGCGTTCTTTAGGCCAAAGGGCATGACCTTGTAACAATATAATCCTCTAGGCGTTGTAAATGATGTGACCTCCTGGTCTGGTTCATACATAGCGATCTGATGGTAACTTCTGTACGCATCAAGGAAGCTAAGTCGATTATGTCCTGCTGTTAGGTCTACTAGTTGGTCTATTCGTGGTAGGGGAAAACTGTCATTTGGGCATGCTTGGTTGACTGTTTTGTAGTCCACGCAGACACGCTATTTTTCGTTCTTCTTTGGTACTACCACTGTATTGGAGATCCATCTGGGATAGTGTATTTCTCTGATGGCTCCTGCCTCCAGCAAGTTTCCCACTTCCTCTGCCACTATCTCCGCATGGTGGAGTGTCGATCTGCGAGTTCGCTGTATAATTGGTCTGACAGTTTAGTGGACATTAAGTTGGTGACAAATGAAGTTTGGATCAATGCCAGGCATGTTGTATGGTGTCTAGGCAAACACTTCAATGTTAGAGGTTAAGAATTCCATGACCTCTATTCTCTCAGTGCTGGATAATGACGTGTCGAGCAAAAAGAACTTTTATGGGTTCTTTTCATCTATCCTTACCTCTACCAAGTCTTCCACTGCATTCTGTTCAGCTGCCTTGCCAACATCCGCAAACAGTTCATTACTCTCTAGCTCTTCCACCATCTGTACATACCCTTTTGTAGCCCGGCTGCCATTTACTGCGATGAAGCACTGTTTCGACATAATTTGGTCTCCCAAGACCTCTTCAATTACTCCGGCTTCGTTGGGGAACCGCAATGCTTGATGGTAGGTTAACGCTACCGATCGCATGGCGTGCAACCATATTCTCCCTAAGATTATGTTGTAAGTGGAAGGGACTTTCAATACCCAAAATTCCACCTGTTTTATCATGGTTCTTGCCTTGACTGAGAGGATTATCTTGCCCACTGGCCACTCTGGCATTGAGTTGAAACCGACTAGGGGAGATGTTGCAGGTGCCAAGTCTTTGTCCTCCAGCTTTAATTATTTGAAGGTCTCGTAGTACATTATCTCGCATGAGTTTCCTTGGTTAATCAGAATTCCCTTGATGTCGAAATTTTTGATGCGCAAAGTCACCACCAGTGCACCATTGTGAGGGCAATGTAACCTTGCTAAATCATTTTCTGAGAAAGATATGACTTTCGTAGCCTCTGTTCTGCCCTTTTTGATGGTAGGTTGTGCACTTAATACCTCTCTCAAGTGCTTAGCCTTTTTGATCATCCCCCTGAGTTCACATACCCGCTCAGGTTCGATGATCCCATGTATGACGTTGATTACGCCTTGGGGTGGACTGTCGACTAGCATCCCGTTCCATTTGTTGAGGTCTCGGGGGACTGGCTGTGTCCCTCATTCTATGTACTGATCCATGTGCCCAGCTGCCACTAACTCCTTCAGATGTTGCCTCAATGGCGTGCAATTTTTAGTGCGGTGCCCCTTCTCATCATGGAAAGTGCATCGGGACCTTTCGTCATAGTCTTTTTGTGCTTCTCCCAACTTGGCTGGCTGCCGAATGAAGGGTTCATTACGTATCTCATTGAGAATCTGGTAGATAGGCTTATTGAATACTGTGGTAATGGCAGTGCGGATTCTTAAGTTCCTTTTTTCTGGGTCTTCTCTGTTGGCTCGCCTGTCGCGCCCATTCCTGCTTGGTTGTTCCACCGTGTTGACTTTCGCAGTAGTCTTTTTATCTGGCATCGCTGTTGCGCTAGATTTTGCTTTAGCATGGGCGCTATCCTCCTCTACTCGGATATGTTGATGTACTCTCTCCATTAGGGTCTCCATTGTAGGGGGTGGCGTCATTGTTATTGAGTCCCTTAGTTTGTTACCGGCTGGTAAACCTCGTTTATATTCTGCAATGGCGAGATTGGTAAGGCAATCCCCAATCTGGTTGAAGGTCTCCCAATAGTGACTGTTATAAGACCTCAATGTTTCCTTTTCGCCCATGTCAATGGAGAGTAGCTGGTCGATCTCCACTAGTGTCTTGGTATTCGTTCTGAACCTGGTCACGAACGCTTCTGCCAACTGTGCCCATGAGGCTATGTTGCCTTTTGGCAGTCTTTCGAACCAGGTTAGACCTAGGTCGCCAAGGCTAGATGGAAACAGAATACACATTAGGGCCTCGTTCCGCCGGTATACTGGCGTAACTTGGCGAAAGTGGCTTAAGTACATGTAGGGGTCTGTCTTCCCTCATAGGTGGTGAATTTGGGTTAGTGGAAGCCTAAAGGTAGTGGTGCGTTCTCAATTGCCGGAACGAACGGCGAGCTCTGTAACCTTGCTAATACTTTGTCTGCTAGTTCATAAGCAAGGCACGGTATTGGCATCCTTACCTCGACACTCCCATGTGTCCTAGGGGCCAATTGCTGTAGGGCTGAAACTCTGCATGGGTCGTGAGCCCTGGTGTCCTCCTTCTATCGGGCCCTTTCCACGAGCACTATTCGCAGGTCAGATGATCTAGGCAACTTTGTGTGCCTAGACGTCGTTTGGTGCATGTACGATGGCCGATAGCTGCTTCCCTCCGTATACAACCTTTCAGTTCTCGTTCTTTCAAACCTAGAGTAATGAGTCTTGGAAGTCCTTGATTTAGTTTCGCCTGTTCTAAAGCTTCTACTTTCTGCTTGCGATGGTGTGGTATGTCAGTCACGATCTTCTGAGTGGTGAGGGGGCGTGTTGCCTTTGCGCCCCTCTCTTGTCGCCACTCTTTTACCCTTTATCTGGCGCTTCATTGTCTCCATGTTCGTCGTCATTCTCCTTATTAACTCGTCTTACTCCTTTACGCGATCCTCCAGAACTTGAGGATCCAACCTCCACCTCTGTCTATCAGGACTTTGAAAGCGACGGGGACTAGTGCCCCATCTCTCCCTTGTGTCCCTCCTGGAGTTCCGTCGCTGGGGTTCTAATTCTGCCGTGGGTGGGACAGAGGGTAGACCTTCGCGCCTTACTCCCCCCTACGGGGTTTGCCCATCAATAGCAGATTGCGGTAAGTCTTCGTTGTGCTCCATTGTTTTCAACTAGAGAAGAAAACTTGATCAAAAGGTATTGTTCTTTGTGCACTTCCCACAGACGGCGCCAATTGTACGAGCACGAAATAATGTTCTCGTATAATCCTGTTGATCAAGTCTGCGCTCCTCCAAACGTCGTCGCTTTACTCCCTGAAAACACAAACGTGAGCTAGCCGGCGGGTGTGTGCTGAGTACCTCTCCGATGCCTAAGTCAGCAAATAGACAATAGACAAAAGCTCTGTGTATTTGAGAGTCAAAATTGTGATACCTGTACATAGGTCCTGCTATGAGCTTTTATGGATTCCCCGTGGCACAATCCTAGTAGGACTCTTTTTCTCTAATGTAGAGTCCCCCTAGGAATTAGAAAGGTAATGCTCATCTTTCTACACCCCCCTCACTGCCTAACCAAGTGAGATGGTTTTACCGTGGTAATATGACCAAACAACCGAGCCACCCCTAGCCCTCAGACAGACTCAGCTCGGTGCGTTCCCAAGCGACGCTTAGCTCGGTCACTGTTCAACTATATCTCGGATCTGAACACCATGACCGAGCTAATTATTACCACTCCGACCGAGGTAACTGTGACCATATTTAGACCAAGCTAACAGAAGCAAGGTCCAATTGCTAAGTCCTTTTCACTACGGCCCATAGATCGGTCCACTACAATATCTGGGCCTAGCTCGGCCCTAAATGCACATAAAAACTCTCTCAATAATATATTTCAACTAGATAGGCACACACTCATAACCATTTGTAGCTTTTATTTTCAAGAGCTAATCTAATAATTAATTCTTGACTTTCATCAAAAAAAAAAAAAATTTAATTAACTTAATGACCTAGAAATCGTGTATCTTGATAACCATGTTTGACATTCATTTTATTTCTTTCCCCAATATACTCACAAAATATAAAAAATAAAAATAAATAAAAACTAAAAATGTGTCTTCACAAAACTCCAACAAACAAGTTGTATAGTCACGTCCAACAATTGCATATATGCAAGGGCGGAGGCAGTGTATGGTGAGGGACACGTTCCCTCTCAAGTTTTGATAATTATATTAATAATTATATATATATAAATTATATTATATATATATATATTTCCTATAAAATTATTTTTAATATTCTTTCTTTAAATTATAATAATTTCTCTATTATAAATTTTTCTTTTTAATTATAATGAACCTACTAAAATAAGTCTTTCTATTATACACCTCCAAAAGGGATATATCATATACTAGTTATTATTTTATGATATTGATATTATAAATTTTCATAATCAAATTATTTTCATTCATAACTAAAATGACTACTATATAAATTATAACCAAACAACACATCTTCAATTATAAAAAATAAAAAATAAAAAATAAAATAAAAAAATTACAATAAGTCATAACTAATATCAGAATGAGTCATTACGAATCATTACTTGATATATAATCAAAGATCTCTTCAATCATAACTAAAATAATAACCACAAGAAGTTATAACTAAGTTATATCCAACACTATAATGTGTCATAACTAAAAACCACAAAGATCATAACTGCGACATATGATAAACAATTTTTTTTTGCGGTGTGTTTTATAGAATTTCTCTACTTAAAATATATCAATTTTGTCTCAACTTATCTTCTTTTTAATTTTTCAATCCACCTAAAATAGTTACTTTACAATATTTGTATAAAATTTAACCTCAAATCCTTTAATTTGAAATTCACATCTATCCAAACAAACTCTTAATATTTACATTTTGTAATATCTCATTGTTGTTTATTACGAGGAAAAAACAAAATCAATATTGTCATTAATTTGTGTTACCTCTTCACTAAATTCTTGACTCCGTCACTGCATATATGCTAGTGTGGAAACACTCATTTTTCTTACTTTAAAAATGCATTGCCTTTTTTATCAAATAAAATTTGGACGGTTGATATATAAGATGGTTAAAATTGTTGGATAATCTTCACTGTATTAAGAATAAATTCTGTTTGTGTACTCAACAACAAACAGAACACAGAAGAAATAAAGGAAATGAGAGAGATTGTTTAATTACAAAAATCAAACCAGAATATAAAATAAATAAATAAAAACAGATTTTTATTTTGTTACAAAAACAAAATCAAAATTTGAAACTAAAAAATAATAAAATAGAAAAGAAAATTAATTACTTACCTTATTAATTTGTCGAACAAATTTTTGATCAAGTCTAGTGTTTAACACTGTGTCCTTAAGGATTCGCCCTCTCCACGGTTTTTTCAGACTGCGGACGTCTATCTCCCAGGATAAAATGATCAATAATGAATAATAGCAACACTACAAATTATTCGCACAACGAACACACTTTGTGTATACATTTTTTCTCACAGAAAATTAATGCAGCTGATGTATGCCGAAAGGTACCACATTGAGGTCGCTTAAGTTACATTTATAATCTTTTAATTCTGTTTATTTGGCAGAGATGATGCGTGTTAGAAATGGGCGCCCATGTGGCATGACCCTTTGAATCTTTTGAACCTTATCCAAATGGGTTTTGAATTCAAATTCAAACCTATTTGGATAACCACTCAGGATATATATATCTGTCATATAATTGATATGGATAGATGATATATCT
The DNA here is from genome assembly GCA_036172215.1 of Camellia granthamiana. Classification (NCBI taxonomy): domain Eukaryota; kingdom Viridiplantae; phylum Streptophyta; class Magnoliopsida; order Ericales; family Theaceae; genus Camellia; species Camellia granthamiana. The sequence continues at coordinate 166,529,557 of CM069904.1, forward strand.
TATATATTATCTCATATAACTGATATGGAAAAATAAGATAAACATATTATATATCTGATAATATGGGATATGAGTGATTAAGAGAAAAATAACATATGTTTGAGTTTTTTCTCATATGCTGGCTCTCTCCTAAAAAAAACAACGATCAAAGCCATTTGCACTGTGATTTGTGTGGGTGATATTCACTATTGTAATATCACTCCATTGCTGGGTTGGTTGATCAAATTCAGGAAGCACGTGATTTATCCACGAGATCCTTCAATTCAAACCCTGCTCAAAAGGTATGACCATAATTTTTATTCCGCTACGTTATACTTTGTTTTACATTGGTATCAGAGCCACTAATGGGCATTTTCGTATTTTTCTTTAAACATGTGTATATTTTTATATGTATATGTACATATTATATACATGAATGTTTATAAATGAGGAATATGTCAACTCTTATTAGATTAAGAGCATAATACCTATTTTTATGTTTATTAATGTCCTTTTTAATAACATAAATGGTTTTACTTTGAAAAATGGAATTCGGCAGTACAAAAATCGGACCAAAAAAACACCCTGGAAGGTGGCGCGTGATCTGCACGCGCCACCTGATGCCGTGAGCCGCTTCCATGCGCTGCCACGAGCTTCCACGCGCTAGACGCCCTGCCAAGGCGCCTACACGAGCCCTCACGCGCGCGCCGTCTGCGTCACGTACGCGCACCGTGCGCTGAGCTGCTTGTCGAGCCGCGTTTTGAGTCGCATTCTGAGCCGCGCGCTGAGCCGCGCCGTTTTCCTCCGCTGGCTTGGCTGCTGATGCATAAGGCATTGTTTGTTTTGTTTTTAATTCTGAATCGCGTTAAATGGTTATAATTAATTCGTTATAGCTTTGTTTTAAACGTGGTTGGTACCGTTAGACTCAGAATTTAATTTTTTATCTTCTGTAAAATTTTGAAAATTTTATGAAAATAAAAAATATTTTTCCTGAAATAATAATTCATTATTTCTACTATAAAATGCATCTGGTGTTGCATGATTAAGTTTCTAGGGCTGAATTTTTTTATTGTAGACCACTGTAATGGTTTAATATTTACTAGTATGGTTTTTGCATTTTACCAGATTCTGGAATATTTATTTTTAATTTTATGTGTGTTTATTAGTTATTTAAAATTCCAGAAAATACCAGAAAATTCCAGAAAATTTCAGAAGTGATATATTTTCTGTTATGGCATAATTTGAATATTAAATACAGCATGTTGTTGTTTTTTGCCTAGAATTTCTAAATTGTTGTAATTAGAATAGCATGATTAATTGTTTTTTATTTTAATTTCGTTATTAAATGTAACATAGCATGTATTGATTGTGAATCTACATTATGATGTTGTTGCATAGAATTAGAATTTTTTATCATACTTTTAGACATGTCATAGTTAGTGGGAGGTTATTCGGTTGAGAGAAATCTTTGTAGATTTACTCCCGAAAACCAATATTTTGCGCATGAATTAAATTAAATTTTGGATTATTGTCACCAGTGATGCAAGAGATGATTACGAGCATAGCGGATTTTCGATCTTGTGACTTGTGTACTATTGTCACTATTTAATTTAGATTTTTGCGGTAAAATTAAATTATGCTAATCAAATTAATCCCAATGCGAATTTCTTTCTAAATTGACTTAACTTATGGAAGTTAATTGGTTGACCTAGACTTAGTAGAGATGTTCAAATGTGAACAATGTAATCCTATTCTTTAGATGAGCAAAAGTCTTGGAGACTTTAGGTCAGACCTTTATTGAGCCAAAGTAAGGAAACATGACTCAAAGTCGCCCTGTTTTTGTTACCTTGTTTGGCACAACAAAATTTGATGTGTGCGCTATGGTTAGCGACACACTATGTAGTTTTGATTGGCGAGTTTTGGAGTTATGAAATTAGTAAGCCCTCAATATGATCTTGACTATTGAGCTGCGTGGATTGATTTTGTAATTTGACTTGTAAATAATGTTACATCATTGGATGAAGTAACATTCAAGAGTCACGTCATCCAAGAAATGCGAGCTTAAATAAATTAGTCATTAAGTGCAAGACGAGTAGTCAGTATGAGCAGTGTTTTGCTCTCTACCCAATTATTGGGAGTGGATGGAGCAAAAAAAATTTCATGCACTATAATAGTGTGCGTTGAAATATCACATGAAGTTAAAAGATTAGCGCTTAGAAGCTGCACAATCTATTAACACTAAGTGAAAAGATTAGCGCTTAGAAGCTGCAAAATCTATTAACACTAAGTGAAAAGATTAGCGCTTAGAAGCTGCAAAATTCTATTAACACTAAGTGAAAAGATTAGCGCTTAGTGGCTGCAAAAATCTATTAGCATTGCCAACTTGTCTAAGTCTGGACACTTATTGTTTCCACACTTGAGTGTGACACATGAGGAGGGGCTTCTTTGTATGATTCCTTAGCTAGGCTAACGTTTTTGAATAATGTTTACCACTAAGCGCAAACGTTGCAGCATAGTAATGAAAAGGTCAAGGCCGACAAGGTTGTTATGACTCTAAGAATTTGACGCATCACTTATGAGAGCATTGTGTTGAATTAGACTCTTTAGCCTAATTCCCGCTTAAGTTACTTCAAGAGCTGCCACAGATTGATAGCTTATTCTCTCCTTCTTGTGGATAGTAGAATTAATTGCAAGTAACTATGAAGCGAGAAATAGATATGGCAAGAGGAGTATCGTCATCTTTCAACTAGATGCATTAAAGTGTATGGAGAATAAAATTGACTTGAAGGTGCAGGGGATTAGCACTTACTAGTTAAATTTGCGACTTAGGCGCACTTGATATCTCCATGACATCCTTTTTATGATCTAGTGAATATGAATTAGTCCTGAGTCATTATCTAGTTGGGCCTAAACCTTTTAAACTTATCTTCGAGAACTTACACATTAAGATGATTGGAATTAGTTTATGACATTGGTCATGAACCGGTGGCTTATTATACTTAATCACATTAATGAGATGATGACACGATGATTTGAGTAGGCCTTCTCGGGCCTACTCGCTTGTGACATCCTGTTATCATGTGAATGTAACTTTGTTCGCAATGAGTGCGCACACGTAAGTACGAAAGCCGTAGAAGGTCATTTGTATTGGCGCATTTAGTCCACTATGATTTTTGTGACTAGATATGTGTAAGGGTATGATAGCTAAGCCTCAATCTCGACACATTTATAGATTACGATACGCATCTGAGTCAAGACTATTTGATCTCCCATAAGTCAAAAGTTTTGAGATGATTTTTTGACATGGCACATATGAGGTTGAGATTAATTAGATAACAGCTTTTGTGCTTTTAGTTTTGATCAAGGTGGCGAGTATCTATTTGAGTTATTTTAGAAAACTCTGTGAAGAGAAATGGATGCTTAGAAAATTGATTATTCCTAATACTCAACAACACAATGGTGTAGTAGAGATAAGGAATTAAATATTGTTAATGTTAGGTGGATAATGGCGCAAAATGTTTTCCAATTGGGAATTGCACTAATTTGTTGCCTATATCGCTAACTAAGTGCCCTCCATATCAGATTTTACACTCCATTTGAGTAATGGGTTAGTGGAGAGCCATCCATGGGCGATCTGTAACCGTTAAGCAGCTTATCTTTATTTTACTTCTCATAAGATTGCGAAGTTAAGACCTAGGGTTCTATAGCGCATTATTGTATGCTGTCTTGTAAACACATAGGGTTGTGTGGCGCATTATTGTATGCGGTCATGTAAATCCTCCGGGTCATGTGCATATAGGTAAGCAGCTTTGTGGTAGTGTAACTAAGTCACATAAAGTTTTCTTAGTAAATGTGACGTGTATAGAGTTTTGGAACTCTATAAGATAGAGAATTCTAAGCATAGCGCTTTTATGTAGCCTAGTTGAGAATGGAAAGAAATTTCCAATATCCTAGGGACAGTGGGAGCGATGTGCCTACTAATGGATTACTCCATTAGAGAAAAATACTCTACATTCTTAGTTGCGTGGTAGCGAATATGAAAATTTTCTACGTCATCACTGGGTGATTGAGAAAGAAACATTCATGATTGCTCCGCAAGATGATAAAGAGCCTAGGATAATGCCAAAGGCTCTAGTCTCCTGTTTTTAGAAAGTGGATTAATGTTGCGCAGTTTAAAACAAAGTCTTTGAGGATTAACAATTTCTATAATTTGGTTGACTTTCCATTATGACGCGAAACTGTTCTAAAGTTATGCGTAATTTGGATAGTCATTGTTGAGGCATAAGGCTTGCTAGATACCAAAAAGCCGCACCATTGAGGAAAGTGTAGACCATGAGAAGACTTCCTTTTGGGGAGTGAGGTTATTTTGACTTAGGCTATGATTGACATAAGTTCGGAACATTGATTTGTGGACCTTGTGACCCAACTTCTCGTTGGAGAATTGGATAAGTAGATCCGTAGGGATTTACCTTATGTTTTTATGGTGAAAAGTTAGGAGCGCAAAAAGGTTGCTAGTTCCAATAAATCTTTTACAGCCTAAAACAGTTATCCAAATAGTGGTTCTTAGATTTCGTTAAGCCATGATAGGCCGACGATGATCGATGAAGACCACTGAGGCATGATCAATGGTCCAAAAAGAACTTTTTCCTTACTTAGTCATTATGAGCCAGGAATTTATAAAGTTGTCGCCACTTAGTGTGGGCAGTCCTCTATTTTAGATATAATGGACATGGGTGATATAATTTATATGCTCGGATGTACGATCCTTAGGGATTGTTTTGGGAAAATTCTCAGTTTGTCTTCAATGACTTACATAAGGAATATCCTAGAACGATTCTAGATGCAAAATTGCAAACCCATTGACTTACCTATCGGTAAAAGCTAGAGCCTTAGCTATTGAGTGAATCCTCGGATTGTCTTTGGGAGAAACAGATGACCTATATTCCTTGATCTTTTCTTTGTTGTGGGAGTCTAAAGTACGCTATGTGGGCGTATTCGGCATGATAAGTGTTATCTTTGGTAAATGGTCAACTGAGTTGTTTAGACATTGACCTTGCTCATTAGACTGTGGATAGAATGCTTTACTAGTAGTATATTAATTTGCTCCTTGTAAGATTCAATGCGCTAGTTGGGCGCATCAAGAATGAACGCAAATTGGTCACCAAAACATCTTTAGAGAGGTAATTGCGCAATAGGTAGTGATCTTGAACCACTTCATGTGAGGCGCAAATGGTGGATTCCGTTGTATATGCTTATCGCAAGAGGTGCTGATAAGGCTTATGCTTGGAATCTATAATTGCACAGACTGTGGTCGTTTTTTTTAGAAAAATCGATCACTTATTTGTTATGAGATGATGGGATGTTGACACTGTTATGATTTGTGTCATAATGATTAGCAGATGATGATGTCAGCAGGCAAGATTGGCTCACTCACACGAGCAATCGCCCTTGGCGCTTGGGAGCGAGCAATGATGAGACTAGTGGTTTATTTTTGTTTGGAGCCAAGAGAGGCTTAAATTATCCACTACGCATGTCGCCTTGGTTACAACCAAGATGGGGTCGTGTTAAGGACCAAACATGGATGTTAGTACCCACTTTCCATGTTGTGCCTGTTATGATTAGCCAGATGCGAGATCTCATTTGGCGCCTAGAAGGTGAGCAAATAGAGAATTCGGGTTAGGCGCTAGAAAGCGACTAGACTAATATCTGTACGGTGTATCGAGTATGACGTCACTCTTTTGGAAGAGTTACTCCACCGTAGCATGTATTCATACTACATGTGCTTGGCGACCAAGTAATGAAGTGAGAGAATGGATCCTTGTTTCCTCACCGTGTGAGTCTTACGTGTCATTATTGATATGACTTTCATTTATGTACCCTTTTGTGACTTTTGACTATGTCATAAGGTAAGGGGTTGATGTTTTGCTACTTTGATATGTTGCCTGCGGTCATGTATGATTCGGCCTTAAGAGACATCACTGGGAAAGAGGTCAATCCTAAACTAAATGGCATGAGGGCAAAGGGAAGATCATCTAGTATTACACCACTGTTGTATATTCACTGCCGGCAACTCACATCACTCTACATGAGAGGCGGATTGAGTGTGAATATATTGCAAGAATTTAGAGGGTCAAACATGCTCTTTTGAGGGATTAGAGATGTTTTTTGGACCGGTGTAATTAGATGGGTCTGGGGTATATGAGACACTATTTCTATTCTTTTTGGGTTGATGTCTCTATGCTGGCTCATTTTGAGTTTCTAGTATAGAGCTCCCACATGCAGGTGTTCTCAGCAGTCGCACGGTGCATTGACTAGTATGAGATTGTTCATTTTTGGGGAGATTGAGATAGAGATAGAGATGTGGCAGTGCCATGCCAACTCATGTGCGAGTGGGAGATGTTAGAAATGGGCGCCCATGTGGTATGACCCTTTGAATCTTTTGAACCTTATCCAAATGGGTTTTGAATTCAAATTCAAACCTATTTGGATAACCACTCAGGATATATATATATATATATATATATCATATAATTGATATAAATAGATGATATATCTTATATATTATCTCACATAACTAATATGGAAAAATAAGATAAACATATTATATATCTGATAATAACGTATGTTTGAGTTTTTTCCCATATGCTGACTCTCTCCTAAAAAAAAAAAACAATCAAAGCCATTTGCACTGTGATTTGTGTGGGTGATATTCACTATTGTAATATCACTCCATTGCTGGGTTGGTTGATCAAATTCAGGAAGCACGTGATTTACTCACGAGATCCTTCAATTCAGACCCTGCTCAAAAGGTATGACCATAATTTTTATTCCGCTGCGTTATACGTTGTTTTACAATGCGTTTGTGCACTTGTACAGATTTGACAGGAAATATGCAAATTCAATAAAAAAAAAGTTGCGAAAGCAGATTCTCCATGCGAGAAGTGAAAAATCTGAGCCAGCCACCTCACCGCACTTGTGGCCCAGCTCCACCGCATATGCGGCCCACCTAGGGACACATGCACAGAATTTTGGATGTGTTCTGCTGGGAATAAAAGAAGGAAAAATAGGCTAACCTAGGATTTGAAATGTATTCTAAGAAAATGAAGGTTAGGGTTTAGAGAAGGTGATTTTTCCTTAAGCTTGGGAAGCAATTTTCATTGGGGCTTCTAACTCTTCCACCCCTTCCCATTCCTCCAAGAGTGGCTACGCTCTTTTTTTCTTGGGTTTTGATGAAACCCTAGCCATGTAAAAGGGATTTTTCTTAGGCTTTAATTGTGAAACGGTTTGAACACATGTATGAATGTTTTAGAAGTTTATAATAATTGTTCTTTTCAACTCTTCAAATATTTTACTCTTTGTGATTATTTAATGCTTTCCATACAATAGTTTTCTTTGTGTTTGTGTTCAAAGTACAAGACGAGTCATGTTACGAGAGACAGGTCGTGTTGCTACCGTAGTTTAGAGAAAACACCTCGTGCTACTCAGGATGACTTGTGCCTATACGTTGACTGCAATAACTCTCTTGATCAATATTTCAAACTTGTAGTTGTGAAATATTGGGTATTTCAAATCGGATTGCAATTGATGACCGATGTTTAATCTCGTTTATATGGTTAGTAGTGAATTCTTTGCTCTAAGATTTTTCCCAAAAATAAATCTCTCAAACCCTACGTTTAATTGTCAATTTAATTTCTCAATTTCATTTAATTCATATTTAGTCATGAAATCTCTCAATCTTTTTAATCAAAATTAATTTAGGAATTTAGCGATTAAATTAGTCTAATTTCACAATTGTTCCCATGGATCGATATCTGGATTTACCATTATTCTAAAAGAATTTGGTATAGTTTAGTATTTATATTTGGTGTGTGTAACGGCCCATCAAATTTTGGCGCCGTTGTTGGGGACTTTTGGCGAAATTGAGTAATTTAAAGTTACATTCCTATTTTAATTTTTAGTTTATGATTTTATATTTTTGTGTTGTTAAGTGTGTAGAGTGTTTCAAGTGGAGCTATCACCGAAGTGCAAGTGAAGTGCAACCAAGCTTTAAAAACAAACCGCGGTACCAAAGTGCTTAAAAAAAAAAAAAACAAAAGCAAATACTCGCAAGTAAAGCACCAAAGTGCTACAACTAGAGAGCTCAAGTGGAAATTGGGGGTAACGTCTACACGTTAAGCATCTGCAAGATGAGTAAAGCGTTTTCATTAAATCGCTGTGAGTATTCTCTTCTTTGGTATTTTTTCCTTTATAACCTAGTGAACAGAGTCGAAACTTAGTGTGTGTATGTGTGTGAGTAATATATGCACGGGCGCCGTTCTTGTCGCCTTCAATTGTGAAATTTGGACCTTGAACTAGAAAGGACTCTTAGGAAACTTAGAGCCTTTGCTGGTGTTCCTAGGCTTGAATACCCTTATCCATACTTCGAACCAATAGAGATGGAAAACCCGAATGGCCTAAATGGGCCCAACCGGACCCTTAAGGATTACTTCACACCCACTGCATATACGTCACCATCATGCATTCAGTTACCCAACACCACTGCTGCTCATTATGAGATTAAGTCCAGCACCATCCAAATACTTCCATCATTCCATGGAGTAGTTCATGATGACCCTTACAAACATCTGAATGAATTTCTGGAAATTTGCTCTACTGTGAGGATCCATAATTTCACCAATGAGGCCCTAATGTTGCGTTTGTTTCCATTTTCATTAAAGGACAAAGCTAAACACTAGCTGAACTCCTTACCTGCTAATTCAATCACAACTTAAGACTAATTACAGCGGAGGTTTTTGGAGAAATACTTTCCCATTGGTAAGACCAACCAACTCAAGCGAGCCATCACCAATTTTGCTCAAATTGATGGCGAGCAATTTCATAAGACATGGGAGAGACTTCGTGACCTTCTCCAACAGTGTCCCCACCACCAAGTGCCTGATTGGCAACTCGTGCAGACCTTTTACTATGGCTTAACTGAGTTTTACGGCCAAATGGTGGATTCTTCTTGTGGTGGGACATTCATGTCCAAAAATGATGATGAGGCATGGCAATTATTTGAGAACTTAAGTGATAATTCTCTTCACCATGTCTCTGCAGCCCGGCAACCAATATTTGGAGCCCCAAAAAAAGGAGGCATTAATGAAATAGGGCAAAACCTAGAGTTAGCCCAACAGGTAGAGGTATTGTCCCACAAGATGGACCAATTATTAACTTTGGGACATGCCCTTACACATCAAGATCAACCTCAATTTCATGAGGCATATGTTATTTATGCGAGCCCTGCTCATGACGTGAGTGAGTGCCCTTCGGCATTATAATTTCCAAAATTATTCCAAGAGCATGTGAATGCGGCTCAAGGATTCTCCAACCCGGGTAATGACCCATATTCCAACACATACAATCCGGGATGGAGAAATCAACCTAATTTTTCATGGAGACCTTTTTCACAAGGCACTTCTTACAATCCTCCATCACCAAGGTAGAATTTTAATTATTTTTCCAACCAATCTTCCTACTGACTACCACAACCTTATCGACCCCCACAACCGTACCGGCAACCACAACCTCTGCCTGTTCCTTAGAGCAACTTTGCCTTTGAGACTCAGGTTTTGAAAGTTCTCTCAGAACTTAAGGGGTTAGCACCAATAGTTCACTCCTATGCTCACTCTATTGCCAAGTTAGAGGCCCAATTAGGTCAAATGGCTAACAACATGAACATGAGAGATAATGAAAAATTATCGAGTCAGATTGTGGCCAACCCTAAGGGTCAGTATGGGGCAGAAGGGTTGAGTGGGAATGGAAAACACCATGAGCAGGTGCAAGTGGTGATTACCTTGAGAAGTGGGAAGGAGTTAAAGCCTCAGCCAGTTGCGTCTGATGCAACTAGGGCTAAGAAAGGTGACCACGGTGGTACACCCAATGAGAGCATGGGTGAGGGAAAAATACCTAAGAGGGATGACTTAGTCCCTAGCACTGCACATGAGCCTAAGACCTTTTCCCAATGCCTTGATACACCGTCCCCTTTTTATAAGAAGGTGGCATCCATGGAAGCAATGATGGAGGTTTTTAAACAAGTTAAAATCAACCTCCCCTTGTTAGAGGCGATTAAGCAAGTACCCTCCTATGCTAAATTTTTGAAGGACCTTTGTACACAAAGGCGTAAATCTAGGATACACGTGTCCCAAAAGGTCATACTCACGGAGCAAGTAAACTCCATCTTATTAAATAACACACCCTCTAAGATTAAAGACCTAGGTGCCTCAACCATTGTATGCATTATAGGGGACCATTTCATTGATAAGGCCTTGTTAGATTTAAGAGCTAGTGTCAATTTGTTGCCGTACTCTGTGAACGAAGAATTTGGGCTTGGTGAGTTGAAGCCCACTACTGTTACTCTCTAGTTGGCTGATCGGTTCTTCAAAGTGCCACGTGGTATGATTGAGGATGTGCTATTGAAGGTCGATAGGTTTTATTTTCCTGTTGACTTTTTGGTTTTAGATATGGAACCGGTAGCTAGTTCTAGGAAACAAATCCCGATGATCTTAGGTCGACCTTTCTTGGCTACGACCAATACATGCATAAATTGTCGTATCGGGATTGTGGGAGTTTTATTTGGGAATATGCAAGTGAAACTTAATGTTTTCCAAGCATCCCAACAACCCCATGAGAGAGAGGAATACTTATTTGTAGATGTTGTGGATAGGATTGTGGAGGAAGCTTTACCCTCCATTCTTGTAAAGGACCCTCTAGAGGCTTGTCTAGCTCATTTTGGGTTTGAGAATTTTGATATTAACAGATCGGTTGAGAAGGCGAACGTTTTAATTAATTCTTCTTCTACATCGGATTTTTCACTGTGGAAAGCCCGATTTGAGTCATTTCCTCTTCTGTCTAGAGAGCCCGCCATACCATCTTTAGTCACATCACCTACACTTGAGTTGAAACCACTCCCGGCCATACTCAAGTATGCATTTTTAGGGCCCCAGGATACTTTACCAGTCATTATTGCATCTGACTTGACTGCAGAGTAGGAGAATTAATTAATGAGTGTTCTCGTCGCATATCAGAGTGATATAGGGTGGTCGGTGGCTGATTTGAAAGGGATAGATCCCTCTATCTACATGCATTACATACATCTAGAGGAGGACACCAAACCTTCTCGTGAAATGCAACAAATGCTTAATCCTAATATGAAAGAGATGGTACAAAAAGGAGGTGTTGAAACTGTTAGACATGGGTATTATATACCTCATCTCGGATAGCAAGTGGATGAGTCCCACACAAGTGGTGCCCAAGAAATCGGGCATCACTATTGTTGAGAATGAACGAGGAGAGTTGGTCCCTACACAAACCACTACTGGGTGGCGAGTGTGCATTGATTAAAGGAGATTGAATTCCATGACTAGGAAGGACCATTTTCCTTTGCCATTTATTGATCAAATTCTTGAGAGGTTAGCGGGGTAGGGTTTTTATTGTTTTTTTGATGGATACTTGGGATATAATCAAGTCCCGATGTACCCCCTTGACCAGGATAAGAGTACCTTCACTTGTCCTTTCGACATTTTTGCTTTTAGGTGGATACCCTTTGGGCTATGCAATGCGCTAGTGACCTTTCAATGGTGCATGATGGCTATTTTCTCTGACATGGTAGAGAAATTCTGAGAGGTCCTCATGGATGACTTCTCCGTGTTTGGGCCGTCTTATGAGGAATGTCTCTAGAACTTGACTAAAGTACTTACTTGATGCGTGGAGAAAAACCTAGTCTTGAGTTTAGAGAAGAGTCATTTTATGGTTCGCGAGGGTATAGTGTTGGGACACATTGTGTCCCCTCGAGGTATAGAGGTTGACAAAGCTAAGGTTGAACTCATTAAAGGCCTTCCTTCACCCAATTCCGTGCGTCAAGTTAGGTCTTTCCTAGGGCACGCAGGTTTTTACCGTTGATTCATCAAAGATTTTAGTAAAATATCCCATCCTTTGTGTAGTTTACTTGTTAATGACGCACCTTTTGTCTTTGATGAGGCATTTCTTAAAGCCTTTAAAACACTGCGAGCGGCCCTTTCTAATGCTCTTATCATGTAATCTCCTGAGTGGTCCATTCTTTTTGAAATCATGTGCGATGCATCTAATTATGCCATCGGCGCCATCTTGGGCCAAAGGGTGAATAAAGTGCCCCATGTTATATCCTATGCTAGTCGCACTCTTTCTGATGCTCAATTAAACTACACTACCATTGAGAAAGAGTTACTAGCTATTGTCTCTGCACTTGATAAGTTTTGGTCCTACCTCCTAGGGCCTAAAGTCATTGTGTTCATGGACCATGCCGCTTTGTGGTACTTATTGTCCAAAAAAGAGACCAAACGTAGGTTGATTAGGTGGATTCTACTCCTTCAGGAGTTTGACCTAGAAATCCGGGACAATAAGGGATCCGAGAATGTAGTTGTGGATCATCTATCGGCATCTTTATTGAGCACACGAGTGATTCCTTAGCCTTGCATGACTTGTTTCTGGACAAGCAACTTCTTGCGGTTTCACACATGACTTTCTTGTGGTTTGCTCACACAGTGAATTACTTGGCGATTGGTCAAATTCCTCAAACTTGGTCTAAGTAAGACAAAGATCGATTTTTCTCACAAGTCAAGCATTATTTCTGGGAAAACCTGGAATTGTTCAAGCATTGTCTGGATCAAGTGATTCGGTGTTGTGTGTCTGAGAGTGAAACCCATAGCATTCTTACATTTTGTCACTCTCATGCACGTGGCGACCATTTCAATGGGCAGAAAACGGCCGCCAAGGTTTTACAATGTAGGTTTAACTAGCCCTCAATCTTCAAAGATGCCCATAACTCCTGTAGAGCTTGTGAGCGTTGTCAACGCATGGGCTCTATGTCACTGCGAGATATGATGTCGATGACCCCTTTTTTAATTGTTAAGATTTTTTATGTTTGGGGCATCGACTTTATGGGTCCCTTTCCACCATCTTTTGGCTTTGAATACATTTTGGTGGCTGTAGAATATATCTCCAAGTGGATGGAGGCAGTGGCAACCAGAACGAATGACCACAAGGTTGTGGTTAAATTCCTCCATGAGACCATTTTTTGTCATTTTGGGTTCCTACGTGCCATAATTAGTAACGATGGCAAACATTTTTGCAACTGATTCTTCGAGGCATTAGTGCGCAAATACATGATCACTCACAAAGTTGGCACTCCCTACCATCCCCAGACTAGTGGTCAGGTAGAGGTTTCTAATAGGGAGGTTAAACACATCCTCGAGAAAATTGTGAGGCCCAATAAGAAAGATTGGTCCACTAGGTTGGTTGATGCACTTTGGGCCTATCACACTGCATATAAGACGCCCATCGGGATGTCTCCATATAGGATTGTGTTCGGAAAACCATGTCATCTCCCTATTGAGTTAGAACACCAGGCTTTGTGAGCCATTAGGAAGTTCAATTTTGATATGGCCAAAGCCGATGACCACCGGAAACTCCAACTTAATGAGTTAGAGGAGCTCCGCAATGATGCATATAAGAGCTCCAAAATTTACAAGGCTAAGACTAAGGCATTTCATGATAAACACATTTCTCATAAGTCCTTTGAGCCACACCAAAAAGTGTGGCTATTCAATGACAAATTGCATTTGTTCCCGGGTAAACTCCGATCTCGGTGGGATGGCCCATATGAGGTTATTGAAGTCTTCCCGCATGGGGCAGTTGAGATTAAAAATCCACAAAATGGTACGACCTTCAAGGTCAATGGCCAACAATTGAAACATTATGTGAATGGTATTGAGAAAGGGGAGATGATTGAGGTTGTCCATTTGATAGACCCAATATATCTTCTATAGTGATTACTTTGAGGCTAGGAGACTTTAATTCCTCTAAAGGTGTAATTCCTTTGGTATTAGCCGTGCCCGAACGTCATCTGACGTCTGGTATAGCCACCTAATGGTGTTTGTAGTGAGTTCCTAGGAGACCAACTAAAACGGTGGAAACTAGAGTTCGAACGGCAAAGCCTAGAATGCAAAGGTTTGGAATTTCCGAGACTAAAGTCTGGTTTGAATACCCAAGGGTATGGAGATTGCATCAAAACCACCCCGGCTTGAACTCTGTATGGCAGCCCCATAAGTCGAGTTAGCCTTAGGCGCCTCGATTCTGGATACCGAATCAACCTAGTCTGTCACCCTGTTGGAGAATAGGGAAAGTTACAAACATAGTCAGGGAGAAAAGTAGTACCCGTGGTTTTCGCGTAAAGATTATACCCTTGTTAGGCATTTTGATATTTTTCAAAGTGCTATATTTATTTCGGATGTCAAATCAAGGTAGAAATGGTTTGGCATGTTTTGTGTTGTACTTGGTTTTTTATTATTTTCTTTAACATCTAAAAAGAATTATAATAATAATAATAAAAATAAAAATAACAAAAGTTGTACTTGGTTTTAATAAAATATAAAATAAAAAAAATGACTGACCGCACGTGCGGTCCGAATGGGCGCACAAGCGAAGCCTCCAAAATGGAACGCACGAGCGGAAGAGCTGAGCGCACGAGCGGACCAAGCCCAAATGGCTACAGCTCAAACGCCGTAAGAGCAGTCCACTTTCGCCGCTCCTAGAGCGCATGAGCGGCCTGGTAAAAAACAAAAAAATTTCCAGATTTTATTCTTTTCTTTATTTATTTTATTTTATTTTTTTCTTTACCGTAGAAAAAAGAATTCTTATTCAAATTTTATTTATTTATTTATTCATTTATTTTTATTTATTTATTATTTATTATATTTTATTTTATTTTATTTCTTTTCATCAAAATAATATTAATAATAATAATTAAAAAAAAAAACCACACTCATATTTGTAACCCCAACTCCCTTTTTGACCAACACTTTTCCAACCCCACTCTCTCTCTACCTCTCATCATTTTCTTCCTCTCTCTCTTTCTCTCTCAGCCCCACAAACCCACACACTTATCAAACCCCACCATAACCAACTTCTTTTTCCTTTTTCTTTCACTTTTCACCCCACATTTTTCTCAAAACCACCTTCCACCGGAGCATCACCATATTTTCCAACCGGCAACTTTTCGACAGCCATTTTTTTCCGGTAGATTTACATCATCTTCTTCTTTTCTTTTCTTCCTATTTTTTTAAGGTAATCACCCTCTTTTTGTTTTGATTTTTTAATTTTTCCATGTAATATAGTAGTTTAATAGTTGTTATTAAGGCTTTGTTCATCATCTCCACCATCATCCATGATCACCATTGTCCATGATCTTTATTTCTCATAAAATAAATTAAAAAATATAAAAAAACTGGGCGAGCAACCAACAGACCCACCGCACGTGCGGCTATCTCTGGTGCATGTGTGGCCCACACACACACACACAAAAATCACCCAAAATAATAATAATACTAATTTAGCTTGTTGTAGCCTATGTTTTTATTTATTTATTATATAATGTAGTTGTTTAGTTTAATTGTTTAGCTAGTAGTTCTTTTTAGCTTAATTGGTTAGTGGATTGTTTTTATTTTTATTTTAATTATTTAGTTAGTTCTTTAGTTTTATTCTTATTTAAGTGATTTAACTGTTAGTATAGTTGTTCAGTAGTTTGGTTTTTATTTCTTTATTTATTTTTTTTCTGTATTTTTATTTTATTTTTATTTTTTTAAGTTTATTTTATTTTATTTTATTTTCTTTTCTTTTCTTTTCTTTTCTTTTCCTCTACTAACTTATTTATTTATTTCTTTTATTTAATACTTTGGTTTGCCTTGCTTGCTTTTCTTTAAGTTAGCTATTTATTTTATTTTTATTTCTTTGAAGAAAAAAAAAATCCGATGATGTAATGGCAATGAGGTTTTGACTTATTCGTGCATGTATGCGCCATTAGATCCATTCTGATATAATAGTTCCACATTTTTGGTTGTGTTGGTTGTATTATTTTGTGCAGGTATAGCTACATCGTCCCGCCGAACACCCAAACAACCTTGCAATGTCAATATTGCACTTAGGGATGTGTCAACCGACACCTGGGCCAACAAACCAATTGCCTATGACACACCCTTCGATGTAGACTTCTTTCGGTGCCACCAAACCACTGCGTGAAGTGTTCAACAACTTGAAAACCGAGGCCTCCTGGGCATCTACAATGTCACTGAACTGGCGTAACCTCGCATTGTGTTAGTCTTTTATCCAAACATGTACACTAGTGACGAGGCCACGGAAGCTCTTTTGTCCTTTGTTGACGGAGTGGAGTTAGCCGTCACACCAACTTCCGTTGCCGAGGTCCTCCACTGTTCCATGGACACTATCAATGCAGAACAGTTCCCGGTATTCACTCGGGAACTCACCATCCCGGTACTGGTGACCGAATTTTATGAGGGGCAACAAAATGATGACAACCACACTAGCATCTGGCGGGCTAACTTACCACACCGCCTTCTTTTCCTCGATGTGGTTCTAAAAAAAATTTTCATCCTTCTTGTCACGACCCAAACCCGCCCCTATAGGTTTAGTGTCGTAATCGGCCAGTAATCCTTGGATTACCGAAGACCTCTTTACGGTCTAACATATATTTAGGGACTGCGGAAGCAATATATAAAGTTACATAGTCCATTGAGTTGTGTTGACGTATATGAGATTAAATTTTCAAAACAACTTATATCTATATACATGTGACGCCATAACTACAAAAGTCTTATGTTACCCATTTACACAGATAAAGTCAAAATGGAACTTAGCCCAAGTACAGATAAACAAAACAAAACCAAATAAAGCTTGAACATGGACATCTCAAAAGGAACCTCCTCGGGAGGCACGGTGGTTGGCTGACACAAGAGAATCTTAGGCCGCCAACTCTGGGCCTGGTCACGTGTCTGATCACCTACATACATAATATGAATAGTGAGCGGAAGCCCAGTGAATCATAACAGAGCAAAGATTTTATGAATGATGTCCATGTAGAAACAGAGTCTTGTACATGATTAGATATCAATGCAGAAACAACTTCATATACATGTTCATATTTAAATTTAGTGTTTTTCATAAGATCATACGTGGTACATCCATTAGTGCTAACAAACCCGATGACCCATATTTGGGACGGCTATTAAGGCATTCCGATGACCCATACAAGGACGGCCATAAAGGCATTCCGATGACTCATGTGCACAAAGACATTTTCGATAACCCATAAAGGGATGCATATCATATGATGCTAAGGATGCCACGAATACATTTCTAAAACTTGGACAATCATTCACTCATACAAAACATAGCATTGCAGAAAACTGATCATTTCATATCATCATAAAATAATTAAAGTTAAACATAACTTTACAGAGTTATTACTCACAAATTATTGCACAGATAACTTTGATAACAGCCAATGGGTTAATTGTTCATGGAGCGTGACCTACACAAACACAATAGATACACATTTTGAACTCGGGTCGTACTTAATTTCTTTTGTTTTATTCTTAGTGTGTTTTTAAGTCTTAACCTCTTATTGAGTCTTAATCATGGCCTAGGAATGCCTAGGATCCAATGCGGATGCCAAAAAGCACTTTGGAATCTTTAACAAAACTTGTTGAAAATAGGGGTCCCGTTCGAGCGCAACTTCCCTCGCTTGAGCATACATGCAAACATGTGAGGGGATGTTCGAGCGCAACTTTTCTCGCTCGAGCGGTCTGTAAACTTTGAGAAAAAATATTAGTAATGTGAAATCTCCGCTCGATGGCCGCTCGACTCTCGCTCGAGCGTAAGACCCATGCCCTCGCTCGAGCGCAACTCTTGTCACTCGAGCAGTCTGTAAAACATGCAAACTTTTGGGAGCATGCATTTCACGCTCGAGCGGAAGTATAAGATCACAGAGTGGTCACTCGAGCACAGGTTCTGCCACTCGAGTGGAGAGCAGAATTTTGGAATTTCCAGATTACTCTTCTCAATTCAAAACTCAAATGCAAACTTGTAAAACATGGTCTTTTGGGCCAAAAACTTGAGGAAACTATAGGAAACACTTGTAAATAGTGAAACCATGGTAAATTCAAAATTATTTCACAAAATCATTTCACAAAATCAAAGCCCAAAGACTTGCCAATTGTGTAAAACAAAACCCAAATTCTTAGAAAACATAACATACACGGTTTGCCTTGACTTCAAGACTTCCAAAACATGATCTAATGACACAAAATGACATGAAACTTGATGAATTCTCAAAACTAAGGTGAATTAGTAACATGCATGAGGAAATCCTTGGAAAACAATTTTAAAATGTTATGAAATATGCATGCATGCATGGTTTGAGTTCATTTCTCCAATTCTAACTTAGTTTTAGCTTCTTCTTCTTCTTCTTCTTCTTCTTTTGTGTGTGTGTGTGTGTGTAATCCTCTCAATTCTCTTGAATTCATGGTTTAAGCATCCATAATATACAGTCTAAGAGTTGAATTCTTATCTAGAGTCTAGATTGCACAAGTGAAGAAGCTTTAACTCCCAAATTCTTTGCAAGTCTCCAACAATTCTTAGCAATTCTCCCTTTTCCTAGCTTTTAATCTCTATTTTCTCCTATATCTCTCTCTCTCTCCCACGTTTTGCTTGTATATGTGAGCTCAAATGTGTTGAGATGAAGAAAAAGAATAAGTGAAGGCACATATGGGAGCCTTATATAGGCTTGGCCTATGGCTTAATTAATTTGTTGATCAACTAATCACTTGGACATTAAATTATTCTAATTTAATCGTTCCGAACCGAATTTTTATTAAACCTATCATAAATTTCTAAAAATGTCAAATAACACGTATACTAAGTCAATTTCATGATCAGATGCCGATAAAGCCTTCGATTCGCAGAACAGAACCAAAAATACAAATAGATATTTCTACGGTAGACAGATAGAAACACAAATAATATAACACATATGCAATTAAGTTAGAATTCCATCTTAATTACTTATTAGCATCCTTAATCATGGTTTAACGGTTAAACATGGATCGAAGTTGTTACACTTCTAGGCCACAAGGAAGAGCTGTGAGGGGAATTCCTCCATGCCTTGCACTGATTTGACTTCGGGTTTTGGGTCGACATCCTTACTTTGATCTTCAACCAGATGTTCCGTATCCTTAATGAAGTCAAAGTGCGCAATACCCGGGGCAGTTCTACATGGGCCCTCCCTTTTGCCAACTTCATCACTGTACTCATAAAAGGCCAATGGATATACCCACTCGAACCCAATGAGGTTCAGCTTCTGCCGCCCACGCCTTATTGTAAAACCCACTGGCGCCAAACCACTGTTCGTCTGTCGCCTCCACTATTCCTTCTTGATGCCTCGGCCAAATCTAATGATGTTTTGGTAGAGCCCGCTGCCGCATCGACGCCAGTGCCACCGCCACCGCCATTTCGTATAACGAGGACGCAATATCAAGTTCGTTTTGATAATCAAGCCGCTATTAAGCAATCTGTGGTTAATCTCCGGGCCAATTATCAGGCATATCGGGATTACTCATAGGTGACATTTGATGGGTATTAGCAGTTAGTTGCATCTTTGCAAACTGACTTCTACGTATATCGGGACTCAAGCCAATAGCAGTTTGAGCAGGTTGGTGCTAGGGTTTCTGATAAGGCCTTCGAGACTCGGACGCTGATGCATGCCTTATTTGAGCAGCATTTTCCACCACCACCCGATCCACACTAGTGATCTTTGTTTTATTTTCTTTGTTTTATTTCTTTATTTATTTTTTTCTTTGTTTTCTTTTATTTTTATTTTCCTTTTTACTGTACAGTTAAAAAAAAAAAAACAATTTGGTATGTGCAAGGTTCTGAAAAGCAGTTGCGGTCGCCGTAACGGTGGTGGTGGCACGGTTGCAGTTGCAGGGTGTAAAGGCTGTAGTGCAACAGTTACGGTAACTGGAACCGTGAATTTTTTTATTTTTCGCACAATATGAAAAAAACTTACCGATATACGTATTTTTTTTCCATGATCATATTTATTGGGTTTAAAATAAATATTGATAAATTTTTGTAAATTTTTAAGTATAATCCAATATATTTCATATTTTTAAATCACTATAAACTGAGTTTTTTATATTTTATTTTAATAATTAATGACTTTATATTGTACAAAAAATCAATCACTAACTATTATATATAAGATAAATAATGACAAAAGTAAAAAACTAAATAAGAGCCTAAATATATGTGTATATATATACATATTTTAACTAAGCCAAATAGATAATGACCACACTTATTATTATTTTTATTTTCAAACAATATATAGATAGACAGACATAAACAAAATGGTTGAGTGATAGCAGCTGAATAGAATAACATAGGTCTTACAGTTTCAACAAATCAATAACATGTTCTTCATCTCCCCTCTTCTCTCTCTCTCTATCTCTTGCTCCTCTATCTTCCCTCTTCTCTCTATCTCTCTTCCCCCCATTTTTAGCTTCTTTTTTTTTTTTGTATTTTTTTGAAAGAAGCAGTTTGGAACCGTTACATAACGGTGCATAACAGGTCGTTACAACATCGTTACGACCGCTATGACAGCCGCTACGGTCGACACACCTGTGAATCTCAATTACACTACAAAAGCGGCCGTAACGGGTGGCGGTAACCACCACAACCGTTACGTAACGGCA
The DNA here is from genome assembly GCA_036172215.1 of Camellia granthamiana. Lineage (NCBI taxonomy): Eukaryota > Viridiplantae > Streptophyta > Magnoliopsida > Ericales > Theaceae > Camellia > Camellia granthamiana. Next base: position 166,550,157 of record CM069904.1, read on the forward strand.
TTACGTAACGGTTGCGGCTGCTTTTTAAAACCTTGGGTATGTGTGTGTTTGGTTCGTTCCTACCTCGCTGGATGTGCGCCCACGTTGTCTGGTAAGATTCTCTCTCTCATTTTACTATCTAATGTACAATTACTTACATTGAGGACAATGTTGTATTCCAGTTGGGAGGTGAGGGTATTTATAAAAACAATTCATGTTTGTACTTACTACACTTGATTGCACCACTTCACTTGATGTTCATTTTGTGCCAATATGGTAGTGATATGAGCATATGTTAATTGGGGAACATAGTGGGCTTGTATGAAAAGAGTTTATTGAGTAGATACTCGCGTGTGATGTTTGCACTTGAAGGGTTATTTGTGTTTGTGGTATTAGTACATTTGTCATGAGTATGCCTTGATTCACATGAACACACTTTCATAGTAGTGACCTCTTTATTCTAATCCCTGGTGTACATCATTGATAATTGCTAGGGTTACAGAAAAGAATAAATGAGTAGCCAAGATTCTTCAAAAAAAAATTAAATTAAATTTAAAAAAAGCACTTGACTTGTTTGGGTTCGTAACCTCTTTAACTCGAGTTATTAAGCCCGTAGGGATGTCTTTACACCTAGTGCCCTAAAACCGTCTGGTTTGGGAGTCATTAGCCCAATACTTGCTACACCAGTTAATTAGAAAGTTTAAGGGACCTAGACATTGCACAGTTAAGGAAAATAAGGAGAATGACTTGTTCGGATTTGTAGCATTTTCAACTTGAGTTATTAAGCCCGTAGGCGTGTCTTTACACCTAGTGCCCTAAAACTGTCTGGTTTGGGAGTCATTGGCCCAATGCTTGTTACATAGATTGATTAGAAAGTTTAATGGATCAGGACATTGCACAGTCTTTCAAAAAAAAAAAAAAAATAAGAATCTTTGTTGCAATATTTAGGCTGTGTTTGGTTGTGATTTCAAAATGTGATTCAACGTGGTAGTTTGAGTATGGTGTTTGGATGGAGCTGTGGAATTAATTTTCCACAGCTCTGCAGAACGCTCTGTTCTGTCAAAACCGAGCGCGTGTTTCAATTTTTTTTTTCAAAACGGGACATCCGGCCGGTTGACCAGAATAGTATTTTTTTTTTTTTACAATTTTTTTTTTTTTTGCAATTGATATATAATCAAAAAAAATATTTTCTGAAATTTTTAAAATTTTTTATGTGCTTTAAAATAATTTTGAGTTGTATGAGTTATAAATTTTTGTATCAAATTTCAAATGTCACATCAACAATTCCCCACTCAAATCAAAACTCTTTTCAAAACTATTTTCAAAATTCTTTACCAAACAAATTTTCTACACTCAAATCATAATTCCACAACATACAAACTCAAATACAACTCATACTCTCAAATCACATTTACAAAACTCTACCAAACGCTACCTTAGTTTTTCTGTATATACTGGGTGTTATTATAAGTTATACTGGGATATTATAGTGGACAGTTAACTAGTATGGAGATTGCACTTTACACTGAAGGTACTGATGCTGTGTCTACTAGCATTCATAAGTACAGGGGACTTTACTTTTGTATTAACTGAATTGCGGTCTTTGCTCAATAGATTCATTCATGCGTGTCCACTGTGCCTTCAATGACTCATCATGTCTTAATATCACTCAGTAGTGGCACATAAGTTGATTGTTAGGTGGAGTGGTGTGATTACTTAATTGTTGTTGAGCAGATAGGAATATGTTAATATTTGTGGGTATCATTTCTAGAAACCCTTACGAGACTATACTCGTTCACTTGGGGTAACCTTGTGGTTTACAGGCTTGTTGCGCACCCTAAATGCAATCGTGATCCCTACGAAAGTGGCTTAGAGTTAGTTTTCTTTTCTTATCTCTTTTGTTTTGCTCAAGGACTAGTAAAATGTAAGTTGGGAGATGTGATGTAGGTCGAAAGGTACCACATTCAAGTCGCTTAAGTTACATTTATAGTCTTTTAATATTGTTTATTTGGCGGAGATGATTTGTTTGTGCACTTGTACAGATTTGACAAGAAATATACAAATTCAATCAAAAAGGGCGCAAAAGCAAATTCTCCGTACGAGAAGCGAAAAATCCGAGCTAGCCACCTCACCTGTAACAACTCGAAAATTTAAGTTGTCCTTTAAATTTTATATCAGTATTATTTAATTATAAATGAGAAAAATATAATTTTATGTATAATTAATTAAGCTATATATATATAGAGAGAGAGAGATGCTTATCCTTGCGGATAAACATGCAGCAAGGAAGAGCCACGTGGTAGATATATGTGGTTCCTTGGGGAGGGAGGTAAATGGCTTGGAGAAAAAGAAAGGCACCTATATAAAGGTGTCTCGGGTAAGAAAAGAGAAGCAAGGAAAAAGTAGTCAGTCAGTAAAGGAGGATGTTTCGGTAAAGGCTTAATATTTAGGTGATAATTCTAATTTGAACCTATATGATCCGAATCAAATTTCCAGAGTCATCCACAAGAGCGTAATTTTCTTAAGGTTCAATATTTTAAATTATTTATTAATATTTTATATCAAGATTAATCATCAAATTTATTCTTAATATATATATATTTATCAGAGTACTCAGCGGATAGCTTAAACGTATATCAATTTTGATGACGAAATTTTTAAAATGAGGGAAGATTGTAACAATCCGAAAATTTAAGTTGTCCCTTAAATTTTATATTAGTATTATTTAATTATAAATGGAAAAAGCCCTAAATGTTAATTAAATATTCCATAAGTGTAAAATAAAATATTGAATGTTATGGGTGTATGAGATAAAGTGTAATTAAATTAGGGATTATATATTATCGAGAAAAAAAAGAAGATATATAATTAGTTTAAGTATAATTAAGCAACTAAGCCAAATTTATCCATTTGAGGGGATAAGCTTCAAATGTAAAGCGTAATGATGCAGCTAAATAGAGGGGCTCCGTGGCGTGGCTACACGTGTCACCTAGAACTTGTTGAGCAAGCATTAAACTTAGTATAAAAGGAGGAACATGTGCTGTGAATAGAAGAAGAGAAACAAACCAAGAAAGGGGAAGAAAATATTGAAAATCAAGAAGGTCTTTGATAGTGGAAAAAAAGAGTGAGGTATTAATTTTAAGGTGAGTTATATTATCCCTTGAGTCACCATAATATATTTTACGTATTTTTTGAGTTACCATAATTTATTTTACGTAAATTGTGTTTTAGTTATGTTATTTATTTTATGAACCTTATTTTATATAATAAGGAAACCACATGGATATAACTGTTTATTAGAATCTGTTTTGAGTAATTATTTTGTGAGTACCACCACGGAGGTCTCATGCCTTGGGGGGACTTAAATAACCATTGGCCCTCTGATTAGTCACTTTGTGACCCTCTGTCTGTCATGGATCCACTAACACTCTGACTTTTGGTGTGGAACAAAGTGTTGTACGGAGCTAAGTGCTACACTATTGTGGAAGCCACCTCTAGAGTTCGTACGAGCCACCTCTTGAGTCCATACATCTATTCAGTTCTGTACCGTGGTTATGATTTCTAATGTAGAGCAAAGTGTTACACGGAGCTAAGTGTTACACTATGGTGGGAGCGCTTGCCACGACCTGCTTCCCGTATCCAAGGGTTAAGTATCGTCATGGCCAGCAACTGAAATTACCTTCGGCCAATTCTTAAACAGATTACTAAACGCGATTGAAAAAAATATTTAAGTGAAGGTACCAAAATAATCATTAGAGCTTCTATTTAATTAAATTGTCAGAGCTAAACTATGTCTATAAGTGTTTTGTCCCTACCTCACACGCTAGCCCTAACATGTTACCTGAAAGTGGTAAACAACGATAAACATATGGTAGAGTGAGAAATATTATACTAAGAGTATCACGTACCCAAGAGTTAAGCATCGTGATGGCCAGTAACTGAAGTTACCTCCAGGCAATTCTTAAACAAATTACTAAACGCGAGCGAAAAAAATATTTAAGTGAGGGTACCAAAATAATCATTGGAGCTTCTATTTAATTAAATTGTCAGAGCTGAACTATGTCTACAAGTGCTTTGTGCTTACCCTATGCGCTGGCCTTGACATATCACCTGAAAGTGGTAAACAACTATAAGCAAATAGTAGAGTGAGAAATATTATACTAAGAGTATCAGGACATAAAATCATCATGGATAATTATTGGTTAAACAAAGCTTGATATTAAAATACATAATATATAATATGAGAATCATTTGACATATAATACAGAAATCATACAAACAAAATAATCATAACCACGGTACAGAACGGAACAGAACAGATGTATGGACTCAAGAGGTGGCTCGTACGAATTCTAGAGGTGGCTCCTATCATAGTGTAGCACTTAGCTCCGTGCAACACTTTGCTCCACATCAGAAATCATAACCACGGTACAAAACAGAACAGATGTATGGACTCAAGAGTTGGCTCGTACAAACTCTAGAGATGGCTTCCACAATAATGTAGCACTTAACTCCGTACAGCACTTTGCTTCACACCAGAAATCAAAGTGTCAGTGGATCCATGACAGACAGAGGGTCACAAAGTGACTAATTAGAGGGCCAATGGTTATTTAAGTCCCCCAAGGCATGGTACTTCCGTGGTGGTACTCACAAAATAATTACTCCAAACACATTTTAATAAACAGTTATATCCATGGGCTTTTCTTATTATATAAAATAAGGTTCATAAAATAAATAACATAACTAAAACACAATTTACGTAAAATAAATTATGGTAACTCAAAATATACGTAAAATATATTATGGTAACTTAAGGTATAATATAACTCACCTTAAAATTAATATCTCACTCTTTCTTTTCATTATCAAAGACTTTCTTGATTTCCAATATTTTCTTCCCCTTTCTTAGTTTGTTTCATTTCTTCCATTCATAGCACATGTTCCTCCTTTTATACGAAGTTTAATGCTTGCTCAACAAGTTCTAGGTGACACGTGTAGTCACGCCACGGAGCGCCGCTATTTAGGTGCATCATTATGATCTATATTTGAAGCTTATCCCCTCAAATGGATAAGTTTAGCTTAGTTGCTTAATTATACTTGGGCCCAAATCTTAAACTAATTATATATCTTTTTTTTTCTCGATAATATATAATCCCTAATTTAATTACACTTTATCTCATACACCCATAACATTCAATATTTTATTTTACTCTTACGGAATATTTAATTAACATTTAGGGCTTTTTCCATTTATAATTAAATAATACTAATATAAAATTTAAGGGACAATTTAAATTTTCGGGTTATTACAACATTTCCTCATTTTAAAAATTTTGTCCTCGAAATTGACATACATTTAAGCTATCCACTGTGCACTTTGATAAATATATATATATATTAAGAATAAATTTGATGATTAATCTTGATATAAAATATTGCTAAATCATTACCTTAAAAAAATATTAAGAATTCTAATTTGAACCTACGTGATCCGAATCAAATTTCCAAAGTCATCCACAAGAGCGTGATTTTTCTAAGGTTCAATATTATAAATTATTTATTATAAAATATAGCTTTATTACTATTATACTACTACCAAAAACAACTCACGGTTTATTCATCAAAAACTATTTCTGGACCAAAATGATAAGCAATAGGTGATTTTAAAAACTTTTCATTGGTTTTGTGAAAGATTATAGATTTGAATCCATTTCTAAAAAGCCAAAATGAATTTTTTTTTTCTTTTGTCAAATGCTACGGAACATATAATACCGAATTTTTTATTTTTTTATTTTTTTTTGATGTATCAATGAAATTCCATAATTACATATACCATGATTGTTGCTACACAAATATTTAATTTAAATATAACTTGTAACTTAGCTCAACGTTTCCCCCATTTTACCTGAGACACCCTTATATAGGTGTCTTTCTTCTTCTTCAAGCCATTTACCTTTCTTCCTAACGAACCACATGTATCTACCACTTGGCCCTTCCTTACTGCATGCTTATCCGCAAGAATAAGCATCTCTCTCTCTCTCTCTCTCTCTCTCTCTCTCTTTATATGTATATGTATATATTTATTAGAGTACGCAGCGGATAGTTTACACGACAAATTTCGATGATGAAATTTTAAAAGGAGTGAAGATTGTAATAACTGATGGGTCGTTGAACACACAAAAATTAAATACTAAACTATATCAAATTCTATTAGAATAATGGCAAGTCCAGGTATCGATCCACAGGGACTATTGTGAAATTAAACTAATTTAATTGTCAAATTCCTAAATTAATTTTGATAAAAAGATTGGTTGTTTATAACCTAATTTAATAATGAATAAATTAAACTAAGGAATTAAATTATCAATAATATATGAAATTGGGTTTACTGAATTTGAGGAAAAATCCTAGGGTAGAGAATTCACCACTAACTACATAATTAGGGTTTCCAATTGAAATCAATTATGCTATGGTTTGAACGGATTAATGCTTCGCAACAACAAGCTCAAAGCATTTAACAAGAAGATTATCACATTCAATGTACGAGCACGAACCATCTCAAGTAATACGAATCGTTCACTCTAAACTAAGGTAGTGATACGACTCGTTCCTCGTAGCATGGTTCGTCTCATACCTTGAATGTGAAGGAATAGAAAACACATGTATGGATAACATTCAACAATCACAGAAAGTCAAATATTCAAAGAGATAATGAAAATTATATAAAAGAAACTTCTAAATCACCATACAAATATTCAAACCTTTACATAATTAATAATCAAAATGAAAACTAAATAATTACATGGCTAGGGTTTTATCAAAACGCTAGAAAAGAAGACTAGCCACTCATGGAGGAGTGGAAGGAGGTAGATGGAGAAGAAACCACCATGGGAGACATCCTTGAAGCTTTTTGTTTCTTCCCTTCCAAACCCTAGCCTCTCCTTTTAGGTCAAAACAATTTCAGAACCCTAGAAAAGTCTTTTCCTTTTCTTTTTATACTTCTACTCATTTCCAAACAGGTTTAAAACATCAGTTTGACTTTTCCAGAAAAAGTCAACTCTGTCCAAATTTTGTCTTTTTGCCCATTTTATGCTTCGACGATGTACAACCTGATTGACATTCAACACACATAAAGTATACGGTTTGACCAGCAAGTGAAGTTAATAAATTCTAATTAACGGTCTCAATGATGTACATTTCGGCCTTAATCAATAACCCAACAATTTAAGTTGTCCTTTAAATTTTATATTAGTATTATTTAATTATAAATGAGAAAAATATAATTTTATGTATAATTAATTAAGCTAAATATACACACACACACACACATATATATAGAGAGAGAGATGCTTATCCTTGCGGATAAGCATGCTGCAAGGAAGTGCCACGTGGTGGATATACGTGGTTCCTAGGGGAGGGAGGTAAATGGCTTGGAGAAAAAGAAAGGCACCTATATAAGGGTGTCTTAGGTAAGAAAATAGGAGCAAGAAAAGAGTAGTCAGTCAGTATAGAAGGATGTTGCGGTAAAGGATTAATATTTAGGTGAGCTATATTATACATTGAGTTACCATAATATATTTTACGTATGTTTTGAGTTACCATAAATTATTTTACGCAATTTTTGTTTTATAAATTATATTAACATTTTGAATTTATGAACCTTATTTTTATATAATAAGAAAAACCCATGAATATAACTGTTTATTAAAATGTGTTTCGAGTAATTACTTTATAAGTACCAACACGGAGGTCCCATGCCTTAGGAGACTTAAATAACCATTGGCCCTTTGATTAGTCACTTTGTGACCCTCTGTCTGTCATGATTCCACTGACACTCTGATTTCTTGTGTGGAGCAAACTGTTGTACGGAATTAAGTGCTACACTATTGTGGGGCCACCTCTAGAGTTCGTACGAGCTACCTATTGAGTCCATACATCTGTTCTGTTCTGTACCGTGGTTATCATTATTTTGTTTATATGATTTCTGTATTATATGTCAAATGACTTCCATATTATATATTCTGTATTTTAATATCAAGCTCTGTTTAATCCCATAATTATCCGTGGTGAATTTTATGCCCTTATGCTCTTAGTATAATATTTCTCACTCTGCCATGTGCATATAGTTGTTTACCACTTTCAGGTGACATGTCAGGGCCAGCGCGTGGAATAGGAACAAAACACTTTGTAGACATAGTTCAGCTTTGAGAATTTAATTAAATAGAAACTCCAATAATTATTTTGGTACCTTCACTTAAATATTATTTCCACTTGCGTTTATTTATTTGTTCAAGAATTGGCCGGAGGTAACTTCAGTTACCGACCATCACGATACTTAACCCTTAGGTACAAGGAGCGGGTCGTGACATCACCGCATGTGCGGCCCACATGGGCGCTCGAGCAGCCTACCTAGGGACGCGTGCACAGAATTTTTGGTGTGTTCTGCTGAGAATAACAGAAGGAAAAATAGGCTAACCTAGGGTTTGAAATTTATTCTAAGAAAATGTAGGCTAGGGTTTAGAGAATGTGATTTTTCCTTAAGCTTGAGAGGCAATTTTCATTGGGGCTTCCATCTCTTCCACATCTTCTCACTCCTCCATGAGTGACTAGGCTCTTCTTTTCTAGGGTTTTGATGAAACCTTAGCCATGTAAAAGGGATTTTTCTTAGGCTTTAATTGTGAAACGGTTTGAACATATGTATGGATGTTTTAGAAGTTTATGATAATTGTTCTTTTCAACTCTTCAAGTATTTTACTCTCTGTGATTGTTTAATACTTTCCATACAATAATTTTCTTTGTGTTTGTGTTCAAAGTACAAGACGAGTCATGCTACGAGAGACGGATCGTGTTGCTATCGTAGTTTAGAGCAAACGCCTCGTGTTACTCGGGATGACTCGTGCTTGTACGTTGACTACAACAACCCCCTTGATCAATATTTCAAACTTGTAGTTATGAAATATTGGGCATTTCAAACCGGATTGCAATTGATAGCCGCTGTTTGATCTCGTTTATATAGTTAATGGTGAATTCTTTGCCCTAGGATTTTTCCCAAAAATCAATCTCTCAAACCTTACGTTTAATTGTCAATTTAATTTCTCAATTTTATTTAATTCTTATTTAGTCATAAAATCTCTCAATCTTGTTAATCAAAATTAATTTAGTAATTTAGCGATCCCTATGGATCGATACCTAGACTTGCCATTATTCTAAAAAAATTAGGTATAATTTAGTATTTATATTTGGTGTGTGTAACGATCCATCAACAGCAAAATGTAGACATTAATGACAACAGAGAAGAACGAAAATTGAATGCTAAATCCAAATGAAGGACTGCCTATTTATAGATGGAAATGTGGCTGCTTGGTTTGAATTAAACAGGTACCAAACCTGTTTGAACAGGTACAAGCCCTGTTCAGTTTGAAGCCAACAGATATGGCACTGTTTGGGTTTTGAATTTAAACAAATTTGAATCTGTGCGGACAGAATTTAAATAGATATAAATCTGTTTGGAACCTGTACCGAAAAGGTGCAAACAAATTTGAATTTTTTCCAATCAAAATTTGAAATTAAAACTGGACAGATTTTATTTTACCAAAAAATAAAATTAAATTCAAATATTTTTTGCCCAAAAAGAATTAGTATTGAGCCAGACAAGCCCAACTCAACCTCACACCAACGTCCAAGCCAAGCCCGACTAAATGAAGGGCGGCGGCGCGTACGTGTTTATTTTTTGGTCTAATGGCTCTATCTCTTCCTTCTAGTCCACTTGGCCCATAATCTCTCCCTTCTACAAACTTGGAGTGCTTCTTGGGACCCTCCCCAAGTTGCAAACTCAAGCCTTATAAACTCATAAAAAAATTTCAACCAAACTAATGTGGGACAATCCTTTAATTCAAACCTTAAGGAATTTCCACCAAAAACTCCATTTCCATAGAGCTCACTCTGGCTTCAATTTCTCATTCACCTGATAATGGTTTTAAGCAACCAAATATACTACGTGAATCATAACGTAACATAGAACGCGTTACCACTTAGACCCACCAACTTTGACGCATGGATCCCATATAAAAAATATACCAAAGTTGAGAAAAAATCTATTTTTCTAAAATCATTTCTAACAAAAATAAAATAGATAGCTATAAAAAAAACAAAAAACAAATAAAACAAAAAAACACAAAACAAATGAAAATGACAGGTGAGACTTTTAGGGTTGGTTTGGAACGTGCTAAGTGTACTTGTAACCCAAACAAAACTTTAATATCGTAATTAATTTTAAATTTGTACGTACACGGTGTATTGTGTAACAAAAACATTGGCCATGCACCTTGCGTATTTGGATTCGGTGGTGACATAGGTAAGGTTATGTTTGGTAGTATTTATAATTAATTAATTAATTTTATTTGATTTAAAAGAAATTAACTAACAGTGTTTGGTTATAATTTTAAATTATAGCTTATTTGACCTTTTCAATTTATTTAGTCAAAATAAGTGAAATTTTCATAAGTTGCAATTTGTAACATTTTTAACATTGAAAGTCTTAAATACATATAGATAAGAGTTTCATCTATTTTGCCTTAATTATGAACAAGTCTTTTTTTCTTTTTTTGTTATGGTTGCAGATTATGAAAGTGATACCAATTAGATTTACAACATATTTTAAATATTTTAAGTTAATTATTTAAAAAAATTATAATAATAAAAGTTAACATAGAAGTGATACCAAACAGGGCTTAACTATTATGATGTGTTTGGTGTAGTTTCTTAAAAATTGAAAGTTGATAATTACAAAAATAATAATAATAATAATAATAATAATAATAATAATAATAATAATAATAATACAAACAAAACAGTAGAAGTAAAAAACCATTCAATTCTCAGCTTCTCAATAATTAACTTTTTAAGTTTAGGCTTAGGTTAGGTTTGGCATCCCCTAAAAAAGTCAAAAAGTTAAAAAATCACTATCCTATTTAAGTCACATCATCTTATTTAAGTTACATCACCTCTCTATCACATCACTTCAAATCTAACTCATATTTCATAAAAAGTCAAAAAGTACACTTATTTAGAATATACTAAACAACCCCATTTTGAGAGTTAGCTCAAAAGTTAACTTATTAGTTGAACATAATTTTAAAAAAAGAATAATAATAATTTTGTTTGGCATATTCTAAAAAAAAATCTAATTTCTTTTTAGAGTGGCTATAGTTAATTTTTTCATAAAATAAATTTTTTAATAAAATAAACTTTTTTAATAAAATAAATTTTTTTGGTCAATAAACTGACTTTGTACCCAATACCAAAGCAAGTCTCATATAAATTAATTTTTTCTCATAAACTATAAGGAAAAACTATACCTAACAAACAAGGCATATGATCTCATTTAAATTTGATTATTTTTTCTATATGGGACTGTATGGGGGCAAATATTCGGCACCGCTTGTATTCCTTGCGTCCAAGCTCCGCTTCGATCCGATTAACCTGCGAGCACAATGGTAGTGAGCTACCCGGCGATGTGTTGCCAGAAAACCCCTCCGACGGTCAAGTTAACACACACTCAGAGATAGAGAGAGAGAGAGAGGAAAAGAGTTTCTCTCACCAGATGAAGTTCCATCCTCAGCATGGGAGGCGTAGTCATGTTTACATACCTTCTGCGCGTGCCTCTACGTCCATTCACCTTTCGACGCGTGGACCTGCTTCCCTATCCTACTTTCCCACGTGTCAGCGCAAATACAGTTAAACACCACCTAACTAAACTGCCAAACGGCGTTGGCGCGAACAGATAGCCCGGCGGCGCTACCCCATCTTCCTACGACCGTATTACTTCTGGGACATGTAATGTTCCGAGCCAAGCTCCGTTATGACCGAGCTTAGCAGCCCTCCGTAATGATTGAGCACTTGCTCGGTTGGCCGGTCTGCGAAGGATCTTGCACGCCGATCTCAACAAGCAAACAACGCGAACCGGGCTAGCAGAGAAGTTATCTCGACCAAATTGGACCTGGGCTTTAACCGAGCACACTGCACCTAGATTGTCCCAGCCCAGCTCGACCCAAACATGCTCGGACCAATTTTAGCCCGGTCATTACCACGGCCCAAAGCCAGATTATGAAATCTCCCTCATAATTGCCCCCTAATTCCGTCCGCATTTGCGTGACCGGAATTACATTACAAGGTCGGGCTAGACTTTTTGCTCGGTGGTTCATTTTGCTCGGTCTAGAAACCTCAAAGTTGGCAAACAAAGTCAGCTCGTCAACTCGCTTCTTGGCGAGTAAAATCAACTCAGCAACTTCCTGGGCGAGCAAAATCAACTTGGCAAGGACCTTCAAAGTTAGCGAGGAAAGCCACTTCAGCAACTTGATTCTTGGCGAGCAAGATCAGCTCAGCAAGGAACTCCAAGGTCAGCGAGCAAGGTCAACTCGACGACTTTCTTCTTGAAGAGCAAGATCAGCTCGGCAAGGAACTCCAAGGTCGGCGAGCAAGGTCATCTCGGCGACTTTCTTCTTGGTGAGCAAGATCAGCTCGTCAAGGAACTCCAAGGTCGGTGAGTAAGGTCCGTTCTGCAACTTACTTTTAGGCGAGCAAGATCAGCTCGGCAAGGAACTCCAAGGTCGGCGGGCAAGGTCCGCTCCGCGACTTGCTTCTTGGCGAGCAAGATCAACTTGGCAAGGAACTCCAAGGTTGGCGAGCAAGGTCAGCTCGGCAAAGAACTCCAAGGTCACGAGCAAGGTCTGCTCGGCGACTTGTTTTTTATCGAGTAAGATCAGCTCGGCAAAAAACTCCAAGGTTGGCTAGCAAGGTCAGCTCGGCGACTTTCTTCTTGGCGAGCAAGATCAGCTTGGCAAGGAACTCCAAGGTCGGCGAGCAAAGTCAGCTCGGCGACTTACTTCTTGGCGAACAAGATCAGCTCGGTAAGGAACTCAAAGGTCGGCGGGCAAGGTCCGCTTCGCGACTTGCTTCTTAGCGAGCAAGATTAGCTCGGCAAGGAACTCCATGGTCCACAAGCAAGGTCCGCTTGGTGACTTGCTTCTTGGCGAGCAAGATTAGCTCGGCAAGGAACTCCAAGGTCGGCGAGCAAGGTCCGCTTGCGCGACTTGCTTCTTGGCGAGCAAGATCAGCTTGGCAAAGAACTCCAAGGTTGGCACGCAAGGTCGGCTCGGCGACTTTCTTCTTGGCGAGCAAGATCAGCTCGACAAGGAATTCAAAGGTCGGCGAGCAAGGTCAGCTCGGTGACTTGCTTCTTGGTGAGCAAGATCAGCTCGGCAAGGAACTCAGAGGTTGGCGAGCAAGGTTAGCTCTGTGACTTTCTTCTTAGCGAGCAAGATTAGCTCGGCAAGGAACTCCAAGGTCCACGAGCAAGGTCCGCTCGCCGACTTGCTTCTTGGCGAGCAAGATCAACTCGGTAAGAAACTCCAAGGTCCGCGAGCAAGGTCCGCTCAGTGACTTACTTCTTGGCAAGCAAGATCAGCTCGGCAAGGAACTCCAAGGTTGGCGCACAAGGTCGGCTCGGCGACTTTCTTCTTGGCGAGCAAGATCAGCTCGGCAAGGAACTCAAAGGTCGGCGAGCAAGGTCAGCTCGGCGACTTGCTTCTTGGCGAGCAAGATCAGCTCGGCAAGGAACTCAGAGGTCGGCGAGCAAGGTCAACTCGGTGACTTTCTTCTTGGCGAACAAGACCAACTCGGCAAGGAACTCCAAGGTCGCGAACAAGGTCCGCTCAGCGACTTGCTTCTTGGCGAGCAAGATCAGCTCGGCAAAGAGCTCCATGGTCAACGAGTAAGGTCCGCTCGGCGACTTGCTTTTCGGCGAGCAAGATTAGCTCGGCAAGGAACTCTAAGGTCGCGAGCAAGGTCCGCTCGGTGACTTGCTTCTTGGCGAGCAAGATCAGCTCGGCAAGGAACTCAACGGTCGGCGAGCAAGGTCAACTCGGCGACTTGCTTCTTGGCAAGCAGGATCAGCTCGACAAATAACTCCAACGTTGACGAGCAAGGTCCGCTCGACGACTTTCTTCTTGGCGAGCAAGATCAGCTCGGCAAGGAACTCTAAGGTCAGCGAGCAAGGTCAGTTCGGCGACTTGCTTCTTGGCAAGCAAGATCAGCTCGGCAAGGAATTCTAAAGTTGATTAAAACCATCAACAAATCTCTTACCGAGTAAAATTCATTCGACAAGGAATTCCAGAGTTGATAAAATCATCAACAAACCTCTTGCCGAGCAAAATCCGTCCGGCAAGGAATTCCAAAGTTGATTAAAACCATCAACAAACCTCTTGCCGAGCAAAATCCGTCCCGCAAGGAATTTTGATCTTTTCATCAAAATGATTGTTAGTTGCCCCTTGGACCGCACTAAATCCGCTTGGCAAGGCAAAAATACAATAATTCTCAAGAAAATGGTCTACTTGTTTCATTGTGTCAATGACAAAAAGGGTTACAAAAATAAAACTAAGAACAAAACTTTAGATTGGCAGAGTTCGATGTTCGGAAAGTAGATCAGCCATTTACATTCCGCGAGTTTTATGCCCCTTTTTCTCGGCCTTCTTAAAGACGTCTTCCAAAAACTGAACTCCCTGTATCTCTTCCATGGTGGTTTGCATGGCCATCATCTTGTCCGACTGCGTGAACCTTTCACACTACTCTCTTATTCTCTACTACCAAACTTGTCGTCACGGTAGCTGCGGCTGCATCGTCTTCGACTCGGATGTGCTCATTAATGTGTTGCATGAGCAATTCCATGGTTGACAATTGATTCATTATGAGCGAGTCTCTCAGTCGATGTCCAATTGGAAGACCGCGCTTATACTGAGTGATTGCAAGGTTGGTCGGGCAATCAAGGATCTCGTTGAAAGTCTCCCAATACTTAGTGTTATACGCCTTCAAATAGTCGCTTGGCTACATCTTTACTCTCAAGAGATGGTCAATTTCCTTAGGCATTTTAGCATTTGTCTTAAATCTGGTGACAAATGTCTCTACCAACTATTGCCACCCCTCGATACTCTCCTCCGGCAACCTCTCGAACCATTTTAGGCCCAACTCGCCCAAACTCGATGGAAAAACAAGGCACATGAGCGCATCATTTCGCCTGTGCCCAGCCATAGCCTGCCGGAAGTGGCTTACGTGCATATATGAATCAGTCTTTCCGTCATAGAGTGTGAACTTTGGTTGACGGAACCTGGGGGGGAGCGATGTGTTCTCGATCTCTACGGAAAAAGGTGTGGCACTCAGCCTTGCCAACTCTCTGTCTGGTGGCGCGCATGCCGCCAAGCGTGGTTATGGCATGGCGACCTTTTCACTGGCTCGCCCTCTAGGGACTAGCCGCTGCAGTGCAAGCACCCTCTGCGCCTCCTATCGGCGAGCGCGCTCCTCCAACACATCCCTTAAGTCTTTCGAATGGTCGGAGCAAGAATACCTCGACGCCGTTGTCGCGCATGAGGGGTGGTAACTGCTGTCCTGCGTGCGAGATATCGTCGCCGGTGCTACGTAGTCTCCAGCTCTGAAGGTTCTCATGACGGAGAGTGAAGGGGTGCGACGTCTATTAAGACTACCGAAACAGCGGGAATGGGCGTGCTCATTGTGGTTTTCCACTCCAGCAATGCCCTTTCCCTTCATCTGGCGTCTCATGGCCTCCATCTCCGTTGTCATTTTCTTGATGATGGTATCTTGGTCTCTCAGCTTGTCTTCCAAGTGTTAAGTGTGTGAATCTCGCCGTCGGCGACGCTCTTTTGGAATGACAGAGCACCCAAAACTCCTTGCGCACTTGTCTCGCGCATCCCTAGGAAGTCCTTGTGTGGAGGTCTCCAAATCAGCCATCGTTGGAATGGCGAATAGGCCATCTCTGAGACAAATGGACTCTGGCGTGATGCCGTCGATGGCGAGTAATGGAATGTCGTCGTGGTTCGCCATAAAAGATGACCGGAGAAGCTTGGAGGACAAGGTTTTGTCTGTCGACTTCCCACAGACGGTGCCAATTGTACGGGGGGCAAATATTCGGTATCGCCTGTATTCCTTGCGTCCAAGCTCCGCTTCGATCCGATTAACCTGCGAGCACAATGGCGGTGAGCTATCCGGCGGTGTGTTGCCGGAAAACCCCTCCGACGGTCAAGTTAGCACACACTCAGAGATAGAGAGAGAAAGGAAAAGAGTTTCTCTCACCAGATGAAGTTCCATCCTCGGCATAGGAGCGGTAGTCACGTTTACATACCTTCTGCGCGTGCCTTTACGTCCATTCGTCTTTTGACGTGTGGACCTGCTCCCCTATCCTACTTTCTCACGTGTCAGCGCAAATACAGCTAAACACCACCTAACCAAACTGCCAAACGTCGTTGGCGCCAACGGATAGCCTGACGGTGCTACTCTATCTTCCTACGACCGTATTACTTCTGGGACATGTAATGCTCCGAGCTGAGCTCCGTTATGACCGAGCTTAGCAGCCCCCTGTAATGACTGAGCACTTGCTCGGTTGGCCGGTCTGCGGAGGATCTTGCACGCCGATCTCAACGAGCAAACAACGCGAACCGGGCTAGCAAAGAAGTTATCCCGGCCAAATCAGACCTCGGCTTTAGCCGAGCGCACTGCACCTGGATTGTCCCAGCTTAGCTCGGCCCAAACATGCTCGGACCAATTTTAGTCCAGTCATTACCACTACCCAAAGTCAAATTATGAAATCTCCTTCATAGGGACCATAAAAAAGACAACTATACAATGAAGCACAAGAAGTCCAAATATATAGCACAAGAGACAAGTATTGGAAATGAATGACCCCTCAGCATGTAGTTATTGTTTTGGAGTGGCATTAATAAATAATCAGAGTATTCAACAAGCAGCGTGGTCAACATGGAGTTCTCAAGGACAACTGTATTTGAAAACAACCAAACATGTCTTTGAAAACAACCAAACACGTCTTTGTGAATAACACGCACCCACATAGTCCACAGACAGCAACTTAATTTTTGACTGTGGGCCATTTAATTCTTTGGCCTAAGACTCACTAAAAAAGAATAAAAAAATGAAAATTATATCAGTGAAGGTTTTAATTTTTTAAAAGACCTAATGAATTAAAATCTCATGTTAATATGTGGCTGAGGTTTCAAATACTTGAATCGCTACTGATGAAATGTTTAAAATATACAATAGTTGTGTTATTTATTGTGCTTAATTTTAGCACAATGACCTCGTTTGGTAGAGCTGTGAGAAAGTGATTATAATTTATAACCTAACAGCTTATAACTTATAGCTGTGAACATAAGTTGATTTTTGATTTATAAATTAAGCTTCTCCTCCTCCACTCAAAGAATAAGTTGATTTTTGACTTACAAAAAGTTATAAGTTGTATTGTTAAGCTGAACAAACACATCAAAATAGCTTAAATTAAGCTAAAAACTGAAATAAGTTAGAAATAAGCCTTACCAAACAGGGCCAATGAATGTTTGATTATTTAATTTCTAAAATTTATTGTATTTGTCTTACAACAATGTCACATCATATTTTGTGATTTTATATTGTATAAAATTAATAAATATATATATATATATATTTTTTAAAATGCTAAATATATGATTAGCATCACAATTGTTAACAACACGAGTACTATTTATTTAGTCTCCAGGAAGCTTTAAAGTTAACAATTGTACAAAGCTCGAGTGATTCGTTGGGGACTCATACCTGAGATCCAAAATCTTATTCTCGTGTATTTATCACTTGGTCAATCCCTTGGAGTTCACCATGTACCATTATTTATGTGATATTCTAAATGAACCACTTAACAAAAAAATTTATGAATGAGATATACTAATTCACCTTTATTAGATAGTTAGAAGACGGAACATCAATAGCTTGTTGTGTTATAGTTTTACATTATTGTATGCGTTGCCCCATGATGTATGGTTAATGTTTGAATTCAATTTTTTTACTTGTATTAGACTTTGAGGGAAAAACAAAGAAATAATTGAAGAAAAATATAAATATATACAAAAGAATGCAAAATGTCGAGAATAAAAAATAGTTACAGTATAAATAATAACTTATAAATTAATTATAAATACCAAAAATTTGTATGGTACAAATCTCTATATGTACATTTAGTTACGATTCTTGTATCATTAGTTATGATATATTTTGTTGTTAGTTATGACACATTGTGATATTAATTACGATATTATTTATTGGGTCTTGTTATGGTGTGCAACTTACACCTTATACTTACACCTTATACTTAATATTACACCTTATACTTACACCTTTTTTGAGGTTGCATATGGTGTGCAACCCACTTACACCTTACACTTACACCTTATACTTACACTTACACCTTTTGTGAGGTTGCATATGGTGTGCAACCGTAAGTGAGTTGCACACTTAAGAAAAGTCTTTATTTTTTAATTATGATACAAGAGTTGTTTGGTTATATTTTATGTATTTTTAGTCATAACTCAATTTTATTTTTTTAATTATAACTCTCATAATATTAAATTATATCAAATTTATGATAATTAAAAAGACTTGTGCTATAGTATAACATTACCCATAAATATATGGTGAAAATATCAATTTTTCTATTCCAATACTCTCTATCTTTCCTCTCTTACCTTCACCAAATCACCCCTCCCTCACCTTTTTTTAAAGGCACCAACTTCCTCCCACCTATCTCCTTCCTCCTTCCTCTCTTACCTTCACCAGATCACCCCCTCACCCACCTTTTTTAAGTCACCAACAACCTTACCCTCGCCTTCCCGGCCCCTCTCCACCGTTCAACTCACTGAAAATGAAAAATATTAGTAATATAATAAGAAGAAAAATTATAAAAAATAATAATTGTAGCTCCCACTCTTAAAACCTTGAATTCTCTTCATAAAAAGCTAACCCAAAAAAAATTTCCCTTAGTTTGAAGGACATTCTATAATACCATATGTTTAGTTACCACGTTTATAACTTTTGATTATAATTAATTATAATATTATTTATTATTTAATTATGATTCATTGTAATTATTATGATCGAAAAAATCTTTTATGCTGTGTTTGGTTGGAGGATTTGGGGAGGGATTTGGAAAGAAAAATGGAAAAGGTAGGTGAAATGTGAATAAAACATGCGTATATTTCACTTAGTTTCACACACCTTTTCTCTTTCTCTTTTCAAATCTCTCTCTAAATCTCCAACCAAACACAGCATAAGTAACATTTCATTATGATTTATTATTATTTTTTTAATATGACCACAAATAAAATAACTTACCTATAATATATAGCTCCAAAAAATATGATTAGTAGCATCACCTTAATTTGGATACGCCAAAACCTTTATAATTATTATTACTAATATTTGTGTACACGATGGTATATTCCAGAACACGTATGTTAGCCGCCGAATCGCTGTTTAGATTTGGGGTGTTTTAGAAAGTTGGTAGAAGGTTGATTTTTGACTTTTTATCAAATTTTTTAAGTTTTTGGAAATTAATTTGGGAAGTTGGTAAAAAGTTGATTTTTGACTTTTTAGTTTAATATTTATTTATGGTGTCAAATCAAATTAAAATAACCAAAATACCTTTACCTAACATAAAAAATTTATTTTTTTACCTTTTTATCATAGCCCCAATTTGTAATTTGCGTTTTTGTTCACCCCAAATGAATTTTTGTTACGATTTTGACTGCCAGCATTTTTGGTCTTAGATAAAAAACATGACTTTTTATAAAACTTTCCAAAACGGCACTTGGTGCACATGCACAAACCCACAATTTACTCACTCATTTGACATTTGACTAGATTTTATATATATATATATATATGAAAAATGTTTGGGATCCTATAAAAGAGAACTCTCATAACTCCTACTAATATATTGATTATTGATGTATTTGAATTTTTTTTTTTTTAAATTATGTTTAACAATGATATAAATAGTTCAAATCATTTTAAAAATTGTAAACATTGTATTTTGTAAAATTCTCTATCATTACTAATCTCATTTCAATTTGATTCCATTTTTCAATATGAGACAATTGAAACAAAAAAGAAAAGACGACTACTATTCAATAAGCAAGCACAAGATTATGCTTCAAGGGTTAATTACACTTTAGCACTTTTACTTTAGGCTTCAATTCCTTGATTTTGATGCTCGAATAATTTGAACCATTTATTTTTTAAAGGCACTCAAGAAATGCATTCACATAAAAAAATTAAGCTCCTAAAAAATCAGTAGCCAAATTATTGAATTATATTTGTCTTAGAAAAAAAGTAATGGTCTATTTTTAAAATTATATTTGTTGTACAATTTTATAAGATAAATGCAACTAGTATTTGATCAATTTAATTATTTATATGAATTGTTTTTTTTGACAACTCTTACAAAATGACCAGTTTGAATAACTATGGTAAGTCCCAAAATGGGTCCACCAACCCAACATCCCCTTTCCAATTGGATGAGAAGCCATCTCTTTATAGTTTAAATCAAATTATAATGCCACCATCCAGTCTATTTAACGTTAATAAAGTTAACAAAACTTATCATGTGAGCTATATGTGATATTTTTCTCACCTTTTAGCATCCCTTACATTTACACTAAAATCTCATTTTAATCTCTTTATTTTTAATTTCTTCTAGTAGATGGACCAAAAGTTGACATTATAATTTCATTTAAAATATAAGAATTTAACTATTACAATTAAAAGCGAAATGATAAAAGTGATGTTTTAATGAAAATATAAATATACCAACTATAATTAACCCAAGTCTTAATATAGCACAAGACAATAACTTGAAAAATCTCTATCATGGAGTTATTAATTTGGAATGGCATTAATAAATAATTAGAATATTCAACTAACGCATGGGACACATGAAAAATGCCAATTTTCCTCTACCATCGGAGAGGTTATTTGGTGATCTTTAACATTTTGTTTTACATACAATTTATTTTTAGACAAAAATCCTGTTATCTATTAAAACTTAACATAGAAATAATAAATCTCACTATTTTAACTACTAAAATATAACTTAGATCTCGTTTGACAAGTGGTAATTTTAGTCAAAAAGTCAAAAAATCACTAAAAAAATTTAAAAAGCCAACAACTTATACAAAAAAGTCAAAGATTCTATTTTTTCTCTACTTTTTGCACATCTTTTCTTAAAAAATTAAAAATTCATCACAAATATACTAGTTTTTTTGTATCATATTTTAGTTAAAAAATTAAAAAAATTATTAAAAAAATATGTTCCCAAACAAGGCCTTAAGGCACCACAAAAATTTGCCACAAGACTATTATATAATTTTTCCTAGCATAGGCACGTCATATAGTCTAGAGATGGTCCAATGTTGATTTTTCTAAGAACTACTGTATTCGAAAACAACCAAACATACCTTAGTAAATCAACCCCACAAGCACCCAGGCAGTCCACGGATAGCTACTTAGGCCTCGTTAGCGAATATGGTTTTTTAGTAATTTTTTAGCTCTTTGACTAAAATATAATGTAAAAAAAATTAGTATATTTGGAATGATTTTTTAGCTTTTTATGAAAAGATGTATAAAAGTAGAGAGAAGATAATCTTTAACTTTCTAGTATAGGTTGTTGGCTTTTTAGTTTTTTTAGTGACTTTTTGACTAAAAAAACCACTTGCCAAACGAGGCCTTAGGTCTAGTTTAGGAACAGACTTTTTTAATAACTTTTAAGTTTTTTGACTAAAATATAATGTAAAAAAAATTAATATGTTTGAGATAACTTTTTGACTTTTTACGAAAAAATGTGCGAATCTTTAACTTTTTAAAATGAGTTATTGGTTTTTTAATTTTTTTAGTGACTTTTTGACTAAAAAAATCACTTGTCAAATGAGACCTTAATAGTGAGATATTAGACTTTAATAGTGAGATATTCGTCGTCACTTAAAAATAAAATAAAATAAAACAAACAAAAAAACCGGGTATTTGACGACATGGAATCATTTACAGTCGCAAATTAATTATTTGCGACGGCAAGTTTTGTCATTGATATATATTTTGGACCAAAGTGGAAATTTATTTATTTATTTTTGGTATTTTGTATTTTTAATTTTTTAACGAGGAGAATTACAGAGGTAAGGCCATATTGTGTTACTGTAAAATAAATTAGAGCAACTCCGCCAGTCTCTCATTTATTGTGTTACTGTTAAAATTTGAAATGTTAGCCACACAAAAACGCACACATAAAAAATAATAATAATAAAATAAATTAAAAACCCTCCAATAGTATGTTATCATCTAATAACACACTCGATTTGCTAAAAATTGTTTAAACTTGCCTCTGTAAAATAAATTTTGAATACCTGCAAACTATGTGTGTATTATTTAAAATTACATAAATGAAATATACAAAATTTAAATTGTCCATTCATCCCATAACAAGTGCCTTTATCATTGGCCTACGATACGTTTTGAAATATGTTATAAAATTAGATAAACAATGTGGGTGTTTGGGAAGTGAGTTTTTATGTAGATTTTATTAGATGTAGGTTTTTATGAGATAAAAAATTTTTAGTGTTTGGGAAGATAGTTGGGTTTTTGGTGGTGTTTGGGAAGCCACTCCCCAAATTTTTTATCTCATTTTTTTCACTAAAAGACAAAAGTTTTACAAAACCAAAAAAAAACACATCCAAACAAAATATCACATCCAACCCCATAATCATTTCACTTTTTCTCTCACAAACATCACATCCAACCACATAAAAACCCAACTATCTTCCCAAACACTAAAATTTTTTTATCTCATAAAAACCTACATCTCCTAAAATCTACATAAAAACTCACTTCTCAAACACCCACTTTATGTGGTTGGATGTGATGTTTGTGAGAAAAAAAGTGAAATGATTATGGGGTTGGATGTGATATTTTGTTGGATGTGTTTTTTTTAATTTTGCAAAACTTTTGTCTTTTAGTGGAAAAAATGAGAAAAAAATTTGGGAACTTACATATAGATGGATTTTTTTTTTAAAAAAAAATTTTGCAAAATTTATTTATTTATATATATATATATGCATTTAATTTCAGGGTCTATGG
Organism: Camellia granthamiana; assembly: GCA_036172215.1. Taxonomy (NCBI): domain Eukaryota; kingdom Viridiplantae; phylum Streptophyta; class Magnoliopsida; order Ericales; family Theaceae; genus Camellia; species Camellia granthamiana. Next base: position 166,573,146 of record CM069904.1, read on the forward strand.
CTTTTTCTTTTTGAAAACGATATATAAGTGAAATTTTCATACAAAATTTTGATGTGCCAATGAATTTATTTATTTATTTTTTACATTATGAATTTAAGTTAAGATCTTTTGTTTTGAAATTATAAGTAAATGTTTTTTTTTTTTGTTTTTTTTTTTTTTTGTGAAATATAAATTTAAAATAATGGAAACACAATTAACCTCAAAATTCTGCGTATCTATACTATATATTAAGCAAAAGGGGGTTTTTAACCCTAAGTTTTGTGAGAGCTCCAATTTCCCAATCTAAATTTCTTGATTTTTTGATTTAAAAAAATAATAATCTTAGCATTTATTAACTTCTCCTAACTCTCAAGTCTTACTCTCATAACTAGAATATCACTCGTGCTATGCACGGATTGTGTTTATAATTATCTATATGTGTGAATTGTGATTTTAAAATTTTTTTTTTTAATTTTAAATGTCTTCTTTTTTTCCTTTTTTTATATTATATTAAAGTTTAATATTTTGATAATAATCATATGTGTTGAACTTTTTAAGGAATTAAATATATTTTTTTTATTATATTATATTAAAGTTTAATATTTTGATAATAATCATATGTGTTGGACTTTTCAAGAAAATTTTTTTATGCTTGTTCTTAATGCATTAAAGTGTTATTATGAGGGATAATAATCATATGTGTTGGACTTTTCAAGGAATTCATGTGTTGGATTTTAAAGAATTTTTTTATGCTTATTCTTAATGTATTAAAGTATTATTATGAGGGTAAGACTTGGGAATTGGGAAAAGTTAATAAATGCTAAGATTTTTTTTTTTAATCAAAAAATCAGGAAATTTAGACTGGGAGATTGGAGCTCCCACAAAGCTTGGGGCTAAAAATCCCATTTTGCTTAATATATAATATTGATAACACTTTAATACATTAAGAACAAGTATAAAAAAAATTATTTGAAATGCAACACATGAATTCCTTGAAAAGTCCCAACACATATGATTATTATCCCTTATAATAACACTTTAATGCATTAAGAACAAGCATAAAAAAAATTTCTTGAAAAATCCAACACATATAATTATTATCAAAATATTAAACTTTAATATAATATAATAAATAAAAAAAGGCGTTTAATTTTTTGAAAAATTCAACACATATGATTATTATCAAAATATTAAACTTTAATAGAATATAAAAAGAGAAAAAAAGGACATTAAAAAAATATATATTTATTTAAAAATTACAATTTATATATATATAATTGTAAATACAATCTGTACATAATACAGATGATATGCTAGTGTATATATATATACAAATTAATTATTTTGGTTGTTAGGTAATGTCAGGGTTTGTTCACCCAAAAAAATGTCAGGGTTGGCTCAAAGAGAGGCTAGTGAAGCACTCAATTTAAGCCCCATTTATAAAAGGCTGCAATTTTTTATGTTTTTTGGGATTGATCAACGGCTGCATTGTGAAAGTAAAATAATATGCAGACTGTTTGTACGATTTATTTTCAGTTTACTTTAATTTTTAGTTTAATTTAAGTTATTTTAATATATTTAGTTCAGTTTAATAATACAGTTTATAATTTTTTGTAAGTCAAAAATTAACTTATTCTTTGAGTGGGGGAGGAAAAACTTAATTTATAAGTAAAAAATCAGCTTATGTTTATAATTATAAGTTATAAACTATTAGACTATAAGTTATAATTATTTTCACACAGTTCTACTAAACGGCCGTAGTCTATCTAAAACCTGAACTTAACTATAAGTTTACAGAATTATACTACAGAAAGAAAATATAAAAATTTATTGGGTAGTTGTGATTTATTTTAAACGTATTTTGCTTTATATTCAAAATGAATTTTATATGTGTACTTTTCTATGTTCTAATCCTATGTATTTAAAATTTTTTAATTTAAAAGTTCAAATTAATGTGGACATTGCTTTTCTATAATAATAATGTTGGCTTATTTTTCCTACGAAGGAAAATATCATAAATGTGAGCGTGCCAATAAAGATTGAAAAATCCTTACAGATTAAATTCAGCTCAATTACCAAGCAATTGCGTTGACGGTTCTTTTGCCTCAACAAAGAGGACTTCAAAATTGCCAAATGTAGAAAAAATAAAAATTAAAAGAAGGATGGAGACGGAGACGGAAAAAAATGATTGAGTGAACAATTTAATTACTTACCTTTTCTTCTATACTTTGAAAAGGAAATGTTTCAAAATATAAACGACAATAAAAATATAAATCAATTGTCTTTGATTTGAGTTTTGGATCCTTTTACGATGTAGCCATGAATGGCTATTTATAGGTAAACATTTGTAGAAAAAAAATACCCAAAACTACCTACTCTTTCACCTCCTCCATTTCATACTATATGATCTTTCATAAATTCCTTCAACCTCTATTGCATGCTCCCTATTCTCCACTTTATTCTCCATCATCTTTTCACATTTCATAACTTCTCATATAACTTCCAAATAAGTAGGAGGATGTCACAGGCCCCGCAATTATATAAATAATAAATAATAATAAAAATTACAAATATATGGTGCCAACATTACCCCCCTCGGCAACCTTTAAAAATGATATTTACTTGAATTTTTGAAAGACCGAACTAAGCACATGACTAATCTAAGCAATAAAGCACTTCAAATAATATTAACAAAGTATTTCGAATGATATAATCGCACCAATAAAGTGCTTTGAATGAGTATGAAATTATGACTAGATGTCTTGAATTATATATATATGTCTTGAAGAGATATTATATATGTACTTTGAATTGACATTAATCCGTTGAAGGAAATTAAACAATTTTATTTTACTCATACTTCAAATACTTAGAAAAACTTGGAACCTTTTGAAGTAGGTTGATGTTGCTTGCACTTAAAATCATTCAGAATCTCATATTTTCAAGGCAAAGCCAATATTCAAACATGATTCACCTTAACAATCTGTTACACATGCTAGTTATTATGGACTAGTAACAAGCTTCGAATGTGGTATCGAGGACCAAAATCATCTTTCGAAAGTCGAAAGTGCCGATAAAAGACGAATTACATCCTTGGAAATATTCAGCAATGCTTCGAAGACTCACAACCACCATTATTATTTTTTCGAAGCTGTTAATGCAAGATGGAGTGCTTCGAAACTTACAAAATTATGGCAAAAGGGCCTTCTAAGCAACTTTTAGCCAATATTGTGGTTATTCAAATTTTGTATGTTCTGGTTCATACATAATTAATGAAAATATTAGTTTTGTGCTTCGAACCAATTATTAATTCTCCGAAGACACCAAACCCATTGTTCTTCGAACCAACTTTTGTAAAATTCTAGTTACATTTTCATGTAACAAATGGCTATAAAAATGGTTATCAGTAAAGCCACTAATCATCATGCTAAAAATAGGCATTATTCGACAATTAATTAATTGTCATTTTACATATATTTGAAGGGAGGTACACATTTTGAAAGTTTTCTCGTCACATGTTACATTTCGAAGGTGTTTATTGATGACAAAACCACCATTCGAAAGTCACATATGTTACTAAAGGATCAAAGTCGTCATTTGAAAGTGCTCACGACATCTCTTCGAACCAAATTCAAAGAGTTGGATTACTATGAAATTAGTTTGGCATTTTATAAAAATGATATTTCAATGAATAACATGCTTCGAAGGTAACCACAAAACTAAATAGTGATGGTTCTATGGATCAACTAATAACCATATTTTTAGCCCAATATATTGCAATAACGAAATATTATTTGTTAGCCATTTCATCAAAGTCAACATTTGATGTGATCCACAAATCTAAAAGGGATTTTGAACAACAAAAGTTATGGTATAGTGTGACTATGAAAATTCATACTTTTTTACACTTTAAAAAATGTCAAAATTTTTGAATTTATGAACAGTGACTTGTTCATTATTCTTGACCATGTTTGGTTTAAAAACATGATTTTCGCCGAATTGATTTTCATAATTCTTTGGTAAAGTGGGCTGTTTTTCCATATTAGCCATTAATGGCTTATGAAAATCCCCCCATAAGTATATTATTTTCATGACTTGACTCTCTAAATTTGGTTTTTGGACCCTCCGAGTCATGTATGAAATATCATTCTTAGCCAAATTTGGCTCAAGAACATGCTCTTTCGTTATGTTAATTTCATAATTTTGCTCTTTAAAAACGGGCTCTTGAACCCCCCTAGCCATTGATGAAATCAATTCTTTGCTTTTGCTATTTTCAACCATGAAAAAATTCACCAATTCCGGCCATTAAAGCCTCAGTTAAAGACTTGGTAGTGAGAGTTGACAACTCATCATTCCATTGGCAAATTTTCATATCAAGTTATGAATTTCTCCAATTAAATCATGTATTTTTTCTTCCACCAAGTAATATTATAATGAATGGAAGTTTGTTTCATCAAGAAAATGGATCTCTTCTTGAATATCCAAAATTTTTTGTTTACACCAATAGACTTCATCTAGACTATTTGAAATAGACAAATCCAATTCATTTTTCATTTCTTACACTTGATGTCCCACCGAGCGTGCCAAAAATTGTTGGCTTATTTTTCCTACAAAGGAAAATATCATAAATGAGAGCGTGCCAACAAGGATTGAAAAATCCTTACAGATTAAATTCAAGGCAATTATTAAGCTATTGCGTTAACGGTTTTTTTGCCTCAACAAAGAGGACTTCAAAATTGCCAAGTGTAAAGAAAAAAAAATTAAAAGAAGAAAGAGGGAGACGGAAAAAAATGATTGAGTGAACAATCAAAATAATAATTACTTACCTCTACTCTTATGCTTTGAAAAGGAAATATTGAAAATAAATGCTTCAAAAAGGAAGTATTGAAAATAAATGTTTCGAAATATAAATGATAAGAAAAATATAAATCAATTGTCTCTGATTTGAGTTTTGGATCCTTTTACAATATAGCTATTGAGAGGGTAATTTATGTCTAAATTGGGCCGAGCTAAGTAGGAGACTTCTTTGGTAAATTGGGCTGCAAGAAAGACCGAGGTAAAAGCAGATTTACTTCGGTCCAAGAAACTAAGAGGTTATGGGCCGAGCTAGCTAGGCACTGAGCTTGTGAGTGCCGAGTTAGCTTGGCACTATGCGTTGGAGTGCCGAGCTAACTTCTACCTCGTACTTGGTTAGCTCGGTATTAAGTAAACAGCCCAGTTGGAGTATGTCAAACCGAGGTACACACAGTGAAAGGAAGAACCGAGCTAATTGGAGCTCGGTCTATTCTGCAACTTTAGCATGGTCATGTTTGCTCGGTCGTATTGACATCCAACCGTGGTAAAACCATCTCATTTGGTTTAAGCAGTGAGGGGGTATTGAAAGATAAGCATTATCTTTTAGAAGTGTGACTCCTAGGAGAACTCTACATGGAGGAATAAGAGTCCTACAAGGATTGTGCCATGCAGAACCTATAAAAGCTCATAACATTACCTATGGAGAGGTAACACAACTCTGATTCCCGAATACACAGAACTTTTGTCTATTTGTCCATTTTTGCTAACTTAGGCATCAGAGAGGTATCCGGCACACACCCGCCGGCTAACTCACATTTGTGTTTTCAAGGAGTAAAGCGACGACATACGGAGGAGCACAGACTTGATCAACAGGATTATACGAGAAGAATATTTCTTACTCGTACAGCCATGAATGGCTATTTATAGGCAAATATTTGTAAGAAAAAACTACCTAAAACTACTCACTCTTTCACCTCTTCCATTTCATACTACATGATCTTCCATAACTTCTTTTAACCTCTACTTCATGCTCCATTTTCTCCACTTTATTCTCCATCATCTTTTCACATTTGATAACTTCTCATAACTACCAAATGAGTAGAAAGATGTCACATCTCCTGCAATTATGTAAATAATAAATAAAAATATTAATAATAATAAAAATAATAATAAATAATAATACAATTTATGGTGCCAATAAATAAAATAAAATAAAAAACATAGCTTAACTTACAAAAAAGCAAGGAAAAGGCACGCATATATAGACGATAAAAAAATTTAAAGGTTTCTTTTTTTCTTTTTTTGGAGGTGGTGAAAGGTCCATTATCGTAAATTTTTGTTGCCAACTGGACACAAGCATAAGTCTCCTTCAAGAAGATCACAGACTTGCATCACATACCTTTGAATTTAAAATATCTTGACTTTTGATTCAAATATTTGTTCCTGAAAAAATATTTTTGGTTTTAAGTTTTCAGAAACAGTATTTAAGTTTTTTGATTTTTGGAATTTTTTATTTTTAGTGAATATTTTCAAAATTTTAATAGATTGTTTTATTTTATTTTTTAAGTGTACTTAAAAATAAAATATTTATGAAATAATTTTTTTTAAAAATACAAAAATATATTTAATTTTTAAATTTTTTTTAATTCAATGAATTTTTTTATAATGAATTATAAATATTTCACTTTTAGACGTATCTAAAAAGTAAAAAATGTTGATTAAAATATTAAAAAATTCATTAAAAACAACAGGGAAAAAAACTCAAAAATTTTAAAAAAATCATTTCGCCAGGATTTATCACACAAGTTTTATATTGGCTACAAAATTCTTTAAAAGTAAAATGATACTGTGAAATTCAATGCCAAATTGACTTTTAACGCAATAAAATTTCAGTATATGGGTTATTTTGGGAAGACGGTTATAATTAATTTTTTGGTGAAAAACTACGTATAAATAACTTATAAGCAGTTTTTTTGTGAGAGAAAAAGTGAGTTATAATTTGAGAAATGAATTATAACCCACTTCCCAAAATAGGCCAATGTTAATGCTAGTTTGGACAATGAAAATTCTGCCATCACTATTACTAACGACAACAATGATCACAATACTTTTTGTTTTTTTGTATTAAAATTTTCATGATTTTAAATATAAAGATCAAATAAACAAAATCAATAATAATAATAATAATAATAAATAACTAGATCCAAAAATCATGAAATTAATTTTAGAGTTTCTAACATAAATATGAAATAATTTTAAAAAAATTAATATCATTTGTTGAATAAAAATAAAAATAAAAATTACTACGAAATTTCACTATGCAAATATAAAAATATTTTTATTAACCATCACCACAATGTGGCCATCACCGTCACATCACCATCACCATAACTAGCCACTACAATAATGCTAACAATTTTCTTTTTCTATATAAAATTTCATAAAAGAAAAGGAAAATTACAAATACACTTCTTAAAATTTGTTTAAAATACAGATTATCTCTTATCATTTAAAAAATTAAAGATACCCCCTTGCTAAAAAAATTTATTTAACATAATTAACGAAAAAAACATATTTACAATTGCTCTCCTATACAATAATAAAATTACTTAAATTATTAATTAAAATATATTTTTAACATCATTATAAATAGTTAATTGACTTGATAAATTATTAATAAAATAGGCGATTTATTATGAAATTAAAAATCTCAGAGGGTGGAATGTAATTTCCAAAATCACAAAGAGCGATTCGTTTTTTAATCAAATCTTAGGGGGTGTATCTGTAATTTACCCTAAAAAAATTATAAAAAAAAAAAAACAAAAAAAAACTTTTAGGTAACGTTTGGTAACATTTACGTTTTTTATTTATGTTTACAAAAATTTTATAAAATGATTTTTGTTTATTTTTAGAAAAACATAAACTATAAACGCGTTTGATTTGAACAAAATGTTTGAAAATTTTTAAAAACATAAACTTACAAATATGTTTGTTTAGGCCTAAAATATTTATATTTATTTTTTTTATTTTTTTTATTTTTTTTTACAGTAGGATCATACACATTATAATTGGAAAAAAATTAATTAAAAAAATTAATTGGAAAAAAAATATTTGAAAAAAAATAATTAAAAAAATATTTGAAAAAATATTTGTTAGTCAAATTTTTAAATTTCTGTTTAAAAACCAACGTAAATTGATTTGAGTTTACGTTTTTTGCTCAAATTTATAAACTGAGACAACCATTTCAAAACTAAAAAAATTATCAAACAAGTTTTTATGACAATTTTTTAAAATTTTGTAAATACAAACTGAAAACTAAAAATGAAATGGTTACCAAACATATAGAATTTGACCATTGTAACAAAATAAACCATGAGTTTTAAATTTTGTTAATTTAAAATCTAATTATTTGACTATTTTTATTAAGTAAAATTGATAAAAAATAATATTTTAATCATGAAATTCTGTAAAAAATAATATTTTAAACATTTTATGTATGCTTTTATTGAATTTAATGACTAAAAGTCAAAAACACATCTTTCAATAATTTTTTAAACTATAAACTATATCAAATTAATTTTACAAAAACTATAAATAAAAACTATATCAAATAATTTTACAAAAAATTTTCAAAATAAAAAAAAAGTATATACAAGTAAATAAGTTGCAATAACAACCACACCTGATGACTTTTACCCCTTCTCTATAATTGAGTAATAAAAAAGAGGTAATACTAACAAATACCTTGAAACACTTGATAATGTTCATTTTTTTTTTTTTTGATACATCGGAAATAAAGATAATGTTCATTTAATAATTTATTATTTGTCTTAAGTTTAGTAATTTTTTAAATTTAATTTCATAATATGTATTTAATGTTATATTAAATTGTCATTAATTTAATAGCTTTTTTATTTTTAATCAATTACTTAAATTAGATGTATTTAACAATTTTAATTAAATAAAATAAAATATTATTAATTAGCAAGAGGAAACCAGACGCAAGGAAAAATGCTCCGCTCTGCAAAATTTTGAAAAATTTATTTATAAATCCCATTTTAAGGAGTAGTGATCAAATTAGTCCAAAGAATTTTCTTATATGTCAATTAATTGCATTGATTTTGAAAATGTAAATTTAACATATTATTTAAAAATTAGATTTACGGTTATATCTTAATTTTTATTATGTTTTCTTCTCTCTCTTTTTTCCTTCTTATTTTGTGCTAAAAATGTAAAATATACAACCTATGATAATAATTTAGAATGAATTTGTATAGGAGAATCTTTTTTTATTTGGAATGACTTAAAATATGAGACTTTTCAAACATTCTAAAAATATGTGAAATTCTTCAAATATTTCAAAAGAAATACAAAAACTCCTTAGTAAGTTTTGAACAAATGTATAATTTCAATTTATAATGCTCCAATGCAACACTCAAATATAACGCTCCAATATAACATTTCAAAAAAAATCATTATTATACTTTTTCTAAATGTAATATTCTAAAAAAACTTCTTAGTGTAACACTCCAATGCAACACATAAAAAAAAATTTAATTTACTTTTTTTAAAAGTAATATTCCAATATAACATTCTAAAAAAAGGATGTCGGTTTCTTCAAATCATTCCAAAAAAGTGTGAGATTCTTCAAACCATTCTAAAAAGAGTATAAAAATTCCTTAGTAAGCTTTGAGCAAAGGAAAATGTTATAGACCCCAAACAAATTACCAAATAAATTACCAAACCTCTTATATGGGTGTGAGATCCACACACATATGATTTGTATGGGTCTCATATCTATGTGAGAGATTTGGTAATTTATTTGGTAATTTGTTTGGAATCCCTAACATAACTCTTGGGTAAATATATAATTTCAAATTATGAATGTTACGTTTCAAAAAAGTACACTAAATAATTTTTTAATATTTTTATATATTATATTGGAGTATTACGTTTGAAATTATATTAATTAGAGTGTTATATTTAAAAGTACACTAAAGACGTTTCGAAAAAGTTTAGAGTATAACATTTGAAAAAAGTGTAGAGTGTTACGCTGTTATGTTTGAGAAAAGTATACTAAGAAAAATTTTAGTATTTTACATTGAAATGTTACATTTTTATTCGTAATGTAGGATTTGTTTCAAAATTAAAAAATAAAAATAAAAATATCTAAAGCCTCTACAGTGTAGATTGTCTAATGTAATTTTATATTTGAAAAAAATTACTTTTATCCCTTTAAAAATTAAATTTAAATGTATAAGTGACTACTTTTTCATACAATTTTCTTTTTAATACGATCTTTAAATTCATAATAAAAATAAAAATAAAAAATTTATAAGATCATGTTTTAAAATTTATTAATGTTTCATCTTATAATTTTATCATAAAATTATCTCAGTGGTGATACATCCCACTAAAAAGGGACCACTAATCCAGCTCTAGTGAGTTGGCAGTCCATAAAAAAAAAAAAAAAAAAAAAAGAAGTAAAGAATAAAACATCAAATCAATTGGAAGCACAGTGATTTTAGAGCTATTAGAGCTCACTATTTTAGTGGTCTCAAACAATTTTCAAAATTATCTAGGATTAGAACACAAATTTGCCAGCATTTCCCAAGAACAAAAAGAACGGATAAGGACAAGGATCTTTCTACAATCAAACAATAATGATCGATGGGGACCACGCTGTATTTTACCATGATCGGTACAGCAGTCGTCGGTCCAACTGTCACGCGCAACTTGGCCCTTGTCCTCCTACAAATACTGACCAAAGGAGTTTGGGATTTACTTTTAGGTTGGCTTTTTTTCCGGTTTGTGATCGGGTTGAAGAATATTATTAATTCGGAAAATGTTTTGTTTCCTTAATTTTTTTTTTCTGAATCTCTCGAAATTACAGAGGAGAGAAAGAGAGGGGAAAGAGAAGAGAGGGAAGAGGAGTTCGTCGCAGCTCGTCGGGAAGAGGAGCTCGTCGCCTTAGCCCGCCGTCGCCTCGTCGCAGCTCGTTGCCTCTACCCCCTGCCTCTGCGTCTGCTTCCGCCCCGCCTCCGCCTCCAGCCCGATTTGTTGGGCCCCTCCAGTCCTCCTCCTCCCTCCTCCTTCCTCCTCTTCTTCTTTCTTTCTTCTTCTTTCTTCTTCTGATTCTTCTTCTGATTTTCTGATTGAAAAAATAAAATAAAATAAAATTAAACGACGAAACGACGTCGTTTCGTCGATTTGGGGGATTCGGGGGCTCAATTCGAGCTCTCTAGCACTGCTCTATTAATTCTATAAAAATTTATTATAGATTTTGTTTTGATAATTTAAATTATTCAATTCAAATATTATATATTTGTAAAAAATTACGTTGATTAAATATCGATCGATAAGTGATCAAATTAGTTTTGTACAGTAAAAAAATAAACAATTGACAGAAATATGATCCGATGAGATAGCTATCGATATCCGATCTACGTAATTTTTTACAAATATATAATATTCGATGAGTTTTACAAATTAAACAGTTCATATTATCGGGTCTAACAATACCCTCCAATCTATAATCTGACTGAAGGGAAGGGAAGCTCCTATTTTTTTATGGTCCTTTTTTTTTTTTATCTTTAGTATTTTTTGAAAAATATAATTTCTTAGGTCTTACTAGATTAAATAGGTTGGAAAAATTAAAAATAAATAATTTTTTTTAAAAAAAGTTTAGAAATGACAATAAGCATAAAAAAATCAAAAACTAAATTCAAAGCACAATATGTATTAGAAAAATAAAATTTTGACATAATTAAAAAAATAGAAAAAATTATGTGACTTTTTTAGGTGTATGCCAAATATCCAAAATTCCACTCAAAAGAAATCCCAGCTTGCAAAACTTTGATTTTAAATTTCAAAATGTTTATTTATTTATTTATTAAAATTTTCCTATTTTTTTTTTAAGTTTTTAAAGTTTCTTTAATCTAAATATACATTTAAAAGGTAAAATATTAGTTAATAAATATAAAAAGAGTACATTTTCAATTTAAAAAGAGTAAAATTTAAATGAGAGAGAGAGAGAGAGAGTAAATTTTCAAATTTTTTTTTTGTATTTAGTAAATTTTTTAAAAACAAATCACTAGAAATGTTAAAAAGCCCAAAAAAAAAAAAAAAAACACATAAAAAAGTCAAAGATTTCTTTCAATTCACTATACTTTTTGCACCTTTTTTTTCTCTCTTTTTTTTTTTTTAAATTTACAAAAACCCAAAAAATCTTTTCCAAATATATTCACCTTGTTTGGTTTTAATTTTCTGAAAATTAAATTTTTTTTTTTCATTTTTTTTTTGTTCATGTCATGTTTTTTTTTTCTATATAGTATTTTTTAAAATATTTTAATCAAAAAAGGCTCTGTTTGGTTATGTTTTCAAAAGTTGATTCTGCACTGAGTTTTTAATATGGTGTTTGGAACGTGTTTTGGAAACACGTTTCCAAAACTCTGCAGAGAAGTTTGTACCAGCCGCGCTTTTCAAAATTTTTTTTTTTGCAAATTTTGCCAAACTGGTCATCCGGCCGGTTGACCGGAATAGTGATTTTTTTTAAATTTTTTTTTCAATTGATATGTTAATTTTTATATAATCGAAAAAAATATTTTCTAAAAATTTTAAAATTTTTTATGTACTTTAAAATAATTTTGAGTTGTATGTTTAGTTATGAGTTGTAAATTTTTGTATCAAATATCAAATGTCACATCAACAATTCCCCACTCAAATCAAAACTCTTTTCAAAACTCATTACCAAACAAATTTTCTACACTCAAATCATAATTTCAAACCCCACAAACTCAAAACTCTCAAATCATAATTACAAAACACTACCAAACGCAATACTTTTTAGATGCACCTAACCTAAATGTATCTAAACTTAAAATATTTTTAAAAATCAATAAATATACAAGAATAAGAAAATATATTAAAATTTCATTTTTTCGTATTTTGTTATTTAGTGAATTTTTAAAAAAAAATTCACAAATATTTTACTTTTTAATTATATTTATATTAAGTGAATTTAAAAAGTAAAAAAAATGATTAAAATGTTTTAAAAATTCACTAAAAATAATTAAATATGAAAAAATAAAAAAACTCAAACTTCAAAAAAATAATTAATTATTTTTATTTTATATTTTTGTCAAAAACTCACTTGACAAACACTAATTAGAGAGCATCTCCAATGACAAGTTATTTCAGCTGTCATTACCAAAATTTGACAAGAGTTCTAAAAGATGTTGCTCCAACTAGTTGCTATAACCCTTGCTAAATTTGACAAATGTCATTTCATCTCTCAAATTTGGCAATAAGTTTGGCAATTGCCAAACTTGCCACATTATCAAAATAAACAGAATTTGGCTCCAAAATTTTCAGACTACAAAATCTTGTAATTTTATTTTATTTTTTTTGTAATGGTTTGTTTTTTTGGTAGGACGAATTATATTTAATTTTTTTAAAAAAATTTCATATTCTTTTTCATTTTTTATATTTGCCTAGTCCGATATAATGAAAATATATAAAAAAAAATTTACAAACAGTTAAAAAAAGGTCACAAAAAATAAAAAATAAATATAAAAAAATCACTAAAAAATTTATATCCAAACAATATCTACAAATTTAAAGGGAAAGTTGATTGAGATTTGCCAAAATAGCATCTGTACCATTGGAGCGCCATTGCTATAACTTGACAAATTACTACTATTCATTGCTAAATTATAGCAATAACAATGGTATTATAGCAAATACCATTGGAGATGCTCTTAAGAGCATCTCCAATGACAAATGCTATAATAGCATTTGCGAAAGCTATAATTTGATAATGAATAATAGTAAATTGTCAAATTATAACAATGGTGCTCCAATGGTCACATGCCATTTTGACAAATTTCAACAAACTTTCTCTCTAATTTTGTAAGTGCTATTGGATATTGGTGTTTTAATAAATTTTTATAATTTAATTTTTTTGTCTTTTATAACCTTTTTAAAACTTTTTAAAAAAAAATTAAATATTTTTTTAATAAAACAAGAACAAAAAGAGTTGTTGAGATCATTTTGCATTGTCATAATCCACGATTGTGTTGGCTTATTTTTCCTATGAAGGAAAATACCATAAATGTGAGCGTGCTAGTAAGGATTGAAAAATCCTTACAAATTGAATTCAAGCCAATTATTAAGTGATTGCGTTGACGGTTCTTTTGCCTCAACAAAGAAGACTTCAAAATTGCCAAGTGTAGAGAAAAGTAAAATTAAAAGAAGAATGAGGGAGACGAAGAAAGACGATTGAGTGAACAATCAAAGTGATAATTACTCATCTCTACTCCTATGCTTTGAAAATGAAGTGCGTAAAATGCTTTGAAAATGAAATACTGAAAATAAATGCTTCAAAATATAAATCTATATTAAACTACTCCTAAGATAAAGAAAATAACAAGAAATATTGAAATCAATTGTCTTTGATTTGAGTTCTGGATCTTTTACGATGTAGTCATGAATGACTATTTATAGGCAAACATTTAGAGGAAAAAACTACCTACTCTTTCACCTCCTCCATTTTATACCACATGATTTTTTGTAACTTCCTTTAACCTCCACTTCATGCTCCATGTTCTCCACTTTATTCTCCATCATCTTTTCACATTTCATAACTTCTCATAATCTCCAAATGAGTAGGAGGATGCCACATGTCCTGCAATTATAAAAATAATAAATAATAATAAAAATTGCAAATCTATGGAGCCAATAGACTGACATTCCGCTTCTAGAATTTTCGAGGCTGAGCATCTTCATACTTCTTCATTTTTATCATCTCTCTCTCTGATTTCGCCCTCATGACCTGAGCATATCTCTCTCTCTCTCTCTCTCTCTCTCTTCTTCGTTTTGATCATCCCTCTTTTCTTCCTTACCAGTGTCGATTGTCTTCAAACCAGTTTTCAAACTAGTCGGCCACCATTTCTCTCTGTCTGATTTCACCCTCTAGGCTAAGCATCTCCTGCTTTATTAGTCAGTCTGTCTCTCTATTTTCATTCTTTCCTTCTTTATTTTGATCATACATCTGTTTTTCCTCACTAGCACCGATTGGCTTCAAACCAGTTGCCTTCCCTCTCTCTGTCTCTCTGTCTTTCTGTCTCTCTGATTTTGATCGCCGATCACCGAGTTTGATGGAACAATAGTGGTTGGACTCATGCTGGAATCCAAGTATTTATCTTCTAAATTTGTCACAACCCAAACCCGCCCCTATAGGTTTAGCGTCGTAACTGGACAGTAATTCGTGATTACCGAAGGCCTGTTTAACAATAATGACAATATTACAATATAAAGGGGCTGATAGAAACCAATCAATAATAATATACATCGTCTAATGAGCTGTGAGGACCTGAATGGAAATAAACTTTTATGCACATACAATATTCATAACCACTTATAACAAAAATACATATATAAGATAACATGCAACATAGGGACTTAATCATATCATCAAAAACTGTATAAACAAAAATCTTCGACATTCTTTACACTTAGCAAAGGATGCATTTGAATCACCCAAAAAGCCTTGACTCGAGCAAGTTCGGAACCTCGTTATGAGGCACAATGGCTGGCTTGACAAAACATGAGTTCGGGTCAGCTCTTCTAGCTTTGATCCGGTGTCTGGCCACCTACATATATAATAAACTGTAAACTATAGCCCAGTGAATAACAAATGTCTAAAGAGTTTAACAATGATGTCCTTCAATTTTTGAAACAATCGATTAGCATTAAAACATTTTCAATCAATATCATTTGTTGATCTATCGTTCGATTCAATCAATTCAATAATTATATAAGCCATATGTGGTACATCTAATAGCAACGATACACTTGGTCTTAAAAGACCGAACAATCAATTGATGGCTATCATACAATAACAATAGTTCCAATATTTGGAACTGACAGAGATCTCTGTAACAATAGCGATATCAGTAACAATACGCTATGAATGCCACGAATACAATTCAAAAAAGGATCATCATTCAATCGATAAAAGTAACCATTTAGAAACAATGTAATTTATCCTTCAAAAAATAAATACAATTTGAACATATCTTTACAACATTGTTACTCACAGTAGGCTCCTCGATACACGGACGATAAGGCACTAAGCTATGGCGTCCAACCTAACAAACAAATTCAAGTGCAAGAACTCAATTATATCCATGCCAGATTCAATCACTTCTATTTCTATTCGCTTCGTTATTATTCTGTTAATTTCTATTCATTGCTCACTTATTCGGTTCTAACTTCATTCATGCACTCATGAGATGCAAATGATTATGAAAACGGAGGCTTGAAAAAGGGGAAAAGTGAAGCGAAAACAAAACTGGGACTGCCTTATTGGCCGCATGTGCGGTGGATTTGGCCGCATGTGCAGCGGTCAAGCAGTGTGCACCCTTGGGCTAATGAACGTGGACCGCTCGTGCGGGGGCCCAATCCGCTCGAGCAGTCTGGGCTGAAATTGTGTTCGAAAATCTACAAAGTTTTGGGGTTTACATTTTTCAAACCACTTTCATTTCCATACAAGCCAAGGCCAAATATTCATCAAACATACTTTGAATTCATTATTTCTTACTCCAACCAAAAACTCATCAAATCAAAAGGAGGTTCAATTGCCATGCAAAAAGTCAATCTTTGAATTTAAATACAAACACTACAACAAAATTGAATTTTTACGGCTTACAATGCATGCCGTAAAAACTCTTTCACGGCATGCACACAAATGCCGTTATATGACATGCCGTGGAAAGTTGAGCATCATTTACGGCATGCAGGTAAAGTTCTAAAAAGTAATAAATTAAACATTAATGACATACGTTGTATGTCGTATGTAACTTTTTACGACATTTTTGTCATGCCATAAATCATCATACTTTTTGTGGCATAATTTTGCATGCCGTAGAAGGTTATTTTTAAAAAATTAATGGCATACTTTGTATGCCGTGTATAATATTTTACGACATTTTCTTGCATGTCGTAAATCATCACTTTTCACGACATGATTTTGTATGCCGTAGAAGGTAATTTTTAATATATTTATGACATACTTTGTATGCCGTATATAATCTTTTACGACATTTTCTTACATGCTATAAATCATTACACTTTTCACGGCATAATTTTGCATGCCGTAAAAAGTTATTTTTAATATAATATATATATAGGAACATGACCTTGCTTAACCGTATGTAGATAATAGCTTATCAAATGCAACCTGTTACAAACCAAGCAGAAGCAGTAACTATGAAGTAAGCAAAAAAATCTAATATCCATACACCAAACAACCTGCATACTAACTTTTATCCCCAACTTCTATCATATCAAGCTAATAACAACCTCAAACATACAAATCAAAAAAAATATCCAAATCATAAGATTCACTAGCATTTTTTTTGATTCTCTATGAACTAGAATGTCAGATACATTATTTACATTTACTAACCTCATTTGCAACTCCCTCATCATCCTTGTATCCAGCATTCTCCAATATTTCATGTATGGCTGTTAGATCCACTCTTGAGCATGCTTCACCTAGAGGCGTTAATACTGATGTTGGTGTAGTGGATGCACTTTCATGAGGAATATCCATCAAAACATGGGATGGTACCTGCCAAATGCTACTGAATCAGTGACATCATAAATTTCTACGTACATTATTCACTTGTATTAATGCCAATCAGCATCCCAACAGTAAGTCAGCTACTGACTAATGGTCAGTAGTATAATGTAGCAAATTCAACATATTAAATAGTTGGAAGTTTGCTTGCAGTTATGGGGCACACCTCAGTTTCTTTCTGAAGAGAAGCAAGGGCAATCACAAGAGACTTAGCATTTGGCCTCTCACGAGGTTCATACTGTAAACAACGTGAAGCTAGCCGCACCAATTCGATTCCTTCATCATTAGAGAAATGACCCTCCAAACAAGAGTCCATCAGCATCACGAAATTCTTGCCACGTATCAGGTCAAGTGCCTACAAGACAGATAAAAATTATAAGAAAATTAGATTTACCATAGAAGCTGAAATTAAATAGATTCCGACCATTGGTGGAACCTGAAACTTCCTTTGGGAGTTTGATGGGGATAGTGAGAGTGAAGTTCAAATGAATTAAAATTCACTATATGTGGACCTCAGCCAAAACCTGATGATCTCCAAAATTGGATACATCAACCATATAACACATTAGACATTCTTTCAATGAAATTTTTTTGGGTATCTCAAAAGCTGAATTATTATTTTGTGCATTTAATCGCCTTGAGATTATAGATCAATGTTTCCACAGGTTTTGCATTTTCTGAGAAAAGCAAATCTCATAGCTGTATATGGTGCCATGTACCCATGTATACCATCATACATATTTGAAACATTAACAAAGGTACAAGCAACAAACAATGGGAGTAAATACACTATTTTAGCTGGCTACAATCATTTGAAGGATTAATTGTGAAAAAGAGTAAAATAACTAAGCACTAATACCACAAAATCATTATGATATTGGAACATATTTGCATGTTTTACGAAGTAACTGTTCTTGGTTATTCTGAAAATAAAAGAAAATTCCTCATATTCTACCTTGACATTATCAAATTTCTAT
This sequence comes from Camellia granthamiana, assembly GCA_036172215.1. Classification (NCBI taxonomy): domain Eukaryota; kingdom Viridiplantae; phylum Streptophyta; class Magnoliopsida; order Ericales; family Theaceae; genus Camellia; species Camellia granthamiana. The sequence goes on from CM069904.1 coordinate 166,591,539, forward strand.
TAAGTTATTGTTTTTAGCTAGCTCCATTTTTTTTGATTTATTCTCTCCTCACCATATTAAATGGAAGTCCATGACTCAAGGTTGACAGCCCTGATATACACCTGCTGCTCAGCCTTATGGAAGTAATCCAGCAACTAGGTGGATGGGGCAACAGATTAAGAGTTCCAGAGTCAACTAGGAAGACTAAGCACGAAAATCGTAGGATAGGCAATAGATAACTTTTAACAAGCCATATATAAACCACCACCTAGGCTATTGTGTTACGTGTGGCACAGCTGCCTAGCCTTTCACTAAAATTATTGAACGATCATAAATTCTGTCAAATTATGGCCAGTGAGACCAGCCAATTAATGTTTTATCTGTTGGGCCTTTCATAATCTTAATTCAATTTTGGGTCTGTATAAATTCCACCACAACAACCTAATATTGCCAGAAATTCAGCTTCTAAAGACAACAGTGACTGAAAGCATAATGCAGAATCTCCACTAAAGTCAGTGTACCAGTAATTTCAACTTAAACTCAGACAAGAAGCAACTTGTCAACGAGATCACTTAAAAGAGTAATTTAGCAAACTTCTACAAGTGTCAATGGGGTAAGGGCTGTTGCTGTTAACACAATTTCTGTTATCACTTAAAAGAGTAATTTACATGCTCATGCAGAATTATGATTCTAGCCTAAGTTAATGTCGCAGTGCAAGAACTTCCACAGAATATCAAGAAAAGTATCTGTGCAAATCTTTACTGAACATTAATTTATGAGAAAAGGACAATTTACATGGCTTTGTGGAATATGTTTGCCACTGAGAAGATCAAGCAATAGGGTGCCAAAACTGTACACTACATTCTCTGATGTCACTCTATCTGCAAAATTGAAACAATTACATGATCAAAATTTAGCAACAGAAAAATATGTGAATGTAGTTCTATCTATCAACTAAGAGTAAATGGTGCACTGGAAATAAGAGTAAATGAAGAATGAAGATATGTCTTATTTCTAGCAGTAGATTTGGAAATGGTGCATGTTTATTTCTTTTATCTATTTAGCTATTGTGCAATTATCATCTTAATGCTAGGGTAGGTTTAGTTTCTAGAAATGAGAATATTTATTGTTTGATCTGTCTATTGTGCAACTAGTTTTTCACTGTCATTTCTGAGTGGATATAATAATTTTTACCTTTTTTTCATGGATGTGTAATTACCTGGTCTCCAGTGTAAGAATGAGTGGTGGTCATGGTCCCCTTGACAATACTTGAATATTAGGACAGGAATATGTCACTTTACAGTGCTTGAGCTTTTTGTCATTTTGTCAAGCGAGCGTTTTATTACCAAAATAGAAGATTTACAACGCTTACCGAGTTCTTCATCCAAGACCTTCACGAAAGGAGCTAAACAGTTTGTGGTGCAAGAAGCATTGCTGCAATTATAAAATTTCCAATCAATATTATAGTTTTAAACCTAATTAACAAATCATTCAAAAACAATGCCACAAACTTCAATCAATAGTCTTTCTTGTTCATTTAGCACTTGCCAACAAAAAAATATCACTACTATAATTTAGGAAAATACTAACCTTACAATGTTAGAAACATCATGGGAGTAGTCTCATTCATTGACTCCAACAACATAGGTGGGAATGTCAGCACCTTTTGCTGGAGTAGTGATAATAACTTTCTTGGCACCAGCTTGGATGTGCTTCCCAGCCCCAGGTCCATCCACAAACACCCCTGTCCCCTGTATTATTTCACATGATTTAATTTTCTATGAAGAATTGTTTTAAAATGGTCCATTTTGCCTTTGATTTCTATCCAATTTTATAACCTATGCCATTAATTGGATTAAATTGACACAATGTGAACCATGAGTATAGTTGAATTTGTCCTACGAAATACAGTAAATCTGAATATACAGTAAAAATATAAGACAATTCACAACATAAAGAATTAAGTAATATGCCTCAATAACAATGTCAATGCCTAGTTCAGCCCAAGGGAGCTTCAAAGGGTCCCTACTAGAGACAACTTTGATGGGCTTACCATCAACACTGATGGTCTCGTTGTCCACTATTTTCACTTCTGCTTTGAAAGTGCCCAACATTGAATCATACTTCAGCAAGTGAGATGCCTATATTTGCAAATTGCAAATCAATCAGATAAAAAATTGAAAAAAAAAGAAAGAAAGAAAGAAAGAAGAATAAATAACTCCAACTACTGAATTATGTCGCAAAAATCATGGCACTTAATTTTTACTTACATTCTTGACACCACCACTGTCGTTAACCACAATAACATTGAGTGGGGAGTTCTTTTGGCCATGCCAGCACTGGAGAAAGTTGCGGCCAATGCATCCAAAACCATTAATTGCTACCTTTAATTTGGCCACTGTTTGTCCCTTGACAGGGGTTGGAGAGGGATTTGGCTATATTTAGATTCTTCATTGCCTTAGGGAGAAGCAACAATCCTTTCTATCTGCAAATGGTTTTGATGTTATTGAGGGCTTCTTAAGGTATAAGTTTTGATATTTAATTTTCGATTAGCTTGATTAGTATTCTTCACTACAATTCAATGATGCAAAATTTTCTTCTCTCTTTAAAGCAGATACCTTATTGGGGGCAGTGTGTTATACTATCCTCAGCTTTCCTCAATAAGTTCTTATCAACTGTATGTGGAGGTTAGTGTCTCTGAAAATCATATAACAAGACATTGTGGTTTAAATCTGATCAGCACATTCATATGATAGGTAGTCTGTGAAGAGCTGGAGTGGCTTCCTTTTTATCCGGGCATTACTAGACATTGTGGTCTACATGCATATTTTCACTTCAAATCTGCCTCTGTAATGCACTCTCTCTAACTTACTATACATATTTTCTTTCCTTCTTCTTTCGTTTATTTATTTTTTGGGCAACAGAAACAGGCCCTTGGGTTTCAACCAAGGTCTATAATTTCTTTAGTTTTCATTAACTCAACAGTCTTTCTCCCAAATCCCATGTATTTGGATTGACTATTTAAAATCTATTTTTCCGTTTAGATTGGTTATATTTTGTGCTAGACCAATTGCAAATATCTATTCTCACTGTCTTTAAGTTCTCACCCCATGTTTGTTCTGGTTCCTTTTTTTTGAACATTATCAATTAAAATTACAGCCACTGCATACCAGTTGGGTTCTTTTACAAGAAAAGAAAATTATTCATGTAAGCATTATGTCATAAAAAAGAAGAGCTACTACATACAGAAGCAATAATGAAAATGAGACATACAATTTATGCTATACAGCACGCCAAGTAATGTATCACTGCAAACCAAGTAACTGGTCTAGCAAGATGTCTAAGTTCAGGAATGTCACTAACAGAGTCTTGTTAGGAGAAAAACTCACAATAACAAAACAAAAATCACTCACAATAATAAAACAAAACAAAAATTCAAATGGCTAACAACAGGTTTCACTACATGACTGACTTCTCTCATACATAGCTAGTTAAATCACTCACAATAACAAAACAAAAATCTCTAATGTTGCGCCTTTATTAAACCTAAACTTGCAGGTAGCTAGCCTACAGGAGGAGATAGAAACTCTTGGAATTCAAATGGCTAACCTCACAGTTGACGCTTCGAGTTGTGGATTGATTCTATCCCATTCCCACCAAGTTCTTCAACATATTGTTTCCATCATCCTCACCATGAACTCTTCAACAACTTCCGTCAAGTTCTGCAGATTTTCAAAGTTTATTATGAGTAAACTCTATATGAACACATGATATCATTAAAATGCCCAATTTAGTACTTGAAAAACAAATTGCAAGATCAAATAGCAAATTATATGTACAAATGAAAGCAAAAAGTTTATACACAATACAAGCCAGTCAAGTCTAATTCATTATTAGAAGTACTAGAGAAAACTAAAGAATCAATTAACTTTGCCACTACAGAAAGTCCCTGCCCCAATACCAATGGTAGGGATTCGAAGAGCAGATGTTGCAGCAACAGCAGGAGCAGGAGCAGGAGCAGGAGCAGGAGCAGGAGAAAGCACACATTTCAGAACAACAGAAAAGCACCCAGCTTCCTGCAAAGCTAGGGCAAACTCAACAACCTACAGAAGATTAGTATTATAAATGTCCAACACACAAAGATCAGGTTCCTGCATGTTAGTATCAATTGGAGATTTCTTTTCCAAATTATCACTTTGATCTCAACATTCCAAATGGGAATTTAAAAAAAATAATAATAATATTTGACAACAGCTAGTTGAAGATTAGTATTATAAATGTCCCCAAATCAAGCAAGAAATAATCTGGTCACAATTAATTTATACATACTGTTTACAACCTACATAGATATCTCATATCATAGGTATTTATCAACCATACCCAGAGTGGCTGGTGGTGTTATTGGACGTTTCAAGATTGAACCTGTTTAAAAGAATAAGTGAATTACTTCAAAAAAATAGTCACTGAGATATGCATAAGCAAAAGTTGACAGCAAGGATCAAACATAGAGGATGAAAGGTCATGCAATCAAGTGAATATCTCCTATGCTGCCACCTGTTGCAGCAGAGCAAAGTACACAACAAATAGTCCACCAGCATAGCATCTACAATATTCCTATAAGATGCAAGCAAGAAATTATAAGCTTCTCAAAAGTTCTTTTCCATGGGATGGGAGTATTCAGGTTGCCTCTATGATTAGAAAACCAAAATAATGAATATCAAAAAACTAGGTTTTTAAAGCCAACACTTCATCATTGTATTAAATCAATCAAGTTTTGTTTGAACTGAACTAAGTTTTAATGAGGGTGAGAATGCTTTAGAACAAGTTGTTTGATAACAATTCCCTAATACCAACCATCCTCACAGCTATCTTCCAGTGATCAAAACAAACCAGTTAAACTCAAACCTGAATTTGAAACTCTAAGCATGCAGGCCATCCATATCATCCATGCTGATAACAAATGCTTCCTTCTCCTTGAGGATGGGAAGGTAATCCTCAGCTGCTTTCTGAAATCAAGTTGTCCCATATACCAAAAGGAATTAGCAGTAGATAATTAGTTCAGCACCAAGCTAATGTGGTCTCAAACGAGAGGGCTAGCTAGTTAGCCAGAGCCCTCGCACTTCACGAGGAGGTCAAGGGCTCAACTCCTCCCACCTATGTGTGGGTTTCTCTCCAACTTTGAGAGTTGTATTTGTATTCCAATAAACCAAAATAATGGGCAGAAATGAATGGTAACATATTAAAAAAGCACCACCTAACCTCTAGTTCATTTGCAATTATGTCAACATCAGCTGCATTGATCTTAACTGCAGCCAATTCTTTCTCCCTGCAATGAAGCAGACACCGTTACCATGTTTGTTTAAGGCAGACCGACTTGCAATAGGCAGCACTCCATTAATATGCTTTTTCCTAGAATTTTCATGGTTACAATCCCTTTTAAGATTATCAAACATCAGCGACCACCAATTCGATTCAGTGCTGAATATTAGTTTGAATATGGTGAACTGCATTACTAAAGCTAATACAATAATAAAGCCTGGAATTCTGGGACACTTCTATAAGAACCAAAATGTCACACAATCCATCTTTAGAGAAAGGCAATGAATAGAATCTTGTACACTGGAGTAAGGACTAAGGGGATAAAGATATTTAAACTTTGCAAAAATAAAAACAGAATCTTCATTCATCCAACATTACCTAGGGCATAATACAAAGGCATCACAAGATTTTATAAATAAAAAAATATGCAATCAGAGAAAAATGCTAACCTCAATAACAACTCTTATTGTTGATTATTTTCTAATCTACTTTTTATGAATATTAGTAAGATTGGTGAGTGAGAACGACATAAAATTTTATCTGAAATGTTGCAGCAAAGCCTTGATAAGCTAATCTTAGGTTCACCATAATTTTATCATACAATATCATATATTTTTGTTATTTGACCAGACCAAACCTAAGCCACAACTATATTTAGATGTGGCTAGCATTTGTTGATTGTGTCAATATGGAATCAAGTTAATTAACCACATAATCTTGTATAAAAACTTATTCTAAGAAACCTAACATCTCTATTATCATAAAGTGATTCAAATAGAGTGCAAGACATTTCTTAGGAACTGAAGAGCTTCATTGTGATTCACATAGCATTTGAGTGTCAAAACTTATAATCAAGACATAGGTGATTGAATGTAATGGCAGTGTCCCACAAATGATGATAAAAAAACTTTAGTGTCATTAAGGAACTTAAAATAATTTAATACCACTATTTGTGAAAGTATCACCATAATTTTTCAATGACCTTATGCATGATGATGGAATTTAAACTTCAAATGTTATTTTAAAACACAACGAATCTATTTAAATTGGAAAACGACACGGACACTGAAAAAAAGTGCAACAAAATCACTAACCCTCACAATTGTTAGCATCTATAGGTGCAAACATCTTGTTTGCATGTTTGCATCTATAGATGCGAACAAATGTGAGGGGTCGGTGATTTCAATGATCAAGTTTTTCGATGATCGTAGCATTGTTTCATTTAAATTCCTTTGGAATCTAAAAGCACCTTTAACTATCATAAATGAAATTAATCTAGAGTGCAATATGCTAAAAAAATGTTAGATTACGGAAACTCCATTGCCTGCCATGTTGGCTAGCCCTGTTGTTTGAGACCACATTCTCTGTTTTAAATTTCAATTGATCTTAAAACTACATTTTACATGGGTTCTCTGTTTTAAGTCCATGGACCAAAAAACATGGTTGAGACCACCGCAAAATCATCAGATCATCAGATCGACAACACAAGCGTAATCATAATGTCAATCTTCGGCAAGGAATATCAAATTCAACATCAATTCATTCCACTAAACCACCGCAAAATCATAGGAATCTCGAAATGCAAGCGAAAATCAGCATGTAAGAACCAGAAAACAAGAGCTAAAGAGAGAGAGAACGTACCGTGAAAACGTTCTTCGAAGTAGACTTCGACTGCAGCGATCGCGAAGAGGACCTTTTTGTTTAATCTCAAAACAAGCAATCACAGAAGTGAAAACACATTCAATAAGGGCATGAAAACCCTAGAAATCAAAATCAAAGAGAGATGAGAGAGGAGAATTGGAACACATAAATTCAAGGTTTAGAATCGAATTAATCGAATAGATATGCAAACACCGAATTTATCGAATCAGAATTGAACCCCAAGGTCGGAATCAAACTCCAAGTTTAGAGTGACAGAAGCTTGTGGTGGTCGGTGGTGGTGCTCGTGCGTTTGGGTGAGACGCCGATGAACAGAGAGAGAGAGACGTATGAATGCAAAATCTGTGTGACTTTAATCTCATATGCAAAGAATGTATGAAGATCTATTAGGGGATTAGAAGGTCTGGTTCGTTTTCTAGGGTTTTGGAGGAGGAGGAGGAGTGCAGAAGAGAGAGGGGTTAGGTTTTATTGGCGAGTCCTTAATCCGATTTGAATACAGTGACGAAAACATAACACTAACCCAACCAGGGGTTGGAAATTGTTAGTTATTTTTTTTTTTTTTAATTTAAAAAAAATATCAGATTGAAATTTTTTTTAGTAGAAATTTTCTCGACATGCTAATATATGTTGTGTAAGGGTATAACATTTTACAACATAAAATGTATGTCATCTTAAATGAAAATATTTGTATGCCGTGAAAATATGTAATTTTTTTTCTCAAAATCGCACTGGGTGCAATTATCCCTTAAAAGAGACACTAAATTATAAAATAACATATAAATTATTTTTTACCTTGTCCTCAATTAGGAAAATGTAAGGTGAGAAGCTTGGTTGGAAATTGTTAGTTTTTTTAAATTAAAAAAAAAAATTTGGATCGAAATTTTTTTTAATAAAAGTTTTCACGACATGCTAATGCATGCCGTGTAAAGTTATAATATTTTACGACATGAAATGTATGTCGTCTTAAGTACAAATATTTTATGACATATTTTTGTATGCCGTGAAAATATACATTTTTACGGCATACTTTTGCATGCTATAAAAAAATTCCGGATTGAATTTTTTTTTTTTTTTTTTCAGAAATTTTCACGACATGTTAATACATGTCGTGTAAAGTTATAATATTTTACAACATGAAACGTATGTCGTCTTAAATGCAAATATTTTACGACATATTTTTGTAAGTCGTGAAAACATATATTTTTTACGGCATACTTTTGTATGCCATAAATATATAAATTAACGACTTACATAGTATGTATGCTGTTATTGGCAAAACATTAACGGCTTGCAAAAAAAAAAAATGTCGTAGAATGTACTAATTACGACATGCATTTAATGCATGCCGTAAACATGATGCCGTAAATAGTGACTTTTGTTGTAGTGTTAGTATAATTTAATTTAGCATAATTAAGATTATATTGTGATGAAGATTAATTTAATTGAGTGAGATTGATTCACATTAATTAAGTGATTTATTATTAACTTTTTAGAATAAATAAAGATAGAAAAGAAATCCTACTCATCTAATGATTAAAGAAAAGGAGTGAGTACTTGGTGTTCACCTAGGAATACCACATGTAGAGAGAGGGAAGGATTTTGAAGGGGAGAGAATTCAACAAAGAAATAAGAAAGAAAAGGGAGAAGAAGAAGATTGAGGAAGAAATTTGTTTAGCTCTTCACAATTCATCAATTTAAGGAAAGATTTTCATTAAAATTTCCTATCTTATTATTTAATTCTACCTCGTTAAAATTAACGAATCAGACAAGTTTAATTCATTCCTTTACGTATCTGTTCCTAATAACACTATAATATCAATCAATACAAGCATGTATCATATGGACATAATTCGCATAACACATAATCCCATGATTAACGATAAGCATATAATTAATTTAATTAATTTGCTTAATTGAGGAGGTGGTTATCACAAAATTCCTTTCAGATTGCTTCAGAAATTTATATAAATTCGTGAGATTTGGGTTGATTGATCATTCTAATGGAATTTATGAAATTTGTGATTTGTTCTTCGTTGAAATTTAAGAATTTGTGAAAGGGTACTTCTAGAAATTTGTGAATTTGTGAAATCAAATGAAGAACAAATTTTTTTTATAATGGTGAACTTTATAGGAAAAAAGACACTTCAAAGATTTTGGGAGGTTTTCCGCGAGAGAATCAATTGATTTGGAGCCAAAATTCTATTAATATTTGATGACGTGGCATGTTTAGTAAATGCTAAACTTTCTGCTAAATGTAACAACAAAAATAACATCTGTTATATTTGATAAGAGGATAACATGCCATTGGAGACTCATTTTTCTTCACTCTTGTCAAATTATAGTTTTGGTAGCTCATTTAGTAGCTTCATTAGAAATGCTTTAAGACTTGTTTTGTGAAGTAAATTAAAATTGATTTTTTAAATTTTTTTTGACCCTTTTTTTTTTGTAAAATATATAAAAAATAGAAAGATAATATGACCTAAAAAAATTAAAAAATCAAAAAAAGTAGCTTTTAGCAAAGTTTCCAAATTTATAATTTTTTTTTATTTGTCATTTGGCAATTTTATGAAGAATTTATGACCACAAATTGTACTTGGGCCCACACCCTTGTCACTAACATGTGATTTTTCTGTGGAAGTTGTTTTTATATTTATTTTAACTTTGCTATTTAAATTTAAAAATTATATTTATTTTTAAAATTAAATGGTGTAACAACTAATTAAAATATAAGTAATTATCTCTTTTTTATTTTTTAATTATTAATTAATCATCACACTTATATATAAATGTAAAAAATAAATTTAAAAAGTGAATTTATATATTATTTATTTATTTATTTGTTATTATTATTATTTGCAATTCAAGTGGGATGTGTGTCTACAATCTACGATATTATGGTCGACCGACCCACTGTCTCTCTGTCTATAAATAAGTGAAGCAATACACATACCACGAGCCCAAGATAAGGAAAAATGGAGGTACAGAGTGAGAAGAAGCAAGAAAGCTGTACTTGGTTAGCTTGCTGCACCAAATCATTTCCCATCTCTTCACCGCCTCGATCACCGTCCCGTGAAAATGAATTGCCGGACAAACAAGGCCTTGTTTTGCCAACCTCAAAGACCCAAACAACAAGAAGACAGCCCGGTGGCTGGAAGTCCATGCCTTTCGTCTTAGGTCTCTCTCTGTCTCTCTCTCTATATATATATATACACATATGTATAGTTATATCATTATATAAACATATACATAAGTTGGTATGAATATTATCACTCTTTCTAATTTTTTTCTAAATATGTTCATTCAAGTACACGTAATTTAAACCCCCAAGAGTTGGCCTAGTGGTGGAGGCTTGGGACTTAGGAGTTTGCTCCTCTCTAGGTCTCAGGTTCAAAACCTCTTAGGTGCTATCAACTCTTGTGTTGGGCCAGTCCATACAGAGCTTTGCTCTGGCTTTAAATGGGCCCCCGCTAGTGGACGGTGGGATTGGTCCTCCAGGGATTAGTCGAGGTGCGCGCAAGCTGGCCCAGACACCCTGAGTTATCAAAAAAAAAAAAAGTACACGTAATTTATTAGAATAATTCTATTTACATCATTATTTATTTATTTTTTGACGAAAGTTCTTTATTTATAGAAAAAATATTAAGGCCTATTTGGGTGTTAGCTTTTTAGTTAAAATAGCTAAAATCAAAACACTCAATCACACTAATTTCTCCACTTTTTCATACGTTTTTTATAAAAATTAATTAAAATAATCACTTCTTGCATATCATCTTCCGTGTCATCAATCAATTGATATATTAATAAATATTGACATTAAAATTTTAAAATCTCAATATAAATCATTTTCTAATCATATGAGTTTTAAAATGAATTCAAAAAGTAGACTTCTACATGTATCATTAATATATATATATTGATATTTAAAACCTTCCCACCAAATAATCTCCACCGTCATAATGGAGGTGTTGGACAATAGGCTTTTTTTGGGATTAAAATAACATTAAAAGATAAAATAAATTAAAATAATTAATAAAATAAATTATCACATTAAAATCATAATTATTTTACTTTTCTCTGATAAATATCACATCTAATTATATAAAAAAAAATTTAATTATCTTTTTAAATACAATTATTTTAACATAATAAAATAACTAAAAACTAAAATAGTCGTAATTTCCACCATCAATCAGATAATCTCTCATTATTGTTATTGTGGAGATTGTTATGTATAACTTATTTGTTTTTACTGTTTTATATCACTCAATTACTCGCCAAGGAACCAACGGTGTATTAAAATATAAGACATATAGCATTTTATATTTTTTATCATCTTACCATGACGTGTTTAGTTTAATTGTCTGCACAATATTAAAAATATAAATAAATAATGAGATTCATTAAATTATTATTAAATTAAAAAATAAAATAATAAATTCAATATAACATTAAAATTTAATTTTACTGTTGTGGAATAGGCAAGTACATGCATATATAAGGCAAGTTTGGCAACCCAAAAATAATTCATCTTTTTATCTTTTTTTCATCACATTACCTCTCTACTTTTCTGAACATCTTTTCGTAAAAAGATAAAAAGTACACTTATTTAGGTCATTTCAAACAACCCCTAAAACTAAAAACAAAGGTGGAAAAGCACATGGAGCCATTTTAATAGTAAAAAAAAAAAAAAACTGACAATTGAGAGGTGGCTGTTTGCAGGAAACGAAACGTTCGAGAGGTTGGGGACGATTGGTTTGCTGGCGAACTTTATGATTTACTTGCTCAATCAGTTCCACATGGAGCAGGCATCTGCTGCGAACATCCTCAGCATATGGGGTGGTATTAACAACTTTGCACCCTTGCTTGGTGCTTTCGTTTCTGATGCCTATATTGGCCGCTTCTGGACCATTGGTTTTTCCTCCTTTGCTTCTCTTCTGGTACGTCCCACCCCATCTTCTCCACGTCATAGATCAATCCAGTAATACTTATTCTTGTCCTTTTTAGAAAAAATAATTTTTAAATAAAAAATTTAGGTGGGCTTAGAAATTTAGAGAAAATATAATAAATTTTATAACTTTAATATAATTAAATTAAAATATCATTTTATATGTAATTTATTAGTTATATCAATGAAAAATAATATTTTTATATTTTCATAACATCCGCATTAATTTTTATCCACTTAACTTTACTAACAAGAAAATTAATATGATCATATTATAATCATGTTAAAACAGTAGTGTTACATACACTAATTAATATACACACTATTATACTAATTAGTACTATGTTGTTATTACTGATTTCACCTATAATACAAATTATAAATACCTAAAATCTCTAAAATTATATTAAATTATATTATATTATCTGGTAATATACTAGTTAATATATTAATTGATACATATAACACTATTCATGTTAAAATTATAAAAAATTTTACATTTTCGTCAAACCTTGAAGGGAAGTCAGTGAAATAACCCTTTACGAAATTATGATGATGACGGGGAATTCAGTGAAATAACCCTTTATGAAATTATGACGGTGAGTATTTTTACAACTAATAATGTTTGATAGTTAAATTTTTATGATTCAAATAGTTTAAATGTTTCAAAATGATATCGTTTTGATATATTCGATTCATTCGGGTCATATAAATTCGAATTACCAATTATTTTTCTTTTACAACAATGCTATAAATTTTTTTAAAAAACACAATCTCCACAATACCTACTCACTTGTAATTAGTCAAGAAAAAAAGAAAGAAAAAAAAATCATTTTGGGAGTCTTGGGATTCTCTAACTTTGGAGGTTCCAAGCATTTTTGATATTTTTATTAGAAGTGAAGGGATCACAATTTTTTTCTTCTTATTTTATAATTTTGTATAAAGTTGTGACAAATTATGTTTATATATTATTATTTTTGGTTTTCATAAATTTTGACACACAATTTTTTATTTTAAAAAATATAATAAAATTTTCCATACATATCAACTCATACCTATTGATTCCTATCCAAAAAAAATTAAACATAGGGGTCTTTTGGAAAGCTAAAAAAAAGTCAATTTTTAATTTTTTACCTATTTTAAATCATATCACTTCTCACATTTTTTACTTACAAAAAGACAAAAATAGATTAAAAAATTAAAAAATTAATTTTTTACCAACTTTCTAAAACACCACATTGATATTTAAACTTTAGAGGTTGAGACTGGATGCAAATAAACACGGCATTTTGGGATAGTAGATTTACCCTTGTTAATGATGATCATGAAAATGACTATTTACAAATTATGTTGATAAGCCACCATTTATGATTAGTCAAATAAGATATAATTGATTTTCATTTTTTATTTTGTGAAAAGTTTTATTTTAGTAATTTTTTGATTTTTTTTATTAAAATATGAGATAAAAAAATTAATATGTTTAAAATGATTTTAATTTTTTATGAAAATATATGCAAAAAATAAGGAGAAAATTATTTATTTATTTATTTATTTTTTATTTAAATTATTGACTTTTTATTTTTTAATAATTTTTTAACTTCTAAACTAAAAAAACGGGTTATCACATGAGACGTAATTATATTCACACTCTAATTTAAGTCTATCTCTCTTACTTTTTTTTTTATTACTTTTATTTTATCACGTTACTTTTATTTTATCACGTCATATACCATATCTTCTTTTTTTTTTTTGTGTGGATATAATTATCATATCTTATCCAAATGGTTATCACCTTCTTTCAAATCACAAAGCATTATTGCTTAAGCACATAATCAGATAATAATATGGATGTATGTGTGAATTTCTCCTCATATAGAGGGTAAATTTGGAACGCTACAATAGTAGTTGAAAAGTTAAAAAATGGCTAGAATGTCAAAAAATTAGAAATTCCGATAAATTATAAACACATCCTCTAAGATTTACTTAAATTATAAATTACTTTTGTAGTTCTACTAATTACATTATGCCCTCTAAGATTTTTAATTTCACAACAAATAAGTCCTTTTATTAATAAATCATCAAATTAATTAACAGTTTTTAATAATGTTAAAAAAAATTTAATTAATAATTAAGATAATTTTATTATTGTATAAGAAAACAGTTAGAAATTTTACTTTTTTGATTAATTTTGTTAAATAAAAAATTTCTGATAGGGAGGTATTTGTAATTTTTCAAACCACAAAGAGCAATTCGTATTTTAAACAAATCTTAAGGAGTGTATTTGTAATTTTCCTTAAAAATTATATAACAAAGTCAAATATTTCCTTTATTTCATACTTTTTATACATTTTTTTTTTATGAAATGTCAAAAAATTATCTCAAACATATTATTAATTTTTTTATCTCATATTTTAATTAAAAAATCAATTTTTAAAAAAAAAATAAATCCAGAGAGTGTGAAAAAGCAAAAAAGTGAATTGTGGATATTATTATTCTAATTAATTGGATTAAAATATGAAAAATATATAAGACCTACAAAAAAAAAAAAAAAAAAAAACTTTTACAATTTGACCAACACTAAAGTAATATAATAGGTGTCAACTCTTCCATAATTTTACACTCAATAATATAAGGTATATTTTCTTTATCATATTATTATAAATGAATTTATGAATTTAAAATGTAAGTTCCCAATGTTACTTTTAAAATATCAACAATGATTCATCCCCCCTTTTCCCCCCCACCCCCTTTGACCCCCTCTCTCTCTCATTGGTTACTTTTTCTTTTTCTTTTTCTTTTTTTTCCTGTTCCTCCAATCACTCCCCGCCACGTGGCAAATGGGGTGAGGGGGTGACCCCCAAAAGGGGGTCCCAAGCATTATTCTTAAAATATTATTCGATTTTTCTATCAAAATTGTACACTACCAATGAGAAAATTCGTTGACATCATTACTTATTATAATGTTTTCCTCAAATGATTGAATGATTTAAAACCCACCCCCAAAAAAGAAAAAAAACAAAGAGTAAAAAATAGAAAGTTCGGGGAGATATGATTACTTTTATTTATGTGTTTGTTTGGTTGTTAAGGGACTCCCATCCAACTCCCAACTAAAAGAAATAAAGGAACCAAACTCGGGTTTGCAATTCCCAAGGGATTCAACGACTGAAAATTTATATTCTGTGTTCAATGCACTCTCAAATAATTTATCATATTTTATGGTTAAAAATGTATAAAATGTAAGAAAATAATAATTTGGGATACAAAAGATCTTTTAAAGAGTGTTGAGGGTATCCAAAAAAAAGCTAATTTTTAGTTAAGATATTTAAAAAGTTAAAAAGTCAATAAACAATTAGTCATTTGTCAAAAAAATCTAATGTCATAGTAATTTTTCGTTCATAAGAAATAATTTGTTTTTGTAACTTTTCAAATGCTCTAGTTCTTTTAGTTTTTAAAGTGGTAAAAAAAAACTAAAAAATCACAACAACAAAAAAGACAAAACACCAAACGGCCCCTTAGTCCTAGGAGAAGCTTAAAGTAATAATTTCTTTGAAAACATCTACTGTTTTCATATTGTTTTTATTTTTTGTAAAAAATAACCTATTGGTGTTAAAAAAAAATTTAAAAAATCAGAAAAGAAACTTTTTTATGTTTTATTGAAACTAAAAATAAAAAAATGAAAACACAACCAAATAAGTTTTTGGTTGTATTTGGATAACAGATTTAGGTAGAAATTCAGAAAATAAAAAAAGTAAAGGATAAATTACAAACACCCCTAAGGTTTGCTTAAAATATGAATTGCCCCATGTGATTCTGAAAATTATATTTCGTCTCTTAAATTTTCTAATTTTATAACATATGGCATTTTTTATTAATAAATCATCAAGTTAATTAACAACCATTAATGATGTCAGAGATTTATTTCAATTAATAATTTAAGTAATTTTATAATTGTAAATGATAGTAGTTAGAAATTTTCTTTTTTAAGTTAATTTTGTTAAATAAAAAATTCTAACAAGGGGTATTTGTAATTTTTCAAATTACATGGGGCAATTTGCATTTTAAGAAAACCTCAGGTGGTCTATTTATAATTTATTCAAAAAAAAAAATGTGTGAAATGTAACTATATTTAATTCACATTTCACTTATATTTTTCTTTCCAAATTTCTATTTAAATTTATGATTTAAACACAGAATCATAATTAGGAGAGAAAAATGATAACAAAGCTTCAATTTACTACGGGTTTTGTTAAGGATGTATTTAATACACTTTAACTACCACCACTATCATGGAAAATAGTAAAGGTCATAAATGTAGTTTGCAAGAGAACTACCCTTTCTTTCTTTTTTTCCTCCAAGAATTCCTTCTATTTTAACCTCTTTTTTTTTTTTTTTTTAACTTTGTTTTTTATCATAAAAGTAAATGCCTTTATTTTTTTAAATTTTTTTTTATGGTATATGGAAAATAAAAGACATAATTTTCGAGCTTTTTAAATTTTTTTGTATGTTCTTTATTTTTATAACAAATATAAAAAATATATGCCTTTTATTTTTTTAATTTTATATTCATTTTTCTCACACTATATAATTTAATTATGACTGAAAATAGAGGGCATTTAAATTTTTAAAAAAAATCCATGAAATATTATTTAAAAATAAAGACATTTACCTTTATGAAATAAAAAAAATAAAATAAAAACAAACTCCATTATAAAAAGTATATAAGGTTAAAATAGAAGGAATTAGAAAAAAAAAAGGGTAGTTTTGTCTTTTAAAAAATATATTTATGGTCTTTTTTATTTTTTATGTTAACAAAATATATGCCTTTTTATTTTAATTTTCACCTAACTACTTAGGCTTTATCTTGTTAGGCTTTATTTTTTGTTGGATTCACTTGTTTTTAAATTAGTTTTTAATGGATAATTATTCAGTAATCTTACAGTATAAATATGTGATATTTTTTAATATTGTGATTGGTAAAAAAATAAATAAGTGAAATATTATACTGAATGGTTGTAAAATTTAAAAAAATATATTAAATAATAATTGATTAACTGATATCCAAAAACATTCTATAATCCCTCGTTTGTGACAGCCGCATCAAAAGGATTATTAAATCATTAAATGTCATTGTCAATCTAAATAAAAAAATCATTGAATGTCATTTTGCCCATTTTATTCAGTCAACCGAAAATCTGGACATTACTTTTGTTGCTTTCTAATGAACAAAGCCAAAATTACAACACAAATCGTATGATCTATCTTGATTGCTGTTGATTTGCAAGAAAAATTATTAGGTTCTTTTAATACAATGTTTCATACAGCAATATATAAACAAAATATTTATATAAAATGATGTGATTTCTTATAATTTCTTAATTAAAACACCAACCATATGAGCACGAATCTTTAACCAACTAGGTCTAACCTAGTTGGCCACCATGCCTTCTTTAGGGCTTAATTCCAAATAGATCATGGGTTCAATTTCTCTTTGGGAGGGTTGAATTAAGGGAATGCAAGTACTTTGGTACTTTGCTAAGGATGGAAAGATCTTTTTCTATAGGTGCTAATCTATAACTAACATTTGCCGATCAAAAAAATATATATATGCATGAATCTTTGATTGTAAAACAAGTATTAACGCAGTGGGAAAATATTTCAGATCATACCTTAGGTGATAGAAGCGAAGAATCTTGTGGGTAAATCACATGTTTCCATAAATGCAAACAACGAACTCGCAGAAGTAGAGTGATACCACAATATGAGTATCACCTACACAAGTCACAGTGCAAAAACTGGATTGTTCTCATATGGGAGAGAGTTAGAGAGAGAAAGTCTGGGAAAAAGGTTATGGGTAAAAACCACATAACGTATCTGATATCCATGTATTAAATAAATATATAATCAGATATATAACCATATATATCAATCAATCCATATCAGTTGATTTGATAGATATAGATATCATAAGTAGTTATCCAAATAAGTTTTGAATTCAAATTCAAACTTACATGGATAAGGTTCAAAAGGTTCAAAGGGTTCAAAGGGTCATGCCATATGGGCGCCCAATTTCTAACATCTCCCACTCACACAAAAGTTGGCATGACATTGCTACATCTCTATCTCAATCTCCCCAAAAAATGAACAATCTCATACTAGCTAATGCACCGTGCAACCGTTGAGAACACCTGCATGTGGGAGCTCTATACTAGAAACTCAAAATGAGCCAGCATAGAGACATCAACCCAAAAAGAATAGAAATAGTGTCCCATATACCCCAGACCCATCTAATTACACCGGTCCCAAAAAAAAAACTCTAATCCCTAAAAAAGAGCATGTTTGATCCTCGCAATTATTGCAATATATTCACACTAAATCCACTTCTCATACAGAGTGATGTGAGTTGCCGGCAATGAATATACAACAGTGGTGTAATACTAGATGATCTTCCCTTTGCCCTCATGCCATTTAGTTTAGGATTGACCGCTTTCCCAGTGATGTCCCTTAAGACCGAATCATACATGACCGTAGACAACATACCAAAGTAGCAGAATATCAACCCATTACCTTATGACATAGTCAAAGTCACAAAAGGGTACATAAATGAAAGTCATATCAATAATGACACGTAAGACTCACACGATGAGAAAATATGGATCCATTCTCTCACCTCATTACTTGGTCGCCAAGCACATGTAGTATGAATACATGTTACGGTGGAGTAACTCTTCTAAAAAGAGTGACGTCATACTCGATACACCGTACAGATATTAGTCTAGTCGCTTTCTAGCGCCTAACCCGAATTCTCTATTTGCTCGCCTTCCAAGCGCCAAATGAGATCTCGCATCTGGCTAATCATAAAAGGCACAACATGGAAAGTGGGTACTAACATCCATGTTTGGTCCTTAACACGACCTCTCATCTTGGCTGTAACCAAGGCGACATACAAAGTGGATAATTTAAGCCTCTCTTGGCTCCAAATAAAAAATAAACCACTAGTCTCATCCTTGTTCGCTTCCAAGCGCTAAGGGCGATTGCTCGTGTGAGTGAGCCAATCTTGCCTACTGACATCATCATTTGCTAATCATTATGACACAAACCATAATAGTGTTAACATCTCATCATCTCACAACAAATAAGTGATCGATCTAAAAAACATGACCACAGCTTGCGCAATTCTAGATTCCAAACATAAGCCTTATTAGCACCTCTTGCGATAAGTATATACAATGGAATCCACCATTTGCGCCTCACATGAAGTGGTTCAAAATCACTACCTCTTGCGCAATTACCTCTCTAAAAATATTTTGGTGACCAATCTGCTTTCATTCAAGATGCGACCAACTAGCGCATTGAATCTTACAAGGGGCAAATTTATATACTACTAGTAAAGCATTCTATCCACAATGCAAGGTCAATGTCTAAACAACTCAGTTTGACCATTTACCAAAGATAACACTTATCATGCCGAATACGCCCACATAGCATACTTCAGGCTCCCACAACAAAAAAGATCAAGGAATATAGGTCATCTGTTTCTCCCAAAGACAATCCGAGGATTCACTCAATAGCAAAGGCTCTGACTTTTACCGATAGGCAAGTTAATGGGTTTGCAATTTTACATCTAGAATCATTCTAGGATATTCCTTATGTAAGTCATCAAAGACAAACCGGGAATTCTCCCAAAACAATCCCTAAGGATCGTACATCCGAGCATATAAATTACATCACCCATGTCCATCATATCTAAAACAGAGGACTGCCCACCCTAGGTGGCGACAACTTTATAAATTCTTGGCTCATAATGACTGAGTGAGGAAAAACTTCTTTTGGATCATTGATCATGCCTCAGTGGTCTTCATCGATCATCGTTGGCCTATCTTGGCTTGACGAAATCTAAGAACCATTATTTGGATAACTGTTTTAGACTGTAAAAGATTTATTGGAACTAGCAACCTTTTTGCGCTCCTAACTTTCCACCATAAAAGTAGAAGGTAAATCTTTACGGATCTACTTATCCAATTCTCCAACGAGAAGTTGGGTCACAATGTTCACAAATCAATGTTCCGAACTTATGTCAATCATAGCCTAAGTCAAAATAACCTCACTTCCCAAGAGGAAGTCTTCTCATGGTCCACACTTTTCTCAATGGTGCGTCTTTTCGGTATCTAGCGAGCCTTATGCCTCAACAATGACTATCCAAATTGCGCATAACTTTAGAACAGTTTTGCGTCATAATGGCAAGTCAACCAAATATAGAAATGGTTAATCCTCAAAGACTTTGTCTTAAACTACGCAACATTAATCCACTTTCTAAAAACAAGGGACTAGAGCCTTTGGCATTATCCTAGGCTCTTTATCATCTTGCAGAGTAATCATGAATGTTTCCCTCTCAATCACCCAGTGATGACGTGAAAAATTTTCACGTTCGCTACCATGCAACTAAGAATGTAGAGTATTCTTCTCTAATGGAGTAATCTATTAATAGGCACATCGCTCCCACTATTCCTAGAATATTGAAAATTTCTTTCCATTCTCAACTAGGCTACATAAAGCGCTATACTTAGAATTCTCTATCTTATAGAGTTCCAAAACTCTATTCACGCTACCTTTACTTAGAAAACTTTACGTGACTTAGTTACACTACCACAAAGCTGCTTACCTATATGCACATGACCTGGAGGGTTTACATGACAGCATAAAATAATGCGCCATAGAATCCTAGGTCTTAATTTCGCAACCTTATGAGAAGTAAAGTAAAGATAAGCTACTTAACGGTTACAGATCGCCCATAAATGGCTCTCCGCTAACCCATTACTCAAATGAAGTGTAAAATCTGATATGAAGGGCACTTAGTTAGGGATATAGGAAACAAACTAGTGCAATTCCCAATTGGGAAACATTTTGCACCATCATCCACCTAATATTAACAATACTTAATTCCTTATCTCTACTCCACCATTGTGTTATTGAGTACTAGGAATAATCAAATTTTCAAGCATTCATTTCTCTTCACAGAACTTTCTAAAAAATAACTCAAATAGATACTCGCCATCTTGGTCAAAACTGAAAGCACGAAAGCTGTTATCTAATTGATCTCGACCTCATATGTGCAATGTCAAAAATCATTTCAAAAGTTTTTGACTTATGAGAGATCAAATAGTGTTGACTAAGATGTGTATCGTAATTTATAAATGTGTCAAGATTTGGGGCTAGCTATCATACCCTTACACATATCCAGTTACAAATATCATAGTGGACTAAATGCACCAATACAGATGCCCTTCTACGGCTTTCCTATTTACTTGTGCGCAACCATTGCGAACAAAGTTACAGATTAGCAGGATGTCACAAGCGAATGGGCCCAAGAGGGCCTATTCAAACCATCCTGTCATCATCTCATTCATGTGATTAAATATAATAAGCCATCGGTTCATGACCAACGTCATAAACTAATTCCAATCGTCCTAATGTGTGAGTTCTCGAAGACAAGTTTTAAAGGTTTAGGCCCAACTAGGTAATGACTCACGACTAATTCATATTCACTAGATCATAAAAGGATGTCATGGAGATATCAAGTGCGTCTAAGTCACAAATTTAATTAGTAAGTGCTAATCTCCTGCACCTTCAAGTCAATTTTATTCTCCATATACTTTAATGTATCTAGTTGAAAGATGATGATACTCCTCTTGCCATTTCTATTTCTCGTTTCATAGTTACTTGCAATTAATTTTACTATCCACAAGAAGGAGAGAATAAACTATCAATCTATGACAGTTCCTGAAGTAGCTTAGGCGCGAATTAGACTAAAGAGTCTTATTCAACACAATGCACTCACAAGTGATGCGTCAAATTCTTAGAGTCATAACAACCTTGTCGGCCTTGACCTTTTCATTACTATGCTGCAACGTTTGTGCTTAGTGGTAAACGTTATTCAAAAAACGTTAGCCTAGCTAAGGAATCATACAAAGAAGCAACTCATCATGTCTCACACTCAAATGTGGAAATCGTAAGTGTCCAGATTTAGACAAGTTGGCAATGCTAATAGATTTTGCAGCCACTTGGCGCTAATATCTTCATTTAGTGTTAATAGATTTTTCTGCTACTAAGCGCTAATCTTTTAACTTCAAGTGATGCTTTAATGCACACTCTTATAGTGCATGGAATTTTGCTCCATCCACTCCCAACAATTGGATAGAGAGCTAAACACTGCTCATTCTGGCTACTCATTTCATGCTTAATGACTAATTCATTTAAGCTCGCATTTCTTGGATGACGTGACTCTTGAATGTTACTTCATCCAATGATGCAACATCATTACAAGTCAAATTACAAAGTCAATCCGCGCAACTCAATAGTTAAGATCATATACAGATCTATTGAGGGCTTACTAATTTCACAACTCCAAAACTCGCCAATCAAAGCTACGTAGCGTGCCACTAACCATAGCGCACACATCAGTTTTTATTGTGCCAAACAAGGCAACAAAACCACGGCGACTTTGAGTCATGTTTCCTTACTTTGGCTCAATTAAGGTCTGACCTAAAGCCTTCAAGACTTTCTGCTTATCTAAATAATATGATTTCATTGTTCACATTTGAATATCTCTACTAAGTTTAGGTCAACCAAATTAACTTCCATAAGCTAAGTCAATTTACAGAGAAATTCGTATTGGGATTATTTTGATTAGCATAATATAATTTTACCGCAAAAATCTAAATTAAATAGTGACAGTATTACACAAGTCGCAAGATCGAAAATCTGCTATGCTCGTAATCATCTCTTGCGCCACAGGTGACAATTATCCAAAAATTTAATTTAATTCATAGCAAAATATTAGTTTTCGGGAGTAAATCTACAAAGATTTCTCTCAACCAAACAATTTTCCACTGACTATGGCATGTCTAAAAGTATGATAAAATATTCTAATTCCATACAATAGTATCATAGTGTAGATTCACAATTAACTCATGCTATGTTACAATTAATAATGGAATTTAAATAAAAAACAAAAAATGATCATGCTATTCGAATCACAATATATTAGAAATTCTAGGCAAAAAACAACAATATGCTGTATTTAATATTCAGATTATGCTATAACAGAAAGTATATCACTTTTGAAATTTTTTGGAATTTTTTGGTATTTTCTAGAATTTTAAATAATTAATAAACACACATGAAATCATAAATAAATATCCCAGAATCTAGGAAAATGTAAAAACCATACCAGTAAATAGTAAGCCATAACAATAGTCTACAATAAAAAATTCAGCCCTAGAAATTTAATCATGCAACACTAGATGCATTTTAAAGCAGAAATAATGAATTATTATTTCAGGAAAAATATTTTTTATTTTCACAAAATTTTGAAAATTTTACAGAAGATAGAAAATTTAATTCTCAGTCTAACAGTACCAACCGCGCTTAAAACAAAACTATAACGAATTACTTATGATCATTTAACTCAATTCTAGATTTAAAAAAAAAAAAAACAAACAGACCCTTGCACCCAGCTATCAAACCGGCCAAGCCGACGTGAAAAACGGCGCGGCGCGACTCGGCTCGGCGAGCGGCTCAGCGCACCGCTCGCGCGTGGCAGCGCACGTGGCGCGGTTCGAAGTGGCACGGTTAACGCGCGAATGACTTGGCGCAAGTCGCGCGCATGGACAACGCAACAACGCGTGGCAAAGCGCGCCTAGCATGTGGAAGCGCGTGACGGTGTGTGGAAGCGCATGAGGGCGTCATCTGGCACGTGTGGCTCAGGCACCACCTTCCGGGGTGTTTTCTGGTCCAATTTCGGTACTGCCGAACTCCATTTTTCAAAATAAAAACATTTATGGTCTCAAAAATAACGTTTAATGACCATAAAAATAAGGTGTTTTACACTCTCAATCTAATGAGAGTGGAAGTGCAGAAACCCTACACTTCATCTTCCTCCTTTATTAATTTTCATGCATATAATGTGCTTATATTTATATAAAATCATACACATGATTAAAGAAAACACGAAAATACCCATATATGCTCTGATACCAATGTAAAACAGGTATTACCGTAGTAGGAAAAATATTTCAAATCATACCTTAGGTGATAGAAGCGAAGAATCTTGTGGGTAAATCACGTACTTCCATAAATGCAAACAACGAACTCCCAGCAGTAGAGTGATACCACAATATGAGTATCACCCACACAAGTCACAGTGCAGAGGCTGGATTGTTCTCATATGAGAGAGAGTTAGAGAGAGAAAGTTTGGGAAAAAGGTTATAGGTAAAAACCACATAACGTATCTGATATACATGTATTAGATAAATATATATTCAGATATATAACCATATATATCAATCTATCCATATCAGTTGATATGATAGATATAGATATCATGAGTGGTTATTCAAATAAGTTTTGAATTCAAATTCAAACTTATATGGATAAAATTCAAAAGGTTCAAAGGGCCATGCCACATGGGCGCCCAATTTCTAACAATAAATTTAAAAGTATAAAGAAATGAAATACGTTAAAAGAGATTTAGAAAGTACAAACTCTCCTATTATTCTTACTCGCATCCACATAATCTATCCCTTGCTCTTTTGTTTGCACATCACATATTTTTTCAAAACTATAATGTCTAGACTAAAAGCTATGGGTCTGTTTGATAACGTTTACGTTTTCAATTTATATTTACAAAAATTTTATAAACTGGTTTTTGTTTATTTTTTGTTTATTTTTAGAAAAACATAAACTACAAACACGTTTGGTAATTGATAAAATGTTTTAAAAAATTTAAAAATATAAAAAAGAGTGAGAAATGGCAAGTGGTGGCAAGTGGCGGTAGAAGACGGGGGTGGAAAGTGGTGACGGTGGGTGGTGGGTAGCTGGTGGTGATGGGTGGTGGCGGGTGGGTAGTGGTGGTGAGCGGGTGGGTGACGGTGGTGGGTGGTAGCGAGTGGGTGGTGGTGGTGGGTGGTAGCGAGTGGGTGGTGGTGGTGGTGGTGGCGGCTGGTGGGTGGTGGTGGCAGGTGGGTGGCGGATGGCGGGTGGTAGGTGGTAATGAGTGGGTGGTGGTGGTGGTGGTGGCAGATGGTGGGTGGTGGTGACAGGTGGGTGGCGGATGGCGGGTGGTGGTGGGGTGGTGGCGGGTGGGTGGTGATGGCGGGTAGGTGGCGGGTGGTAATGGCGGGTGGATGGGTGGGTGGGTGACGGTGGCGGGTGATGAGTGGTAGTAAGTGAGTGGTGGCGGCGGGTGGTGGGTGGTGATGGTGGGTGGGTGGGTGACGGTGGCGGGTGGTAGCGAGTGGGTGGTGGTGGTGGCGGTGGCAAGTGGGTGGCGGATGGTGGGTGGTGGCGGGTGATGGTGGTGGTGGGTAGGTGGGTGACGGTGGCGGGTAGGTGGGTGACGGTGGCGGGTGGTAGGTAATAGCAAATGGGTGGTGGTGGTGGTGGTGGGTAGGTGGCGGGTGGTGGGTGGGTGGGTGACGGTGGCGGGTCTCAGGTGGTAGCGAGTGGGTGGTGGTGGGTGGTGGGTGGTGGTGGCTGGTGGGTGGCGGGTGGTGGTGACAGGTGGGTGGTGGGTGATAGTGGTGGTGGTGAGTGGTGGTGGGTGGCAGGTGGCTGGTGGTGGTAGGTGGTGGATGGTGGTGGTAGATGGGTGGTGAGTGGTGGTGGCAAGTAGGTGGCGGGTGGTGGATGGTAGTGGCGGGTGGTGGGTGGTGGCGGGTGGATAACAGATGGGTGGTGGGTAGTGGTGGTGGTGGCGGCAAGTGGGTGGTGGCTGGTGGGTGGGTGGTGGTGTCGGGTGGTGGGTGGTGGTGGCAGGTGGGTGGTGAGTGGTGGTGGCAGGTGGTGGTGGGGGGTAGGTGGTAGTGGCAGAAGACGATGGTGGAAAATGGTGGCGGATGGTAGCTAGTGTTGGGTGATAAAAAAAAAAATTGAAAACTCAAAACGGAAACACATTTTTTGCGTTTTCATTTTTTTGGCCAAATTTATAAATTGAGACCACTGATTTATAAATAAAAAATTTTACCAAACAAGTTTTTATTTGAATTTTTTAAATTTTTATAAATATAAACAGAAAACTGAAAACGTAAGCGTTACCAAATCCCACCTATATAATTTATTCTAAAAATGCTGAATACTTTCTGAATTGACAGGGAATGGTAACCCTAACCCTAATTGCATGGATGCCTAAACTCCATCCTGCTCCTTGCACCCCACACCAGCTGCAACTCCACCAATGTAGCCCTCCCTCCACCTCCCAGCTCTGTATCCTCTTCACCGCTCTGGGCTTCCTCTCCGTCGGCACTGGCGGAATCAGACCCTGCAGCCTCCCCTTCGGCGCTGACCAGTTCGATCCGACCACCGACGAAGGAAGGAAAGGAATCAACAGCTTCTTCAACTGGTACTACACCACATTCACACTTGTCTTAATTGTGGCTCTCACTGTGGTGGTTTACATACAAAACAATGTTAGCTGGGTACTAGGGTTTGGAATACCAACTTTGTGTATGGTGGGTTCGATTGTGTTGTTCTTTGTTGGGACGAGGTTTTACGTGTACGTGAAACCGGAGGGAAGCGTGTTCTCTGGCATCGCTCAGGGGCTCGTGGCGGCGTATAAGAAGCGGAAGCTTAAACTTCCGGCAGAGGACGGGGAGGGGGAGGTTGATGGCGGCGGCGGCGGCGGTGGTGGTGGTGGGGTGGTTCTCTATGACCCACCATTGAAAGGCACCATAGTGAGGAAGCTCCCACTCACCAATCAGTTCAGGTAATATTTATCACTCGTGCAATACTTTGAGTCTCGTCTTGTGATTGGTTTATGTTTTTCAAACCTTTTCGTAACAGTAAAATTTAATTCGACATATCTTATGATTATGTTTCCTCAAAAAAAAAAAATAATAATAATAATAATAATAATAATCACCTTGTTTGTTTTCACTTTTCAAAAAACACTTTCCAGAAAATTTTACTTTCGTATTTTTTTGTTTTTACTGAGTTTTTTTAATATTTTAAGCAATTTTTTTATTTTTTAGACACACCTAACATAAACACACTTACAAAGTAAAAAAATTGTAAAAAAAATCTTTTAAAAATTCACTAAATACCAAAAATACAAAAAAAAAAAAGAATTCAGTACATTTTTTTTTTGTATTTTTATGTATTTATTAATTTTTTAAAATATTTTTTCACAAATTTTTTACTTTTTAGATAGATCTAAGTAAGGTGTATCTAAAAAAGTAAAAAAAAAATGTTTAAAATTAAAAAAATATTCACTAAAAACAAAAAAACACGAAAACTAAAAAAATCAATTTTCAAAAAACTTAATTCAGAAAACTCAAACCAAACACATTGAATTATATCCTATGATTATGAGTCTCACTTCTATTTAGAAAATATAAATACCAATATAAAATACAAATAACACTAGTCAGTTTGTGTAACTTGTCGCTGGTATTAAATTTCCCTTTTAGTTTTAGTTGAATTAATTTTATCTTTAAATTTTTTACATTGTATTAATTTAATTCAATTAATAATACCTTTTTAAAAAATTGGCCCGTGAAATTGTTGTCTTTAAAATAATTGAAGGGTTGACTTCCAATTGAATCATCTTGAATTGACCTTTTATTGTTGATTTGTGTTGAATTTTTAATAGATTTTATCAATTCGAATAAATTGACACAATTTAAGAAATAAAAATATAAAATTGATACAATATGAATTACATGGATTAAATTGACACTAAATACAAATTATAGGACCAGTATAATTTTCACAATACAAATACATCATATAGTAAGACAAAATACCTAAAAACAATTTAAATTTTGAATTTATGAAAATTTAAATTTCATTCATGCATTTTAAATTTCAAATACATAACATTATTGATACTACTATAAGACCCTACATCAAATTTTTTTATTTTTTGAATAATTGAGTATTCGAGTCACATTGCATACAATTCAACTATTACTAACACTAGTTTGTGCACGTTTCAACTAATTATTAAAATTATGAAATTAAGGATCAGTAATAACCTATTAAAATAATTCAAATTCAAAATTTTAAATATTATTTTTAAATTTTTTCTCCTCGTCAAACCTGAATGATTGATCTACCAGATTGCTTAGGTAGCGGTTCACTGTCCACAGAGACTTAAGTTTTCATTGCCACTCTTTATAGTTTCTTGGAAATGTCACCAAAAACATTGTAGCAAGTGGGTCATCAATACCTTATCGTTTAGCCAATTACTGATCCCGTTTCGTAGAATTGCGAAAAAGTTATTATAATTTATAATCTACCAGATTATAACTTATAACTGTGAATATAAATTAGTTTTTGACTTATAAATTAAGCTTCTCTTGTCTTATTCAAAGAATAAATTGATTTTTGACTTACAAAAAGTTATAAACTGTATTATTAAGCTGAACCAAACATATTAAAATAGTTTAAATTAAATTAAAAACTAAAATAAACTGAAAATAAACCCTAGCAAACAGGGTCACTGTATAACTTGGGAGGGGTTGGGGTGTTCAGGTTGTGGGGACTATCTTAAATGATTTTTGATTACACATTTTCTCTTTGGCCCCACTGTTGAAGTGGACGTATACCATTGTGGTACCATATGCTATTTAATGATCCTAACTGTCTAGAAAAAAAATTCAAATAATTGAAAGACTAAGTGATAAGGTTCTATTTTTTAAAAATAATACTATATGTATTAATTTATATATTAATATATGATATAATTTTAAAAATTTTGAATATTTATAATTTGCATAATGAGTAGGGTAATAATTTTGAAATAATAATACCATAACATATGTTGATATACTAATTGATATACCAATTTATACATGCAGTATCACCGATTTTTTTTATCGCTATTGGCGTAAAGAGTGGTTCTATTTTGTGCAATTTGTAAGAATTGTTTATTGTCTTTTTCTTATTTATTTTGATAGTCTCGGTTAGAGATGCAATTTTTATTTACAACTTATAATATGAAAATAAATTAAATAAATTAAAAGTATTTGATTATTAAGAAATCAATAGAGATATGCTTTTAGTTTCTTTTTTTATTTTTTAATCTATTATTATCATTTTTCGAAGGGCCCACTATCTTAATCTTAACCTAATATTCAATATTAACCTGAAATTTGTACATTAATGTCGTTGTTACATTAATGTATTTTTTTTCTCTCGAAACATAGCATTGTTTTTATTACCTTGCCAATTTTAAGCGTTTTTTTTTTTTTTTTTCACGAGGTAGGAGAATTAATTATAAATATGAAAATAATTAATTCAAGCTTTGATTTGTCTTGATGGACTCCAATTTCATCATTAATTGAATTATATGGCTCATTTACATGTGTTTTGCCTACTAATGTTCATGAATATTTTACTGGTTCATTCATACAGGTTTTTGAATAAAGCTGCCATAGAATTGGACGGTGAAGTAAGCCCTGACGGTTCTCGTTCAAATCCATGGCGACTTTGTAGCATCCAACAGATCGAAGAAGTCAAATGCCTACTAAAAGTAATCCCAATATGGGCTTCCGGTATCATTTGCTTCATCGCCATGGCACAACAAGGAACATTCACCATGTCCCAAGCCCTAAAAATAGATCGTCACCTAGGGCGCCACTTTCAAATCCCTCCGGGATCCCTCGGTGTCATTTCTATGATCACTATTGGACTCTGGGTCCCGTTCTATGATCGGATTCTCGTACCCGCCCTTCGAAAAATCACCCGTATCGAAAGCGGAATCACGCTCCTCCAAAGGATCGGAATTGGCATTGTATTCTCCATTTTGGCAATGGTTGTTGCCGGGTTGGTAGAGCGGGTAAGACGGGCCTCGGCCATCTCGCATGGGCGGGCCGACGGCATCGCTCCGATATCAGTCATGTGGCTGGCCCCACAATTGTGCTTGATGGGATTTGCTGAGGCATTTAACATTATAGGGCAAATTGAGTTTTACTACAAGGAATTTCCAGAGAACATGAGTAGTGTTGCCAATGCTCTCTTCTTTTGCACTGCCGCCGGGGCGAACTACTTTAGTAGCTTGTTGATCACCGTCGTGCACGGAACCACTGGAGGACATGGTCGGCCGGACTGGTTGGCCAACGATATAAATGCTGGCAAGATTGATTATTTTTACTACCTAATAGCGATATTGGGGGTTTTGAACTTGGTTTACTTCTTGATCGTTGCTCGTCGGTACAATTACAAGAGTAGTGTTCAAAACATGGAGGAGAAAGGGAAACCCCACCATGATGTTGAGCTTGATGCCATTAAACAATGAAGTCACTTTGACAAATCTATGTATAATAAGAATTCAGCTTCTCTCTTATTTAGGTGTTTAAATTGAAGATTCCCGTTGGAATATTGGATAACGTCATGTCAATATTGTACGTAAATTAAATGTCTTGATTTAACATATAGACCCACTTGATATCGACCAAAGATATGCTGTCCCCAAATGTTCTATAACCCAATCTCATATAATGTGAAAATTTTAAAACATAAAAATCTCAAGATATCTAACTATTAAAAATGATTTGAGATAGGACATGAGAATTTTTTTGGAGACAGGTTTGTTGACAACTTGACATTCAGGTCAAGTTTGGCAAGTCAAAAATAATCAATCTTTTTATCTTTTTTCCATCACATCACCTCTCTACTTTTCTACACATCTTTTCGTCAAAAGACAAAAAGTATACTTATTTAGATCATCCCAAACAACCCCTCAATATTGAATCAGATTTTTGGACAGATTCAATTTTGAATTTGCAAGTGGTGGACAAATGTGAGCCTTTGATTTGTAAAAACTATTAATGTGACACCATTTCGTCCACTGAATTCATATTTGAATGAGTAAGAAGTCATTCTCTTATGATAATCTTACATATTGTAGTTACCTAATTACGGAACTACTAAGGCCTCGTTTGGTAATATCATTTTTTAGTTTAAAAATTAAAAAGTTACTAAAAAAATTAAAAAGCTAACAACCTATATCAAAAAGTCAAAGATTCTCTTTTCTCTTTACTTTTTGCACATCTTTTTGTAAAAAATTAAAAAGTCATCCCAAACATACTAATTTTTTTTATCTCATATTTTAGCCAAAAAATCAAAAAGTTATTAAAATAGTTTGTTTTCAAACGAGGCCTAAAGTAAATATAAATCGAACATCATGATCTGAGAAACAACAATTTTAATGATAAGTCTCACTATTTAATATGTATAATTATTATTTTTTGTGATGGCAATTGTTTTTGTTCATATTTCTTCTTGGGTGAAAGGGAGAGAGTGACATAGGCCCTTTTTGGCATAGCTTATAAGCAGCTTATTTGAGGTTTTAGCTTATATTAAGCTATTTTAGAGTGTTTGGCACAGCTTATCAAAGCAACTTATAGCTTAAGTTAAGCTATTTTCAGCTTATTTTCCAAAGCAACTGTAGGGGTGCTTAACAAATTCGACTTATGCAGGCAGCTGGTAAAAGGGGGCTAAAATGACTTAAATGCCCCTCGTCAAATTCGATTATTACCAAATACGTCGTATATAAACCACATTCTCACACTGTTCACTCTGAGAGAGAGAGAGAGAGAGGCGATTTCCGGCTAGGGTGGCGATTTCCGACGAAGGTCTTAAGTTTTTGGCAAACGTCTTTGTCTTTCGCTCTCTCTCTCTCTCTCTCGATCGACCTTCCGCTATCGCGATACAACTGAGAGGCAAAACCCTAACCGTCGCGATCGATCTGAAATCCTAGAGCCTCCAATGATGATCTAAACCAGAGCTCTCTCTCTCTCTCTCTCTCTCTCTCTCTTACGTGAACCAGAGCTAGTTCTGTGAGCTCTCTCTCTCTCTTCGCGATCGCAAAACCCTAACCGTGGTAAATCTCTCTCTCTTTCTCTTTGCGATCGTCCCCCATCCCCCGTCGTGATCAATGCAGAAGTGATCTAGGTGAAGCTCCTTTTCTGGTGAACTAGAGCTTTCTCTCTCTCTCTCTTGCTCTTCGGCGCTGGAGCTAGATTTTCAGTGTTTTTTTAATAATAATAATAATAATAATAAAACATTTTAATCTATTAATGAAATAAATTTTATATTAATTGATACTAATTAAGCCATTAATTAATAATAAATTAAATTAAAAAATATTAATAAATTGGTATATTTTGTAACAATTTTGTAATAATAAATTACAAAATAAAAATTGGTATTTGTAACAATTTTTAATAAATTAAAAAAATATCAATTAATATTCATGTATTTATAAACCAAAATGAATATAATTTGAAAATTTTAATTGGTATTTCAGCATTTGTCAAAATTTTCTTATGATCAATCTCACCATACATGCGCCACTTCTAATTTGAAAAAATAAACTATAAACTAAAGAAAATAAAATAAAATGAAGAAAAAGAAAAAAATTAAGAGAAAAAAAAAAGAAAAAAGGAACAAAAAAATTACTTGTTAATATTAATTAATACTAATTAATAATTTTGGTATTAATTGAGACTAATTAAGTCATTAATTGATACTAATTAATAATTTTAGTATTAATTGATACTAATTAATTTATAATGGAAAAAAATTGTTACAATAATACTTCCATTATATTTTTATCAAATGTATCAATTTTTATATTAATTGATACTAATTAATAGTAGTAATTATATTCACTTTTATTAAAGAAATAAATTTTTTAAATTAAAACTGAAAAAAATGATAAAATTATTATTTTTATATCATATAAGGGCAAAAAGAACAATTATACAATAATAAGCTATTTTATAACTTATCAACCAAATACTACTTTGCTGCTTAAATCCATAATTCCACAACTGCACCAAACAAGTTAACAAATTATATTCACAGTTATAAGTTATATCTATTAAGGTATAATTTATAATCACTTTATTACAACTTTACCAAACGGGTTATATTACCATTACAGCTCTCTGTAATGGAGTACACACGTGTTCGATTTGTATTGTAATTTCTATGCCACTTGTTCGGGCTTGGCTTGTTTCGTCCTACTTTCATTATTATTATTATTATTACTACTTACAGAAAATTAAAAAGCTCCAATAATGTTGACTATGGTTTAGGATTAATACTGGCACACCAACGATGGGTTGGCATACCATCCCTTTTGAGTCGAACCTTCTCAACCTACCCATCATTGATGTTATTTGTCTTGGTTGGTATAATTTATTAGAATTTTTTTTGATATATCAACATTAAATTTAATGATTAAAATATTTTTTTTATTAATTTTACTTAATAATTTACATTTAAAATAAATCAAAAAATTAAAAAACATGCGAATTGAAATTTTTTCAAAATTGTCTTTGTGTTCTTTATTATTATGAAGAAAAATGTTTAAGAGTATTAAAAATAGAACTCTAACGAGAGCTTTACTTATGTGACAGTGGGCTTTATTTATAAATTATTTGATATATTTGTCTTCTTTTTTCTTTAGCTCCAATAAATCTCAAATTTGAAAATGTTAAACCATTTAGTCCTGAATGTTTTTTGTTGGACTAATAGGTCCTATTTCTCTAAAAGCTTATTATAGGCCTTTTTATGTCAAACATTATTCATCAAACATCAAACATTAGCAACGTCAGAATTATTTATCAAACATCAATCATTACCAACGTCAGGATTATTTGTATAATTTGGGTGAAAACATTATCAACGTTAGAATTATTCATCCAACATCAAACATTATCAAACGTCAAGATTATTCATCAAACATCAACCATTAAACATTAAAATTATTCATCATACATCAAACATTATTCATCAAACATCAAACACAACCATTAAACATTAGGATTATTCATCAAACATAAAACATTATTCATTAAACATAAAAAATCATCATCAAAATAACATCAAACATCACAATATCATCATCAAAACAACATCAAAAAAAAGATTAAACAATTTTTTAAATAACGATTAAACATCAAAATAACGATTAAAATAACATCAAACATCAAAATAACGATTAAATAATTTTTTCTGATCAAACATCATGTCATAACAATTTTTTTTTTATCAAACATCATCATAACAATTTTTTTTGATCAAACATCATCATAATTTATTAGCCCTAAACACACAAACCCAGATCTGAAAAAATGAAGTTCAAACATCATCATAATTTATCCACCTTCATGGTTCGTTGTAACATTGAACATCATCGAATCTGTAAACTCTGCCAAAGAGACTTCTCTCTCTAAAAAACCAGAGGCTCTTCAATTTCAACCACACACATCACATCTCTCTCCTCTTTGATATCATTTTAAATTCAGATTTCACATGGAAGAACTGGACATAAAATTCAGTCAATCAAAAGAAAATCCGAATTCTATAGAACTCAATTTCCTTATTAAGATGTATTCTAACAAATCAATAGATACATACATACATGAATGTATTTACTTGTGCGTTTCCAAATACAAAAACGAAAGAATGAATTACTCACAGGATAATTACTCTTCCATCAGAGCACTCAACTCCGAACCAAGAACAGGGATCGATGTCTCCGTCAAGATCATTCCAGTTCAATAGCGCACCAAATGGCCCAAGAAGATTCGAATGTTGAATCTCAAGAACTTTTGAGGATTTCGAATCAAGATCTTCCCGAATCGAAATGACCCATCCAGGTCTGATTTCGAATAACGATCTTCACGAATCAAAGTTTTCACTTTAGCAATCTTGAAGTAAGATGAGTTCGAGATGTGGAATCTTGAGATTTGATTTGGTCACGATCTCGGTTATGGTGTTTTTGGTGTTACATTATATTAATGAATCTGATGTTTGAATATGATGTTCATCATTTTTGGTTGGTGTTACATTATATTAATGAATCTGATGTTTGAAATATGTAGTTTAAATGAATGTGATTTTTGGTGTTTATGTTTAAATGAATATGATGTGTAATTTTTCACGATGTTTGTTACGATGTTGTTTTTGATGATGTTGTGATGTTTTAGGATGTTGTTTTGATGATATTTTACGATGTAGTTGATGTTTTTATGATGTTGATTTTTTATGATGTTTTTTAGTGATGTTGGTGATGTTTTTTAGGACTAAATGGTTTAATAAAAAACATTCAGGATTAACTAGAGCAACATTTATCATAATGGGATTTATGAGTAATTTCTCCCTTTTTTTTCTCCATACCATGTTATTAAAATTATTATTAAAACTCCAAATTTAAAACTATGAATTATTGATCTTATTATGAAAGCAGTGCCTTTCCATCAATTTCTGTCAATTGTTTTCTAGTGACCAAAAACAAGATTTCCACATCACATCTTTCTAGATTTCCCTGGTATACGTTTCCACAGGTTGCAACTTGCACTGCTCCATTACTTTCACCAATTTTTCTATGCTATTAAATATATTAGTGACTGGCACATATATTACGAATGTAAATTAAATAAACAAGAATAAAATGAAATATTGAACATATATTTGTTTCACTTTTTTTTTTTTATTTATAAAATTTGTGATTTTTAAGTTCAAATCTCATTCGATCCCTTTCTCTAATATATTTATTTATTTTTGGATAAATAACTAAATACTTGACATAAAGAAAGACAAAATTTCAAAATACCAATTTAAGTGCTCACATATATAGAAGTATAGATAGATGTGTACCTTATTTAAAAATTATTTTTGATCTTTAAATTTGGATAAAAATTGTTCGATAATGTGTAAAATGAACTACAAAAGACAAGATGATTTTTTACGAAAAAATAAAATGAAGCAATTTTTCTTAATTTTACTTATTAAAATTGATCTAACAGTACGATTATAAAATGATTGCACTTACCATCAGATATGAGCATATTTAATTTTATTTATTTATTTATTTTTAAATACTAAGGAGTTGTTTAGGATGTTCTAAATAAGTGCACTTTTTGACTTTTTATGAAATATGGGTTGAATTTGAAGTGATGTGGTAGAGAAGTGATGTGACTTAAATAAGATGATGTGACTTAAATAGGATAGTGATTTTTTGACTTTTTGATTTTTTTTAAGAATGCCAAACCTAGCCTTAAACTAGTTTGTAGAACCCAACTATCACTATAGCTAAGCATGCAAAAAATATTATTATTAATATTTATAATATTTATCCTTTTTTTTTGTAATATATTTTTTTAACTCCCACTGTGATGTTATTTGCGCCCCCCCAAAAAAAAAAAAAAGATGGGTTGAATTAGAGCTATATAAACAACAATGCTATAGAGCTCTAAAAGTAGAGCTCTAAAAGAGTTCTAATGAGTTGGCATGTCCAAAAAAAAAAAAAATTTCAAGCTAAAACATCACATCTGGCTGGACCCCACACACTTCCATGTCATTAGTGCATGGTTTAGAGCTCTTATCCTAGAGCTCTCTAGCATTTTTCCTATATAAAATCATTGCCTAATAAGTTACTGATCTTCCCCACTTTATATGTAGTATGAATTGAATTATACATCCAAACTTTTATTATACTAGGATATCTTTAACGGTGGATTAATTTTTTTATTAAATTTAAGGAAAAGTTCTAACAGTGAATTAATTTTTTTTATTAAATTTAAGGAAAAGTTCTAACAGTGAATTAATTTTTTTTATTAAATTTAAGGAAAAGTTCTCTTTGATATTAAGTACTTAAATGGAGAGTTTTGTGACTTTGTCAGACCATCAGTCGACTGGGTGGATGTCCGAACAGTTGATCGGCCAGTGCAAAATTTTCATAATTTTTCATCTTGAGCTAATCATCCGGAAGGCTAACTGGAAGGACGACCGAGCGGTCAACCAGCTAGTGTAATTTTTTCACAAACTTTTGTCTTCAGGTGGTCATCTAGGAAGACATTCGAGGAGACGTCCGGTAGTAAAAATCTAATAATAATAAATAGTGATTTGATAAAAGACACATTCGTCCTTAATTTAATGAAAGAGAAAGTGAAATTCTAGATTTAATATCTATTTAATGAAACCCGTGGAATTAAAAAAAAAAAAATTATTAAATTTAAATTTAATGATAAATTTGGTACATATCTCCCACGTTAAATAAAAAGAGAGAGGGAGAGGAGTGAATCCGGATCATCGGTAGCCTTTTCCTATCGCCCTTCCTGTGGCGCCCCCAAAACGACGTCGTTTTGGGGGCAAATCTCAATTAAAAAAAAAAAAAAAAAAAACAAAACAAAACAAGAACAGAACTGTTGCATCTTCTCCCAATGTGCATCTTCCCCAAAGCCGTTCGATCCATCGTCAACTTCTCTTCACCGAATTGGGTCTGAAGATGTGAGAGGTGTGAGAGAGAAGTAAAGGGATTAAGAAGAAAATGATGAGTAAAGCAAGGATTGGGATGAGTATGATGAGCACCACCGGGTTGAGAATCGGAGGCGAGGAGCAGCGGCGGTGGAGGAGGGCGGTGGTGGGTTGGGGCCAGAAGGGTGGTGAGTCTCCTTCCATGGGGTTTGATTTGGTCCTCCAATTTCTTCCTTTTCCATCCAAAACCCAAGAAACCCATCTCCCTTTTCTCTCAAATGTATTGACCCACCTCAATTTCTTCCTTGTTGCTCTTGATCTTCCCTGTTCATACCCAAAACAAATCATCAAAACCAAAACCCATCAAATATTCATACACACATAGATAGATATATATATATATATATGTATATATAGAGGCAAAGAGGCTGTTGTATTTCGATGTTTATCAAAGAAACAAAGAAACAAAAAAAAAAATTCAAACCCAATCAAATCCATTTTCCTCCTGTGTGTTTTTGCTTAATTCTCTTTCTCTCTCTCTTTTTTTTTTTCTTTTTTTCTAGGTTTGTTGTTGATGATGATTATAAAATTTTGTGTTTTTTGTTTCTTACCCAAAATTTCAACTCTGTGTTTATCACAGGAGGAAAATAAATTTGTGTTTATCAAATTTGTCTTTATAAATTTGTGTTTATAACAAAAAAAGATTAAGAAAAATAAGAAAGAGAAGAGGGTTAACAGAGGATGTGATTGAAGAGGGTAGAGAAATGAATGGACCTTGGTGGGTTTTGGGTTGTTGAAGAGCAGTGTTGTTGAGGGAGAGGTGGATGATTTGTGGGTTTGTGGGTTGTGGGAGAAATCTTGCTTTTTTGGTCTGAAAGAAGAAGTAGAAATCAAGAAACAGATATTGAAGATGATGAGTGAATCACAAAACCCAGAAATCTATCTTGCTTTTTTGGTCCTCCTCTCCTCCTCCTCTCTTTTCTCTGCCTTCCTTCTTCTCTTCTGTTCTTGTTTTGTTTTTGTTTTTGTTTTTTTTTTTTTATTGAGATTTGCCCCCAAAACGACGTCGTTTTGGGGGCGCCACAGGAAGGGCGATAGGAAAAGGCTACCGATGATCCGGATTCGAGAGGAGTGAGTAATAAAACTCAAATGTCACATCACTGCAGTGTAAAATTATGTCCAGAGCGTGCATTTGACAACTTATAATTTGATAGTTGAGTATGTCGACTTGGGCAGGAGACGAGTCATATGTTATTAGAAACATTATAGTAAATAATATATTCCCTTTCCCACACCTTGGCAGCTAACATATGTCTGGTTTCTATATTATGCTTTTGATAATGTGCCAAAACCCCCAAAAGCAAATCATTACCCTAAAAAAAAAAAACAAAAATACAAAAGAACCTTAGCATGTTGCCGACCTTGATGGTGATTTATTTCATTTACACATTTTTTTTGTGTTGGTTGGTGCAAAACGATGAAATATATATATATATATATATATTACATGTATCAATTAAATCAATTGATGATGTAACATAATTTAATTTTTTTTTGATATTTGTAATTTATATAATGAGTGAGATTAATAATAATGTCATAACTAATATTGATACATTAATTAGTACACTAATTAATGCATATAACACCACTGTTAAAAAAGGCCTAATCCTAAACTACTTGGTGCAAAATAATGAACCTATGATGAAAAAGGCCTAATCTACTTGATGACGACTGTTGAACAGGTTGGGGTTGGACTGGGCCTAGTTAAAGTATTTTAAGCACAACTTGAGGTCATACTCATAGTTGAAAGAAGAATGGGCTTGAGATAGAATTGGACTGTGTTAGGCTCTTTCGGGCCCACTAAAGCCTCACTTTAATGATGACATTAATATATTTTTCAAGTCTCTATATGTAGATTATTTATAAAAGCAAAAAATAAAAAACTAGGCTGGTTCGACTGTAGTAGTTATATAATTTCATTATATTTGAATTAAAATACTAAATGATATATTTTTTAAAATAATACTTATTGTTGATTTTTCTTATGGCAAATGTGATAATATTGTATAATTATAATCATCAAATTGACCCAGCAGGGAAAAAAAAAAAAAAAAGAGAGTCAAATTAATTTTTTCCCCCCCCCCCCAATAAATAATCTATATATAAAACCAAACCAAGCCCTAAATCCCATCAAATGAGGTCGATTACAGGAATCATTCTTCTCTACGCAGCTCTACCAAATGTCATTTTATTAGTCAAATTAAGTCGATTCATATCTCTAATTATAACCGCTAGTCAACGTTAATCTAGACCTACTCAGTCCCCTAACATTTTCATTTACCGTCACTACGTCGTATCTCTTCACTACTGTCTTTATTAGTTTTCGTTGAATATGACGAAGCCATCTCAGTCGATTTTCTCTCAACTTATCTTCTATCAGTGTTACTCTTATCCATTCCCGAATATACTCATTCATAATTCTGTCTTGTCTAGTTTTGCTACAAATCCACTTAAGCATCCTCATCTCAGCAACACTCATCTTATCAATATGTTATTTTTTGGTTACCCAACACTTCGTCCTATACAACATCGCTAGTCTAATAGCTGTTCTATAGAACTTATTTTTTAGTCTAGTGGGTATTCGTTTAGCGCACAATACCCCAGACGCACTTCTCCACTTAAGCTATCCCGCCTTAATCTTATGAGCCACATCTACATCAATCTCCCCCACCATTGTGATAATCGATCCTAAATAACGAAAATGTTCACTCTTA
The DNA here is from genome assembly GCA_036172215.1 of Camellia granthamiana. Classification (NCBI taxonomy): domain Eukaryota; kingdom Viridiplantae; phylum Streptophyta; class Magnoliopsida; order Ericales; family Theaceae; genus Camellia; species Camellia granthamiana. The sequence goes on from CM069904.1 coordinate 166,631,484, forward strand.
AACAGTTTTTGGTTCTCAATCTTCACCTTTCATCTACTTTCATTATTACTGTTACTAAATTTATACTGCATATACTCTGTCTTAGTTCTGCTTATCCGGAATCCTTTAGATTCAAGTACTTTTCTCAAAATTTTTAACTTTGTGTTAACTCATTCTCTAGTATCATCTACTAACATGATATTATCTGCAAAAAACATACACGATGGCATGTCATCCTTAACATTTCTCGTCAACTCATCCATAACTAACGCAAAAAGATAAGGATTTAAAGTAGATACTTTAGTGTAACTCTGTAGTAATAAGAAATTCATTTATCTTTCAGCAGACGATCTAATAGTGATCACCACCCTCTCATAGTTAGCCCTATAATGGGGGGTCTACAAAATTCTAACAGCACAGTCCAATAAGACTGGAATAAAAAGAAATAAAAAATAAATAAATAAAAATTTGTGAGGTACCTATTCAATTCTTGAGTACTGAACTGGCCTGGACTGGACTTGAAATTTAGATATGTTCAGCCCATAAAGACTCGGTCCGGTCCGGTCCGGTCAATGCAGACAGCCCACCCCTCTCGGCCCACTCTGTTCTCGATCTCTATGAGATTCTCAGACCGAAAGAAAACACTCTCAGATTCAACGCCGAAACCCAAGGCCGACTGCAGCTTCCGGCGCCGCCTTCCAACGTTCCCTTCAGACATCAATCGCCACCTCCGCTCCAAGGCTTCGACGAAACAACAATCGAAAGTTTCAATCACAGATCTGATCTTCTCTCATAGGTACTCACTCTCGCATACTCGACTTCTGTGTGGTTGTGCAATTCTTTGTTTCGTCGTTTCGCTCAAGAACTCTCTCGTAGGATTTTGAAACTGAAGATGATAATCATAGGTTTTGAATAAAGTTTTGTGATTGTCGAAAAATTGGCCACAAGAACAATCTATTGCCTCCTGGTGATCTTTTAACTTTGGGAATATCGGAGGAGAAAGTAGGAGTCATGGTCTAATTTGTTAATTTTTAAGGATCCATTTGCTTGTTCTAAAATTGTATAGACAAATTTTAGTTCTTTAGTTTGTAATTGATGTTTTTGTTAATGATTTTTATTTTCATGTGGCTTTAATGAGAATTCTTCTTTTAACTGTGCCATTAAGAACTCATGGTGTCATATTTAAATTTCTTTACCCACTTAATAAAATGTTTGGGGTTGTAATTGCAGAAAGGGATTGTATTGGGTTTTTGTCTTCTTGCATCCATATTCAAAGCAGAAGAGTAGAAGAAGTTGCAGAGCTGAAAACAGTTTGCCAGCATGGAAACCGACAAAGAAGAGGATCCTGTTTTTCTTGACCGTGCGGCCCGAGTAACGAGAGGCAAACGGTATAAACCTTATATTCTATACATAATTTCATGACCTCATTTATCTGTTTTGTGCATGTTTGTAGATATATATCTGTTTAATATTTTGTTCTTTAGCTTCTATTGCGCTTCCAAGTGCCAAAACTTGGGATATAGCTGACCCATCTAGAAGGATAATGGAAATTCTATTTGAGATATTGAAAGCTTTTGACACTATATTGATGCCATTGTTAGAATGAACAAATTGCTTGATGACGAGAATGAAGAGGATGAAACGTTCTGGAATCAGGAGGCTCTCAAAGAGGTATTCACTGCTCAGACTTTTAACATTGATGTTTCTCTTGTCCACATGTAGTTTCTTGATCAATATTTGTGCATCCATTCATTTTTTCACCTTAATGTGAAACACCAATAATGTTCCCAGAAAGTGAAATAGAGACAGAGTAATGAAGAGCATGATAAGTCCCCTATTAGAGTACTCTATCTAAAATTGGGTAGAAGTGGTCTTTGATGTTACAATTTGGTTATGCTCTTTTTGGTTAAAAAATTAATCTTTTCCATTTTGCGTTCTTTTCACTCACTTAAAGTCTTCCTGGGAGAGGAAGAATCAACTTCAGGTCTTTTTATGTCAAAAAACATAGAAATTGTTCAGTAAGTCAGAATTTGGGACATTTTGGAGTCACATAGTTCCTATTTGTTAATTTGATCTAGTTATTTTTTCATCGTCACTCACTATGGTCTATTGTTTGTTTTGTGCTCAAAACAAATAAACTCCTTGGCATTGCAAGTTATTGACATACAAGTTTTTCTTATTTATTGACCACATGCATCTATTTCTATTATCAATCTCTCCACAAAAAAAAGTGGGGAATGCTGCTTACTAACTACCTCTCCCAGACCCTAAGTAGGAGCCTTGTGCATTGAGTATGATCGTTTTTATATTTATTTCAATTATCAAAATTGATGAAATTATGATAAGTATGTACCATTCTAAATTAAATATCTACTTTGTATTTCATTAGTATTATTTTTTATGGATAATGGGATTTGAACCTTGTCATCTACTCTATTGTAGCACCTAAGTTACCGCTTAGTCCGAAGGACTAGCAGTTGCATTTATATGGTATGTTGTTCTCTTGTGTGTTTCTGGATTCAATTCATTCCTATGTTACTTTCTCAGGAAGAAAATGATGAAAATTATGAAGAAGAAGGGGAGGTTGTGGATGTTTTTGACAGTGACTTCGATGATGATGTATGTATTTACGGTCTTGTTATTATCTGCATTTATTAGACTTAAAATATGTCACTACCTCTTTCATACTACTGCAGTAATAATTTCAATATCCATGACCACTTGAACGAACTTATTGTCCAATTACATGCTATACTGGAATCAGGAACCAGAACCAGATGAAGAAGTAGAAAATGAAGCAGATGACAGGTTTGACTTCCCCAAGATCATGAAAGTTTAGAGTTTTTAAATATAGTATGGTAACTTTTAAGATGTTGACTTCTGTTACAGAATGCGGACAAAGAAGAGACTAATATTTCCTGGAAAGCAATTGCCAAAGAAGAAGACGAAAAAGAAGGTTCTTTCAAATCTTGGAAAGGCTCCCCAGGATGATGAAACTGCTGAGCAGTCTACTCTCCCTGAGCATCATGATGCGCCCGATGACGTAGAAGTGGAGAGAATAGTTAGAAAATCTACAAGAACTTCAGTTATTGTTAGGCAAGCTGAAAGAGATGCAATACGTGCAGCTTTGCAAGCAACAATGAAGGTTAGTTGAGATTTCATTCTTGATGTGTTCTTCTGGAAATAAGAACACTGGCTAATGGACCTTTTCTGGCGGTGCTTTTTATTTTTATTTTTTTATAGGGAAAATATCTTCATTGTTGTCATCATTTTCGCTAAAGTTTTGTTAAATTGTTCTGATTACATAATCTATTTGACTGATTAGGTGACTAATTATTTTGCTGAGCATCATTTCGTTAATGTTATACTTGCAATTTGTAGATGTGATAACCTTTACAATTATTATACGGACGGGTATGGAGAAGTTGTGTGCCACTGCATCAATACCTCCCACCTACCTTTAGATTACTGAACCTTATCAATTTTAAATTACAATTGTAATAATTAAAACTAATGCAGGATTTTTACCAAGTTTTACATCATACAGATGCATGCTCCATGTGTCAGTTCTGCTGGTATTTATTTGATGAAATAGTAAATATTGAAATCTTTGGTTGTAGCGTACTAGTGTTGATACTGCATACTTTAACAGGTAGCACTATTCCATCAGAGGTTGTTTTTATAAGGTGTTCTGCGTATGATCTACTAATGTAGGTCTGTGTTCTGATGTGTACCACTATTTCCTTAAGCATTTTTTTCTTTCTATTTAATTTTGGTGCTAGTTTACTTGCAACAAAATAAATAAATAAGACTGGTGTTTGTAAAGTCAAGAATCTATTATCGGTGCCAAAAAGGGGTTTCTCAAATCACTTAATAGTGCCACTTATTTGGCAGCATAGTTGAACTATTAATTTGTTCACCTTACTTGTGATGTTGCATTCAATTTCATTGTGGTCACCATTTTCTTGAAACTTGAAACTCAGTGTGAGGTATCAAACACATTTGCTGTCACTGTCAAGTGAATCAATGTATTACAGGTTGGTTGAACCTTACGTGTTATTTATGAATCTTTCCTTGGTGAAGTAAAACATTTAAGCATGCACAATGGTTTGGGGAAATCCTCTTTGAATTTGGCCAGATCATCTGTTTATGCTTCTAATGGATGTGCAATATATATATATATATATATCCTTAGCCTGATTAGACCACCTCACCCTATGTTTTGTTTTGTTTTGTTTTGTGTTTTGATTGATTGGACCATTGAAATGATAATTTGTAATGCTGCGAATTGGTTGATTCCTTACTGATAAATTATGCCATATTTCCTAGTTCATTTGATAGTAAAGCAACTCTTGGTATTCTTCCATGTGAATGAAATGCTAATCATGAAAATTTCTGATGACTATTCAACTGGATAGCTATTGTAAGTTTTAGGATGTGCAGTTAAGTAGCTTGAACTGAATAAATTTTCTTTTGGCAGCCAATTAAAAGGAAAAAGGAAGGAGAAGAGAAGAGGATGACCCAAGAAGAGATGCTTCTGGAAGCAGCTCAAACAGGTTTTATGCTATAAGTTTGATTTGAAGAGATAGTCTACCAATTTTACTTGTGGGATGATCTCAGATATTCATGGTACAAATTTTTTGTTTCACAGAAATTATGAACTTGAGAAACTTAGAACGAGTGTTAGCAAGGGAGGAAGAAGTTAAGAAAAGAGCAGTTGTACACAAAGCAGTTTATAGTGGCCCTCAGATACGATATCTTTCTAGAGATGGCAAGCTTTCTCTCATCACTAATCGATACTTGTTTTCTTCAGAGACTAGAATCTGAATTTTCAGTTTGGTCTTTTTCTTTGCAATTGAATAATAATTCTCTTTTTCCCCTGTAATCATTCCTTTTTTGAGTGAATTATTTCAAATTGATTTGGAAATTTTGTTACAGGTAATTCCTATCTAGAATTCAGTAAAGGATTGTTATTTCAATCAGAGATTTCTACAGTATCCACTCCTTGTAAGTAAATTTTTTGTGCTCATGACTCTTTATATATTTGTGGGAAGGTTGATGGTGACTTCATGTTCATGGATGCTTTGATATTAGTTAATTTTCTTCAGAATGTTAATTGTAAAGTTCATATAAAAATTTTTGAACATTGAGTTTGTGTCATATTAGAATATGCTGTCTGATTCATGTACACTTGATGTGCTATCTTGGAGTACTTTTCTGGAATGGAGTAGGTCTCTTGAACTGCCTTGCTAGAACACATGTTGGAACATTCTTTCAAATGATTTTTCAAGTTGTACAATGCATTGATATATGAGTTATCTTATGTTGGACCTTAATGTTGGACACATTATGAGACTTGGGCCCAAGGCTGCCTTTAATTGGTTTTTTCTTCTTTCCCTTATCTCATGAAATAAATCCGCATATTATTTTGCACATCACTTGTCTGAAGAATTCTCAAGAATCCCTAGGTTCATCAATGTCCTCATGAATAGATTTATCCTCCTGGCTCTGCCTCTTTAAGAAACTAAATGTTCTAGCTTGCTGCTGTTAAAGCAAGGTGCCAAGTTCTAATGATGGGACTTAAACTGGTTGTCTGATTTTTGTAATGTTGGCAAGGTGTCAGCAAGTCCTTTGACGAAATAAAAAATTCCTGTCAAAATTTAGATTAATTTGTTGGTAGTATTGGTCCTCTTGGAACATGGTCTCAAACTTCCTTATCTCCATTTATCTATAATATCATGCAAATAGCTCTGAAATCGCTATGCTCAAGTTTTTAAAGTTAGGTGACAAGTTTAAATGCCAATCACAGAGGGTTTGGGTACAATTGAAGTTATTAAAAAACTTGCAATGAGCTTACTGATCTTTGTTACAGTTACGGGGTTTCTGAAAGATGTTTTTCTTGTAAATGCTGATAATTACAGCCAATTTGTTTATTCATTTTTCTGTACCAGATCCGCAGAAGGCCGTGTGTGCGGTTACTGGGTTGCCTGCAAAGTAAGATTTCATTTCTATCTTGATGGTCACATATTGCATTTAAATCTAGGTTTGTCATTTCAATTTCTTGGGAAAATATGATAAATTTAACATCAGAGTAATACATTACAGAAGTTATAGCTTGTGGGTATATGTATAGAATAATTTTTGAACTGCAGAGCAACATAATTACAGAAGTTTATGGCTCCATTCTTATGGGATCCCCTTTAACAGTCTTTCAGTCGCTCCATGTGTTCCCCACTTTGCTCTGGGTTCCAGATTTAGGTTGGGATGTCTTTATACCACAAGATATTGTATCTATACCAAAAAATAAAAAACAAAAAAAAAAACACAGAAGAATATCATGATCATACATACCTTTCCCTGTTGTTTGATTGTCGTGTGTTGTTTCAGGTACCGTGATCCAAAGACTGGGCTACCTTATGCAACTAAAGAAGCTTTTAGAACCATTCGTGAACGGTAAGGCTTCAATGGTCTCCTATGAGCCTTTGTAAATATTGAACATTTTTTGGGAATGTGTGTGATATACGTTTTGTGCGGACATGGGTCAACCTCCCCCCCACTGGTCAAAAATCTTGGTTTTGTGTCATACACCGGCAATGCAGAAGCCTTGTCAAGAGATATACAAGTGTGTGTGGCGGTAGTTAACTCTTTTCACTAGCCCGTCAATAAAGCTCAAAAGGTTTGCTAAGAAAAGCAAACACAATATTAATTAGTTGATGAGCCACAAGTTTGGAGACAAGTCACAAAATAGCAAGCAACAAGCTAAAATTAAAGCAAGCAACAATGGAAAAGCTTTGCACAATTTAAAGGCGAAATGAACTTTTCATTGATCAAAAGTAGGCAATACAATAGTTGAACAATGCACCAGAAGTGCTACAAAAGTTGCCTTACCATTGGCTAGGTTGGGGTACTTTAAAGGCACAAGTGATTTGGTTCAACACTTGGGTACCCCCTCCTTAATATAGCTTGTTAAGCCTTTTTCTAGCTAGCAAGAGGAAACATCCTCTGTGTTTGAGGAGGCATAATGAATTTCTAAAAATTCTACAAAAAAAGAAAAATTACAAAACTTGGTCCCAAAACACCTTTAATACCAAGCTATTTACATAAAAATTTACAAGACAAAAATACTACATTTGACCCTCCAAAATGTGCTTCAAAGTTGCTGCTGCACAGGCAAGGCTGCGGCCTGGGCTGCGGCCTGCTGTGGCCTGGCACTGCTGCTGGCCTGCTGGCAAGGCTGTGGCCTGGCTACTGCTGGCTGCTGCCGGGGCTGTGCCGGTTACGGCCTGGCTGCGGCTTGGCACGTGCTGTCTCATGGCCTGTTGTGGGCTGCCTTGCACTATGCCTTGCCTTTGCTTGCACTCGCACCAACAACTTCTTGGGCATGTTTTTGGCTCTCCAAAGGGCACAAAAGAATGTGGCATCAAGGTGTTGACCCTTGGATGGGCGCACCTTGACACTCTGCCTTGGGGCTGTGGTCGGTGCCATAATTATGGCACGCCCAAACTTTGCCCTGTGATCTATTTGTGGGGACTTCTGTGGTTTTGCAGGTGACTTCTGTGGTTTTGCAGGTGTAGACAAAACTATAGTTTTGACTTTCACATGTTAGCAAGAAAAAATCTTAATTTGTTTAACGAGTACAATCAATGTTAGGATAAGATGCATGCATCGTGAATTTCTGCTATACCAATAACTAATATAGAAAAAACAATTTCTGTGGGAATTTTAAGTTGATACTAGGTGATATCTGTCTCGAAATTTTGTTCGACAATTTTGCAGATTTTTCGAAGAAAATAGTAATGCTAGAGAGAAAAAGAGCTTAGGTTTTCTATCTGAAGAAATTTCTGGGCAAGGATTTTCTGAAAGGCGGAAGAGATCTGTAATTCCGAATAGGAGGGAGACATCAGATTTTCGGTACTCCGCTCGATTCCTTCAAATTCCAGCTCTTGAAAGCCAAGTTTCGGAGTAGCAGCTGTCATTAATTAAATTTTCTTCCTAACCCTTTAAATTTGTATGTACATTCTGGTAGTGATTAGTTGTTAATTAATTGTTATTATTGTTTTTGGGGTCTTCTTTTGCTCTTGATCAAAAGAGGGTTTTGTGAAATGTTTTGTAAGATATCAGCATAATTTGGTAGAAACATGAAATGCAGATGTATAGGACAACAACATTTGTTTTTGTTTGTTTTTTATTTAATTTGCATAGTAGCCTTAATTTTTTACAAATGTATATACTTCTTGGATTTGTAACTAGAGTCACCTAAATTGCAATATGTAAGTTGCAAGGCATGTTGGGTGTAAAACAACTCAACTATGTTCGGATCACGAAAATAACGAAAATCTTATTCAGGCCCCGTTTGGGAACAGGCTAATTTAGTAACTTTTTGGTTATTTGGCTAAAATATGAGCTAAAAAAATTAGCATATTTGGGATGACTTTTTGATTTTTTACGAAAAGATGTGCAAAAAGTAGAGAGAAAAGAGAATTTTTGACTTTTTGGTATGGGTTGTTGACTTTTTGGCTAATTTAGTAACTTTTTGACTTTTTGGCTAAAATGGAGAGTTCCCAAACGAGGCCTCAATATTTATTTGTCTAATTTATTTTGAAATTTGTTAATTTTTTAATTTGATTAGACAAGCTTGAATCATTCTAAATCTATTAAATATATATATTGAGTTTCAACAATGTTAGGTGGTCTGAAAAATCATGGCTCGAAACACTAAAAATGACGTCGTTTTGGGTGTAAAACGACATCGTTTTGACATATTCAAGCTATTCGAGTCACAAAATTCGGGTCAACAAACATTTTTCTATTGAGTTCTACCTACAATTGACTTGAGGCATCTTTAATTGAATGCACTCCAATTAATGGACGAGAAGTCACACTCTCACACAACTGGATAATAGGGGTGCATGAATGAAAATTTGGTAAATGGATTTGAATTTATTCAAATTGATTTAAACTGTATTATTAGATTTAATTTTTTGTACGGGTGGTTGGTTTTGATTTCAGGAAATCAAACCAATGTATTAGGATTTGGTTCACCCATTGTGGCATGAAAAGATCTAATAGAACTTCTCCAAACAGAATTGTTCCTGTTTTTAAAATTTTTTTTTATAGATGACTATACATATATATAAAAATAAACAAATATGACCTGAAGATGTTAACAGGTCTCTTCTACCTGTTTGTCTTTACTTTATCTTTATATAATTATATCAAAAATAGTTGACCAAGAAAATGAATTTAAAAAAAAAAAAATCATATAATATATGTTTTAACTTTTATCTATAAATAAGAAGGTTTCTTGAATAAGTTTATTAAACATTGATTATGAATAAATTTTAAAAAATTTTAAACTGTTGAGATCGATTTAGTACTTCATTTTCTACAAAATCAAATTAAAAATAAAAAAATAAAAGATAAATAAATAAGGGGAAATTACCCACAGGTCTCATGTGGGACATGTGGAGTCCATTTTATCCCAAAACTTTTTGAGTGCACCAAAAAGTCATTTCCTTTATCTTTCTGGTTTTTGCCTCTCTTGTTACGTTTTCTTCTTTCTCTTTTTTTCTACATTTTTCTTTCATCCTCTTCGTCATAGACGATGGTGCAAGTGTTGCTTCTCTCTTTACGACCTGCCGATCTGAACGTCTATGCCGATCTGAACCTCTACGGCACCACCGTCGCCACTTTCTCCACCACGCAGATCGATTATTGACGCCGAAGATCTGATCAGAGTGACCAGATTTGGTACGATGCAGAACTGAAGAACAAGAACAAGAAGACGCTCATCCTCAGATCTGTGCTTAGATTGAACAGATTTGTGTATATATCTTTGTCAATTTCTCTCTCTTTCTCTCTCTATTTACAGATTTTTTTTGGGATAGTTGTTGATCTATGGTTGTTGTTGTTGATGATGAAATAGATCTATAATATCATTGAAACAGATCTGTAATGACTCAGATTTGTACAGCTATCACACAGATTTGTAATGAGAAAATTTTCGAATTCTGAACAAGTAATTTTTGAGTTTTAGTTACAGGCGGTGAAAACTGTAAAATTTTGCAGTTTGAAATTTTTTTTTTTGTGCTGGAATGAATCATGGTTTAAAACTGTAAAATTTTGCAGTTTTATACTATGCTTTAGAACTGTAAAATTTTATAGTTTCATAACATGTTTTAAACATTCCGACGACTTCCCGGCGATGTTGAACATTCCGACGAGTCTCCGGTGACCGTTTGTCGGAAGTCCGACGGTAGTAAGATGTGAACAGTGTCTGTAAATTAAAAAAAAAAAAAGGATTTTTTGGTAACAATTAAAAATATATTAGACTAATTGGTACAAGTATTTTGTTTTGGGATTAGCTGGGTTTTGAACTTGTTACATGGGACTTATCAGTAAGTTCCCCAATAAATAAAGGAAAGAGTGAAAATAGTTTGGGCCTTGAGTTCCCACTTAACAACCAAATTCCAAAATTAACTCGTTAGTCCAATCAATCCACCAGTCCAACCCAATAATAGCCAACCCCATTACTTGAAAAAATAAAAATAAATAAAAAAGTGTGGCTCGCACTAAACCCATCGATAACGTAAAAGCCACTAACTCCACTCTCTCTCTCTCTCTCTCTCTCTACCAACAACAACAACCCTGCAAAGCAAAACCTCGAAAAGCCCTACCCTTCGCCGCCCACCACCGCCCACCACCGCCGTTGACGGCGGCGCAACCAGCACTCATCTCCTTCCAATCTAACCAAATCAGAATCCCTTACAATGGCTGCGGCGGGAGGGGCTTCTTCGGACGTGACCGAAGGACCAGTTCTCAGCCTCATCAACAAGCGCCTCCGTGCCCTCCGCAAGAAGAACAATCGCATCCTCCAATTGGAAGACTCAATCGCTCAAGGAAAATCCATCAATAAGGAACAAGAAGACTTTCTTCGCTCCAAACCCTCCGTCTCCGCCGCTATCGACGAACTCGAGAAGCTCTGGCAACCCCTCTCCGCCGCCGTTGCCGAAGAAATCAGCATCGCCGTCCAGCGCCACCACCACGTCTCCGCCTCACCAGGTGCCAAAGAAAATGTGGAAATTGAGCAGAATGTGGCGGAGATTGAACCTAAAGTGGACCGAGAACACACGATGGTGGAGGATCTTTTGAATCTGCTCTACTTTGGGACTATGTTCGATGTGAAGAGTCAGAACGATTTCACTTCGACGATGCTGACTCGGACTCACGAGCGTGGGTGTTGTTTGACCTATGACTACGTCACCGACGATGAATCCGCCGATCTGCTCGGCGAGAGGGACTTGGATTTGATTTCGATGCTTGGTGGTTTGTTGATTTCGAGGCCGGTCGATTCGAGCCTTTCTCATAAGAATGCGTTGCAACAGTGTATTGAGCACGCCAAGCAATGGCTCGCTAACTCCGATCATCCAATCGATTCAGATCCTAATGTTTCTTGTATGCTTAATTCACCGCTACTTTTTTTTGAATTTTGGGATTTGTGTGCAGATGTGTTTTGGTGACTTTGATTGATGAATTTCTTTTTTTGTCTTTTTTTTGGTTGTAGATGCTGGGTTGAGAGCGAAGCTCAACAAGATTATGGCTTCGGATTATTTCACCACTACGCCGGAGATGAAAGCTACTGTTGAAATGGCTGCTGCTGCTGCCGGAAATTATGCTTCTTTTCAGGTTCCAATGCATGGTTCTGTTGTGCCAGTACAAACCGAAGGTTCGGATGGGCAATATCATCAGGTAAAAATATTTTTTCTTCAGAAATTCAGGTATTCAAGATTATTTTTTTGACTCCTATTTGATGTTGCCGTGAGTGTGGATACATGCTCCATTAAATCTACATGGGCTGTGCTGTAGCATTATGTTTGGTTTCTTTCATTTGATTTATTTATTTTTTGGATTGTATAGTGTTTGGTCAATAGAACTTTACCAAGTATGCATCAGTTTTTTGGGTGACGTTTAATTTCCATTATAGTGATTAACAGGGCTGTATGTGAAATCTATTTTTTGGGGGGCTTTTAGAGTTTGGATCAGTATTATGTTTTGGGGATTATTTGAATCTTTTAATATCAGGTGTATAAAGTTCTATTGTTGTTGTTGCCTTTCCTCTATTGACAGCCTTTTGTGAGCATAGTGTGTTGTGCTGTAACTAGAACATTTGGTGCAAACAAAAATGTTGTAGTAAGTTTCCATTGTTTTGCATTGTTTGATGTTGTACCATGGTTATTTCTGTTTTGCTGAAGAGTCACTTTGCCATGTGGGATAGGATTTTATGAGGCAATACGATGATCTTTTAGTATTCTTATTTTGCGTTTGAAGTAATTAAAAGTTGCAAGAAATGATGCTTATTTATTGTGTTGTTCAATTTGGATTTTAGGCCAAGCTGTCTATGATTATTGTCCTTGTGAATATAAATAAGAATATAAAGTGTTTGTTTACTATTTTTATATGGTTGATCTTGATAGTGTTTAAATTGGTAGTACAACACCATAAATTAGATATGCTCATATACTGAAACTGAGTGTAATACGGTAAACTCTCTCTCTCTCTCTCTCTCTCTCATGTCCTTTTTTTTTTTTTTTGAATAATTCTACAATGGAAGCATACGAGGTTTAGTTGTTCAAGTTGTGTTGATTGTGCTTCATTCTTGGCGTTTTTTTTGTTCTCCTGGTTATCTGGACCCTCATGTTGATTATTTTGCCTAATGTAGATTCTAACTTGAGGCATCTTCATTTTTTGAACCAACTTTAGCTGTGTATTACTTCCTATTGAAAAGAAAGTAAGTGTAAAAAGATTGTTACCTGTATTTTTTTTTTTTTTTTTGGCTTTATATGATATTGGAGAGATTAGTGATTATAGGCTCCGTTTGTTTTGGGTTATAGGGAGGGTATTGGGATTACTAATACCTTGGTATTGGTAAATACCCTTGTTTGTTTTGAGAGATAACCTTGGGACTATTAGTCCCTTGGTATTACTAATACCCTTGGAAGGGGGATTGGTAAGGAGGAGGTAGAGATGGTATTAGAAAAATAGTGAGGGGATTAGAAATTTTTTTATATTTTTTATTTTTTATATATTGGGAATTTTTTTTTAAAAATATAAGTTTAATTTTTTTTATTTTTTTATTTGTTTTATTATTTTATATAAAAATAATTTAACAATTCCTCACTATTAATCCCCTCACTATCAATTCCCTCACTATTAATCCCCACTATCAATCCCCTCACTAACAATCCCCTCACTATTAATCCCCTCACTATCAATCCCCTCCATTCTATCTCCCAAAACAAACGGGGCCATATGGTGATGATGGCAATGTTTTACCATAGTATTAATTTATTTGGCAAACTTGAAGTTTGGTTCATACCCCCAAGAGAAGAACTTTAACTTGGGAATTTTTTTGTTGAGATGATGCATTTCTTTTGCATTTTTTTCTCTTGTGGTTTGCAAACTCTTAACTTGGTGAGTCCTTTATGCTTTGTAGTTGTTTCTAGTTCTCCTTATTTCTCTTTTTGAGTGTTATTTTTTTCAAATGAGAGAATGGTTTGATGTAAATGTAATCACTGTCATGATTAATGAAAATTTTTATTAATTTTATTTATGTAACTATTCAAACTTTTATTTACTTATTACATTTCCCTTATCATCAACAATAACATCGTCATTCTTCTTTGCACAATATTGGAAAATTCTAGACCGTCCATAACAACAGACCATCTCTTATCAACTTCGCCTTTTCTAGTAGCACCAACCTGCGTATTTCATTTTTCTGTGGATTATCAATGCGAATTAGTGTGTTATGGGAATGGTTATTGTTCCATTAACGAAAAACAGGTGTCATAGATGGTGAAGTATCGACTTGAAAATTCGAATATTAAAAGGGGAGTAACATATTGTAAAATGAAGAGATATTTGAAGTATTCTACAAGTAAAATGTCAGAAGATTCGCAGTTGAGGGCCCCATCTATTGTGGTCTTATCTAAAAAATATCCGACGACGAATGTTGATGTTTGGCATTGTGCTCCAATTGAAGTTCTTCTGATTCTATCGCGAACTAAGTCAGTTGGTTTACGTAGGGAAAGTGGCTCAGTTATTGATGAACGTAGAGGTTGACTCAGCTTATCTAAGATTGATGTACGCAGAGCTAACGATAGTGCTAATGATGTTGATCTTGGTCTGTCGATTTCGGAGGGTGGTGGTGCTAGAAAAGACGAAGTTGATAAGAGATGTTCTGTTGTTATGGATGGTCCAGAATCAAACTTTTATTTATGTGACCACTCAAACTTTTATTTACTTATTACATTTCTCTTATTATCAACATCATCTTCATTCTTCTTTACACTCATGATTACGTTTCGTAAAACATTGGAAAATTTTGGACCGTCCATAACAACAGACCATCTCTTATCAACTTCGTCTTTTCTAGCAGCACTAACTTCCAAAATCGATGGATCAGGATCAACATCACTAGCACCATCGTTAGCTCTGCGTACATCAATCTCGAATAAGCTGAGTCGACCTCTATGTTCATCAATAACTGAACCACTTTTCCCAAAACCTCCTAACAACAAATTTCTTCGCTTCTCAGGTAAATCGACTGACTTAGTCTGCGATAGAATCGAAAGAACTTCAGTTAGAGCACAATGCCAAACATCAACATTCGCCGTCATATATTTTTTAGATAAGACCACAATAAATGGGGCCCTCAACTAGGAATCTTCTGGCATTTCACTTGTAAAATACTTCAAATATCCCTTTATTTTACAATATGTTACTCCCTTTTTAATATTCGAATCTTCGAGTCGATACTTCACTATCCATGGCACCTGTTTTTCGTGAATGGAACAATAACTATTCCCATAATACACTAATTCGCATCGACAATCTACAGGGAAAATGATATACGCTTGCAAACTATCATTACCATCTAATCTTCGATCATATACATTTACTCTGACCAACCCATTGGCATTGGGTGCGCAAAGGGGGGAATATTTTATCAACCTTAATATTTTTTTGTTTGTATTTCAATCTCAACTGAGAAAATAAATTAAGTGACGCAAGTTCAATACAACTGAAATACTTGCTAAAACACCTTCAACAACACCAGTTTTTATATCATCTACCTCCATTCACTTGAACATTACAAATAAAAATACATAAAATTATAGTTCTAAACAGTTTAAAGTACATTTGACTCATTAACGTAATTTTGTATTCTTTTCCACCAATAGTAGCAGCCACTAAGGCCAAGTTTGGCAACTCCAATATAATCCATCTTTTTATCTTTTTTCTATCACATCACCTCTCTACTATTCTGCACATCTTTTCGTAAAAAGACAAAAAGTACACTTATTTAGATCATCCCAAATAACCCCTAAATATATGGCACCCTTTTGAATACTTCTAACATTTCCCAACAGTGTATCTTTGTAGTTCGTCCAAACATCAACTGGGAAGAACCGGTCCACAATTTCTATTCCGTGATGAACATACTCTTTGTCCTTGCCACCAACGAGCTTGAATCTCATTTTCTTTAGCATCCGAAACAAGATTACCAATCCAGTTCTCAAGATTACCCTTACTAACTCCAATAAATATCTTGTAAGATGTGGGGACGGAATCTGACGGATTATTATCACTTATGACAAAAAAGAAAACATGGTGGACCACAGCTTCCTCTTTAGCCTCTTGTCCCAATTGAACATTCCCAATTGATTTTATACCCTTAACCGTGATCTTGTCTGATTGATGGTCACATCTTTTATTACCCATCTCAATACCGTTCAGCAGTTTCGCTATACTTTTATTATCAAATTTAACGTCCCTTAATTGTTCATTGCACAATTGTAACTTTCTTACTCCCCTCTTAGTCTTCTTAATATATCGAGGAATATTCTGAACGTATCGTCTACAAATGTACGCCGCCTCAAAAGGTGCACGACTATGGTAACTTCGCTTATATTCGTTGGTCGCCGATGTCGTTGACTTCCGGTACGCAAGGGGAGTCTAATACTGGTTGTTTATTACTCCTTTCATCTTTTTATAAAAAACTTCAAATCTTTTATTCGAACACTTCTATAGGATCTGTTACCTTTGTTAACCTTTCTGTTCAGGCACCTTAGCTTTGATATTTTTGCCCTCTGCTCCTCGTACCCATGAACAAACTTCGCCGGAGCTGACCGTTGGCTTTCTTTTCACAGTCCTATTTGCTACGTCAAAAAACAATCTATACACATTTGAGTGAACTAACCGTAATTCTTGGTATACTCTTCTAAGGAGTACAACATTGTATACTAATACAATCAACAAAAAAGAAAGACAGAAAAGGAGGGACGAAACAAGGTACTAGAAAACAATGTTACCAAAATAGCTATTCCACTACAAAAACATATTTTTCTATACCATCAAATATTTTCTGGTACCAAATAAATAACAAATTTGGCCCGTGAGTAAGGATTGAGATTCCCCATTCAAAATAATTCAAAAGTATAATCATTTTCCCGCCTTTACTTTATGTCACTCATTCTGAAAATATCTTTACTTTACAACCACGCAAACCACCACAAACGTGACACGTGTATGGCACTATCCAGCAAGAGAATCAAAAGTACCCACACCTATCCCCAGTCACACCAACTCACACCATTTATACTAGGTTTTTTAATTAATAGAGAGCCCTTGCACGGTTGGTGTGAATTTACTGTTTACCACTACAAAATGTCTCGCCAAGTCTCTTTCCGTTTCTATGCCAAAAATATTTTGCTCACCTACCCACAATGCCCTTGTCTAAAAGAACAACTCTTAGAGCTCCTCCAATCCCTTCATGGATGCGGATGTGGATACAAGACATAGTAATTTTGAAAAAAACCTCACTCTTAAGTTAACTCTTATTGTTTGTCTTTTGGATTACTTTGTACTTTTTGTTGTTGTTTGTTCAAGTCATTTTAATCTTTTCTTTTTTGGGGTTTGGTTATTCACACTCTAATTGTTGTTCACTGGAGCTGTGAGATCTTCTAGGATGTTACATTTGTTGTGTGAACTGTTGACAAAACTCCTCGAAGTGAACTACATTACTTGTTGCCAAGCACCAAATGCTGTATTTGGTTGCCTTAAATTGCTGGATTGTCATTTTCACCATTGTTCTTTAAGATCTGCAGTATGGTTCAATTACGTAGGCTGAGTGATCCCATGAGAAGAAAAAGTTGTGACTTACAATTTAATTGAAGGGTCCTTGAGTGAACCAAATGGCTAAAATGATTTTCTCAAGTCAACTTCATGCTGTTGTGTATGGTAAGTTGAATAAAAAAAAATATGTTCTGCCCATTGAGATTTCATATATATGTGCACATACGTGCTGTTGGGTATGCTAGAAAGAGAATGCGAAGATGTTTCCTTCTTAGGGTTGGAGCATTCATTCTTATTGGATTTTATAGTTACGATTTTCCTTTTTAGGTTGTCCACTTCATTTGTTTGGTGTGTGGAGAATCTTAATGAACAAGGAGCTCAGCTCATGATCTCTTGCATGAGCATTTTATCATTTGGAACAAAGGCATTGATAATTTGTAGTTAATTAGAGTAAATGCTAATGTAGTTTTGGTATTTATGGTTGGCTTGGTAATTATCTTTTGAAACTTTTCTCAAGTTTTGGATTTTTGTCTTCGTTGCTTGCTTTTACCTCTATTTTATCCTAATTTTCTCAAAACAAATTTTGATAATTACTGTTGTTTAGTGAGAGCATCTCTAACGGTTTATTATTTTTTTCACCAAATCCAAGGTTAAAATCGGGATCTTACGTTGGATCGTTGGAGGTGTTTATAGGATCGGATCGTAGAATCGGATCGAAAATCGTAAGATCCTACCAAAAAAGACAAATTACATAATAATTTAATTTAAATAAATATTTCTTATAAACTATACACAAAATGAGTCTATATTCTATTAAAAAGAAGTGAAGATATTGTGAAAAATATAATACTCCATGTAAAATGTACATATAATATTATACAATAGAAAATTTGATGATAAAAGTTTGTATTTCATCAAAAAAGAAGGTGAAGAAGAAGAAGAAGAATTCTATAACAAAATACTTTACGATCTACAATAATGCATAAAAAGTAAAGAAAAAATATTTAACAAAGTTGGATATGAAAATAGATTAAGAACTCAAAAGAGTAGCTTAACCGAATGATAAGATTTGTCGTTAACATCTCTGGTGGAGCGGATTCAAGTCACAAAAATAATCTCTCCAAAAATTGGGATAAAGTTTCAATCATCTTACCCTCCTTAGACTCCGCTAAAGCTAAGTTTGTTTTTCTGACTATTTAATTTCCTTAAATTACCACAATATTTGAATGTTTATTTCCTAATTTGTTTTTCTTAGTCTATTTGATTCAATACTACTTAATTTTTATTATTTATTTTGACCACATAAATTGGTATTTAGACAACAAACATAAAATTTACAATAAAATATGTCATACAATACAAAATAAAGCTTGTAAATTGGATCGGATAGGATTGGATTCGGATCGGGATTCCACGATTCTATAAGATCCTACTACCAGGATCGAAAGATTCTACCTATAAGGAGTTTTTTACACAATCCGGATCGATTGTACTCAAATGGATCATAAGATCGTAGGATCGTAAGATCCGAATCGGGATTCTAATAACTATGACCAAATCTGAGTAAAAAGTTTCTGATTTTCTCAATTTGATATGGCTTGCTCCAATGGTGCATCAAAAGGGAAGGGTCATCCGGTGAACCGGCCGGTCGACCGGTAAGACTAAATTTTTTTTTTTAACCTGTTTGAACCTTTTGACCTGTTTGAACCCACCTATTTGAAAGGGAACTGGTCGACCGGTTGGTCAACCGGCTGGACATCCGGCTGGTTGACCGATTGCCCCCGTCCAACGGTATAGAACAGTGAAAAGATGAAATCTGGAGCTTGTCCTCAGTTTGATGAAACTTTTGTTCTATTCTCATTTTGATATCAATTTGGTGAAACCATTGGAGTGAGAAAAAGTGATTTTTTCATCAAATTTCAAATCTGATGCAAAGTTTGATGCACCGTTGGAGATGGTCTGAATGATATATAGATGGAATAACTTCATAATTGGTAAGATCATGGTACTTTTGATTTCTCTTAAGCAAATGATGTAGGTGTCATGAGGTGAGTCATGTTTGGGGTTCTTTTCTATGTTGTATTACATCCAAGACTATGGTCCAATATGGTTTTTGATTTCAGTTTGGAGCACTTAGATGTAAAGACCCTTTTAAGAACAGAATTTATGAAACATGTATAGTTACTCAAGGTTAAACCTAGGATCATTGAAACATGTTAAAAGACTCAAAAAAGTCATATAACTTCAAATCTCTCGCTTTCCAGTGGCTTCAGACCTGAATCTAAACTAATCCTCAAATGCCTCATTTTCTTCAACTCCCCATTTCATGGAGCTTCTATTTTTTAAAATTATTTTTGAATAAACTATTATATATATCACATATAATAAAATTTTAACATGTCTCGAGCATATTGTGTTTTACATTTTTTTAAAAAATCATTGTCAGTGTGTCCCCCCGTGTTTGTGTCTGTGCTACTTAGCTTTAGGGTTCTTGCTAGGCAGAAGTGTAACACTTGGGACACGATGCATGGGAACAACAATATGAGCTTGAGCAACTAACCAGTGGCCTTGACCACAAGCTACTTCCATTTTTTTCGTGTCTTTGTATTGCCTTCACTTGGACCCGATTGTTTCTTACTACTGGTACACCTGTAGGGCTCAAAAATCCATTATTTATACAAATTTTTACTTGGCTCATGTGTTCATTGGATGCACAAGTTCCTCTTTTATGCATTTTTGGTGTTAAGAAACAGGTTATATGTTACTGACTACCAAAAAGGTTTGGGCACCTAAATTCACGAACCCTCATTGGGGGAAGGGTTGTTATCTTGTTAGCACAGTAAACTGCAAGAGAATCACACACATCTTTTATTGCCCATTGCCAAAATGAGGTAGACTTCATACTTTCTAAAGAGTGCATTTGGTTGACTGTCATTTTTTATTGATGTTTGACTAGTAACATTGCCTTAGAGAAAATCTTGCGTCCCTTTCCTCTTTCTTTCTTGTGTTGATACTAGTCAAGAATTTTATGTAACTTGTGAAAAGCCGATAACTAGATATGATGGAACCAGGAGAGAGACAATCAGAACCTTGATTGGGTATTTAATAGTTTGTGATGACCTTTTGCTTCTTTCTGATTTGTTTGTGCGTGATATGTTTGTTGACTCAGCTAAATTGCTCCCGCTTATCTCATACTTTTTTAAATAATGCTAAAATGACTATTTTTCTACCATATTTTGCATACCATTTCATGTGTCGACAACACTATTGGTTTAATGTCTCCCACCACTTATGCTTGTCACAAATGTAGTGTTAATACATGAGATGGTAAACAAAACATGGTAAAAAAATGGTCGTCATAGGATTATTGTACTTTTTAAAGTACTTTTGTTGCATTCTATGATGAGGTTTCTTTATAAAGTACTTTTTGAGAACTTACGTATTTTGGGAAATATTATCCTGCCAAGATTTTTCTTACATATATCCTAATGTGCATGTATTCTCTAGGATGAAGATACATCAGATTTTCAAGGAAATGAAACATCAGCTTTTCAAGGAAATGAAACATATGACAATCAGTCTAGTCCCGTGGAAGAACCTCACAAGGTTATATTTGTACCCTTAGACTAACTTCTTGTATTAATAATTTATCAATTATTTTTTGGTTAATGTGATGAATTATGGTGCTCTGCTTTGTAGGGTGAATTTGAATCAGAGAATTCTACAGAGGTTCCAGTTGAGACAGAACAAGAAGACAAACCACAGTTTGAAGGGGTGAATCAAAGAGATGTGGAGTCAAAGGAGTCGCATTTTATCCCTCGGAGGAACTATCAGAACCAAAGAGGTGGCCGTGGTGGTGGCCGCAGGGGTTACCCCAATGGTCGTGGAGCACGAGGAAGCAGCAGGGGTGGTGGTGGTGTTTACCAAAATGGCCGCAACCAATTTTATGACCAGCCTGGAAGCTTTTATCCGAGGAGCTATTATAACAACAGGGGAAGGGTTGGCCGAGGTGGTGGTGGTGGGAACTTCTACAACAATCATAGTTCTGGGGCACAAGCTACCCATGCCCCGGTAGATTCTTGACCTTGTAACTCATTTTAGTTGTTTATAGGGTTTCTTTTTCACTACTAGTATTTTAGGTTGGTGTTTATGCGTTGCATGAAACTTGAATTACTTGTGGGTTGCTGTTGAAAATGAATGCACAATCCAGGACCCTTTTTGTGGTTCCAACATCTTTCAGTTTGAAAATGGTAACAATAGATTTTAATTTAGACTATTTTTGGATCTTGAATACACAGCTTGAGAATTAGAATCCTGTTAATTTTAATTTTCTGCAAAACATCTAAAAATGAGCATATCACATTGTCCGTCATATAGTTGTGACTTGTAACTTGCTTGAGCTCTTAAAAAAAAGACTTGTTCTAATTTCATTGTTCGATAAAATAGTTTAATTCCAGGTTTCTGAGAAATTGGTTTATTTAATCTCAAGATTTATAATTTGCCTCATCTGGCTTGGGAGTAGGGGTGAGAATTTTTTTGTCGAATGAATTTGGATATGAACTTAAAAATTTAAGAGTGATACGAGATGATAACAAGAAAAATAATCAAGTTTGCTTATGTAAGCACTTAAAAGTGAAACCGTACATGTTTGGCTCAGCACAATTGCTAAAGCATTGTATAAAGTATGTTTGATTCTGTATTTGTTTTTTTATTTTTATGTTTTTGAAAAATATAAAACCTTGTTTGGTGAATTATTTTCAAATTGGTTTTTGATTTTTTTTTAAAATAATTTATTTTTTAAGAAACATTGAAAAGTAATTTTTGAGATGTTCCGAATTGAAACTTTTGCCTACTAATCTGTGTCACCATTTTGAGGGAGTAGAAAGTTGTCACACTCTGATTGTTCTCTCATATTTTTAAATTTTTTTTTTTAATTTAGAAAAAGTATAATTTTAAAAAATTATTTTTACACAAATAAAAACAATGAATGTGTTTTTGTATTTTATTTTCTAGAAGCCGCAATTCTAGAGCAAGTGGGAAGTGGTGATAAATGTTGGTGGAATTGCAGACGTCAAGTTCAAAGTGGGATACCTTTCTCATATCAACAATTTAATTACTTAATCCCAATTTATATATGCAAAAACGTTTTGTTTGAGAGAGAATCTTGTGTTATGTGCAAAGATTGGCTTTTGCATTGATGCAGTGAATGTTATGTGATATGCCAATCTACCAAAAAAAAAGCATAAAGCAGATACTTGGTAGTGCTTGTTTGCACATTAATAAAGGCAATCTACAACGAAACTTTGAGAATTCTTAGTGAAGAAAGGGGGTTTGCCAATTTCTTTAGAAATTTGCTTCCCTAGTCTATGAAGTGGAGTGGAGATGCTGTTGGGTCATCTGGACTCCATCATAGGTCTTATTTTAAAAATTTAAATCATTCATTTTATTTGATTATGTGTATTGATCTTTTATAATAAAAATTAAATTAATCTCATAATTATAGTCTACGATTTTATCAGATTCATATGCAAATAAATACAAAAATAAATAGTTTATTTTTAAAATTATTATTATCTTGTAGATAAATATTATCAAAATATATAATTATGATTATCGGATCAATATAATTTTTTAACGTAGTATTGTAAAAAAAAAAATTAATTGGTTTCTTGAGGTTGAAATTGTGCGTTCCTCGTTGCTCGGAGGTCAGAGAGGCTTTGACTTTGGAGAAAGCGGACAATGTTAATTAAAATGAATTTGATCCATGGATTCTTCTTTACCTAATTGGTTCTCTCACTTTTCCTTCTTTTAATTCACATCTTTGTGATTCTTATTAACTGTTCAATTAGGCACCAAGTGCATGTTTGATTGGGTGGATTAGAGTATGGGATTGAGATTATTAATCTGTGGGCTCAATTATCTTATGTTTGTTTTAACATTTTAGTTTAAGATTATTAATCCAATAGATAATTAATCCAACAAATTTGTAAGATTATTAATAATGGGGTAGGGATGGGATTATTAATCCAATGGATATTAATCCAATTGGATAGTGAATGCCACACTAATTTGATAGAATTATTAATAGTTTACTATTAATCTTGTGAATCAAACATGACCCAAGTGTAATCTTGTTAATTGGATTCTATAAATTTTTCTTGGAATGACTTGAATTTTGGAAGTGTAATCTTGCTAATTGGATTCTGTTATTATCTTGAAATGGCATGAATTGGAATAATGTTTGGTTAACTGGAATAAAAGTTAAAAGAAAATCATTAGAAATCAGATTATTTTTGTTGGAAGAAAATGATTACGAGTGGATGTGCATCGTAGAAGTCAGATCAAGCGGTTAGATTTGAATCTCAAGTGTGATCAAATTTCGTAACCGACCTGATTTGCTATCTAAGCCATTTTGATTCTCAAAATTCATAATCATGTTCTGCAATTTAGGGTTGGTTTGGCATAAACTAAATAATACAAAAAGTCAAAAAGTCACTATCTTATTTAAGTCACATTATCTTATTTAAATCGCATCACCTTTCTAACACATCACATCAAACACAACCCAAACCCAACCCATATAAGCCAATAAGTCAAAAAGTGTACTTTTTTAGAACATCCCAAACTAACCCTTAATCTCTATGGTTTTCTTCTTCTAATTTACAAAGGGATTTTGCTCTGAATCTTGAAGGTGGCTTTGCTCGAACTGCATGCACACCATGTTAGCGCAAATACTATCTTTTAAGTAATATTGTAACGTGACTTGAATGATTTCTATTAAATCAATTTTCTCAGAAGTTCGTCACTTGCATCAACATCCAAAAGTACTTATTCCATCAATTGGTTCTCCAAACATTGATTTCTCTACCGTTACGCTTCTTGTTCTTTGATTAATTTGTTTAATATATTTGCTACAAAATGAGATGCTGATACGGAGGTATCCAAAATTGACAATATGATTTGATTGAATACATCACACGTTAGATTCAGAACACAAATACTTTTAGTTTAGATTGTTTTTGGAGTATGAATTTAAATAAAAATTTAAAAAGAGCACGGGAAAAAAGTGTGAAATGTAGGAATGTAGGTAAAATATAATTATATATCATTCACATTTTACTTTTTTTTTTTTTTTTTTTTTGACCCTTTTTAAATTATTATCAAAATTTATAAGTCAAATAAAGATTTAGTGATTATACAATTATGTCAAACAATATTCCATTTTGTGATGTAAACGTGCACCGAGAGTGATTGGAGTGAGAGCCAGCTTAGCTAGCGAATGTTGTGAAACGGCAATGCCATCATTATCATGAGCTTCAATTATATGCCAGTGTACCACTACTTTTTGTGCCTTTGGTATATATGTTGAGGAATTTTCAAAATGAATTTTTAAAATCGGTTTTGATTTGTGGCACTAAAAAGTTGGGCACTAATGCCCTTAATTTCTATATAAGGTAAAAAATAAATAAATAAAAATAAAACAGTTACCCAAAATGAAAATTAGGGGCATTAGTGTCCAATTTTTTAGTGCCACAAATCATTTTTCTTTTTAAAATTTATTGTTTAGTTTTGGGTGTTTTTAAGAAATTTCATATTTTTTTTTCGAAAAATATGAAATCAACTTGGGGATTTTGTCCCACATTAGAAAGAAAGTAATATATGGAGCATTTAATAAAATCTTACATAAAATATTCCTTTGAATATGGTATTATGGGTTGGATGCTAGTGTACATGCACTCATAACGCACACGCGTGCGCGTAGCATGGGCAGTGGGCTGTGTGGTGTTTGATGGCGCACTTTGCACGGGCGCCTTTTGCACGAGCGCCATGAAGGCGCTTTCCTATTTGTATCGGACAAGTTGGAGCGATGACGTGAATCCAACGTGGCATGGGTGCCGTGGAATACAGTCAACTCCACGTGGCAGTGACGTAGCGTCTGTTGGCGATGAGTCAACCAATCGATCGAACGGTTGTGTATCCGATCTGGAGCGGTTTGATCATAGCCGTTGATTGGAGATACGCGCGATCGTACGGATGAGATGGCACCCGATTGTGATTAGGTGTGATTAGTCAAGACATCTATTCAGTGTGAGAATGATCTGCACTATAGATTATCGATCCAACAGCTAGATCTGATCGGATACGGTCAAGGGACATGACTATTCAATCAGATGCATCAAGCCTTATAAATAGGTTGCGAAATCAGTCATTTTAATCCATCCAAAATCCTGAAAAGCATTCTTGCAATTCTCTCTCTCCCTCTTGATTTAGAGTTTTCGATTAAGAGTTTCTTAAGCAAGTTTTTGCTTTTCTTATCGATAATAAAATTGTGCAGACTTGATTATCAGTGTCTTGATTTTCTTGATTATATCAAGATTATTCTGATCTACTATCGTTAGTGCAGATATCGGTAGACTTGATCTTTAGATCAAGTTTCATTGTATCTTGGAGACGAATTTGCTGTAACCCCCTGCAAACCTTTTGGTGGGTGCAAATATTGTCTTTAGAAAAGCGACTAAGTAACGCGACTTGAAGCACTAAATTTATGTTTAATATAGACAAGATCATCGCCAAGTTTTTAAGACCCGAAGACCACCAACTGAAGAATTCAAGACAAATAGTTTCAACAATCTAAAGACAATGGTTAGCTATGACGATGTCTATTTAGAAAATGACTCAAGATTTCATGAAGCTTGACCGGTTTAATGGCAGAAATTTCCGATGCTAGTAAAAGAATATGCCCTTTTTGCTCACTACTCTCAAAGTGGTCTATGTGCTAACTACCCCTATCCGGTGAAGCAAGAAGACGAGACTATGAAGCATACCCATACTAAAACCAAATTGGAGAATGATGACTACATTTGCTTAGGTCATATTTTGAATGCGCTGTCAGACTGTCTGTTCAATGTGTATCAACATCTGGAAACGACAAAGCAACTATGAGACATATTACAGTCAAAGTACCTCACCGAGGATGCCACCAGTAAGAAATTTCTTGTTAGTAATTTTATTTGTTTTACTATGATTGATACAAAGCCCATTATGGAATAATTCTATGAGATCCAACATATTCTGAGTCAGTTTCGACAAAAGAATATAAATATGGATGAATTCGCCTATAATAGAGAAACTGTCATCTTCTTGGAAGGATTTTAAGAAAACTTTGAAACACAAAAAGGAAGATCTAACTTTAGAGGACTTGGCTCAACACCTCCAAGTTGAGAAAGAGTCAAGACTTCTTAAAAGTAACGAAAACCAATTGGCTTAGATTTCCAAGATTCATATGGTAGATGATGGCAAGAGGTTTAACAAAAAGAAATGTAAGCGCAACCCCTAACCTGAGAAAGATGCTAAGAAGCTGAAATGCGCTTGCTGGCATTGTGGCAAGCCAGGGCACTTTAGAAATGAATGTCGGTCATACAAGAAAAAGCCAGAAGCATCAAATGTCAAGAACAAGTTCGTGGCTGTTGTATCCAAGGTGAACATGCTCGAAGATACTGGTGACTGGTGGATTGACTCAGGAGCAACAAGGCACATCTGCAACGATAAGAGCCGTTTCACTACTTATAAACAAGTGAGTGATAGAACAGTTTTCTACATGGGCAACTCTTCAACTACTGCTATCAAAGGCAAATGGACGGTGGATCTAAAGTTCACATCTAGAAAAGTCTTAAGTTTTAATGATGTTTATCATGTACCTAATGTCAGGAAAAATATTGTATCTGGAAGCCTGCTTAATAAGCATGGTTTCAAGTTAGTATTTGAGTTGGACAAATTTGTTCTGTTTAAGGGTGAGATTTTTGTTGGGAAATGCCACATGTATTAAGGAATGTTCAAACTTAACATTATCAATAATACATCTATTTCTGCTTATATTGTTGATTCTCTTTTTTTATGGCATGCTCGTTTAGGTCATGTTAATACTAGGAAAATCCATGATATGGTTAATTTAGATTTAATTCCTAAGTATGACATTGATATGTTTGAAAGATGCAAATTTTGTGTACAATCTAAAATTACTCGCATTCCATTTCCTAAAGTAGATAAAATCACATCTCTGCTTGAACTTGTGCATAGTGATGTATGTGATATGCATAGTATCCCTACTAAAGGTGGTAAGAAATCTTTTGTAACATTCATTGATGATTTTTCTAAGTACTGTCATATCTATCTTTTGTATTCAAAAGATGAGGTGCTTGATAAATTCAAGATTTTTAAGATAGAAGTAGGAAATCAGTATAATGTCAAAATAAAGAGACTTAGGTTTGAAAGAGGCAGTGAATATCATTTTCCAGAATATTGTGAAAATGTTAGTATTATTCATGAGAAGTCTGCACCCTACACAGCACAACAAAATGAAGTAGCTGAAAGAAAGAATAGGACATTAACAAAAATGATTAATGATGTGCTTTCTTATTCCAGTTTAAGTTCTGGTTTTGGGGGTAAAGTCTTACTCATTACCTCATTACCTGTCACATACTCAATAGAATTCATATAAAGGGAAGAAATGTTACTCCTTATGAACTTTGGAAAAACAAGAAACCTAATCTAGGTTACTTGAAAACATGGGGTTGTAGAGCAATAGTCAGATTGCCTGAACTTAAAAAGAAGAAATTAGGAGAAAAAGGAATCGAATACATATTCCTTGGCTATGCTATACATAGCAAAGCATATAGGTTTCTAGTAGTAGAGTCCAATGGTTTAGTGAAAACAAATACCATCATTGAATCACGTGATGGGGTATTTTATGAGAATTGTTTCACAACCATTCCAAGCTTGGATTCTAATCAAGAAAATGAATCAACTCCTTTGATGTCTACAGAGGAAGGTGAATGTCACGACCCAAACTTGCCCCTATGGGTTTAGCACCGTAACCGGCCAGTAATCCGAGATTACCGAAGGTCTGCTTAACAGAAATACAGTAAAACGGAGTACAGGGGCATGGCGGAAGCCAAAACAGTAAATAAACAATGTCCAATGAGCTGTGACAGTCTGTATGCAAAACGACTTCTCACACATATATACAGTCAGTGACAAAATAGTAAGTACAACATTTACGTTCAGTCAGGACATGGACTTAATCCCTATTTAACAGTACGGTACAATGCTATACAGTAATACAAAACAGTACAGAGACAGACGGGGAAGTAAAAACACCCCTAAGCCATAGCTTGGCAGGCTCGGAACCTCGCGGTGAGGCACAATGGTTGGCTTGACAAAACTGGAGTTAACCACGACGTTTCTAGCATTGGTCCGGTGCCTGTACACCTACATATATATATGAGCAGTGAGCTAAAGCCCAGTGAATAACATAATGCGTAAAGAGGTTAAGAATGAATGTCCTTACAGTAATGAAAACAGTTCATTAAATCAGTATTTCAGTCTTTCAGTCCTTCAGTCATATGTGGTACATCCATTAGCATAACAATACGGTAAGCAGTAGGTCTTAAAGACCGAACAGTAATGATGGCCATCAATTAGTAAACAGTAGTGGTTCAACGAGGGAACCGACAGAGATCTCTGTAACAGTAACAGTAACAGTAGGTGCTAAGGATGCCACAGTACAGTTCAGAATATAGGACATACATTCATTCAGTAAACAATATCAGTTCAGTAAACAGTTTAGTTCAGTATTTAGAAGATAATCATTTTGAACATATCTTTACACAATTGTTACTCACAGAGTTCTGGGCTACAGTAAGCTAGAGCGTCTCCTCGGAATGCCAACCCTATACAGTTAACAGATTGAACACACACTAAGTTTCACAGTTGGGAAAGATAATAACTTAACCCCTAAATTTGCCTCGATGTGGTTCTACATCTATATCCTCTTTAAGGTGCCTTAAGCATGCCCTAGGAATGCCTAGGATGGAAAGAGGATGCAAAGATGCACTTTTAAAAGCATTTTCAGAAATTTCAGAAAAACAGATCCCCGCTCGAGCGTAGGTTACGCCGTTCGAGCGGTAATGCAGACGAAGGTTCCCGCTCGAGCGTCACTTCCCACGCTCGAACGGTCTGCAAAACAGTCAAAAGTACTGGATGGGTGGAAATCACGCTCGATAGGGCGCTCGATAGCCGCTCGAGCGTGAGACACAAGGTCCCGCTCGAGCGCCAATTACCCCGCTCGAGCGGACTGTAAAACAGTGCAAAGTACTGGGAGCACGAATTTCCCGCTCGAGCGCCGTTCTCCCCGCTCAAGCGGAAGACCAAAATCTGGAAAATCCAGATTTGAGCTCCAAGTTCAAAATCAAACACAAATGCATCAAAATCAATTCCTTTGGGCCCATTTCTTGGAAAACACTTGTAGATACATAGAATAACATGATTCAAAGCTCAATTTGTAAAATCAAGGCCCAAGGGAAGATCAATTAAATCCAATTTCAATCCCAAATTTCATGAACATGAAGAACATGCAACATGCATGAATTTAAATCATTTCAAAGCTTCAATTTGATACTCTAGTGAGCCAAACCTTTTCAAGATAAGGTGAAATCATGGACTTAACCAAAAATATGAACATGTATGTAACCTTTAGCCATGAAATCAACTCAAACCTCAACAATACCAACATGCATGCATGGAATGAGCTTCAATTCAACATGTTAGAACTAAATCATGCCTTAGCTCTACAATTAGACATGAACCATGCAAGAATCAACTTAAAGACAACAATGAGAGGTTCAATTACCTTACCTAGGTCTTTAATCACTAGTCTTGAGACTCAATTTGCCAATTACACTCCAATTCTTCAAGGTTTCAAGCCAAGATGACAAGATGAACTCAAGTTTCCCCCTCACTCTCTATAGTCGGCTATGAACATGAAATGAGCTGAGCAAAATGTTGCCTAAGTGTACAAAGGCTAAAATATTTTAATAAACAAAGGCCCACTCACAATGGCAATAGGGTAATTAAGCTAACTCTTGTCATTGGTTTATTTTAATCTAATTTAATCATATCAAATCACTTTTCAGATAAATATGCCATAAATTCACATAAATTCCAATGATCCTAAAACATCAATCAATTTCTGATTCGGCCGCCGATAAGGCCTTCAATTTGCAGTTTAAACATAAAAACTAAACAGATAATTAAACAGTCAAACAGATAAAATGCACTTCAAACATATACAGGCAATCAATTCCGTTTCAGATTTCAGTCAGTCAGTTCAGTAATTCAGTCAGTTCAATTACTTTCCATATTCGGTCTCAGTTTAGCAGTAAACAGTAATTAATCGGTAAACAGTGTGAGGGTTGTTACAGTGAACGACATGAACTCATTGAGCCTAATGAACTAAATGAGCCTGTTGAATTAAGGAGGAGTAAGAGGGCTAGGATTGAGAAGTCATTTGGCCCTGATTTCATAGTTTACCTTATAGAAGGAACTAGGAAAGCTTATTGTAAGCAAACACTGATTTCTTTGAATATGGATTCAGATCTATCAACTTTTGAGGAGGCTATAAAGTCTCAAGATGTGACTTTTTGGAAAGAAGCAATAAACGATGAGATGGATTCAATAGTGGGTAACAATACCTGGATACTTGCTGATTTGCCACATGGATCCAAACCAATTGGTTGTAAATGGATTTTCAAAAGGAAAATGAAAGTTGATGGCACAATTAACAAGTTCAAAGCAAGATTAGTTGCTAAGGGTTTTACTCAAAAGGAGGGTATCGATTATTTTGATGCATATGCTCTGGTGGCTAGAATCGCCACCATTTGAGTGTTGATTGCCTTAGCCTCAATCTACAAGCTTGAAATCCATCAAATGGATATTAAGACTGCTTTCCTCAATGGAGAGTTAGATGAACAAATCTACATGCAGCAACCGGAAGGATTTGTTGTACAGGGTCAAGAACACAAAGTGTGTAAACTCGTGAAGTCACTATATGAACTGAAACAAGCTCCAAAACAGTGGCATGAGAAATTTAACAAAGTAATAGTGACAAATGGTTTTAAGATACATGAATCTGATAAGTGTGTGTACAATAAGTTTACTGGCAATAGAGAATCATATGCTTATATGTAGATAACATGCTTATTTTTTGTATTGACAATGATGTCATTGAAGGTACTAAAAGTTTCTTGTCGTCTAGTTTTAGTATGAAAGACATGGGCTTAGATGATGTAATTCTGGGTATTAAGATCAAACGAGAGGACAATAATTTGATTTTTATCCAGTCGCACTATATTGAGAAAATTCTTAAGAAATTTAATCAATATAATTGTAAATCCATGTTTACACTTTTTTATTCAAATTTGAAATTGTATCCTAATACTAGAAGAGCTGTTGAATAGCTAGAATATTCAAAAGTGATAGGTAGCCTGATGTATGCCATGACCTGCACTAGACCCGATATTGCATTTGCAGTGGGAAAACTTAGTAGATACACTAGTAATCCCAGTAGTGTGCATTGGTATGTTGTTAATCGAGTACTTAGGTACTTGAGGAAAATAATAGACTATGGAATAGTCTATAATGGCTATCCAGCAGTGCTAGAAGGATTCACGGATGCCAATTGGATAACTGACCGTGAAGATCACTCGTCCATAAGTGGTTTGATTTTTACTCCTGGAGAAAGAACTGTCTCCTGGGGTTCTAAGAAGCAAATATGCATAACAGACTCAACCATGGTGTCTGAGTTTATAGCATTGGCTTCTTGTAGCAAAGAGACAGAGTGGCTAAGGAATCTCTTGTTAGAGATTAAGATATGGCCAAAACCTATGCTATCAATATCTTTGCATTGTGATAGTGAGGCCTATAGCCATGTCTATAATGGAAAGTCCAGGCATATAGGACTGAGACATAACTATGTCAGGCAGTTAATCACAGAAGGTGTGATTACCATTAGATATGTAAAGTCAAGTGAAAACTTGGTTGACCCCTTAACAAAGGGACTTGCAAGGGATTTGATGTAGAAAACATCAAAGGGGATGGGTCTTAAGCCCACTTAATGTAATCACTTCAGGTGGAAACTCGACTCAATGCTTGAAGAAACATCAAGTCTTGAGTTCAATGAGCCCAAGTGCACCATATGTCGTGATTGCAAGTACTTAGTTTTTTTTTTGTTTTTTTTTTTCATCCTAAGGTTGAAGTGCTTGGTACTTGTAATGCGGAAAGAAGAGGATGAGTTAGCAAACTCTTAACTAGGTTGTTAGGGTACTGTAAATTACAGGGATACTCTGAGTAAGCTTACCTATGCAAGTGTAGGAGGTGATGCTGCTTCCTATGAGTCCAAGGGCTTGACTCTAGAGCGCTCATGAAACAGGATATAGACACAAGGCCAATCCACGTGTTGGTTTGTTTGAATACTTGAGGTAACCTGTACTGTGCGTGAGACATGTCCGGTTAGTTGTATAAGATCGCTAGTTCAAAGACAAGTCTACTATGCCATCTTGACTAACTTTGAGATGTCTTTACTAAGTGAATGATTCAAATCGTAAGATATTTTCACCTATGCATAAGGCTGCCAAGTGAACCAAGAATCATCATCTAATATTTTGAAAATGGTGGGGGAATGTTAGGGAATTTTCAAAATTTATTGTTTAGTTTTGGGTGTTTTCAAAACCTTCTATGTTTTTCTTTGGAAAGCATGAAATAAGCATGGGGATTTTGTTCCATATTGGAAAGAGAGTAAAACACAGAGCACTTAATAAAGTGCTACATGGAATATTCTTTTGAATATGGTATTATGGATGGATGCTAGTTTACCTGCACTCACACCACAAGCATGGTGCTTCGCACCATTTGCACACGCATATACGCGCGCGCGTGGTAGGCAGTGGGCTGTGTAGTATTTGATGGCGCACTTTGCACTTGGCACGGAGCAATGACGTGGATCCAACATGGCATGGGTGACGTGGAATGCAGTCAGCTCCATGTGGCAGTGACGTGACGTTCATTGGCGATGAGTCAACCAACCAATCGAACGGTTGTGTGTCCGATCTGGAGCGGTTTAATCATAGTCGTTGATTAGAGATGCGCACGATTGTACAAATGAGATGGCACCCGATTGTGATTAGGTGTAATTAGTCAAGGCATCTTTTCGGAGTGAGAATGATCTGCACCATAGATCATCAATCTAACGGTCAAATCTGATCGAATGTGATCAAGGGACGTGACCATTCGATCAGATGCATCAAAGCCTATAAATAGGCTGCAAAATCAACCATTTCATTCCTTTCAAAATCCTGAAAAGCATTCCTGCAATTCTCTCTCTCTCAATTTAGAGTTTTTGATCAAGAGTTTCTCAGGTAAGTTTTTGCTTTCTTATTGGTAATCAAATTTTGCAGACTTGATTATCAGTATCTTGGTTTTCTTGATTATATCAAGAGTATTTTGATTTACTATTGTCAGTGCAGACGCCAGTACACTTGATCTTTAGATCAAGCTTCATTGTATCCTGAAGGCGAATTTGCTGTAACCCCCTGCACATCTTTTGGTGGGTGCAAATATTGTCTTTAAGAAAGGGACTAAGTAACGCGACTTGAAACACTAAACTTCTATTTAATATAGACAAGATCATCGCC
The DNA here is from genome assembly GCA_036172215.1 of Camellia granthamiana. Taxonomy (NCBI): domain Eukaryota; kingdom Viridiplantae; phylum Streptophyta; class Magnoliopsida; order Ericales; family Theaceae; genus Camellia; species Camellia granthamiana. Next base: position 166,665,125 of record CM069904.1, read on the forward strand.
AAGTTTTTAAGACCCGAAGACCACTAACTAAGGAATTCAAGACGTATAGTTCTAACAATATAGGTGTTTTGTACCAACAACTATTTCACAACTAGAATCCTTCTTCTAATTGATCTGAAATGACCCTCTTACACTTATCTGTGGGTGAAAATTTAGATCACCTATATATTCGATAAAACTTGTGTTTTCTAAGATTGAAAAATGATACTGAACAATAAAAATGAAGATTAGTACCTGTATAGTCGCGTTGTCAATTGGAAGGCACTTCAATAGCAAAATCAATAACAACTCTCTTAAAAACACTTCTATAATTTTTGAATACTAAAACACACGTAACTTAACATTTAGGTGTGTAAACCTTTATATAAGAGCACCTTGTCACTTTTGTTTATATCATTTTTTTTAATATAAATTTGGAGAGACGCTCCAAATTAAACTTCAACCGTTAAAAAATAAAAGGACCAATGTCAATGACAAGAATCCTATGCTCCACTTCATATTTTAAAAACAATTCACATTTGAAACTTCTCTACTCTCCACTATCATCAATTCTATATAAAGAGCTTTCCCACCAACTATCAAACTCCAAGCCAAAAACCATCTGTCAAAAGATCAAATTCAGTGACAACAACAGGAGAGAGCTTCGTTCAAAGTTTCAATTTCCTTCTACAATGCAGCATGTTAGAAGATCATCGTCCACGTCGTCATTGGTGTCGATGCAGACTTCATCAATGAGAACTTCTCAAGTTCTTGCATTCCATTCCCCATCAAAATGGAAAGCCCATTTTGAAGCCTCCAAAGCAACTTCCAAACTGGTAATTAACCACCCATTCAACTTCTCTCTTCTTTCTTTTTTTTCCTCTGAAATTTACAATCAAATCTTGTTTTTGGCTCTGCTAATCTCTTTATTTTTTTGGGGTTTTGTTTTGAAATGCAGATGGTTATTTACTTCACTGCCTCATGGTGTGTACCTTGTGGCTTCATGGAACCAGCCATTGATGAGTTTGCTGCTAAATACACAGAAGTTGAGTTCATCAAGATAGATGTGGATGAGTTAATGGTATTTCTCTTTAAATTGCCTCTCTCTCTCTCTCTGAAAAATGAAGTGCTGCTAATAGGTATGAATGAATGAATTGCAGGATGTGTCTCAAGAATATGGGGTGCAGGCAATGCCAACATTCATATTAATAAAGAAAGGGAGAGTAGTTGACAAAGTTACAGGAGTCAGAAAGGAAGAGCTTCAGAATAAGATTGAGAAAAACAGGGCTTACCATTATTGTTCTTAAAAAATTGTATCAATCATCTTCACCTTCATCTACATTCTACAAGAATCATGATGATACTCGCTAGCTACACGTGGCATGATTGGAGCAGAATAAGAAATGATCATAATACATATATGATCGTTGTCAATTTAGACTAAACTGGATGTATCAAATCTAGAAATAAGGATTGTATTGCTTTGTTTTGTTAAGATTGATTCATGTAGCCTGCCCTCTCTAGATGGGAATTTTCGAATAAAAATTAGTTTGGTTTTGGTTGTTTTTAAACCTAGTATCTTCTTCCAAAGAATATTTGAGAAACTTGCTCCACATTGAAAATGAGAGAACCGTGATAAATGACTACGTAAAATATTCCGTTGAATAAAGACTTGTAGAGAATAAAGTGTTCGTATACACATCCTATAAGGACAGTAGGCACACCCATCAGTCATCTGATCAGGTGAATCTAAACCTTTTAAAAGTCCTGCAATCCACCTGTTGGTCATAAAGTTGTGTACCTATTCTGTTCTGTCCCTATAAAGCCCCAACATTGTAAGTGTTTTCATCAGTTTAAAATACTCAGAAAAGTGTTCATAAAATGAGAAGGCTTAACCTTGTCATAACTCGAAAATCAACTCTATCCACACAGTCTGACAAACTAAAATCTCAACCAACGCAAGTTCAATTCAAACCTCAAAACTACAGCATAGAGATAGAGAGCGCTTAACAGATTGCATCAACCCACACTGTTACCAAAACTAAATACATACATTAACAGTATCTAGTGCAGAGTTCTGTACAAAGAATAATTACAACAAACAAAAGGAACACAACTTTTTATCGTTTTAATCCAAATGCAAGAACCATCAATAATTACTTACAAATTTCACGTGGAAGATCAAAGTTACTAAACGAGCTTTGTTTTTCACAAAGCCAATAACACTTGAATCTATATTCCTACTATGCACATATTTTTCTCTATAATGATGAATATGTTACATATTTACATCCAATTGCATTTAAACTGTCAGTGTTAATGATAATCTTCAACCCTCATTCCCTCCCAGCACCCTCTTCAGATCAGATTTTTGTTCTTCAGCGAGGCTTGTCGGGAATTTAACATCAAACTTAATCCTCAAGTTTCCTTTCTTTCCGGGTTCTTTTGACATGGGCATTCCTTCATTTGGGATCACCACTTCATGGCTCGGTTTGATAATATCCGTAATCAGGACAGTTACATTCCTTCCATCAAGGGTAGTTAGATCAAGAGTCTTCCCTGTAAGAGCCTCCAACAAAGATATGCTCTGATTGACAATCAGATCATTTCCGTCCCTATTGAAAACAGCATGAGGTTTCTCATCTACTACAAATATAAGATCTCCAGGGGTGATCCCCGGCTGCTCTTGGCTGCCTTTCTCAGGGAAAGTGATTCTTGTGCCCTTTTTCCAACCAGGTTTGATTGATATTTTCAAGATCTCCTCAACGTTGTTAGGTTTTCTGCAAGAGTTAAATCACGGATCAAGCTAAAAATAAATTAAAGAAAAAAATGCAGAATTATAAAATGGATGAACAAAAATGAAAATAGAATTAATTGCGACATGATCCGAATTTAATTTAACAACTAATTAAGCTCCACCAAAAATTATTCACATTCCTATTATGTAACCTACACAGAGTTCCTAAGATACTCTTCAAATTTTTAACATGATCCATTAAGTGCCAAGTTGCGAATAACTGGATGTTGATGCACACTAAGACCAAGCAAGGAACCATATTCTCTTAGTCATGGGGCATAGGCATTTAATCATTGAATATAGTCCACAATAACCCATATAGCAAACAACACCCCCAAAAGGAAAGCATAAATGATGCTAAATCTGTTGGGTATGTGTTTTGTATTTTGCTGACCCAGACAATTATTGGGCTACTAAATGTGTTTGGGTCAGGTTGTAGGGTCCAAAACTCAGTACGGTATCCAATATGTGCAAGGATTTATGGGATTTTGCCTATAAAGAAGAGGCCAGTGGTAGTGGTTAGAGAGATTGAGATTATTTGTATATCATAGGGGAGACCAAAAAAGGAAAAAATGCTAGTAAGTAGGATGCTTAAGGACATCAAGGTGTAGTTTGAAGATTTAGGCCTTGTTTGGGATGTAGAGAATAATCCAAAAAGTCAAAAAGTTACTCAAAAAGTTAAAAAGTTAACACTATTCACCAAAAGTCAACAATTACGGCTGCACAACTCCCAATTCAAATTTTCCTCTAAAAACTAATTTTTACAATTTTTTATTACACATTTTTCCATAAAAAGTCAAAAAGTTAATCCAAACATCCATATTTTCAACCTCACTTTTTTAGTCAAAAAAGACAAAAAGTACACTTATTTAGTCTTCCCAAACAAGGCCTTACTAATCGTTTGGCAAAAAAAGTTGGTACTAAAAATGTATGAAAGATAAAATAAACTAAATAAACCAATAAAATAAAATGTCACATTTAAATCATAATCATTTCACTTTTCTTTCACAGAAGTCAAAAAAACCAACCAAAACAAACTTTTTAGTTCCAAGCTAAAAAAATTCCAACTCAAAAAAGCCAATTAAAAAAGTCCTAGCCAAACGACAACTTAGTTACTCTTAAGTAGGAAAACAGAGAATGTTTCACAGCTCAGGTATTGGTTTCTGGTAATAGGATTTTTTTTTGTCACGTATTTGAAAAATCTCTGCGGTTATGACTGATTAATCTCTCTCAACTGTGGACATAAACGTAGACAAGATATTGACAACCCACATAATTTCTCCACTTTTTTTCTTGGTTTGTGTTTTATTCCACCTATGTTCGGGAGTTCAAATTTCCAACAAAAACCACGCTCCTGAATTTTACTTTTACATTGTCGTCTTTCCTCCTAGTTATTTTTAAATTCTGTTTTCTAAACAGTTCTTAGAATGAGCCAAACTCTTGTTTACCAATCTTGAAGTAGTGGGTTAGAATCAAAGGGACTTGGTGCAATAATGTCAAAGCTAGGTCCATACCCAATCTATCATTCTATGGTGACTAAACTAAGGGTGCATTTTTCTTGTTAATTCGCAACTCCGAGAAGAAAAAATTGTTTTTAAAAGTCTGCCAAACACAGTCAACTTGGGTATTGTTATCGAAAGCTGATTTTTGTTCTAAAAAACAGAGAAAATAAAGAAAACCCATTTGCCAAACTGTTTTAAAAAATTCCTGAACAAATACCTATGTTTAGGTAACCATTTTAATAAGTTTCTAAAGTCTTTGATTCCTTACAAAATGAAGGAATATGATAATGATGAAAATTATAACAAACAAGTCAAATGTCCCAAAGAAAACAAGACTCTATAGAGCATCTGTGTAGTTGTAAATTTCTAATCATGCTTAGCCAAACATATATAATTCAATAAACAATAACTACAAAATTGTATTATATTTGTGAATTGTGATTGCTGGAAATGCAAGATCACTGACTAGTCAATATAGCCCATGCCTGGAAGATTGATGAATAATATAATCAGTCATAATAACCACCTAATTGTGTTTCCGATTAAGTTCAAAACAAGAAATTTCAAAATCATACATAAACAATTATAAAGGTGTAAAATTGCGTACCCAGATTCATCAGGAACAATCCGAGAAATCTTCATTTTCCTCTTCGATCCCATGTAAAGCTCCTCCAAGCTACACGCCAACTTGTTCTCCACGGCAGCCCCTTTCCGAATCGTCCGATCTCCAAAACCCCCATTCGAATTCTTACCACCATAACCATGATCAGATCCACCAAAGAAATCCACAAATATATCTTCCGCATCGCGAGAATTGAACCCATTCGGAGGAGGGAATAGGCCGGAATTGAGAGCTTCCTCGCCGTAGAGATCGTAGATCTGACGCTTGTGAGGGTCGCTGAGAACATCATAGGCTTCAGAGATCTGCTTGAACTTGGCCTCAGCTTCCGCAGAAGAAGAGTTCTTATCTGGGTGCCATTTCATCGCCAATCTCTTGTAAGCTTTCTTCAAATCTTCATTGCTCGCTTTTCGACCCACTTTCAATACATTGTAGTAATCAACCCCCATTTTCACTCTCACTCTCTCTTTCTCTCTCTCTCTCTGGATTTTGCTCTCCAAATCTCCTTTGTTGTCTGTGCTGCAGTATACAACGAAGGTGGACGGCTTCGAGAAGGTTCTGGAAGATTCTCGGAGGACGAGAGTCTCGATGTCAACACGGCCGGTGGTGTCGTGCCACGGGATCGTGAGGTGTGTGCTTTAAGGTATGCGTCATGGGACATTTTTACGAGCCAAGGTTCTCACCTTGCGACTTTGTACTTGCGTTCATTCTTGCAGGCCTTCGAGTTTATTTTTAAACCCAATTTTGATAATTCGAACCGTTTATGTTTTATGATTTATTCAGTATATCATACCTGTAAAAAATCAAGTTGATCGGATATCAGAAAGCATATGTTCGGAAAATTGTTTATTAAATTATTTAAAAAATAGTTTTTAGTTCAATTTTTCGAACACATACTTTTTGATATCCGATCAACTTGATTTTTTACAGGTATGTTATATTGAATAAATCATAAAATATGAACGGTTCAGATTATCAAAATTGAACCTAAAAATAGACCCGAAGACCTGTAAAAACGGACACAAATACAAAAGCAGCAAGGAGAGGAACCTCATTCCATTTTTACGTGGGGGTGATGTTAAATAAACGGGTTTGTTAAGTGTCGGATTGGAGTGTAGCGTATAAGAATGTGACACGTGATAAGGAGTTGATTGTGTTGACGGGGGTTTGGGATAGGAGGGTCGTGGGGGGTGTTTGGGAACAGGTGGGTGAGAACGTGCAGAGGAGTCGTGATTGAAGTATCAGTGGTCGGCTGGGGGACGGTTGAGTCTGCTGAAACCGAAAGAGAGCATCTTTTTGTCTTTCTCAAAAGTCATTTGACACGTCACCCAAAATAATATATATATATATATATTTTTTAAAATTTAATATTAATATAAATATTAATGGATATTGTGATGTGATTTTACGTGTAAAATAAATAAAATAAAATTTTGACTTCGGCCTCCATCACAGTAAAAAATAATATAAATAAATATTCACTATTTTATAATAATTAAATTTAAATGATACTATTATCACATAATAATATTGTTATACAGAATATTATTTTCATCTTGCACAGCGTAGTGCACAAGTCATATGAATAATTTTGTTATAATTTTTTTTTAAAAAAAATTATTCTTCTATAATTGTCAAGTTCAAAACTCTACAAATATTGACTATTTTTATTTTTGTTCATCTACAACTACAACTCTTTGCGCACATTAGTTCGGCATGACCACAAGTTCTTTCATTATTTTTTAATAGAAAAATTATAGATCAGTGTAATTATAAATAAAAAAAAATTATAAATTAATGATAAGTTTTATTGATTTTAATAAATAAAAACATAGGTTTTTTAATGTATTTATAATTACTTTTTTAAAATTACACTGTAATTTTTTTATTTCTTCTCCCCCTCCAAAAACAAAAAAAAAAATTTGTTATCCAAATAAGCTCGCATTGTGTCTGAAAATGCCGCTCGGTGGGAGTGTGGAGCAATCTTTTCTGATATTAGATGTCCGGTAGCTTGGGGGAAAAACATTAGTTCTTGCATTTTTTTTGGAAAATTATAGATAAGTGTAATTGTAAAAAAATATTTACAAATTAATGATAAATTTTATCAATCGTAATAAATAAAAACATAAGTTTTTCAATATACCTGTAATTACTTTTTTAAAATTATACTGAATTATAATTTTTTTCCTTTCCTCTCCCACCTCTAAAAAAATTGCTCTTCAAAAATAAGCTCACATTCCAAACAGTTATAACCATCAACTATTTTTGCACATACATCACATGTGTGCACAACTATTAATATTACTGTTTGACATTTTGATTGGAAATATTCTAATATCACTTTCAATACAATGCCCACATCTCAAGTAACGCAAAGACAATCTTCTTTCATTTTGTACATGCATCTTGTGTGCCATAACTTCTACAGATGTGATTAGTGCTCCGAAATTGGGGGCACTAATGCCCCGAATTTCCATATAAGGCAAAAAAAAAAAAAAAAAAAAAAAAGAAAAGTTACCCAAATTGAAAATTAGAGACATTAATGCCCAATTTTTTAATGCCACAAAACATTTCTGTAACTTCTAATATATATTTTATATAGGTCATGATAATGTGTATCCTAAGAAGCACATGTCAAGATAGCTTAGAATAATTGGCTTTCTTTAAATCACACACTTTTCATGCAAAACGTACAACTTTAAATTTGTTAATATTTACTTTAAAGATATAATTTTAAAATGCCCCTACCACGCAAAAATCCCTATCACGAAAAGAATTAACATGGAAAACACGAAAAAAAAATTTAAAAAAAAATTATTATTATTAATTTTAAAATATTTTTTAATTCTTTTTTTATCATTTTAAATGTTAAACAATGCCCTATTTTGCCATATATATAATTCTCCTTATTCATTGCTATATGGATTATACGAGAAGATAAGGTTTGTTCTTTGTGATTGCTCTTCCTACAGACAGCGCCAATTGTACGAGTACGAAATAATCTTCTTGTATAAATCTCTTGATTAAGTTTTCCTTCAATTGAAATCAATGGCGCACAATGAAGATTTGCCGCAATCTACTATTGATGGGCAAACCTCGGAGAGAGGCGGGAGACGCGAAGGCTTACCTGTTATACCATCCATGGCAAAGTTAGACCCCCAGCAATGGAACTCCTGGAGGGATACATGGGAGAGACGGGGCTCCAGTCCTCGTTGCTCCCAAAGTCTTGAAAGGCAGAGGCGGAGGTTGGATCCTCGGGTTCTAGAGGATCACATGAGGGAGCAAGACGAATTGATAAAGAGGATGGTGGCAGACATGGAGACTATGAAGCGCCAGATAATGGACAAAGGGGCGGAAGAAGCAAAGGTGAGCAAGAGTAAGGCGCACCCTCGCCACTTAGAAGATCGTGACAAGCAAGTCACATCGTCTTAGACGGAAAGTAGAAGCCTAAGGACAAGCGATACACAATCACGAACCTCTAGGACTCGTTACTCCAGGTTTGAGAGTACAAGGACTGAGAGGTCGTATACGGAGGGAAGTAGTTATCGGCCTTCACACACGTACCAAACGACATCTAGGCACACAGAGTTGCCTAGGTCAGTAGACCTACGAACACTGCTAGAGGAGAGGGCCCAATGGAAGGAGGATACCAGAGCTCGCGACCCTCATAGAGTTTCAGCTCTACAGCGATTGGCTTGTGACGCCCCGTTATAGCGGTCCCGGTATTCCCTTTACTGTTCAGTTGTACTCCGGACTCGGTTCCGTGGAGTTGGTAGTTGTGTCTACCTTGTTGTCATCCTTTAAATTCCATTTGTTTAAGTTTTGAGATGTTTTGGGTAGGTGTGTTACAGGTTGGTTGAGCCTAAGTCTCAAATCTTGTTGCCCAGGTTTTTGGTGTTATGCTCGAGCGGGGTTTGGTTTTTGGTTGTACGCTCGAGCGGGCCTTCTTGCGTTGGAGCGGGGTTTACACACTCCCAGTATTTCGTGCCCCTACAAAACTTCTGCAGGTATGTTTTTCACGCTCGAGCGGGTTTCTTTACGCTCGAGCAGGTCGCGCTCGAGCGGGCTTGTTGGCGCTCGAGCGGGTAGTACATTTTTGGTGTAAGTTCTGGGAGGGGGAAAATTGCGCTCGAGCGGACTGGTTTTTCACGCTCGAGCGGATGTACTTTATTCTTGTGTCTTGGCGCTCGAGCGGGCCTTCTTGCGCTCGAGTGGACCTAGTTTTTTTGTTCTTTACGCTCGAGCGTTGTGTTTTCCGCTTGAGCGGGAATGTCGTATAACAGAAGGCAGATAGGCTTTTTCAAATCACTTTTTGCATTCACTCTCTCTCTCTTACTTTTCCAAAACTCCATTGTTGAGTCTCTCTCTCTAGAACCTTGCCTTCTCTCTAGGTATTGATCTAGTAGGAGTTGTTTTCTCACCTTTGGCCTTTACAAAAAAGTTGTTGATCGTCGAGGGCTATCTTTCGATCCGAGAAAGTTGTGATTTGGAGCATTTTCGTTTTCTTCATCTCCTTCGTTGGGTGTCAACTTTTGAGGTAGGGATTCCTACTCACTCTTATGATCTTTGACATAGATTTTTGGTTGTTTTGATAAAGTGTTGAAGTTGGGTGATTTTGGGGCTTAGGGTTTCAAAATGTTAAAAAGGGGTTTTATTGTTTTGAGTCTAAAATTATATTTTGGGTTTCAAAATAATGATATTGAGGTTGGTTGTTGATATTTGAACCTTTGGGTTAATATTGAGAGTTGGGGGAAAAAGCCCTAATTTGTTGTATAAATTAATTGGTATAATTAATTTAGAAAAGTTGTGGATTTATGGAATTGAGTTGGAAATAATGAAATTGACTCATTATATTATGAAATGGTGGAGTTGGATTTGTTAATCGCTCACTTTTGAAAACATCGATATTATATCTGTTGGAGTTTTTATTATCTATTTAGAAATAATTGCTTGGGCTACCGGTGGAGAGTAGTTTTGATTGTTGTAGACAATGCATGATGATTAGGCAAACTAAAACTAATCAATTGGATATGTCACAGAGTATGACAGTTGATAGAATACATTAACGTTATGTATTGTTTGATTGTGTATATGACCTATGTGTATATGCGTTGTGTGTGTGGGAGGAGATAGGGGATGTACTCCACGGTTTAGGGGAAGATAGGGGATGGACCTCTAAACCGGATGTTGTTTGGGAGAAGATAGGGGATGGACTCCACTGATACAGCTCATATGCTTGTTAGTTATTGTGTTGATATAGCTCATATGCTTATCTATGGAAGTGCTGATATAACTAAGATGCTTATCTGTTGAGATGTGGATACAGCTTGTATGCTTATCTGTTGAGATGTTGATACAACTAGTATGTTTATCTATTGTAAAATGGGAAACGTTTAATATGAGTCACTGTCTCATATGAGTGGTTGGCCAGGTTCTGAGCCGTTGATGTAAATTGTGAAATTGATAAGAAATGGAAAATGAAATGAAACATGAACATAGTGGTCTTGTAATGGAAATGGGTTATGAATTGATTTATGGAATTAAACATTTATCAATTGCTAATGTCTTAGTTATTGCTCATACTATGTTTAGCGTATCTCTACTGGGCGTTGGCTCACCCTATATGAGGCATTATTTTCAGGTACAGGTAGCATGCCACCACCAAAGACATAGCTTGGATGATGATGAGAGTTGAAGACTCTTTTTGTTTATTTTGTTTGTATTACATGTACATCAAGCCAAGGGCTTATTTTGTATAGAGTTAGTACTTTTCTTTTATGTAACCAAGTGTTGACTTGGAAAGCTGTAAGCCCATAGGGCATTTGCTTTTGTTGTTAACATGTAATACTACTGTAAGGACTACTCTGATGAATAAAAATGGTTGATTTCTTTTATATCAATGCATGTCTTAAGTAATGGGTTTTATGTATTATTTTGAGGGCGTTACAACTTGGTATCAGAGCGTACCGGATTCGAATACTTTGGGTACGTGGGAAGTGATTAGTATCACAATGGGTTTGTTTCGCTTATTGAGAGACTTAGATGTAATGTTATATGCTTATGTGCTAACATGCTTATGTGACTATTTGGGTATGAGATTTGATTTCTAGGATATCGATTGGATCCTTGGGTTTATGTGAGTCTTGTTGGAAAAGCACTTGATCAATGCTGTTTCTAACCGGAACTCTAGTAGCGCCTCGGGACTATCATTATCCAAGAATGAAATTCGTAAGTGCTTATGTGTTTATGTGCTTACGTGGAGTGAATTACAGTTGTCCATGCATTAGGATGCGAGTGTTTAGTTTCGGCACATTTATAAATGTACTAACGTCTTCGTTACCTTTAATAGGATGTCAGGACGAGGACAAGGTGGTAGGCGTGGTAGGCCTAGGAGGCAGGAAGTGCCTTTACCGGATGACGTTCTGGCAATACAGGAGGGAGTTGGTCAGGCCAATGTGGCCGAGCCGGTGGGTCAGCAGGCTATGGGTGCCTTGGCCCGAGAGATAGTAGGAGCTTTGGGTATCCTCAGAGCTGAGAATCAGGTTGCTGAAGCAGGGCCTTCTTTCTTGAAGAAGGAATTCTTCCGGTCTAATCCGGACGAGTTTGTTGGAGATCCGAAAGAGCCGCTTAAGGCTGACGAGTGGTTGGAACAGATGGAGAAGACGTTCGAGATGCTTGGCATCGAGGACGGGGCTTTAAAGGTGACCTTGGCATCCTTCCAACTGAAGGGAGATGCGGGTTAATGGTGGAAATACGAGAAGGGCCGTGTTGGTGGTGCATGGGGGGCTTTTGTAGATGCCTTCCAGGAGAAATTCTTGTCTTCAGCTGCTAGGGAGAAGCTGAGGGAACAGTTTTGCCAGCTTAAACAGCAGGGCTTGATAGTGGCCGAGTTTGAGGCTACTTTTACCAGTCTGTCCAGGTTTGCACCTGAACTTGTGGCGTCCGAGGAACACCGTTGCTTTGAGTTTGAGCGGAAGTTGAGGCGAGGACTCAAGTTGAGGGTTGGAGGGTCGTTTATCTGGGAATATAGACGTTTGGTGGATGCTGCAGCTCATATGGAGCTTATGATGCAGGAGGAGGATGAGGAGAAGCATAGAGGCTCCAAGGGGAGCCAAGATGGCCAGAGTGACGGCAGAAGACAGAAGGGTTTTAACCCTCAGCAGTCTCAGGGTGGTTTGGCTAGATCGACCTTCCCAGTGCCAAGTGTAGGCTCCGGGAGAGGTAATCAGGGAGGCTTGACTTGTTTCACATGTGGCCAGCTGGGTCACAAGTCTTCGGTTTGCCCGCAGAAGGGAGGTGGTCAGCGAGCTGCTTCTTCTTCAGCTAGACCTCAGGGTTAGAGTCAGGGCAGGGGCCAGCCTTTGTCTTGTTATCAATGTGGATAGCCTGGGCACCTGAAGAGGTTTTGCCCACAGTTGAGTGCCACTTCGGGAGCGTCTGGTTCTAGGCAGACGCAGAGTTATCAGCCAGTTCAGTTTGTGCAGGCCTCGAGGGCCAATCCGGGAGCTTCGTCATCCCAGTCTGTACAGCAGTCTTATGCTCCTAGAGGTGAGCAGGTGGATCAGGGGGCTACAGGGCGCGTGTATGCTGTTACCGCGCAGGACCTAGTACCGGCTCCATCAGTAGTGAGAGGTACCTTTCTGTTTTGCAACTCGGTTGCTAGTGTGTTGATTGATATGGGTGCATCTCATTCTTTTGTATCTGCTGCATTTGCATCTGTGTTGGAGTTGGAGTTAGCACTTTTGGCATCTCCTATATGTGTTGTATCACCTGTTGGGGGTGAATTGATTTTGAAACACGGATGTAGAGGTTGTGATATAGAGGTCGCCGACCGTAGGCTTCCTTTCCCTTTTATTGTTATGCCCATGAAGGGTTTTGATGTTATTTTGGGTATGGACTGGTTATCGTCATACCGGGCTGTTATTGATTGCTACCGCCAGAGGGTTACAGTTTGTACCTTGAGCGGGGAGTGTTTCCATTTCTTGGGAGATCGGGTTAGTAGTGTGTTGCCACCGGTGTATGATCCGCAAGGGCGGAACGAACTTAGTGGTCTACTTGCTAGCTTCTTGAGTGGTGAGTGTGATGAGACCCAGATTGTATTGCCGAGGGTGGTTTGTGAGTATTCGGATGTTTTTCCCGAGGACCTCATTAGTTTGCCACCTCACCGAGAGATAGAGTTCTCTATTGATTTAGTGCCTGGCATGGCACCGATTTCTATGGCACCTTATCGTTTTGCCCCAGCCGAGTTGAGTGAATTGAAGATTCAGCTCCAGGAGTTGTTAGATAAGGGTTTTGTTCGCCCTAGTGTATCGCCGTGGGGAGCACCGGCCCTCTTTGCCAAAAAGAAAGATGGTGCCTTGAGATTGTGTATCAACTATCGGAAGTTGAATCGGGCTACGGTTAAGAATAAATACCCTATGCCTCGTATAGATGATTTGTTTAACCAGTTGAAGGGTTCCTGTTGTTTCTCTGAGATAGACTTGAGGTCGGGTTACCACCAGTTGAGGGTCAGGGAGGAGGATATTCCGAAGATGGCATTCCGTACGCGGTATGGCCATTATGAGTTTCTGGTGATGCCATTTGGACTTACCAATGCACCGGCAGTCTTTATGGATTTGATGAACCGGATCTTCCGGGAATTCTTAGATCGATTTGTGGTCGTTTTCGTAGACGACATTCTTATCTATTCACCTTCTGAGGAGGAGCACAAGGAACACTTAAGAGTGGTGCTTGAGTTGCTTCGAGCCCATAGGCTGTATGCCAAGTTCGGGAAATGTGAGTTCTGGCTAGAAGAAGTCAAGTTCTTAGACCATGTGGTATCCGGGGAAGGGGTGTCTGTTGATACATCCAAGGTTGAGGCAGTGCAAGATTGGGCACAGCCTAAGAGTGTTTTTGAGATCCGCAGTTTTCTAGGATTAGCGGGGTATTACCGTCGGTTTGTGAAGGATTTCTCTAGGCTAGCTTCGCCGTTGACTAGATTAACACGGAAAAGGGTCAAATTTGTATGGAGTGAGACTTGTGAAAAGTCGTTCCAAGAGTTAAAGGTTAGATTGACCATCGCTCCGGTGTTGATTATTCCGGAGAGAGGGTTGGGTTATGCGGTTTACTGTGATGCCTCACGAGAAGGTTTGGGTTGTGTGTTGATGCAAGAGGGGAAAGTGATAGCTTATGGCTCACGTCAGTTGAAAATACACGAGAAGAATTACCCTACACATGACTTAGAACTAGCAGCAATGATTTTTGCCTTGAAGATTTGGAGGCACTACCTTTATGGTGAGAGGTTCGAAGTGTTCTATGCCTCACGAGAAGGTTTGGGTTGTGTGTTGATGCAAGAGGGGAAAGTGATAGCTTATGGCTCACGTCAGTTGAAAATACACGAGAAGAATTACTCTACACATGACTTAGAACTAGCAGCAGTGATTTTTGCCTTGAAGATTTGGAGGCACTACCTTTATGGTGAGAGGTTCGAGGTGTTCTCGGACCACAAGAGTTTGAAGTATCTGTTTACACAGAGAGACTTAAATTTGAGGCAGAGAAGATGGATGGAGTTCATTGAGGACTATGATTTTGAGTTGCACTATCACCCGGGAAAGGCCAACGTTGTGGCCGATGCCCTTAATAGGAAATCCATTAGTGATGTAGCTTGTATAGCCATCCGGGAATGGGAGATGTTGGGTGCGCTTGGCGAGTTTGATTTGCTTCTGGGTGAATCTGTTGAGGCTGCGGCCTTGTTTTCTGTTGTTACGCAGCCTACACTTGTGACTCGAGTGTTAGAGGCACAGAGAGGTGACCTTGAGGTAAAGTCTCTCCGAGAGAAGATCTCCAGTGGGAAAGTTGAGAAGGGTTTGACGGTGTATCCCGACCTGAGTGTGAGCTACCGAGACCGTCTGTTTGTGCCGGAGTCTTGCCGAGAGGAAGTACTCCAAGAGTTTCACCATTCACGTCTTGCGGTGCATCCGGGAGGCACTAAGATGTATCGGGATTTGGGTCGCCAGTTTTGGTGGCGGGGTATGAAGAGAGATGTGGTAGTTTTCGTGTCTAAGTGCCTTACTTGTCAGCAAGTGAAGGCCGAGCATAAGAAGCTTGCGAGTTTGTTGCAACCCTTGCCTATTGCCGAGTGGGAGTGGAAGTGGGAGCATGTCACTATGGACTTCGTTGTAGGTCTTTTGAGGACTCAGCGGGGTAGTGATGCTATTTGAGTGGTTGTAGATCGGTTAACTAAGTCAGCGCACTTTATCCTTATGCGCGTGAGAGATTCGGTAGATCATCTCGCCGACTTGTATATTCGGGACATAGTGAGGTTGCACGGGGTGCCAGTGACGATCGTCTCAGATAGAGATCCTCGTTTTATTGCTAGGTTGTGGCAGAGTTTGCAGAGTGCCTTGGGCACTAAGTTGACCTTTAGTACGGCTTATCACCCTCAGACTGACGGGCAGTCCGAGCGTACTATTCAGATCCTTGAGGATATGTTTCGAGGTTGTGTCCTTGACTTTAGTGGGACGTGGGAGAGACACTTACTATTGATGGAGTTTGCCTACAACAACAGTTTTCAATCGAGTATCGGTATGGCACCGTTTGAGGCCTTGTATGGCCGACCGTGTAGATCTCCAGTTTGTTGAGGAGAGGTAGGTGATGCACATTTGTTGGGTCCAGAGTTGGTTAGAGAGACGACGGAAAAAGTTGAGCTTATCCGTAGGAGGCTTGTTACAGCCCAGAGTCGCCAAAAAGTTATGCCGACCGTAGAAGGAGGCCTTTGGCGTTTGAGGTAGGTGATCACGTTTTCTTGAAAATATCACCTAGGCGAGGTTTGATGAGGTTTGGGAAGAGTGGGAAATTATCCCCTCGGTTTATTGGTCCATTTGAGATCCTTGAGAGGATTGGGGAAGTTGCTTATCGTTTGGCTTTGCCACCGCAGTTGTCCGGGATGCATGACGTATTTCATGTCAGTATGCTTCGGAAGTACGAGCCGGACCCATTCCATATGTTGGATTGGACCGATTTAGAGGTAGATGAGGATGCCTCGTATGAGGAGAGACCGGTTCGGGTCTTGGATAGGCGGGATCAAGTCCTGCGAGGCAAGACCATTCCCTTGGTTAAGGTTTTGTGGAAACATCACAGAGTGGAGGAGGCCACTTGGGAACGTGAGTTGGAGGTCCGCGAGAAATATCCGGACTTGTTTGTTGATGTGTAATCATACATTGGTAATTTTGTAAAATTGTTGAGCTTTAAGAGCATTATATATGTCTTAAGTTGTAAAACATTGCAAATGTTTTGGTAAATGGAAGTTTGTGTTAACATTGCGTATGTTAAGTATATTGTAGAAATGCAAGCATGATATTAATGTTGCATGTGTTATGGAATTGTAGAAAATGAGTTCAAATTGGTAGATTTCAAAAGAATGCATGTTGATAATGCAGGTTGTTATGTATAATGTGAAATGCCTCTTGACAAGAGATGAGATTGACCAGTAATAGGTCAGGTTGTTAAATATTATGTTGTAATATTGTTGAGAATAGAGAAAACCTGTTTTTGAAAAGCTTATGTTTAATTTCAGGGACGAAATTCTTTAAGGGGGGGAGGTTATAGCGGTCCCGGTATTCCTTTTACTGTTCAGTTGTACTCCGGACTCGGTTCTGTGGAGTTGGTAGTTGTGTCTACCTTGTTGTCATCCTTTAAATTCCATTTGTTTGAGTTTTGAGATGTTTTGGGCAGGTGTGTTACAGGTTGGTTGAGCCTAAGTCTCAAATCTTGTTGCCCAGGTTTTTTGTGTTACGCTCGAGCGGGTTATTCTGCGCTCGAGCGGGGTTTGGTTTTTGGTTGTACGCTCGAGCGGGCCTTCTTGCACTCGAGCGGGGTTTACACACTCCCAGTATTTCGTGCCCCTGCAAAACTTCTGTAGGTATGTTTTTCATGCTCGAGCGGGTTTCTTTACGCTCGAGCAGGCTTGTTGGCACTCAAACGGGTAGTACATTTCTGGTGTAAGTTCTGGGAGGGGGAAAATTGCGCTTGAGCGGACTGGTTTTTCACGCTCGAGCGGATGTACTTTATTCTTGTGTCTTGGCGCTCGAGCGGGCCTTCCTGCGCTCGAGCGGACCTAGGGCTGTTTTGGGAAGTTGGTAAAAAGCTGGCTTTTGGCTTTTTACCAAGCTTTTTGGCTTTTTTGGAAATGATTTGGGAAGTTGGTAAAAAGCTGACTTTTTTGATTTTTGATTTAATATTTTTTAAAAGTGTCACATCATTGTAAAAAGACCGAAATATCCTTACTTTTTAATTAAAAATACTTTTTAAATTAATTAATTATAATGTTTTAATAGGGTAGTTTGGTCAATTTCTAAGTAGCTTTTTTATGTCCTCCCAAATGGAGGTTTGGCGTTTTGCCCAGGTTTGGCGTTTTGGGAAACAAAGGAAAAACGCAGCTTTTTTATGAAGTTGCCAAAACGGTTCCTAGTTTTTTTGTTCTTTACGCTCGAGCGTTGTGTTTTCCGCTCGAGTGAGAATGTCGTATAACAGAATGCAGATAGGCTTTTTCAAATCACTTTTTGCATTCACTCTCTCTCTCTTACTTTTCCAAAGCTCTATTGTTAAGTCTCTCTCTCTAGAACCTTGCCTTCTCTCTAGGTATTGATCTAGTAGGAGTTGTTTTCTCACCTTTGGCCTTTACAAAAAAGTTGTTGATCGTCGAGGGCTATCTTTTGATCCGAGAAAGTTGTGATTTGGAGCATTTTCGTTTTCTTCATCTCCTTCGTTGGGTGTCAACTTTTGAGGTAGGGATTCCTACTCACTCTAATGGTATTTGACATAGATTTTTGGTTGTTTTGATAAAGTGTTGAAGTTGGGTGATTTTGGGGCTTAGGGTTTCAAAATGTTAAAAAGGGGTTTTATTGTTTTGAGTCAAATTATATTTTGGGTTTCAAAATAATGATATTGAGGTTGGTTGTTGATATTTGAACCTTTGGGTTAATATTAAGAGTTGGGGGAAAAAGCCCTAATTTGTTGTATAAATTAATTGGTATAATTAATTTAGAAAAGTTGTGGATTTATGGAATTGAGTTGGAAATAATGAAATTGACTCATTATATTATGAAATGGTGGAGTTGGATTTGTTAATTGCTCACTTTTGAAAACATCGATATTATATCTGTTGGAGCTTTTATTATCTGTTTAGAAATAATTGCTTGGGCTACCGGTGGAGGGTAGTTTTGATTGTTGTAGGCAATGCATGATGATTAGGCAAACTAAAACTAATCAATTGGATATGTCACAGAGTATGGCAGTTGATAGAATACATTAACGTTATGTATTGTTTGATTGTATATATGATCTATGTGTATATACGTTGTGTGTGTGGGAGGAGATAGGGGATGTACTCCACGGTTTAGGGGAAGATAGGGGATGGACCTCTAAACCGGATGTTGTTTGGGAGAAGATAGGGGATGGACTCCACTGATACAGTTCATATGCTTGTCAGTTATTGTGTTGATATAGCTCATATGCTTATCTATGGAAGTGCTGATATAGCTAAGATGCTTATCTGTTGAGATGTGGATACAGCTTGTATGCTTATCTGTTGAGATGTTGATACAACTAATATGTTTATCTATTGTAAAATGGGAAACGTTTAATATGAGTCACTGTCTCATATGAGTGGTTGGCCAGGTTCTGAGCCGTTGATGTAAATTGTGAAATTGATAAGAAATGGAAAATGAAATGAAACATGAACATAGTGGCTTACTTGCTAGGCTAGGCCAATGGGTAGAACCCTTAAGAACATGTATTTGAAAAAGGAAAATAAAAGAGAGAGTTGTGTTGTGGCTTACTTGCTAGGCTAGGCCAAGTTGAACAAGATTTCTCCCCTCTTCCTTCTTCTTTCTCTCAAGACTTTTCTCTTGCTCTCCTTTCTCTCCTTTAGGCCGAATGTAGGTGTGTGTATGTGTTGTTTGTGTATGCTTTGCTAAGAGGGTGGTTGTATTTTGAGGCAATTTTGGTGTGAAAAGACATAAAGGCCCACTAGTTGGAATTAGATTGAGAAGTTTGGATTTACTTGGAGTCTAATGGAATAGGGAGTGATTAGGGAGCTTAATTATGTGATTAGACAAGATTTAGTTAGCCTCTAGTTGGGATGGAACTAGGTTGGAAACACAACCCTTGTACTTGATACTTGAGCTTCTAGAATGTCATAATTACAAATCTTGAAAATTGGTCCCTCACACTCTCCAAGGTTGGCCGGCCATGGGGAAAGGAAATGGGGAATATTTTATTCATTATATGAGTACTATGGACACATTTCCCAATGTATATATATATATATATCTCAAATTGATTTGATGGTACCTATAATATAAAAAGTACGTGTACTAGTTTTGGGGCAATTCTTGAAATTAATAAAAGAAGTGAGGGCTTGGAATTAAACTCATGTATTGGAACCTTATTTATGTAAAATTAAATTAAATTAGACTAAGGAACCTAATTTGGCTAGGATATTCCTATTTTGATAAAAATTAAAAAAAAATGCTAACCGACAATATTCAAAATAATTTAAGAAACTGAGGGGCTTTAAGGAAATAATTCAAACATAACGGTTTTTAAAGAAAATACATTTTTCAGGGGCTTCACATGGCTCCTAGGACACATGGGAGTGTCGAGGTAGGGATGCCAATGTCGCGCCTTGCTTATAAACTAGCAGATAAAGTGTTAGTAAGGTTACAGAGCTCACCGTTCGTTCCGAAAATTGAAAAGGCACCGTTACCCTCATGCTTCTACCAGCCCAAATTCACTACTTATGAGGGGAAGTCAGACCCCTACATGCACTTAAGCCACTTTCGCCAGGTTATGGCCGTGTATCGACGAAATGAGGCCCTAATGTGTATCTTGTTTCCCTCCAGCCTTGGTGACCCTGGGTTTAACATAGTTTGAAAGGTTGCCAGAAGGTAGCATAGTTTCATGAGCGCAGTTGGCGGAGGCATTTGTGACCAGATTCAGAACAAACACCAAGACACTAGTGGAGATTGACCAGCTACTCTCCATTGACATGGACGAAAAAGAAACATTGGGATCTTACAACAGTCGATATTAAGAGACCTTCAATCAGATTAGGGATTGCCCCACAAACCTCACCATCGCACAGTACAAATGGGGTTTACCGGTCGGTAACAAGTTGAGGGATTTAATGACGATGATGCCGCCCCTTACAAGGGAGGCCTTAATGGAGAGAGTGCATCAGCACATCTGGGTAAAAGAAGATAACACTCGCGCTAAAGCAAAATCTGGTACAACAACGATGCCAGATAAAAAGATCGCAGCAAAAGTCAATACGGTTGAATAACCAAACAAAAATGGGCGAAGCAGACGAGCCAACAAGGAGGAACCCCAATCAAGGAAGTTGGGAGTCCGCACTGCCATCACCACGGTATTCAATAAACCTATCTACCAGATTCTTAGCGAGATAAACGATGAACCCTTCGTTCGGTGGCCAGCCAAGTTGGGAGAGACGCAGAGGGGCTACGATGAGAGGTACCGTTGCACTTTTCATGATGAAAAGGGACATCGAACTGAAAACTGTATGCCATTACGGCAACATCTAGAGGTGCTAGTGGCCGCAGGCCACTTGGACCAGTATATTGAGGGGGGAACATAACCAACCCCCCAGGACCGCAATAGGCCGGATAGGATGCCGGTCGACGGCCTGCCCCAAGGCATAATCAATGTAATGCATAGGATTGTAGAACCTGAGCGGATACGTGAACTCAGAGGGATGATCAAAAAGGCTGAGCACATAAGGGAGGTACTAAGTGCACAACCTACCGCCAAAAGAGGAAAAACGGAGGCAACGAGCGTCATCTCCTTTTCTGACAAGGACCTAGCAAGGTTATAATGCCCTCACAATGATGCATTGGTGGTTACTTTGCGCGTCAAGAACTTTGACATCAATAAATCCTAATTGACCAAGGGAGCTCCTGAGAGATAATGTACTATGAGACCTTCAAGCAACTAAAATTAGAGGACAAAGACTTGGCACCGGCAACATCCCCCTTAGTCGGCTTCAACTCAATGCCAGAATGGCCGGTGGGCAAGATAATTTTGCCAGTCAAAGCAGGAATGATAACAAAGCAGGTGGAATTTTGGGTATTGAAAGTCCCTTCCACTTACAACATAATCTTGGAAAGAGCATGGTTGCACGCCATGCGATCAGTGGCATCAACCTACCATCAGGTGTTACAGTTCCCCAACGAAACCAGAGTGATTAAAGAGGTCTTAGGAGATCAAATCATGTTGAAATAGTGCTTTGTCACAGTAAATGGCAGCCGGACTGCAAAAGGGTTTGTACAAATGGTAGAAGAGCCAGAAAGCAACGAGCTATTTGCAGACGTCGGCAAGACAGCCGAACAGAAGGCTGTAGAAGACTTGATAAAGGTAAGACTAGATGAAAAGAACCCAGAAAAGTTCTTTTTGCTCAGCTTGGCTCTATCTAGCACCGAAAGAATAGAGATCATGGAAAATTTGACCTCTAACATCGAAGTGTTCGCCTAGACACCGTATGACATGCTAGCATTAACTCTAACTTCATCTGCCATCAACTTAATGTCCATCTAACTGCCAGACCAGTGATAGAGCGAACTTGCCGATCGGTACTCCACCACGCAGAGATAGTGGTAGAGGAAGTGGGAAACCTATTGGAGGCAGGAGCAATCAGAGAAGTACACTATCCTAGGTGGATTTCCAACACTGTAGTGATACCGAAAAAGAACGGCAAATGGCGTGTTTGCGTGGACTACAAAACAGTCAACAAAGCGTCCCCAAAGGACAGCTTCCCCCTACCACGAATAGACTAACTGGTAGACCTAACAGTAGGGCATAACCGATTTAGTTTTCTTGATGTGTATCACAGTTACCATCAGATCGCTATGTATGAACCGGATCAGGAGGTCACATCATTTACAACACCCAGAGGACTATACTGTTACAAGGTCATACCTTTTGGCCTAAAGAACACAGGGGCTACATTCCAACAGATGGTCACCAAAATGTTTAAACCATTGTTAGGTAGAACAATGGAGGCTTACATAGATGACATGGTGGTCAAAAGTAGAGATGAGAAGGAACATCTCAGGGACCTAGATAAAATGTTTCAAATTTTGAAGTCCCACAAGTTGCATCTGAACTCATCTAAGTGCACATTCGGCGTAGGGTCAGGCAAATTCTTGAGCTTTCTAGTTACCAACCTGGGCATAGAAGCTGATCCTCCTCAGATCAAAGCCATCCAAGATCTCGAGAGGCCCAACATAGTCAAAGAGGTACAGCATCTCACTGGCCTAGCAACCGTGCTCAACCGATTCATAAGTCGATCGTCAGACAGGTGTCGACCATTCTTCTAGGCACTGAAGGCCAAGTTTGAGTGGGATGATGAGTGCGACCGTGCCCTGGTAAGCTTGAAAGACTACATGACCTCGCATCCGTTGTTAGTAACCCCAGTACCAGAAGAAGAGCTCTTTTTGTACTTAGCATTTTCCCAGCATGCAATTAGCGCAGTGTTGGTCAGAGCGGAAGAAATACAACACCTGCCTATCTTTTATGTTAGGAAGACATTGTTGGGCGCTAAAACAAGGTATCTGCCGTTAGAAAAGTTGGCCTTAGCTTTGATGATGGCTTTAAGAAACTTGTCACACTATTTCTATGTCCACACCATGATTGTCTTAATGGTTTTCCCCTTAAAAGCCTTGTTTGAGAAGGCGAATTTTTCTGGACGAATCTTGAAATGGGCAGTGGAGTTGGGGTAGTTCGATATTAAGTTTCAACCAAAAATCGCAATAAAGGCCCAAGCTTTGGCAAATTTTGTGGCCGAGTTCATGCTAGGAAGTCATTATGTTTGTCCGATCGACTTGACCGGGGCAACCGAAAGAGTGGGCGAAAGTGCCGCAAGAATTGCACAGCCCCCAAAGCAGAACGCCCAACTGCATAGCAAGCCATTCAGACTTGAGAAGAGGGAAGAAGGAACAAACCACAACACTGCCAGCAAGGACTCACCCAAAAGTAGACAGTCAGATAGTGAGAAACAAGGACCAACGACAGACAATAACCTATGAGAAGACATCGGCAACACCCCTGATCCCAACACATCATCAGACCCTTCCACTTGCTGGAAGCTATTCGTCGGAGAGAGGTGGAAACTCTTCGTAGATAGAGTATCCAACAAGCACGGTGCATGACTGGGTATAGTCCTCATCTCATCGGATGGCCTAACAATTGAACAATCAGTCAACTTTGGTTTCCCAGCATCCAACAACAAGCCGGAGTATGAGACATTGCTAGCAGGTTTGAAATCGGCATTTCGCATAAAAGCCACCGAGCTAATGGTGTATAGTGACTCCCAGCTGGTAGTCAACCAGATTTCAGGCGACTACGAGGTAAAGGATGATAGGATGGCGAAGTATCAAGACTTGGTCAGAAAGGAGATTATGAAGTTCGAAGTAGTCCGGATAGAACAAATCGGCCGGGAGGAAAATAGTAAAGCAGATGAGTTGGCCGGTTTTGCATCAATGACAGATACATCGATCCCACACCCATTACTGATTGACTTCCTACCCAGACTAAGCATTGAAGAACCCGAAGCAGCCGAAGCATGCTGTGCCGAGCTAGGCCCTTCCTAGATGGACCCCATCATAATATTTTTAAAAGATGACATCTTACCTGAAGAAAAGAAAGAAGCTAACAAAATTCGAGCAAAGTTACAGCGATTTTGGCTTTCCCCATCACTAGCATTGTACAAAAGGTCCTTTACAGGGCCTTACTTGAAGTGTGTCCATCACAGCAAGGTCGAGGTGTTTTTGTTTGAAATACACGAAGGCGTTTGCGAAAGCCATCAAGGGGGAAGGTCACTGGCTTACCGGGAAATTTCACAAGGCTATTGGTGGCCATACATGCAAGCAGATTCAGAGAAATATGTCAAGAAGTGTGAGAAATGTCAAAAGTTCGCACACCAAATACATCAACCGGCCAGAGAACTTTTACCATTGACCAGTCCGTGGCCCTTCGCAATATGGGGCCTAGATATAGTAGGACCACTCCCAACTGCGCCCGGCAATAGAAAGTTCTTTCTCGCAGCAACGAACTATTT
Organism: Camellia granthamiana; assembly: GCA_036172215.1. Lineage (NCBI taxonomy): Eukaryota > Viridiplantae > Streptophyta > Magnoliopsida > Ericales > Theaceae > Camellia > Camellia granthamiana. The sequence goes on from CM069904.1 coordinate 166,689,133, forward strand.
CACAAAGTGGGTGGAGGCAGAAGCACTCGCATCCATAAAAGAAAAGGACGTCAAGAAGTTCATCTAGCAGAACATCATAACTCGGTTCGGCATACCCAATGCTCTAATATCCGACAACGACACTCAGTTCGATGGCAAAATCTTTAGGGGCTTTTGTGAAGAATACAAGATAGAATTCTACAACTCTACACCAGCGTACCCCCAAGCTAATGGCCAGGCTGAGGCTTCCAACAAAGTAGTCCTAGACGGTTTGAAGAAGAGAATGGAAAAGCAAAAGGCAAGTGGGCTGAAGAACTTCTCCACGTTTTATGGGCCTACCGTACCATACCTCGGCGATCAACTGGAGAAACACCCTTTTTTTTTGCCTATGGCATAGAGGTAGTAATCCCACTAGAAGTAGGCCTCCCCACTATTAGGAGCAAAAATTTTGATCCAAACTTGAATGGTGAAGCCATAGCCGTAGAACTCGTCCTCGCAGAAGAAAGAAGAGAAAGGGCATTGGTGCACATCGCCTCATATCAATAAGAGCTGTCGAGGAAATACAACAAAATAGTGCACCCAAGACAATTCAAGATTGAAGATTGGATACTGCGCAAAGTAATGGGCAACACTTCGGTACCTAGAGATGGCAAGTTAGGACCTAACTAGAAAGGACCATACAAAGTGATTGGTTTAGCAGGAAGAGGGGCATATCACTTAAAAGACATGGACAACAAAGCTATTACCAAGCCATGGAACACGGCTAACCTCAAACTATTTTACTTTTAGCTTTTTCTTAAAAACACTTGTAATTTTTCTTTTTTGCAAATAAAACAAGTAGTTTCTTTTCAGTACAATTCTTTCCTTTGTAGAAATTGTTCATAATTATGACCTACTGGGGGCAATCAAGAAGGTTGGCAGGTTTGACCAACACCATTTCTTCTTCAGCCGAGATAAGAATCTAGGCTCAAGAAAGTTGGCAGGTTTGACCAACGCTGTTTCTTCTTCAGCCGAGATAAGAATCTAGGCTCAAAAAAGTTGGCAGGTTTGACCAACATTTTTTCTTTCTCAGTCGAGATAAGGATCTAGGCTCAAGAAAGTTGGCAAGTTTAACCAACACTTTTTTCTTCTTCAGCCGAGATAAGGATCTAGGCTCAAGAAAGTTGGCAGGTTTAACCAACACTTTTTTCTTCTTCAGCCGAGATAAGGATCTAGGCTCAAAAAAGTTGGCAGGTTTGATCAACACTTCTTTCTTCTTCAGTCGAGATAAGGATCTAGGCTCAAAAAAGTTGGCAGGTTTGATCAACACTTCTTTCTTCTTCAGTCGAGATAAGGATCTAGGCTCAAGAAAGTTGGCAGGTTTGACCAACACTTTTTTCTTCTTCAGCCGAGACAAGGATCTAGGCTCAAGAAAATTGGCAGGTTTGACCAACACTTTTTTCTTCTTCAGTCGAGATAAGGATCTAGGCTCAAGAAAGTTGGCAGGTTTGACCAACACTTTTTTCTTCTTCAGCCGAGATAAGGATCCAGGCTCAAAAAAGTTGGTAGGTTTAACCAACACTGTTCCTTCTTCAGCCGAGATAATAATCTATGCTCAAAAAAGTTGGAAGGTTTGACTAACACTGTTCCTTCTTCAGCCGAGATAAGGATCTTGGCCCAAGAAGGTTGGCAGGTTTTCTCTCTTCTGTTGGGATAAAAATTACAGTTATCAAAGTTTGGCAATTTCCCAAATGGTTCTTCTGCTAAGATAAGTATCTCGGTCGAAAAAGGGGAAGGATAGGGTAAGGCAGAGCTAATTATACTAACCGTTTTAGCAGAAAAGATACAACACTAAAACAGAAAAATATTGTGACCGAACAAACAGAAGTCAAAAATAAGAAAAGTTTCTTTCATTCATTTTGAAACTGAGTACAAAGGGAGGGGCTTGTAGCCCGGTTACATTCGGTCAAAACAAAAGGAAACATAAAAGGAAAAAATGAAACAGGGAATGTCTCAAGCAAATAAGTCACCAAGGTCAGCGTCCAAATTAACCCGAACCTTGCTAGAAGGAAGGTCGGTCTGGGCAACTGTCTCGTGAGATAGTTCAGTCGATAGCTCCACATTAATCGTGTTGGGCAAAGAAGACTGACGATTGAGGTTTGTGTCAGCAAGAAGGGCATTCACCGAATTGGGGATCTCCTCTTCCTCCACCCCTTCTTTCAGAAGCTCCTGTTGGACTGTTTTTGCATAGTCCACCATACAGCTTGGTATGTAGTGTGAGGGGGATTCACAAAAATGTCCGCGCCGAGTGCGTGATCGAGCTTCTCCAGCGCGGCTTTCCAACCACTCTTGAAAAAAAATCTTTTGTGGCCTCGCATTGTTTGACATAAATTGCCTCGCCCTCTTTGAAGCTGCACTCTTCAGCATCCTCCATTTGCTTTTGAAGTGCTTTTATTTCAGCATTTTTTTCCTCTCTAATTTAGCAAGCTCCCGAAGGTAGCGGTCCTTCCGCTCGGTTAAGGCTTTTTGTTTGTCCTTCTCAGTAGTACTGACAATCTCAACCAAGTGATCGCGGTCAGCACTCAATTCAACAAATTTTGCTTGGAGCTCTTTTAGCTCGGCCTCCTTGGCTTTACCATCTGCAATGGCCACCTTTGTTATTTTTCGCAATTCTAGCATGTGTTGATGGACAATTTGGTTCTTTTGCACGGCTTGCAGAACAACTATAGTAAGAAGAATCGAACGAAAAGCTTGTGGCAAAAACAGAACTTAAAGTAGAATTCAGTATTACCAGAATAAGCGACTTGTTGGCAGACCGTATCACCTTTAACTCGGTTAGATAGGCATGGTGCTCCATGTCGGCTAGGAGACAGACATTTTTTGCCAAGTTTAATGCCAGAAGATGGTCCTTCTCGGCTCAAACAGAATTGGACGTAGTTATGGCGCGACCCTAGAAAGACACGACTGGTGCCCAAGCCAGATGGGTAGATGGAGTAGCTCGGTGCCTATTTGTGGGTGTTTCAGGGAGCGCGGCCTCAAGCTGATCGGTTTCCTTTTCATCAACCAAACACTGTGTTTGGCCGACTGAGGTACGTTGTCTTTTGCTAGGCTGGGATAACAAGGCTTTAGTAGATGGTAGCGCGACCACGGCCTCACGAGCGTTACCAGCTGGGGACAGCTCGGTCTGGGCCTCGACTAAGGAAGAAGCGATCTACTCGGTAATAAGGGCGCGGACAGCTCGCCTCTTTGCTATCTCCTGTTCTTCGGTAAGAGGGATTAGGTTGATTTGGGAAAAAGTGGGGTTTGGCTCGGGGGAAGGTTCTAGGAGGAAGTCGGTAACTCTGGTTTTCTTCCTTCCGCTGTACCGATAGGTCAGTTCGAAGTTTAGTAGCTCGACCCAATCGCGGTGGCGATATCGAAGTGCGGCACGAAAGGCGTCCTGATTGGCATAAGTATAGTGTGATTTGAGCTGGTTTAGCATGGTGGTTAACTGGAGCAGCAAAGAATAATTGAACCGAAGTGTTCTTACCAGTAGTTCCTTTATTCCAGTTTATATTATAGCCCGGTATCTAGGCTTCCCGATCTTTAAAATTGCCAGAAACCCAAAAGAAATCGTCATCGTTTAAGTCTTTGTCCGGTGTGTTTTTTATAATTTTTTCTCGGCCCTTTCTTACTCTGTGGTAGTATACCCAACCGTCGTCATTTTGGCCAAGCGAGTATTGATGAAATAGCTCGGCTAATCCGAGGTTGAGGCCGAGCCGGCGGTTTAGTTCGGCAATGCCATTTATTATTCTATAAGTGTTTGTGGAGAGTTGGGTTGGACATAATCTTGTTTGCCTAAGGAACTCGCATACAAAGGGCTATACAAGGAACCGAAACCCAACCTCTGCAATCGATATCACTATAAAGGGGATGAAGCCCGGTTTGCCCCAGAACGTGGTGTCTAGCTCAACCAGGGAGAGGTGAACGTCATCAGGGATATGATAGTCTTTTCGAAATTCCGCCATGGCCCCAGGCGAGTTTTCCAAGAATCGATATTTACCCATTGAACTTCAAGGTTGGCATGTAAAAATGAGCATAACAGCTTAGCTCGGCGCTGATATGGCTCTGGATGGCTCGATTGAGCAATGGCGTCAAGGGGCAAGGTGCAAGGGTGTGCCTAGCCAACCTAGTTAAGTCTGCAAAGTGGAAATAGAAAGGGGTTATGCTCAACCGGGCTAAATAACAAGTTAAAACTAAAGTCTAAGCTCGGCGGAACGTGGGCATGTACTAGGTTTGTGTTCGGCTAGGGACCTATTGGAAGAACATAGTTATTTCAGTCTGAAGAACCAGGGTATAATCGGTTCGGTTAAAAGCAGCATTTTAGCTTGGTTTGTTAGACCTATGTTTTTTGGTCCGGTCGAAACCGAGCCTAAAAACCACGAATGGGATTTTATTCCGGTTGTAGCGTGGTTTTGGATCAAACATACGGTGCAAAGACTGTGTTTGGTCCCAGCTAAATGTGTTTTCAATGTTACACATGGGGTTTTCAAGGTTCTTAGCACTAGTGTAGTCCTAAAAGCACATATATGGTGCAGAAATGCAAAGATCTTTAAAAGTAAATGTGAACGTGTGTTACAGAAATAGGTACAAAGATGGAGAACTTACCGATTGAGGAAAGAATCTAAAACAACACTAGCAGCTATAAACGTAGGAGATGCGAAGGCTCAATTTTGAAACGTAGGACGATTTGAGGGCTCAGGAGGACAAGGGTTGTTTTCAAGCTGGAAGATGAACAATAAGGGTTAGTGTTCGAAGAAAGGGTTTTTGTATAGGCATCAAAACGGCGGGACTTTTCAAACTTTTTTTGATAACTGTGGGACGGTTGTCGTAGTACGAAGGAGCAATAGGTGCATGCCACGTGTCCCAGTAAAGGCACGATGTCAGGTACGTGAAACAACGAGCCGTATGACAAGCACGGTTCAGAAGAAACCGGGATACTTGGAAATGGGCGTACCTACAGATCAGATGGGAGGAGTATTTCATCACGGTCAAGTTACTTTTTGGTTCAGTGAGGTTGAATATCTTAGCACGGCTTGGGAAAGTTAATCCCATTCATGCTGTGTAGAAAGAATTAAGGGACAATTAAAAGGGTAATTTATGTGTAAAATGGGCTGAGCTAAGTACAACTGTTGAAATGGACCGAGCTAGGCCCAAACCCTTATATATTGGGCCGAACTACGGGCCGAGGTAAAAAGCTTGGCCCTGTACCCCGACAGTTCGGTCGGAGGCAGTCTACTAATGGCTCGATCTAGTTGACTGGACCGAGGTATCAGAGGAAAGAAAGTTGAGGCGTATGATAGCTCTGCAAGGCGTTGTCTAAGCAGTGAGGACTTACGATGTTGCCTAACGTAGCACCAAGTTGTGTGAGCACAGTTGAGTCTAGCGTAGGGCACGACCATGTTAGCTCGGTTGAGCTGTTGTCAAATCAAGGTAAAGGGGTTTAAATTATCTCACTTGGTTGGTAGTGAGTAAAATGTTATCAGGATGTGCATTATCCTCAGGAGTGTGATTCCTAGGAGTACTCTGCTAAGGGGAGTTGAAGTCCTACTAGGGTTGTGCCAGGCAGAATTTACAAAAGCTCATGACAGGACCTATGTACAAGTATCACAATTTTTACTCTCAAATACACAGAGGTTTTGTCTATTTATTGACTTAGGTATCGGAGAGGTTTTCGGCACGTGCCCACCTGCTCACTTTTGTATTTTCAGGAAGTAAAGCGATGACATTTGGAGGAGTGTAAATTTGATCAACAGAATTATACGAAAAGATTATTTCATACTCGCACACTAGGCCAAGTTTGGCATACTTCAAATAATTCATCTTTTTATCTTTTTTCCATCACATCACCTCTCTATTTTTCTGCACATCTTTTTGTAAAAAGACAAAGAGTGCACTTATTTAGGTCATCTCAAACAACCCCTTAGAGAGGGTATATAATTCTTTCTCATAATTTTATTTGTTTATTTTATGCAATGGTTATCAAACCAAATAAAATTTGTTGGCATGCATATTAATCCGTAGTCAAAGAAGAAAACCAGATGTTGAGAGTGATATATGTTCAGTTCAATTCAATTCAAGAATCTCCGTCAATCATAATTTCCCCTTCGACGTTACTTACGTGTTTTCGCATTATTGAGACAATAATATAAATGGAGAAGTCAAAACAATACAAATAGATTTATATTTGTTGATTGATACAAGTAACCATTGGACGAAGTTTCTACTGCCAGATGGATTCACCATATGCAATATATACATATTCACGGCAACACGATTTCTTTGAATTGACTACACAGACAACGCTTTTGAATAGACAACAGATTTTAATAAAGTATTGAATCTATTTGGTATAATTTACTATTGTAAAAGCTTACCATTAGAAAATAATTTTTTTAAATAAATATATTTTTTAAATAAATATTTTAAAATTTATTTGAGTCATTTTTACTTAATAAATTATAAGCAAAAATCTATATCAAATAATTTGACAAAATTCTTAAAATTAAACAAAAAAATTTACAAACAACTCACATAATCTAAGTATGATTTTTACCTAGGGGAATGTGTAAATGGAAAACTTACCTACCACCAAAAAAAAAAAAAAATGGAAGACTTTGAACAGAGAAAAAAAAATTATATATATATTTCATTATTAATACTTTGGATGGCATAAAAAAAAAAATTATATATATATATTTCATTATTAATACTAAAATTAAGATACATTATATTTTTTATCCTCAAATTTTCACTTAATATCAATTTCACCCCATCATCTCCTAATTGCAACAACTAGATCCTTAGATTTCAACTCAAGTTTTATTTTTATTTTTATAATCCTTTGACCAATTTGAGTGAAAATTGAAAATTGAAAATTGAAACATGAAATACCAAAATAAAATTTAATTGCAGTTGTAATATTTTTTATAATTATTTTATTAATGCCCTTGAATAGTTTTCACATGGCCATCACATGAGGAACGTGAGATTACCATATCCCAATAGGAATATGGGAACTAAATTTCTCTTACTTTGAAAAAATAATTCCATAATAGCTAACGTGGAATTACTTTCCCATTCCAATTCGTTTTAAACGGTGTATATTTTCATTCCCCTCAAATTTACAGTCATCTAAATTGAGTACTTACCTATAATCACTTTTCTATTGTAATCTATTTTAAACAATGGTGGTGTTTGTTTTTGAAGGATTAGGTTATGGAATTGGACTATTAGTTCATTTAGATTAATAATTCGTTGTTTGGTTTAATATTTTTGTTTCGGACTAATAATCCCTCCGAATTATTAGTCCCTCATATGTGGGATTAAACAATCTTAGGGAGAGGGGTGAGATTATTTCCATGGATTGGTATCCCATGGGACTAATATGTAAAATATTCATTTTATCTTCATGCTATTACTTAGTAAACAATTGGAAAAGGGTAAAATAATCTTTTGAACATTTATAAATTATTTTTTTAGTGCTGTTAATTTAAAATTATATATTAAATAAAAAATATAAATTATGGCCTTATAAATTAAATTTTTTTTAGTGTTGTTAAAAAATTAAATTTATATATTAAATAAAATTATTTTTTTAGTGTTGTTAATTTAAAATTATATATTAAATAAAAAATATAAATTATAAATTATAAATTTAATTAAAAATAATAAATTAAAAATCATGGCCTTATAAATTAAATTTTTTTAGTGTTGTTGAAAAATTAAATTTATATATTAAATAAAATTATTTTTTTAGTGTTGTTAATTTAAAATTATATATTACATAAAAATTATAAATTATAAATTTAATTTAATTGAAAATAATAAATTATAAATTATGGTCTTATGAATTAAAAAATTTTAGTGTCGTTAAATTATAAATTATAAATTATAGATTGCAAATTTAAAATTATATATTAAATAAAAAATATAAATTATAAATTATACGGGTAAAATAATCTTTTGAGCATTTATCTTTATCCAATCCGTCCAACCAAACATTAGATTCACTAAAAATAGTTCAATCCAGACATCTAATCCTATGACTAAACAAACATATGATACAAATTCAGTCTAACTAAATAGTCCAGGGACAATATATTCCAGAACTAACAATCCGATAGATTACAATCATTCCTTATTCAGTCCGTCCAAACAAACATGCCCAAATGGAATTATAAAAGACCTGAATTCACATTCTCATTTTCCTTTAAAATTTTTGTCATCCAAACTGAGCCCAACTCCTAAAATTTGAATAATCATAGCGCTGAGAAATTTTCATTCTCATTTGTCCTCAAAATTCTGAGACGTTATTAATTGGTTTTAGGATACCACCTCATGGTGTTTCAATAGTGTTGTGATTAATAGATGGAGTGAGATTCATAAATTTGTGTTAAGTGATTAGTGAATATGAAGGGATATAATGAATTGTGATTGGTGAAGTACATGATCACGTGGCATCCCTAGATCAACTAATAATTTTTCCAAAATTCCCGACATCTAAACTGGCCCAAAATCCTAAAATTTTAAAAGGACATAGGAGAAATTCTCATTCAAATGAATTAATAGCCCGATGAAAGAAATGCAATCTAAGATGCATGAACACAAACATGTGACATGATACGAATACGATACGGACACGCTAATTTTCAAAAAATACAAAACACAACACATGAAGTACACATGAAATATATAATTTATATATTTATATATATATTCAAAGATAATAAAAAGTATAATATGATATTAATTCTTATAAATTTATATAATTTTTGTTTTATTATTGTATCTTAAGTTATTTTGTTCAAACTTATAATTAGTTTCACATGTATTGAATCGATAGACACGTGTGTCTTCCAAGTATCCAAAGAGTGTCCGAGTCTTTAAAAAAATTTAAAAATAAGACATGGGCAGTGTTTGACAAGTTGGATTTGGAAATTTTTAGCTAAAATTCACAAAAAGACGAAATAGGCTAAAATAATCAATAAGACAAAATATTACATCAAATCCATAATCATTTTACTTTTTCTTTCACAAATATCACATCCAATTACAAAAAAAATCCAACCCTCTTCCCAAACACAACTATTTTAACCTACTAAGTGGGTGTTTGGGAAGTGAGTTTTTATGTAGATTTTATGAGATGTAGGTTTTTATGAGATAAAAAAATTTTAGTGTTTGGGAAGATAGTTGGGTTTTTATGTAGTTGGATGTGATGTTTGTGAGAGAAAAAGTGAAATGATTATGGGGTTGGATGTGATATTTTGTTTAGATGTGTTTTTTTTGGTTTTGCAAAATTTTTGTCTTTTAGTGGAAAAAATGAGAAAAAAATTTGGGAACTAAGTTCCCAAACACCACCTAAAATAGCCAACTTCCCAAACAAGGCCATGCTTTAAAGAGTGTTAGACATTTTTGGGAAAATGTCCAGAGAATATCAGCGCCCAACACAGACATAACACGAATGCATCACCTTCTTAGAAGTGTCCTTCCTTCTTAGCATGCAATACAAGTCATCTAAACCATAAACCTCTCAACTAACAAACATTGAACAAATAAATTTACATCAGAATCAGATACAAAAGCCCCCAAGAAATTTGAATCCCCAGTAGAACTGTAGAAAAGATTTTTCTATTATTACAAATGGTTTAGCTAGATCTAAGTTTGTTCCACTGAGATTGCTAGAATGTCTTTGTTTTTTGTTCATCATCTACTAGACTGTAATCACTTACTGCTATAGTACAACAATGAACACAGCAAGGCAAGACTTGCAAACCTCACAAAAACTTATTTCTCTGCATTTTTCAACAAGCACAAGGGTAGGCCTGAAATAGAATGTACAAGATATCTAGTTGTATGAATTTGGATCATAAGCAAAATTGTGATGTCTCCCAGCACGTTTCACAATGTAATTCCTGTTTTTGCAAAGTCTCGCGCCACTGGTACCAAAAAAAAAAAAAAAAAACAACAACAACAACGGAGATAAGTGAATAATGGAGACCTAGGCATTAGTGCAAAATAGATCAACATGTCAAACATTTCCTCGGTGATTGCCTGCTGAAATCTTTTTCATAAGGATCTTAAAGTTGTGCTAATCAAAATATGATGCATCTTTATGGATACGATGACTGATGATAAAGTGTAACATCCCCAATTCTCAGAGGAATTATTCAACAGAGACATAAAGATACATGGAGGTGCTAAAAGAAAAACAAAAACAAGAAAAACAAAAGTAGACAGGTATTATGAGGCAGAAGCAAGTCAACAAAATTCAAAAATACTTTAAAGGGGGAAAATTTTAAAACAAGAAAAAAAAAAATCCAAAAGAAATTCTATTAGGCTCCTGCATCCATTTAAGACACCAAAAAAATTTAAATCATTTCAAACAATAACATTCAATTTCAAAATTGGATGTTGTTTTTTCAAAACCTCCAAAGGCCAGACATGACACAAAAGAGAACTGACTTTCAACTCAACCTTATTTTTTTCGATTACCTCCCCCTACCATCCTACTTGTATTTGATTGCAAATATAAAGCCATCCAAAATGAGACATGACAGCAAACAAGATCCACAATACCAAAATACAGAACCCTTTAATCCTTCTAGCTAATGTTGTTTTTGCAAGGAGTCCGTTTCTAATAAAGGTTGAGTTGAGCCACAAAAGAGGGCTTTTACAGACACCATCCATCTGGTTTCAAAAAAATAAAAATCAAAAGCAACTCCTAAAATCAAAGGGTTTTGATTTTGAAATCAAATTCGTTTGTTCATTTCCATGTCATACACAAGTTCAAAATCAGAAACAAGTATACAAAGTAAATGCATTTCGCAACACAACTGATATACTGAAGCAAGACATAAACTAGTATATCACTCAAAAAAAAAAAAAAAACTCACCTTTTGAGGAGGACGGAACTACAACAACATGCATAGTCACATTGTTGGGAGGAAGCTGTAAGCGAAGTGGGTAAAGCTTCCCATTCAATGGACTTCGTGAACACACAACAATATCCTCAAGACCTGTCTCATCTTCCAGCCTCCGAGTTAATTCATCAACCCCATTCCCTTTAAATGTAATACAATGTCCCTCGTCACCCTCATTGACATTACCAAATTCATCTGCAATACTGTAATATATAGCCCGCCCATCAGCTGCCCTAGGCGGTGAACTACCCACAGAATCAATAGACTGCAAGAAGGGTAAAAAAAACCCCAACAAAATCAAAATCTAATTCGCAAGAAATTGTATCAACAGCAATCCCATTACATCATATCTCACTTTATTACCTCATTTTTCAATTGCAACAATTATTCCCTTGCACTTACTTTATATCAAGTAGTAATGTGCCCTTCGTTATTTTGGAGTTAAATTGTCTAACAAAAATTGTTATGTGACCTTGTCATATGGCTTTTTTTTTTTCTTTTTTTTTTTTTCTTTTTTTCACTATATTTTCTTCTCCACTGTATTTTATTTTCTAAACCCAAGCAATATCCAATTTTGTGGAAAAATAATTTTAAAAAATAGAAAGGATAAAAAAAAATTATATTTTTTCCCTCAAAAATGCTTTATGTGGTTTTTCAAAATATTTTCTCTCCCCTACTTTATTTTGTAAGATCATCTCCAACTCCTCATCATTTTTTTATTATTATTATCTAATTTGATTCCAAATTTAAGTTAAAAAAACTCGATTTGAGACCAATTACTCCAAACCGCTCATCAAATTCTCATCAAAATCCTTTTAAAACTCTATCTGTCATCCCCAATTGAATATTCTCTAGTTGAAAGACTAAAGTGAGATTTGATGTAAATTAAGATAATTTAGCAGTAGAAATCGAAACCTCTTGTCGTCCAAAACTATTAGATTTAGCAGAATGAGTGGAAGGCGAGCTCGATTCAGAAGCAAACTCATCCAATCGCGGCACAGCCTGAACAACCGCTTTAGGTTTGGGCGAATGAACAATCACAATCTCAACAACATGAACCTCCCAAAGGATCCAATCCTGAGTAGCAGTCCGGTGAGGAATATCATGCGTAACCGAATTCCTCCACGGCGGAACGCCGCCGTTCGCGCGGAGGAAGTGGCCGTACCTCGTCTTCAACTTCACCTGATTCCCCTCCCGAATCGGCTCCCACTCCACCGACGAGTCGAGCCGGCCAGCGGGCGAGCTCTGAACGACCTTGTGACCGGTCATGCCGAGGAGGAATGGCTGGTTCGAGGCGGTGAGGTACTTTCCGAAGCAGGATTTGAGGCGGAGGAAGTTGGCTCCGCCGCCGTCGTCGTCGACGAATTCGACGGTCCAGCGGGCGTTCTTGGCGGAGCCGTTGCGGTCTTGAGTGACGGAGTCTTCGTCGTCGTCGGCGAGGAGGTACTTGTCGTGGTGGCTGCGGAGGCGCACCGCCTTGGCGTTGCGGAAGAGATCCATGCCGGTCTGAAAGGAAAGCCAAAAATAATGGGGAATTAGGTGTGGATTTTTGGGAGGGTTTTACAGAGGGAGTTGGGAAGTTTAACTCGGACAAGGAGAGGTGGGTTTTTATATACCTATGTAGGCACAGACAGACAGACAGATGAGGAAAGGCTAGATCCAGTGCCGGACAGCCACATTTTACGGCGTAAATTACAAGTGACACGGTTTTAGGGGTGAGCATGTCTAAAATAATCACGAGTTTTGTCTGTGGTTTGACATGAATACGAATTGGGGTTGTCGCTGCTGCGCCCTTTGCGTCGAAATGGCTCATTTTGAAGTTTATTTTAGCCTCCGTTTGGGAAGTGGGTTGGTTTTTTGGCTTTTTAGTTTTTTTGGCTATTTTAGTCTGGGCTTAAAAGTTTAGTTTGGGAAGGGCTTTTTGACTTTTTGACTTTTTTGACTTTTTTTGTGAGAGAGGAGTGTAATGATTATGGGTTGGATGTGATGTTTTGTTTTTTGTGGCTAAAAAAGCCTATTTTGTCTTTTGTGGCTAAAATAGCCAAAAAAGCCCAAAAAAATTCTTGCCAAACACCACCTAATAATTTGTATCGTTTATATTTTAAAACATATCAAGTAAAATATATTTGTAAAAAATTAAGGGCTAGCTTGGCATGTACTAAATAAGTTAAAAAGTTAAAAAGTCACTATCTTATTTAAGTCACATCATCTTATTTAAATCACATCACCTCTCTAACGCATCACATCAAATCCAACCCAAACCCAATCCAAGCCCACCAATAAGTCAAAAAGTACACTTTTTTAGGACATTCCAAACCAACCCTAAGTTAAACGGATATTGTTTACCTATTTATTTATTTACATTTGTATCTACAAAAATAAATAATAACTATGATTTAAAGTATTAAAATGAATATAAATGTCAATGAATAATTAGGTAAACGATATTCGATTAACTTAATTTTTTACAAACATATTCTACTTAGCCTCCGTTTGGGAAGCCAAAAAGCCAGGCTTTTTGGCTATTTTAGCCACAAAAGACAAAATAGGCTTTTTTAGCCACAAAAAACAAAACATCACATCCAACCCATAATCATTACACTCCTCTCTCACAAAAAAAGTTAAAAAAGTCAAAAAGCCAAAAAGCCCTTCCTAAACCAAACTTTTAAGCCCAGGCTAAAATAGCCAAAAAAGCCAAAAAGCCAAAAAACCAACCCACTTCCCAAACGGAGGCTTAATGTATTTTAAAATGTGAACGGTTCATATTACTAACCTGAACCCCAAAATAGGCCCATTTTAACTCACAACAGTTGCTGCGCAGTCCAACAACCCCAATTCCCTTTTAATAGGCTAGGTTTGAGATGTTTATCAGGGTTAAAATAGTTATGGGTTAAGGGTACTGTTATGGTGTGCAACTTACACCTTATACTTACGCTTTTTCTGTTTACAGTCCTACTTTTGTTTTCACCTTCCACTTACACTTTTTGTGTAAGTGGCACATGGTGTGCAACCTTGAGGGTTGCACACTTAAGAAAAATCCATGGGTTAAAATTAGTTATTTTGGTTAAATAAAATAAGGTATCTCATTTAAATTATAATTATTTTATTTTTTCTTTTATAAAAATTAAAAAAATCAAAAAATATATCTTGAATAAATTTTTTTAATCTCAGACTAAAATAATAATAAAAAATCAAAAATGAATTATGTTTCATCACACACAATATTCTCCCTATAATTCTCACAAATGACAGCAAGATATATAATGTGAGTATCATGTCAATTGACGGGTGAGTTAACTTTTTAAATTTTATTTATTATCTTATTTGTGGGCATTGTTTTCAAATCCGGACCGGACCGGACCGGACCGGTTGAACCGGGCATTGTTCCGGTCAACCCCCTAAACCCGGATAGGGGCCAAAACCGGAAAAACCTGGTGACCCAGTGGTCAAACCGGTGAAACCGATGACCCAGTGGTCGGACCGGCCAGAACCGGTCTGTTTTTTTTTTTTTTTTTGGATTTTATTTATTTATTTCTTTCTCTTTCTTTCTTATATATTTATATATATATATATATTTCAAAATTTTGACTAAAAATTCTTATTTCAAGAATCTCCTCTCATAAGAAAGAGTCTCATTGAAAGCTTGAGAAGATTATGAAAGTCTATTCCTATTTATAGGAAAAGATTTTTCAAAGAGAACTTACAAAATTCTATGTGGGTTCAATCAAATTATTTGAAACATATTGATTGGAGGGAGAGTTGAAAATTTCATTTCCCTCCAAAATTAAATCTAGCATTCAATCAATTTATTTGGAGGGAATGTTTAAAAATTTTAATTTCTTTGAAATAAGTGACCTTTTTTTTTTATCAATTATAACTTTATTAAATGTTATTAATAAATATTATGCAACAATTTTTATTTTTATTTGATTATTTATATATATTTTTATTTATTTATAATTTATAATTATATTTTTTAATTATATAATATTAATTATGACGTCACGGTTCGACCGCTTTGACCCGACGGTTGAACCGGTGACCGGTCCACCCGGTCCCTTTTCCGGTTCGTTCACCGGTCCGGTTTTGAAAACATTGTTTGTAAGGATTGTGGAGGAGAAAATTAAGTGAATGTAACACTTCTTTAATAATTTCGTTAGGTTTGTCTTTTAGAAAGGTTTGTTTTTAAAGAATTAAAATTAGGCCATGTTTGGGAAGAATGGTTTTTAGTTGAAAATTTTTAAAATTTTAATAAATTGTCAAATTAATCTCTTTAGTTTTTTTGTTAAGGTTATATTCGTGAGACTCGCAATGAATGTTGTTTTAGTAATTTAAATTGTTCATATTTTAAAATTCTCTGTATATATTATCTATGAAAAAAATAGATAATATTTAAAAAAAAAACTATATTTGTCATCTATTTTTCAATGACAGATCAAATAAAAAATTATGATTATTGGATTAACTTAATTTTTTCATAAATTATATCTACAAGGCTTTATAAAATAAATGGTTCAAATTATGAAAACTAAACCTATGGTGAATTCTACAAATCTAAACATAATGATCAAGTTTTAAACCAAATCTTTTTTAATATATTTATTGTTCATATTTTTTAAATTTTTTTTGATAAATATATATAACATTTCTAAGATGCTAGTGATCCTTAAATTTTTAACTTTTGAAATTAGAATAGTAAATAATTAATTACCTAACTTTTGCATTAGCAATTTTATTTATGAGGTTATGAACTTGCTTGTAGAGCCAACATTTTAGGCTATTTTAATAAATTGTTGAATTTTTTTCATTAATATCAAAGACTGGAAAGTTGGACAATTTAAGTACAACAGTTACTATCTATATAAACAAATCTTATCAAAATAAAAAATAAATAAATAAATAAATAAATAAAATTAAGAATATTGTTGCCAAATATTCGTGGGAGTGTTTTTTTTTTTTTTTAATCATAGATAAATATTTTTATATTTCTAATATATGTACTATCTAAAACATATATATATATATATTGCTCTTGGTACTATTTTAACATGGAATGAATCGAGCTTTGTTTACCCACTTGATAGATTGGTAAATAAATTTTGGAAAATGATTTGTACCCCTAAAAATGCCCTCCCTAATCCCCCTAATGCCCAAAACGACGTCGTTTTGGGCAATTTTTTTTTTTTTTTTTTTTGCCTTGGTTTGAAATTTAGGGGGATTAGGGGGCCAAAAATTAGGGGATGTAGCAAGACCCATAAATTTTTTTATTCCTAATTAATTAAAACAATGGAGTCTATTAAATGAAATCCGCCCCACTATTTTAACTAATCTCAACAGAGGATTTTGTAAATAATGTGTGAACAAAATTAATTTCCTATGAAGAGGAATTGAAAATTCATTAATGCTACGACAACTCTATTTGTGTATTATATTTTATTTATCATTTTATATATTATTGTATTAATTGATTGAATCTTACGATTTGGATAATATTAGAAATACCAAATTTTTTATTAAATGAATAATCATGTGAGATATTTGATCATTTATTTGGTAAGAAATTTAGAACTTGTAACATTTTTCATATAACATTATTGTTGAGAATTAATGACAACTTTGACTAATGTCCAAGTGTAAATGTTGGTGCTATTTTAGTGGTGAGCTAGTGCTTTGGGGTCATTTTTATTTGTTAGATTGTCCTTAGGGTGGGTAACATCTATCTTGGCCCAATAGTAGATTCAATTGGAATAAAACCAACAAAAATAATAATAATAATAATAATAATAAAAATAAAAAAATCTTTTGTGGTAGGTTAGATCTCCTATTCAATCATCCTTAAATTTTCAATCTTGCTTTAGTCTTTAATCCAAACACAATTAAAAAGGCACATAAACTTTTGAAAGTGGTGGGATCATAACCATCATCTGTTGGGATTAGAAAGTTTTTTTTGTTGGAAGAGACATTATTTTATAAGCATTTTGGCTAAAAAGCTAGTGCCAAAACTAGAGAACCCTATTCTTTTTTACTCTTAGCTATCTCTTTACAAGCCAATAAGTTTGCCAACTTTTCAATCAATTATTCACTAATTGAAATTTCATTACATATATTTTTAGAGATTTCACCAATTTTCTTTTTAATACTCTAGCGCCATGTGTACATATAAAACTCACTAGGAGGAGGGGGGCCAAAATTCTTACATTGGGGGGCCAAAGCAAATATAAAAAAATTGGGAGAGGCCATTAATGAATTTTTTTTAATATTTCATATAGTTTTCAATGAAAATATACATATAATATAAGGCTTTAAAAAATATTGAAAGAGGCAATAATATATACATATGACATATAATTTGCCAATTCACATAAAAAAAAGTGAAGTCAAATATTATTTTTCTCTTTTAAGCATAAAAGGTACTTATTTACAGAATTATCGAGGATAAAACCAGTATAAGATATCAGTTGGCCTAGATGGTAACTTTTGCCCAATTTTCAATCCCAAAAAAAAAAAAAGGCTTTTCGCCCAATTGAAATGAAGCTGCATTAGAGGAGAATTTTTTATGCTTTAGCTCAAGTCAGAATTTTTGTTTTTTTTGTTTATTATTTATTATTTATTTAATTTTTTTGGTACTTTTCTACTCATGGCATTATTGATAACATAATCAATTAAGCATGTTCTTATGAGAGGTAATTATTTGGTACTCTCCAATCTAATGTGATATATTTATTTTGTAATGTAGAGGTGGTGTGGATTGGCATCACAATTATCAGTTGCGATGACTAACGAATTGTGAAAGTGTTCAGTAGTGATTGTAATTTTTTTTTTTTTTTAATGTTTTGTGTAGAGGTTTCCGTCTTTTATGACCTATATCCCCCCAACGTGGATGTTTTCTTTATCATTTTGGAATACATCTTGTACTTTGATATATTTTGTTAGATAATTTATTGTCAGTTATACAATGTATTAAGTATCATTCTCTTCAATAAAATAAAATAAAATTAAAGTTAATGTGATGTGATATTATTTACCTATGCTCTTAACAAATAATGTAGTGAAAAAATTTACAGTACATATAAATATTGACTTGCATTTTGTTGATTAGTTAAAGAATAAAAAAGTAACCTGCCTAATATATTTTGTAATTCCTCAATTGATGATATTAGTACTCCCAAACAACTATAAATTTGCCCTTTGTCAGGCACATATCCATGTTGTCATGGTTGCGACTAAACACTCGAGAGAACTTGGAAAATCAACGGCAAATAATTCCCTAACACCGCCCTATCTCTATATCATTGATAAATTGAAAACCTTATATATTAACCACCCAAACAAGAAATCAAATTAAATAAAGATTACCAAAAAAAATTTCAAAAATAATCATCTTCCAACGTAAGACTATTTTTAAATTAGTAATATTACATATTTAAAAAAAATTACTCATATTATTTAAAAATAAACAAAATTAGTAGTCTATATTTATTGTAAATTTGTCTAGCATTCTATTAACTTTAAATCTAAACCAAACACTCATTTTTAGATAAGATTTAACACAAATATTCAAAACCATAATATTTCAAAAAATTCAAAAAAACAAAATTAAGAAAATATATTTAGTTTGAACCTTACACCTTACTAATAATTCAAACTCTCTACTTGTACATGGCTATTATTTCTCCTGTATTTATTAGAATTTTTTCTTTCCTCGGTTGAGATTTTTTTTGTATATAAGTTTTAGGATAAATTACAGATACACTCCTAAAATTTGCTTAAAATACAGATTGTCCTATGTGATTTAAAAAATTATAAATACTCCCTTATTAGAATTTTTTATTTAACAAAATTCACTAAAAAAATAAAATTCATAACTATTTTATTATATAATAATAAAATTACCTAAATTATTAATTGAAATATATTTTTAACATCATTAAAAACTATTAATTGACTTGATGATTTATTAATTAAGGGGACGATTTGTTATAAAATTAAAAACTTCAAAAATGAAATGTAATTTTCAAAATTACAATGGGTAAATCTCATAAGATGTATTTGTAATTTATCCTAAATTTTATTGTGATGTCATATTTTAAAAAAGAAAAAAAGAAAAAGAAAACGTACCTTCTTCGTAGACAACCTGGGAGAATTGTAGGACCGTATAGACATCGGCGACTCAACCTCGTCCGTCCCAAAAACCTCATCGGAAAGTGACGAAAAACTCGAAACCAACGACAAATAATCATTCAACGCCTCATTCTCCGGTATCTCCACAGCCTCCGCCTCCCACAAAACCCAATTATGCGTCGAACCGGCTAACGGAATATCATGCGTGACGGTGTTCCTCCACGGCGGCGTTCCGCCGTTGGCCCTCAAATAAGTCCCTCCCGCCGCCGCCTTCAGCTTCACCTGAAACCCATCTCTGATCGGCTGCCACTCCGTCGTCGTCTCCGACGAGTCATCGAGTTTGGCCTGAACCACCTTGTTTCCGGTCATGCCCAGGAGGAAAGGGGCGGCGGAGGCGCCCAGGTAGCTTCCGTGTATGCCTTTGAGCCGTATGAGTTGTGGGTTTCCGTCGACGGGTTCAACCAGCCACCGGGCTTTTCGGGCCGAGCCCTGGCGGCTCTGTCGCACTGTTTCTTTGTCGTCGTCGGCCGCTAGGTACTTGTCGAGGTGGCTTCGGAGTTTAACTGCTTTAACTTTGGTGAAAAACTCCATAACTGTTGATTGAAGTCCACGGAATTCCGGGCAAGTAGAAGTGTGATTGTTATATAAATATAAAAGGAGAAAAGGGGTGTTTGTCTGATGGTATTTGTTTTTGTTACCAGGAAGGAGAGCAAAGAGGGGTGAGATATTTTTTAATAGAGATTCCAAGAGTGTTGTATTTTAATTTACTTGGGTCATATTTGCTCTCCGTACAGTCATGAATCTTGATCGTCTTGTTTGGTTTCTTAGAAAGTAAGGTTTTGCAAAGGTGTGAATGATATACCTATCATGTATGAACGAAATCGAAATGTCTAATGGGAAGATTAATGCGTTGACCAACTATTCTGAAATGCATTCCTCACGCGTTGAAAGAGCGTGCACTATTAATCGATCTAATAATCACATAAAAATATTATCTCAAAAATTAAATATATTTTAAATGATATCAAATTGAGGCATTTATTTATAAATCTCTTTACCTACTTATATTTAACTTAATTAATTAATTTATTTTTGAATAAAGGTTGAGACCCCTTTGGGGGTCATCCCCTTCACTCCCTTTAGTTTTGATTGGTCAACTTTTCTTTTTTTTCTTTTTTTTTTCTTCTCACCCAATCCCCAACCTCCATGTGTGTGAAGGGGTTGTGGGGGTGGGTGTTTTAAGGGGGTCTAAATCAATGCCCTTTATTTTTATATTTCAATAAGTACATAGTTATTAAAATACCCTTAATAATAACATTCATAATGTTCACAACGTCAATGTGAATATTCACATTGTAAAATATAAATATTCACATTACCAAGTTGCTAACCGTTTAAAATATTTGCAAAAATGAAATTGTTCATAAAATACCTTAAATATAAAAATTATGATATGATGAATCAAATGTCTAAATAATAGTATTTATTGAAATATAAGTATATGTTATGAACTAATTGAAATACAAATATTTGAAAAAGAATTTTCTAATAAATCTCCCTACTAAATTCATTTAAAAGGTAACCATATTTCAATATATGCAATTAGACTTTTTCGCATATTTTTGATGGAGCGTTTCCTCTTAGCAATTTGTAATATCACTACTAAAAAAAAGTACTTTTTGCGATCGCTACAAGCCGTCGCAAATAATAAAAAAATAGTCGCAAAAGACTTTTTGCGACGGCCCATGCAACGGCAAATAAGGGTCACGAATGTGGAGGTGGCAAATACTTTTTGTGACCGTAAATAGCAGTCGCAAACTATTTGCGACCGCTTAACCTACTTATAGCGACTGATATTTTGCCGTTGCAAAAGAGTTTAAAAAAGGCCTACAAAGTATTAGCGACCATCTTCTTACCGTCGCAAAAAAAAACAAAAAAAAAATCTACAATCATATATATATATTCTAATATTATATACAATAAACGTAAAGACATATTTGCAAAAATCTCAACATTCATGCATTATTTTCCATTTCTTCCTTTAATAAAATTCTCTTTCTTAAAAAAAAAAAAAAAAAAAAAGTGTGCGATAATAACAAGGAGTTCCTGAAAGAATCCTATAAAGGAAATTTTTGATAGAGTTATTTCATAGATAAATGAGAACTTTTTCTTTTGGAGATTATAGGGCTGTCCAAATCCAAGCATTCAAAACAGACAATAAGTCTCTCGAAAGGGAAAAAATATAAACATGTAGAGGATATTGCATTAGACAAATTGATTTCAACTGCTCTAGTGAGGTCTTTCAAGTAGAAATGGCCATCCTCTAACTGAGATATAACACCCATGACCCATCTTTTCCCTGTTAGCTCAATGAGACTCTGAATTGGAGATATCAGCCCAACATATACACATCAATAAGAACACTTTGTTTAATTAACATATGTGTCTCCAATCTCGATATGTTTATGTGCAAGACAGAGAGATGGGTTACTTCACAGTTGCCGAACTGAGACCTTTCAATATCAAATGCAGGCTTTGAAAAATGCTGATCACGAGAAAGCCTCTGGAGCAACAAAGAAATCTATCCATATATAAAGTGGCTTTGGCCGAAGCATCACCATGAATTGGAATCTTTCCTGTATGCCTACAATTCAAAAAATAAAAATGGCGTAACTAACACCACCTAATCAAATGTTCAAATTAATCATTACAATTGCTAGGCAGCAAGTCTGATATCTAGCTCCATGTACAAAGAAGTTCCAAAACTCCACCAACCAAGTTCCAAAGATCCCAATAGAAAGATCAATTAGGAATGTTGGTAACAAAATTGTTTCTCAAAAACAAGAACCATACAGAATTCCAAACAGTAGAACTTGATAGCTTATCCAGCTGTCCAAACACCATCAAGATCGCAAAACACGACCTACAGGTGACGGCATAGTAGACAACGAAGTATATAAAATCTCATAATTAGAATCCAGCAAAAAAAAGACAAAATCTACTACGCTCCACATTCCATGAAATAAATAATACAATGTTAATGAATCCATTCTGTCTAACCTCTTAAAGAGTGGAATTGTGACAGCGTCCAAAAGAAGGCAAAAATAATATTATACATTGAAGCACTTAACAAACCAAATAAACCACTTAGAAAACAAATAACTAGTAAATCACGTAGAAAAACCACTCAAATACTGCCCATACACTGGCACAAAACTAAAATAAACCACCTTCTTCCAATAAAAGCATCTTCAACTCAAATTAAAAAACAAGAACTTTCAAACGCAGTTCAATCCTAGCTAATTAGGAGAAACACTTTTTCAATTTGTTATCATGTAGTCGGTTTCATATTTTAAGCACATTACGGTTCATCAATCACAGAACATAACATTTTTTGAATTGTTTGTCAGGAAATAATATTTTTTGATGCTGCATTCTTTTGCTCTGGAGTTCATTTTTTTGTTAATGTTTTTCCAATCAATATGCACAGATGAAAAATGTGAGGGTGTTGGTTCATCTGAAGAGGATCAAGACAATAGTGGTGGAGAAACAGAACCGCCAGAGATTGATCCACGTGCTGAAGATCGGGAACTTAAGAACCACCTGTTGAGGAAGTTCAGTGGTTATTTTAGTAGTCTCAAGCAAGAACTATCCAAGAAAAAGAAGAAAGGGAAGCTACCAAAAGATGCCCGGCAAAAGCTACTCAATTGGTGGGAGTTACACTACAAATGGCCATACTCATCAGTACATGCATCCTCTTCAGGCTATATTCTCAAGCTTTTCTTATGAAATTAATAGAGCATTCTAAGATAAAGATTGTATTCTTGAGTTATTAAGACAGATTGTTGTGATAATCTCACAGGAGAGCGAGAAGGTGGCCTTGGCTGAATTAACAAGTTTGGACCAGAAACAAATTAATAATTGGTTCATCAACCAAAGGAAACGACACTGGAAACCTTCTGAAGATATGCAATTTATGGTAATGGATGGACTCCATCCTCAAAATGCAACTCTCTATGTTGAAGGACACTACATGGGCGAAGGTCAAGGTCCTTACAGACTATAGCCATGAGAAACAAGAAAATGCTATTCATAAACGATTTTTTTTACTTAATTTTTTTTACCAATAGACACAATGGTAATGTGTCACACGAATATTTTGTTATGAGTGTCTCATTACATTTGTATCTAATGTTAAGAAAATTTGGTAAGAAATTCATTTATGTATAATAGTATTACTTGTGAGGAAATAATCAGAACCAACGATTTTGAGTGATGGCTTG
Source organism: Camellia granthamiana (assembly GCA_036172215.1). Lineage (NCBI taxonomy): Eukaryota > Viridiplantae > Streptophyta > Magnoliopsida > Ericales > Theaceae > Camellia > Camellia granthamiana. The sequence goes on from CM069904.1 coordinate 166,712,456, forward strand.
TGCAGGGACACCAAATTGGTTTAGTCATTACTAGGCTTCGGCAGGGGATCTGTTAACTAATGCCATGTGATTGTTATTGTAAGAGTTGGGTAATGTCTCAAACAACCCAATCTATTATAGTTTATTGGAAATGCATTACCTTATAACAATGTTTAGTGTATGTGCACAAGTCTTTTAGAATGTTTTCGTTGTGCTTTGGAAGTTTGAATGTTTCCTATTGTTGCTTGATCTGTCAGAAGATCTGGAGTGTTATACTTTGCTGTTATGTAACCATATTAAGTATTGAGTTGTGTTCATGCAATATCTTGCACATGTAATATTCTTGGGGCATGTACTACTTTGTTCAATTGTATATGGTGAGAAGAATAGCCAATATGATGTGGAGTCCTGATTATTAGTCTTTCTCTCACACACATTTCAATAGTTAGATTGGGGAGGATTGCATGATTTTAGTCTCGAGACAGAGTTATATAATGTGACATGATGGGATAAGTTAACAATAATAGTTTGTGATCAGGATGCGATAGACTAATCCAAATGTAAAAAGGTCTAGATACTTGAGAGTACTCAACACTATAAATATACACTATAAATATTATTTCCTCACATTTTTTGAATTGTCTAATAAGTAGTATGTCAAGAGAAAAGAAATCTTACATTTTTAAATGAAATAATAGCTTGATTCTTTCTTAATCATTGTCGCTTATCATGAATTTTATTCTAAAAAGTTGACAAAAGGAACCACTACAAGAGTTTCTCTCTCTCCAAGGGGTGGTCAACTCACCAGGCATTTCTACAAGATATCTCGCTCAAATTGAAAAGAAAAAAAAAAAAAATCACAACCTATGTGCCAAAAGTGGAACTTAACATTATAAACAAAATTTTGATCAATCAATAAGTTTCAAGTAATCAAAAATCTATGCCACCTATCAACAGTCAATGGCTTAACACAAATCATCCTTCATCTGTATTTATACAGGGACAGCCTGAAATATTTCGTACATTTTTTCCTCTTCTTTTCTGACTAATCATAAACAACATATAAATATTTGGAACTCTCTTTAATGAGTAAGACAGCTCTGATCTCTACATTTTCAGATTATTCTAATTTGCACTTTTGTTGAAAATTCTACTTTGGTAAACCTTCAATGTCATAAGAGACAATAATTTGCACTTTTGGAGCCATTTTTTTCATCAAATTTGAATCTGATGAACAAATTGATAAACAATTGGAGATGTACAACCAAGAGAGAAAAAATTGATAAAATTATGGAGCATTATGAGAAATCCTAATGAATCTAACCTCTGAGAGAAACAAAGAACTCCGAATATGATTGCCTAGAGTTGGAAACTAACTTGCTCAATATGCCCTTAAGGAAAATGGAACGCGCATTTGCCTTAACGAGGCATTGTCACGAGCAGACCAGCACAAGCGCGCCATAGCTCCGTGTAAAGCGTTGTTACAGACTCTTCTTGAGACAGATTCCATTACAGAGAAGTACATAACTCGGATCATTACGAAGAGAGTTGAATCGATGAAGATGTGTTTAGGCTTACCGATTATGAAATCTTCAACAGTTGTGGACTTGAGAGAGTTGAATCGATCGACAGATTCGAGTGAGAGACAGATTTTGAGAGGGAGAGAAAGAGAGTTCAGATTTGGGAAATAAGAAAAAAAGGGGATTGAGAGGGAGAGAAAGAGAGAGTCGGGTTTTACTAATTTGGGTTTTTTTTTTTTTTTTTAGTTAAGAACACGATTGGGTCATGAAAATGAGATTGTAAAATTAGATTTTGATGTGAAAAATGATTTTTTGCGACGGTTAAACAATCAATCGCAAAAAAATAAACGGAAAAAGTCATATTTTTAGTAGTGTATGAACATAATATTGTATAGAGTATAATATGAAAAAAAAAAAATAAAAGCAAAAGTTTTCATCAATTTCCCATATATCGCCCAACATATTTTTAATCGTATATCTCAATATTTTGTAATAAATTAACAAAATTTAAAACAATGATAACTTAGGTTTAAATTTGACTAAATTCGATGTGAAAGGATTCGAAAGTTTAAATTTGTATCAAATATTATTTACTGTGAATCTATTCACTACTGTCCTTTGCCAGTTAACATTTCTATGTCTTTATACTTTCAAGAATTATGAATAGCAAATAGAGAAGTTCATGTTAATAATTATGTTTAATGAGTGAGAATTATGGATATGAATTATGCATAACATTTGTACTTCTGTTTTTGGTGGGGGACATTTTGATTTGGCATATCAGTAAGTGGAAATGACTGGGGGAAGTTGAATGACCAAAGTGGATGAATGCCCACAAGTGAAGGTATTTGCACAAACAGACAAAGATGGGTTAGGTTTGGTTGGTTCATTGGGTGCGCGTGAATGGGTGACATGTTTAACTGCGCGTGGGGCTTAGCAATTTGCTGAAGTGGGACTCCTCTAGAAGCCGTGAGTGGAGGTTTGGCAAATTGGCAATAAGAGGGCCGACTTCCATGTGCACTGTCATGGCGATTTTCCAACTGATATATCTATCAAAAAAAAATTATTTGGGAACTCAATCATGCACTTTAAAAGAGCTTTAGAGAGTGGTTTCATTCTTTAGGTGATGTTTTGATTTTAGGTTTTTTTTTTTAGAATTTAGGGTTCTCAAATTAGAAAAATGAATCATTGTTGTATATCTATCTATGGCCCGTTTGGCAAAAGGTTTTTTTTTACAAAAAAAAAAAAAAAAAAAAAAAACTAAAATTCATAAAAGAAGATAAAATAAACTAAAATAGTTAATATGATAAAATATTATATTAAATTCATAATTATTTCGTTTTTTCTCTCACAAATATCACATCCAATTATAAAAAAAATCTAATCATCTTCCTAAATACAAAAATTTTAACTTATTAAAACAATCAAAAGCTAAAAATAACTTATTAAAATAGCCAACTTCCCAAACAAGGCTTCTATTTTATCAAATAATGGCTTCGTTTGAGATGTGGCTTGGTTTTTTTAAAATTTTTAATTATTTTAGCCTCAAGCTAAAGGCCTATTTTGAGAAGATGGTAAAAAATAATTTTTTAGCTTTTAACCAAAGTTTTGGCCTTTTTAGACAAATGATTTGGGAAGTTGGTAAAAAGTTACTTTTGACTTTTTTATTAATATTTGTTTATGATGTCAAATCACAATGAAATGACCAAACTACCCCCATTCAATTTAAAATATTTACAACTTCACCCATGTAGCATATTTTGACCCATGTAGGGTAGAATTGTAATTTCACCAACTTTCCAAATGTCTTTAAATATCAAAAAATCAACTTTTAACTTTTGCTACAAACTTAAAAAAGTGGCTAAAAGTCAAGTCCCGAAAACACTCCAAAATAGTCTCATTTGGGATTTGGTTTTTTGACTTGTTTTGATTTTTGTAGAAAAATTTTTTTTTATAATGATTAAGATTTAAATGTGACAATTTTTAGCTTGAAACTAAAAAGTTTATGAGAAAAGATTTGTGACTCGAAAATCTTGGCCCCGAATGCCTCGAATCCTTGAAATGACGTCGTTTCACAATTTAAATTTTTTTTTTTTTTTTTTTTCCTTCTTCTTCCATTTTCGGACTGAACCGGAGAACCAGAGAGGGAGAGGGAGAGAAAGAGAAGAGAGGAGGAGAGAGGGAGAAAGAGAGAGGAGGAGAGGCCCCCTCCTGTGCCTCGCCGCCGCCGATCGTCAACCACCGCGATCATCGCAGCACCGCGATCGTCGCAGCACTGCGATCGTCAGCTCCGGCCCCTTCTCCGCCTCGCCTCCGCCTCTGCTCCGCCCGGTTGATATGGCCCCCTCTAGTCCCCCTCACCCTCCCCCTCCCCCTCCCCCCTCCCCCTCGCCTCCGCCTCTTCCTGGTTCTACTGGAAAAAAATAAAAATAAAAATATATATATATATATAGTGGAATTCGGGGCATTCGAGCCCGCCTAATTCGAGCTCTCAATCGGAGCTCAAAGTTTATTATATTTTGTTTTTTGACTAAAATAATCCCAACTTATCCCAAACCCACTTGCCAAACGAACACAATATTCATAATTAAACCATAAAAATAATACAAAAAATATAAATTTTATAATTAACATTTATTTTAGATGGGATATGAGTCATAATAAAATAATATTTCAATTATATAATTTATTTATTTTTTTAAAGAGTAAATTATAAATACATCTCTTGAGATTTGTTTAAAGTACAGATTGCTTCTTGTGATTTGAAAAATTACAAATATTCCATTATTAGAATTTTTTATTTAACAAATTTAACTTAAAAATGAAATTCATAACTGTTCTCCCATACAATAATAAAATTACTTAAATTATTAATTGAAACATATTTCTAACATCATTAAAAATTATTAATTGATTTCATGATTTATTAATAAAATTGGCGATTTGTTATAAAATTAAAAATCTCATGGGGTGAAATGTAATTTTTAGAATCACAGGGGGTGATCGTATTTTAATCAAATCTCAGGAAATGTATTTGTAAATTACCCTTTTTTAAAAAAATTTAATTCTAGACACTTAGGCCTTGTTTGGCAATTATATGTTTTAGTAAAAAAGTCAAAAAGTCACTATAAATTATCACATCACTCTTTTTATTTTTCTATATATCTTTTTATAAAAAATCAAAAAATTACCGAAGTAATTTGTTCATAAACAAGGCCTTCGTATTATTGATGTTAGAAAATTATTATATACCAATAAGATACTCTGCGGTGTTTGGCAAAAGAATTTTTTTGTTTTTGTTTTTTAGACTAAAATTCATTAAAATATAAAATAAACTAGAATAATTAATAAGATAAAATATTACTTTAAATTCATAATTATTTCACTTTTTCTCTCACAAACATCACATCTAACTACAAAAAAATCTAATTCTCTTCTCAAATATAAATATTTTAACCTATTAAAATAGTTAAAAATTAAAATAACCTACTAAAATAATCAACTTTCCAAACAAGGCTTATGTGTCAATCATATATACCCTCCACTCATCATAAGACAGTAAAATTATGTACATAATTTATGTCAAAAAATATGCACAGAAAAATAATGTGCGATAGAGATTCGATTGTTACATGATATAACTAGTAGATGATTTATGTGATGCACAAAAATTTATTTTTAAAATAAAAAATTAATTTTAAGTCTTAATATTTTATGTGTAAAAAATTTTAACAATTGAAAGTCAAATAAAAAATTGTGGGTGTTTGGAAAGTGAGTTTTTATGTAGGTTTTTTTAGTTGTAGGATATTATTGGATAAAAAATTTTTAGTGTTTGACAAGATAGTTGGGTTTTTTTGTAGTTGGATGTGATATTTGTGAGAGAAAAAGTGAAATGATTATGAGATTGGATGTGATATTTTGTTTGAATGTGTTTTTTTTAGTTTTGCAAAACTTTTATCTTTTAATAGAAAAAATGAGAAAAAAACTTGGAAACCAAGTTCCCAAACTTTTATCTTTTAATGATTGATGAAATTTTTTGTCATCATGTGTAATATTATGTAAAAGGCCCATAAAAATATTTTTTTTTTCAAAATTATAATAAAAAAAGTGTATTCTCAATTTGAAATCAAATCCTCAATTGTGTTAATCAAATTTATCAAAAATCATGAATTTCACTTATATCAAAATATTTTTTCTGAAAAAAATATAAACAATGAAAACTTCTATAATATATAAATTTTGACTTGATCATAACTCATAGTGTATTATATTATGATATGTGTTACAAAAAAATAATATTAATTTTAATTATTTATTTTAATAATCTTGGCATTATCGTTCTATAAAAGTGTTATTTGAATACTTATGTATAATAAATTTAGTTAAATTATTTGTTTATTTTGATCATTTTAATTCTATTTTGCTATAAAAGTGTAATTATTATATAATAATTTTATATGATATATATTAAATTATAAGATAGTAAATAAGCACTCATTTTGATAGTAAAAATAATAGTTAAATTAGAAAAAGAATTAATAATATAAAAATAAAAATAATTCTAATTTTTTTTTTATATTTATTTGAAAAATAAAATCATGTATAAATAGATCTACACAAATTTTATTTAAAAGATTAAATACAAATATGTTGTGATTAGATTAAGAAAAAAATACATAAATTAATTATGTAGAGTATTGATTTTTTTCTTTAATTTTCTTTTTGAATTATTCATACATATTGTGTATAGGTATATAAAATTTAAATTCAATATAAATATTTTGTAATAAATAATTTCATGTTAAATAAAAAATTAAATATAAATTAATATTAAGACATTAATAATATAGACAAAAAATAAAAATATAAAAGAAAATTAATTTGATCAATGCGATATAGATAATTAAGCACATTTTGTCTTATTTATTTATTTGTATATTGAGATAATTATTTTTTAAATATCATAATAATTAAATTAAAATATCAACTATATAAAAGAAATCTGATAACGATAAAACCGAATACACGATGAAAAATATATAGAAAATAAGTATTTCTTAAATAGAATCCATATAAAATTGGTTATTATATTTTTAATTAATAGTGAAATTTTTTGACACGACACAAACCAGACATTGATCGAAAATGACACGATACGATAATACAAAATAAAAAAAAAATATAACACAAAATATAAATTATATATATATAATAATTTTAAATTATATTAAATTAGAACACAAAAAAAAAAACATTCATTTGATCATTTTAATCTTTTGTGCTACAAAAATATAGCCTAAATAAATATATATAATAAATTTATATGATATTAAATTATATGTTTGAGTTCTAAACAGAACTAAAGGAATTCACAGAGAAAAGTAATAACTCACAACTTTATATAGTATTTTTTTTTCTTGCTTTAAAAAAACATATAAAAAAAATCAACAAAAAAGTAAATAGAGAGAGAGAGAGGACTTACAGGGAAAAGAGACACTTTGTCTACATTCAAATAAGAAATTCAAAAATCAAACAATACAGATCTTCGAGAAATTGGTAATGGAGATGTGTTTTGGAGAGAGAGAGAAAGAGAATGGAAGAGGAGTTTGGGTAGTGGTGGAGAAAGTGAGAGAGGGAATCTAACAATTTGTACATGTTTTTTGATTGTATAAAATGATATAATGAAGATTTTCAAAATATAATCGGTGAATTGTGATTGTATAGAATGATATATGGAAGATTTTCAAAGTATAATCCCTATAGGTTTTGTAGTTAGATTTATGTGTAAAACTTGAATTGGGTTTTTTAGTTTATCTAGATTTGTGAAAAGAAAGAAGTATTGTGTAATTGAAATTGTGATTTGTGTGGATTTGTTCAAAAGAAATAAAAACTAAATACCTATATAATAAGACAGAACGGTTTTTGAAAATATATAAAATGTATCAGAGATACACTTCATTTGAATGGCTGAGATCAATCCTAAAAATATATTAAGGATGCAGATCAAATTGATTCCCGCTCAAACCTTCTCTGCTCTCTCCCACCTACCCATGTCTCCTTCCCCATTCCATCTTTATCTCTTCTCTGTTGCAGAGACGCTACTTCTCTCATTCTTTCTCACCAAGCCGATTTTGTTGTACCGGTTTTCTGAACAACAAGATAGACCTCCATATATAGATAACCACTGAGAACAACAATATACAAAATCTTTTGGGATTGGAACAGTTAATATGTACATACATATATATTATATATTATATATATTAAGCCCTCCCAGTCGCTGCCTCTCTCCCTCTCCCTCCTTTCGCAAAGACGCTACCTCTTTCCTTCTCTCTCACCCGATCTCTATCTTTCCCCCTCTCCCCCCACCATCCCACTCGCTGCCTCTCTTCCTCCACCCGATCTCTGCCTCTCCCCCTCCACCCGATCTCTGCCTCTCCCACTCGTTGCCCCGCAACCCTCCCACTCGTTGCCCCGCAACCCTCCCACTCGCAACCCTCCCAGCCAGCCGCCGCCGCCGTATTTCTTTCTCTCTCTGCTTCGAACCCCAATTAGAGCTCTCCGGGTTCGTTTTCTTCTCTTGCAATTTTGAGTTTGCTTTGAATTGCGATTTCAGACTTTGCTTGAAATTTAACTTGCTTCTAGGTGTTTCAATTTTTTAGGGTTCTTCTCCTAATTCAGCTAAAGCAAAGATCTGTACGTTCATTTCTCTCAATTCCTGTATTACTGTAAATTTCATTAGTTCTTTAAAAAATACTTTATTTTCTAGTATTGGTTTTTCTTTTGATTGCAAATAGTAAAGAAAATCGATAATCATTCTTTCATATTTTATGTATATGTGTGTGTTATTTTTTGAAATTCCAATTGGGGTTTTGTAATCTTGAATTTAGATTACTATAATCTAGGTTTTTGTTTTTGTTCTTTTTGTTTTTTTTTTTTTATTTTATCTTCTTTGGTGACGTGAATGTTCAAATTTAAATTGCTTCTAGGTCTTCAATTTTTCTTCCCTGTTTTTCAATGGGGACCCAATTATAATCTAAATCTTCTAAGGTCTAATGTCATCTCTGGTCTCACCATTGCAAGCCTTGCAATCCCACAGGCCTGTTTCTGTTTTCATTTCCTGTTTTTGTTTTCAGAAAACAGGTATAACGATCCCGGGTTTTTCCCCTTGTTGTACAGTGATCCGGACTTGGTTCCGTGGATGTTAGCAGCTGTTTATATCTTATTTACATCCTTTCATACTTCGTATTTGAGTTATAGGATGTGTTGGGCAGGTTTGTTACAGGTTGGGTGCGTTTGGGAGCCAAGTGTTGCTGCCCAGATTTCTGGACCTTCGCTCGAGCGAGAAGTTTGTCGCTCGAGCGAGCCCTTTGTGTCCTTCGCTCGAACCAGAGTTTGGTCGCTCGAGCGAGAGTGGAGTCTTGTGCCTGGTGAATTGAGCCAGAGTGGATTCGCTCGAGCGAGCGATTGCGTCTGGTTCTGGACCTGAGAGTTGCATTTCTTGGCTCGAGCGAGCTTTTCTTCGCTCGAGCGGTCTGGTTTGTTCTTCGCTCGAGCGAGCAGTCCGTCGCGCGAGCGTGCGTCTGGTTGCAGACCTGAGGGTTTGAGTTGGTGGCTCAAGCGAGCATTCTATCGCTCGAGCGTGCTTCTGGGTTGTTGGCTCGAGCGAGACCTTCTTGGCTCGAGCGAGAGTTTTCTGTGTCTGGTCGCTCGAGCGACCAAGTCTTCGTTCGAGCAAGCCTGTTGTATATCAACGGGCAGCAGCGATTTTAAACATCACTTTTTCATTCCCTTTTCTTTTCAAACCCTAGATCTGAGACCCTCTCTCTCTAAACTTACTCTCTCTCTAAGATTTGATCCCTCTAGAGTGTGAATCTACCCTAGGGCCTTTATTAAAAAGATAGAGGGTGTTGAAAGCTTCGATTTAATCTGAAAAGCTTTGGATTTGGAGTACATTGGGTTTTGGTCTTCATCTCCATTTGAGCTCAAACTTCATGGTAGGGATACCCTACTCCTCTTTATGAGCTTTGTCTTTGAATTTTAGCATTTTGACATGTTGGGGGTTGTTAGGTAAATTTGAGGAAGTTTGGGTCTTTTGTGTAAATTTACAAAAGATGGGGTTTTATATATATATGAACCTATATGCATGTTTAGCATGGAGAAGTGAGATAAATGATGGGTTATTGGTAGAAATGGAACCTTAGGGTTGTTTTTGTTAATTATGGGAAATGCCCTAATTACATTGATGAATTAATTTGTGAAATTAATTTGAGAAATTGAGTTGAAAATGTTGAAATTGATAATGTATGGGATTAAAGGATGTAATTGGATTATTTATCACTCACCGAATTGAAATGTCGATACTTTATCCATTTGATGCATTTATTTTCTGTTTAGAGATAACTGCTTTGGGCTATCGATGGAGGATAGTCTTGATTGTTGTAGACAATGCATGATGATTAGGCACACTAAAACTAATCGATTGAGCAGGCTATGGAACATAGCGGTTGAAATAATACATTAACCTTATGTATTGAATGGTTGTATATGATCTGTGTTTATATACATGTGTTGTGTGGGAGGAGATAGGGGATGTACTCCACGGTTTAGGGGAAGATAGGGGATGGACCTCTAAACCGGATTATGTGTGATATTGATACAGCACTACAATGTGTATCAGGTGTTGACTATGGAAGTGTTTAAGTTGATTTGATATAGCACTAAAATGTATATCGTTATCAATTGTGAAATATGGAAGTGTTTCTATGTTATGTTGATACAGCACCAAAATGTGTATCTTCGGTAAAGTACGAAAGTGTTTTAAAGATGAGTTGCATTCTCATTAAATTATTTGACTAAGTGTTGAGCCTTGTTTCAAACTCAAGGTTGAAAAAGGAGTGGAAAGAGAATTGTTACATGGACTTAAATGTCATGAAACCGGAACGTGATATAAGTGGATGTATCTGTGTTGACCATCTATCAACTGCTAATCTTTTAGTCATTGTTCATAGCTGGTTTAGTGTATTTCTACTGGGCTGTGGCTCATCCTTTATGGGACATCATTTTCAGGTACAAGTAGCATGCCACCTCCAAGGACATAGTTCGGGAGGCTAGAGGCAGACAGACTTTTTGGTTGTTTGATTTCCTTTTTGATGTATTACATGTAATTTCAAACCAAGGGCTTAATATGTATTTGAGTTAATACTCTCTTTTTGTAACCAAGTGTTAACTTGGAAAGCTGTAAGCCCGTAGGGCATTTGCTTTTGTTGTTATCATGTAATACTTTTGTAATGAATTACTCTGATGAATAGAATGACGGTTATCTTTCATATCAATGCATGTCTAGATTGATGGGTTTAATGCTATTATTTTGAGGGCGTTACAACAGGTAAAAAGGTTGGTGTTTTGTTTCTTGAACAAACATAAAAAGGTTGGTTGGTAAACTATTTTTGATTTAATTAAATTTTTGTAATGAAGTAGTGTTGGGATTAAAAAATATTTAACTAGCTTCCTATTGTAATTTTTCACAGAATGATGCAATGTAAATTAGAGCGCTGTTTACAACACAAAATCATTACTATTGTTATACATTTATTTGTTATGATGAAAAGAGTTAATTTTCTCAATTAATTTTCTCAGGCTTTTGAGTTGTGTATAGTATTCTTGGTTTTGGTGTTGTGGTTAATTTCAAATGTTAATTTGGGATAACAATGTGATACAAGGAAATGCGGTTAGTTTCAGATTTTATTATCAGAAAACATTTTGGGAACATGGTTTTGGTGTTGTGGTTATCACATCCCAACTGTTGTTGCGAAGACGAGTGTCTTCCTTTTCCATGAGCTTGCTGCTGCTGCTGCTATCAAAATGGATTGGGGTGACAGTTGTGTTTGACTCTTCCCAGCTGATCTATGCTTTTTATTTTTTATTTTTTTTTTATTTATAAATACGTTTGTAACTGTAATGATTGTATTGTGTTGGCAGTCAGTTGATTGTTCTTTACCAAATGAACAATATTATAGAGGAATCTACATTTTGGTATTAAATTTAAATAGTGTTGAGATTAAATTCAAACAGTGTTGGGATTAAATTTAAATTTAAATAGTGTTGGGATTAAATCTAAAGTTAAATAGTGTTGGGATTAAATTTAAATAGTTTTGGGAATAAATTTAAATTTAAATAGTGTTGGGATTAAATTTAAATTTAATCCGTGTTGGGATTAAATTTATAATAAATTTAAATAGTGTTGGGATTAAATTTAAATTTAAATAGTGTTGGGGTTATATTTAAATTTAAATAGTGTTGGGATTAAATTTAAATTTAATCCGCGTTGGGATTAAATTTATGATAAATTTAAATAGTGTTGGGATTAAATTCATAATAAATTTAAATAATATAGGGATTAAATAGTGTTGGGATTAAATTTGATTTTATCAAATTAAAAAATAAAAGTTAAATAGTGTTGGGATTAAATTTAAATAGTGTTGGGAATAAATTTAAATTTAAATAGTGTTAGGATTAAATTTAAATTTAATCCGTGTTGGGATTAAATTTATAATAATTTAAATAGTGTTGGGATTAAATTTTACACCGTGCCTTTAGGCATGGACATACGCTAGTATATATGTCACGACCCGCTCCCCGTACCCAAAGGTTAAGCATCGTGATGGCCAGTAACCGAGGTTACCTCCGGCCAAATCTTTAAACAAATTAATAAACGCAAGCGGAGAAAATATTTAAATAAAGGTACTAAAATAATCATTGGAATTTCTGTTTTTATTACAAAATATATTGATCAAAAAGGCCGATATTTACAAATATAATAAAAGTGCTTTGTGCCTACCCCATACGCTGGTCTTGACATGCCACCTGAAAGTGGTAAAAAAAACTATAAGCACATGACAGGATGGGAAATATTATACTAAGAGTATAAGGCATAAAATTCACCATGGATAATTAGTTGGGCCAAAAAGAGCTTGATACATAACATACGGAAATCATTTGATGTATAGTTTAGATCATTTAACATGTAATACGGAAATCACTATACAACCATAACCACGGTACATCACTAAGTGCCAAGCACTACACTGGTCAATGGATCCACGACAAACACTGGACCACAAAGTGATCAAACACTAGCCAATGGTTATTTAAGTCCCCCAAGGCATGGGACTCCCGTGGTGGTACTCACAAAACATATTTTCATATAAGGTCATAGCCAAATATTCTTTAAAAGTAAAACAAACATATCCATAGGTTTCACTTTTAAGCAGATAGGGTTCAGAAATAAAACCACGTAGCTGAAACATAACTTTTGTTAATATATTAATAAAACATAAATTATATAAAATAAATTTTGGTAAGTCAAAATATACATAAAATACATTTTGGAGACTCAAGGTATAATATAACTCACCTTAACTTTAATATCTCACTCTTCCTTTCTACCACCAAAAACCCTTTTAACTTGCATTATTTTCCTTCCCTTTTTCTTCATTTCTTTCTTTCTCTTTTCTTTCTCTTTTCTTTTTCCTTCTTTCTTTTCTCTTACTGAGTCAACTTCTTCCTACTTATACAAATTATATTCGTGAGCCCCAAGCCAACAGCCACGTGTCGCTCCCCTGTTAATCTTCATTAATTCAAGTCTATCTAAATTAAGTCAAGCTTATCAAAACTTACTTATTAATACTTTGACTAATAAATTATATTATTTTACAAACTAATACATATTAATACAAAATAAATCATATATTTTTTTCAACTGTAATTAAATAATATTAGTATAAATTCTATAGAATAATTAAAAATCTGAGTTGTTACAATATATACTTATATAATATACCATCTCAATATGGAAAAAACATTACTTTTAATATAATATATATATATATAATATGATATGTGTTTTAAATGAATTTGAATTATACATTAAACATTTTAAGTATGTTTTTATATATAATTTCTATGTACTTAGCATTGATTATATTTCATGTCATCTCACAAACGCCAATATAAATATCAAAACATTTTTTTTTCCCCTTCAAAAACCCACTATTCAAGCAATAAGACGTAATTCAGGGTTATATTCAAAACATAACATTGAGTAAACAAAATAAAAAATAAAATAAATTGAGTACAACATATCGAATTTTACAGTGTCCAAATTTATACATGTTTATTTTTCCGGTCACTTTTACCACCACTATCACAACCATTAGAATATCAATTTAGGGTCATAATTAAACATAAAAATATATACATATTCTTTGTAAAAATTATTTTTCAGAAAAAGTATTTTTCTTTGTTTTTGTTTTGTGGTATAGAGAAAATAAAAATAATGAATTAATTTATATGATATCTTCATAAATATTACATTTCACAATCATGTTTTATCTCACTATCAAATTCACTTTCTCCTAAATTGTTACATATCAATAAAATATTTTTCATCGAAACAAATGAAGCGTTTGTATTCATCTATGATTCACAGCATGGATTGCACAAGCTTTGAATTGGTGTCTTGGGTAATATAAGAGTGTCAAAGAGTTAAAATTCCATCAATTTAAAAACAATTGTAGCATGCCTGATAGCAACTTCAAAGGATTGAATTGGAGGGCCATCCAAGTGGGATACACCAAACACATTAGGAATACATCTAACAATATAATCTTAAAGAGCATGATCATTTAATTTTGGCAGCTCATTAAGCATGCCTAAAAATATAAACATATGATAAATTGTAGATCTCCACATCTAAAAACTGTATGTTGTTATAAAGTGATAATTTTAATTATTTTTTTTTTCTAACAAATTACTCATTTACATGCACTTTAATAATTTTCAAATAAGCAATAAGATTCGAAGATCAATTCTATTACTTGTTCTTATATCATATTAATTGTTTACCACTAAGTTTTTAGGTCATGTTTGATTCCATAAAAGTTTGGTTTCACAAAAAGAATTACATTTTGACTATTTAAACTAAAATATTTTGATTGTTTGGTTTTGACTTATTTAATAGACAAATGAAGGGAAGCAAAAAAAAATAAAATAAAATAAAATAAAAATAGAAGGACCCCATGATCAAGAAGTAACTTTTTTTTTTGAATTTTTTTCTTTAATGTTTTTATTATTATATATTTTTCATGTTTATCTAGTTTAAAATTATTTAAAAAGTAAAAACAATTGAAGAAATTCAACAAAAGAAAAAAAAATTCATAAAAACGAATAAAAAATTCCAAACTCTCACCTAAACTTTTTCAATAACAAAAAATATTTTTTTAACATTTGTCAAAACATATTTATTTTTTTAATAATAACTTTATCCTCAAAAATGAAAAATTTTGAAAAAAGAAAAGTAATTTTTTTTTCCAAACCAACCTCTAAAATGTGTGGGAAATTATAAAATGTTAATGTTGTAATAACTTTATAATTATATATATACATATATATATATATATTAAACAACTCACCTCATAAGCTCATGATAGCCTTCATGTGGAAACCAAACTGGTGTTGGCCTATTTTGGGTAGTGGATTCTAATCCACCTCTTAGATTATAATCAATTTCCTCTCTCACAAAAAAATTATTTATAAGCTGTTTATAAATAATTTTTCACTAAAAAATTGATTATAATCATCTTCTCAAAATAGCCCGTTGTTGTTGGCGGTGGTGGGCATGGGGCTCAAACAAAACTAAAATAACCACTTTGACCGAAGTGCCTATGGAGAGTCTATTTTACATCATTTTCCCATGTAAATGTCTACAAATATTTTAATATTTTTATTTTCATCTACTTAAGCCTATTTTGGGAAGTGAATTAAAAGTCACTTTTTAACTTTTAACTCACTTTCTTTTCTCACAAAAAAATCAAAAAAAATTAAAAAGTAATTTTTAATTATCTTTCCAAAACACTTCTTAGATGTATATATATTAACTTTTTTTTCGTTTGATAATTTTAGGAGTGTTTTGGGAAGTTGGTAAAAATTAATTTTTTGGTTTTTTTAATTGATTTTGTCTTTTTATGGGTAAAAAATATGAGAAGTGATAGACTCAAAATAGATAAGAAGCTAAAAGGTGACTTTTTATTTTCTTCCCAAAAACAATATACTTTGATTCTTAATACTTATCGTTCCATATTTTCAATATTGTTACACTATTTAAAACTTTGATGGTAATTTGGTGTTGGGACTTTGATTGGGGGCTCGAATGGGGGAGCCCCGAATCCCCCGAATTACCCAATCAAGTAAAAAAAAAAAAAAAAAAAAAAAAAAAAAAAAAGAAAACAAAAAAAAAAAGAAAACAGTTTTCCAAAAAAGGAAATTAGGGGGATTAGAGGGATTGTTTTTAGGGGGACAAATCATTTTTGTTTGGTGTTGTAAGTTTAACTCTCACACGATTTTGTAATCAAAAGTTGATGGATTCCGATCTTAAGGCTGGTCTTTCTGTCCAATAATCTTGACAAATTAATTCTTTATTACTATGTTTTTCTGATAGGGTTGGGATGTTAGGATAGTTCAAGTGAATCTTAAGTACACTTATTAATCCTTCATGTGTGGTACTTTATGTTGTAGAGCCGATTTCTGCTGTCCAACTCTCAATGAGTAGAGGTCTAATGGTCATGCTTAAGCTGTTACTAACACAACCACTCATACTACTTATACCGATTGTTGGCATACCACATAGTTGTTTGTCTATTGAACTATTGAAAGACATATTATCATCTTATTTGAAAAATAAAAGACATAGTGATCATGTATCTTTTATTATTAGAAGGTATATTTGTTGGAACTATTGGATAATTATTCGTGTTATATTGCTAATTGTTAATACAACTAAACACGTGCTTAATTTTTTTAAATACATAAAGAAAAATTTTATTCAGCATCTTTGTGTTTAATGATAACAAAATTTAAGTAAAAAGAATGTATAGGTATACCATCCATCACTCATAAATAAAAATGGAGGTCCCATTACAGGAGACTTTTGGGTCCCCAGTGGATTAATCACTCATCACTTTCCAAACCATTGTTGAACCCAAAAATTCACCATTAGTGAATGGCAAGACCAATCTTTTTGAAGATGATGGCAGAAAAAATGGAAATCACACTTTTGAGCTTAATTGATGGCAAAAGAATTTTTTTTTTAAAAATGAAAAGGGTTTATGATTGCCCTGTAGAAAAGGACTTTCAAGTTTCCAATGGAGCACTTGCCAAAGCCAAGCATTTGATATCTAATGGACACCAAAATGATTTGAATTGTTGAAAAGCAAACAAGCAACCAATTTTAATGGTTAGTATGACGTCGAGTTGTTGTTGGGATTGTTCTCAATCAATGAAGTAGTCAAAACAAAGGAAAAAGATCCGGAACTCCACTGGGGGTCACTCCACGACCCCCTCCATCATGTAATTAGTCAGTTTTTTTTTTTTTACTTCTCCTCCAATCACTAATCCTCACGTGTGTATGTTGGGAAGGGTGGAGGTGAAGGCTTGAGGGGGTCTCAATCACTTTTCCAAAAAAAAATTAGGAATACAATAATGTTGATCAATTTTGTAAGGTAGTGAAAAAAAATATGAAATGAATTATTTAATTTGTTTTATGATTCTTCGTTAATGAAAAATATCAACTAAAAATATCATATAACATATCAAAATGAATAATTCATTCATTCAAAAAAATATTCAGATTAATATAATAAATGTGATGATATAATTTTATCATATTTATTTTTTTTTAAAATTTAAAATTATTTTTAAAATCAAACAAATTATTTTAAAAATCTCATTTATTATCTTTTTTTATATTTATTTTAAAAAAGAAAAATATGATGAAACCACATAATTACTATTATCAGATAATATGTTTTTATTTTTTGGTAGATGATTTATATAGAAAAATTTAAAATACTTTTTTATATCTCAAAATACCTTTACACATTTCACTATATTCCAATATAATTTTTACACATTCTTTTAACACGATCCCAATATAAATTAATCGGATGATCAAAATGAGTCCATAGTAAACCCATACACATCAAATTTGACGGTGTCCTTCTTGAGGATCGGAAATAAGTTGAATAATTTCAAAATTATCTAATAATTTTGAGAAGTTATTTGATGATTTTAAAATAATATTCTAGACTATTCATCACATAAACCCACATATTTTGTAACAACGCGACATTAACTTATTCCAAACTTTTAAATAATTTTTCAATAATTTATTATGTGAAATAATTCATTCACCAAATTTATCGTCACTTAATTTGTTTGAATTTGTGTCAATCGGATAATCTCACGAACGATTAATTTTACACTCGTCTATTACAATCGTTATTAACGTGTGCTACAATTGTCACCTTATCATCCCAACAATCGGTATAAATAATTCAGGAAAACACCAAATTCGATTAATGTAACCGGCTCAATTTTCTATGGTGGAGAGGGCAAAGGGCTAGAATTTCGACAACCTTGGTCAGTGACCAAACCTTTTTTTTTTATTTGGTCCTCTCCACTTATCCCCACATCACGTGACCCCACTCACTCTCTCTCTCTCTCTGCAACTAAGGGGTGTTCTGCAACCAAGGCCACTGAAGCTCAAACTAGATCAAGATTCAGATCTCCCATATCTACCCACTTCCATTACATCACACAGTACACTCCATTACCTCATCCATGGCTTCCCCACCACCACCACATTCCTCCGCCGCCGCCGCCGCCGCCCCCACCACCACCACCCCCCTCTTCCTCCTCCTCCTCCTCATCTCCGCCGCCCCCACGGCGGCTCTCACCTGCTCAAACCTCCAATCCACAGCTCTAAACTCATGTCCACCCTTCACTTCCACTCCCTCTTTCCCCTTCTCTTCCTCACCAGGCTGTGGCCACCCCTCCTTCCAAATCCAATGCTCTTCCCCACACTCTCTCATCACCATTAACAACCTCTCTTTCTCTCTCCTCGGCTTCGACTCCAATTCCACCTCTCTCATCCTCTCTCCTCAACCCACCACCACAACCCCATCTAATTGCACCTCTCCTCACTTCCTCTCCGTCCCAGATCGACCCATCAATCTCTCCGGCTCCCCATTTCGAGTCTCGGACTCGTCCTGTTCTCGCCTTTCTGTTCTCAAACCATGTCTCCATCCAAATCTCCCAAATTGCAGTCACTGTCCTTGGGATTGCCAGCTCATCAAAACCCCAGTTCAGCTCTTACACGGTTGTGGATCTAGGCATCATCAAGTCTCGGAGCAAGGCTGCCAAAGCGACATTCTCGGATATCTCGACAAGTTCTTGTCTTTCGGGATTGAAATCGAGTGGGACGAAGACATAGACGCTTATTTCTCAAATTGCAGAGCTTGCCAGGCCAACAATGGAGTCTGCGGCTTCAATTCCTCCGACCTCAAAAAGCAATTCGTATGTTTTCGATCTCACAATCAAATCTCTCACCCATTGATTCGTCAACACGGCCCAAGTCGAACAGCAATGTTGTGTTCGATTTTTGTATTCATGTGTTTGTTAGCTGTTTTATCAATTGCTTCTGTAATTGTCCGATCAAGAAAAAAGTCATCTCCGGCGGCGGAGGAAGAAGACCCAACAATCCTCTACCTCCACCGCCACCGCGCCGCCAGCCTCCTCCCTCCGGTATTCACCTACGAAGAGCTTGAGTCCTCCACCAACCGGTTCGACCCGAAACGCAAAATCGGGGACGGCGGGTTCGGGTCAGTCTATCTGGGTCAGCTATACGACAAGCGAATCGTCGCCGTGAAACACCTCCACAACCACCACCCTACCGCCACTGCCTCCGCCGGAGCCAGAGCTTTCTCCGCCAAATCGTTCTGCAACGAAATCCTCATTCTCTCTTCGATCAATCACCCAAATCTAGTCAAGCTCCACGGGTACTGCAGCGACCCGAGAGGTCTGCTCTTAGTCTACGACTACGTCCCAAACGGAACACTCGCCGAACACATTCACGGCAACAAAAGCTTGTTCCGAAACGGGGCGTTAACATGGCAAATCCGGGTCGATTTAGCTTTACAAATAGCTATGGCGATTGAGTATCTTCATTTCTCAGTTGTGCCTCCGATTGTTCACAGAGATATAACTTCTTCGAACATTTTTGTGGAGAAAGATATGAGAATCAAAGTGGGTGATTTCGGGCTTTCGAGGTTGTTGGTGTACCCGGAAACGAATACGGGTCCGCAGGGGACACCGGGTTATTTGGATCCGGAATATCATAGGTCGTTTAGGTTGACTGAGAAGAGCGATGTGTATAGTTTTGGGGTGGTGTTGTTGGAATTGGTGACGGGGATGAAGGCGGTGGATTGGAGGAGGGAGAGGAGGGAGGTGGGTTTGGTGGATTTGGTGGTGGGGAAGATTCAGATGGGGTTGTTAGAGGAGGTGGTAGACAAGGTTTTGGTGGCGGAGGGTGGTGGTGGAGAGGTGCTTGATGGGGTTGGGGCGGTGGCCGAGCTGGCGTTTAGGTGTGTGGCGGCCGATAAGGATGATCGGCCTGATGCGAGGGAGGTGGTGGCGGAGCTAAGAAGGATTCGCAACCAAACACGCGGCTGCGGCGGCGGAGGTGGAGGTGGAGGTGGTGGTGGTGGAAGTTTGAAGGGAACTTCGGAGGTTGGTTTAGGGTAGAAAAAGAGGTACGAGTTTCGATACCTGGGATTGGAGGGTTTTTTTTTTTTGGTCTGTGCGCATGTGGGGTTTTGACTCTTGACTCTTTGACTGACAAGGTTGTGTTCATTGTATATCAATGAGTAAAAAAAGGAGCCGCAAGTAAATAGTAGCTCTTCTTCTATTTATCCTTTTTTTTTTTCTTCCTCTTATTTATTACTTTTGTGTCCTGTGTATACAAAAAATTGTTACGATCAACCCCTAAACTCTAAATCTTTGTGTTTGTGCTTGTAAATCAATGGTTACCCTAAACCCTAGTCGTAACCATTCATTTGTGCAAACAATGAACTTGAATAGTTGGATCTATTTGTGACATTGTAGTGTTGTGAGAAGTTGGTAAAAAATTAATTTTTGACTTTTTTTAGTCAAAAAAATTAACTTTTTGGGTAGGAATTTGGGTAAAAAAATCAGCTTTTTTGGCTTAAAAAAAGTCAAAAGTTAATTTTTTGCTAGCTTGCCAAAGCAATTGTTATATAACTGAATAATTTTTCATGTAATCAGAATGGGACATTACATTGAAGATTTATGTAATAAAATTTAGGATAAATTACAAATATAATTCTTAAAATTTGTTTAAAATATAAATTATTCTTTGTGATTTAAAAAATTACAAATATCTCATTATTAAAAAATTTTATTTAACAAAATTAATTAAAAAAATAAAATTTATAATTGTTCTTATATACAATAATAAATTTAATTAAATTATTAATTAAAACATATTTATAACATTATTAAAAACAGTTAATTGACTTAATAATTTATTAATAAAAGAGACTATTTGTTATGAAATTAAAACTCTCAAGGAATAGAATGTAATTTTCAAAATTACAGGAACGATTCATATTTTAATCAAATCTCAAGAAGTGTATCTATAATTTACTCTAAAATTTATGAAAACTTCATAAAATTATTCAGGTTTAGTGTAATCAAAATAACTTGTTTTTGGAAAATAAATCGAAAATCACCTCTTACACTAGTCATCAATGAAAAATGCTACAGAACCACAATTAAACCACAGAATACTCGCATCCTAGCCTGTTGAACCAACTATACCAACCTGGTCATGCTATGAGTGTGAGAGAGAGAGACAGAAGCGCGGCGCGGGGGGTGGGTTTGCGGCAATGAGGATAGAAGTATGTTCAAGTGTTATCGTATAAGTATTTGTATCCACAAGCAGTAAACTAAATTTACATACAAAATTGAAAGATTTTATTACATCATTAATGTTCAACCTCTCAACAAGTGGTAAAAAATGCAAGAGGTTGGACTATCATACATATATATATGTACCAGTTTTACTTGAAGTAAGCAGTCTCCAAATACTTTGCCTGCTCTCCAACAGTAGTAGCTTCCGGCCTCCCTACCATGGCATAACCTCTCTCCTGAATCAACAACACAACAATGTATATCCAATGGTATGTTTGCATCGGCCACACATTAAATATTTTAAAGCTAAAAATATGTAACTCATGATAAAAAAAAATGGAAGAGATGTACCAGTAGGCGCCACATGAATGGAGCACCTTCCCTCATCTTTATGCGCTTCCCAATGACTTCGATCGCTACACATGAAAACAACCCGGTGAGAAATAAACTATCGTGGAGTTCAAATGAGACTATGAGACAAGAATAAAGAATGTACCCTTAATAGCTTGTCCAGTATTCAGCAGCATAACATACCAAACTTCGTTGAAGACATCAAGTTGTTCATCAGATGCACCAATTGTCTAGCATAAAGAAGTAAACCCACATGTTTTTTCCCCAAAAATATATGAATTAAGATTAACTATAAATATTCATAGAACTTAATTTCACATTATTCATAATAGTACCTTAAAGTTGTTGGCTTCAAAATCTGGGCCAAGCAATTCCAATGCCTCTTTGTAGTTGCCTTTTCCATACTCGTATACAGCTTCTGCAAGCTGAGACAAAAAAGGCGAAGTACCGTTCAATTGGCAATTAAAGGTAAATATAATTTCTTAATAAAACTTGTATACTAATGATGTGGCCTCTTATGGTCCTTTTATCTCAAACTAAAACACCCATCATTGTAGCTTATAATTTCAAGAATACCACTGTCACATCATTTCGGTTGAAGGGTTTGAATAAAAATTCTGTTTATTTAATTTTCCTTCAATTAAATATCTATTCTAGCCAGGAAAAATCATTGGTACAGAAGCTTTTGATGAAAACAGAAACGGGGATTAAAAAAATCAGCCAAAAGGCCTGAAACATTATTATCATGAAGGCAAAAGAAAACAACAGAAACAAACCAGCATTCCACTCTGCATTGCTTGCTGCTTCTTCTTGCTCATCTTAGAAATTCTACAAAAACAGAACAAAATTATGGGATTGCACGGCAAGAGAGAGCACTGTTAAAGAAAGCTAAATGCTGAATATGTGCGAGAAACTAAAGAGGAGTTCGGCAAGAACCTCCTAACCTGAATCTCAAGCCCTTGAGTAGATCTTCTCCTTTATCAAATGCTCCAGTTGAAGCTAAGGCCCACAGTATCAACACATCAAGGTGCCACTCCAAATACCAAAAAGCCTAAAGATTGTTACGATATACAGTAAATGAGAGCAATTACTCAAAGTACATCCCACATAAATGCTAGCACGAGGTTTTAACCATCAAGAAAAAGAGGAAGCCACATGACATGAGCAATTATAAAGTAGTAACTCGTGCAAACCTTAAAAACTGATTGATAAGCAAATGTCAAAAGCCATAATACACATATATGGGAACAAATGGAGGACCTTTAAACTTCTTGTGATAGATATGCATTACGTATGTATTAAAAGGTCTTGCATTCATCAGCACAACACGTTTCTGGAAGTTACTCCAATTGGTTATGGCAGGAAATAATATTGCATGAGGTCCAAAAGGAAACCTGAAAGTGCCAATTCTGATAGTATATAGACCTAAATAATTTTCACTGGACAAACAATCTAAAATGCCCATGGAACAGTTGCCCAAAACAACCCATGGCACTTCAATTTTAATCCCTCAATCTTTTAAATAGAAATAAGTCCCTCATAAGCTGCTATAAATAGGAACATATCTTTCACAATTAAATGTCTTCTTGTTCTGAAAAGAAGGAAATAACAAACTCTGTTTTCTAACTCACTTGATTTGTCAGATAACCTGCCAAGATCTTAAGACGGTCTCCGAAGAAGTCAATTTCACCTCGTACATACACCCGCAATAACAAACCAATCGCATTTAAGTACACCTAAATACAGGAAAAAGATAGAAATCATCAGTAAATAAAAAAATGAGTCGAGTAGAAGAGAATACTAATGAATACACCTCGGGCAACACTGCATCACTTCTTTCCAACTCCTTCCAGATACAGTTGTCATAAACCTCTAGAACTTTTCTCATTGAAGAATGACCTTCTAAATAACAAAGCGCTACATGCCACCAATTGTGCGTGTACCTAAAGTTTAAATTTGTTTAGCCATCTAGAAAATATAAAAACACAACTACGGAAACCTTTTTTTTTTGGGGTTAAGTACTGCAATTATGGAAGATGTAATAAAATTTTATGTACGTGACTTGAATGCATACATAAAAGATGACAAAGAACTCCATGATGTTGAACATTCTTCCATGAACTCCACTGCTTCCTTGAAACGACATTCATATTGAAGGACATGGCAGAGCTGCATAAAAATGTCATAATCATGAGGGCCAAAGGGAGTTATTATGTCCAAGAACGGACATGCCACA
This sequence comes from Camellia granthamiana, assembly GCA_036172215.1. Classification (NCBI taxonomy): domain Eukaryota; kingdom Viridiplantae; phylum Streptophyta; class Magnoliopsida; order Ericales; family Theaceae; genus Camellia; species Camellia granthamiana. The sequence continues at coordinate 166,736,369 of CM069904.1, forward strand.
TGCAAAATATATTGTTTTACATATTTATTATAAGTCATATATATGAATATTTCATTTAAAGATAATAAAATAGATGTAACATAACACTAATTCTCAAAGTTTAAAGGATGAGGGAATTATAAGTATAATCTACATTGTTTTTCTTTTACCATTCTATCCCTTAGTGGTAGGAATCGTCTCAGATGGTGACGACTCTGAGGAAGAAGCGCAATTCTGCCTTATGAGGAAGAATCGCAGCAAAATCGCGAATCTGAGGAGAGGGAAACGCGAATCTAATGCGAGAAGGAAGCACCCTTGAGAAGGCAAGGAGAGAACCTGGTCACTGGCATCAATCCTCTGTTCGACAACTTTGATCTCACGCCCTTTGACTTCCCCTTCGAATTTGATGAGCGTGGCGTGGCCCCTTCGACTTCGATGAGCACTACCATAGATGAGCTTCGATCTATCTTCACTAGCTTATTCAAAGATAATGACTAGTGTTCGAAAAAATATCACTCCACTACTTTTATTTGTTATTTATTTTTAAAAAATATTTTTTATGTTGTATTTAATTAATTAAATATTACATAAAAATAAAAAATATATAACATATATATGTTACCAAACCAAACCAAACCAAATCCTAAGTCCCATCAAATGGGGTCGGCTACATGATATAACATATATATTTTAATTTTAAAAAAAAATTTAAATGTTTATATAGATAAATTAAAAATATTCCAATAAAAATAATATATAAGCGCTCCCAAATTACGACTCCTTTACATGGCCACGCTTCCCCGCTCCCGCTTCGTGCGACTAAGTTCTATCCTTGAAGTTGTTTTGTCAAACTTATAATGTGCTTCATACTAGTGTTCTAAAAAATATCACTCCACTACTATTATTTGTTATTCATTTTTAAAAAATATTTTTTATGTTGTATTTAATTAATTAAATATTACATAAAAAAATATATATATAACATATATATGTTAATTAAAAAAAAATTTAAAAAATGTTTATATAGATAAATTAAAAATATTTCAATAAAAATAATATATAAGCGCTCCCAAATTACGACTCCTTTACATGGCCACGCTTTTCTGCTCTCGCTTCGTGCAACTAAGTTCTATCCTTGAAGTTGTTTTGTCAAACTTATAATGTGTTTCATGCATGTTAAGAAATGGACACGTGTGTCTCCCAAGTCCAAAGCATGTGTTGGTCTAAATTTTTTTTTAAAATAATAGGACACTTTTGGACATGTGTTGGGAAATATCCAATTAGTGTTGTCCAACAAGGACACACTACCACCTTTATAGAAGAGTCTCTGGTTCTTAGATTATGTGAGCAATGGATAGAAGTTTTGAAAAAATAAAACCAAAAGAAAAAACTAAAACCAAAGATCCTAATAGGTTTTACTCACACAATGTTGTGCCCAACTGTCTTCCTTGTTGATCTCAAATCCCTTTTTTGCTGCTTCTTCTGCATCTGCCATTCGGCCAAGCTCTAACAAAGGAAAGGCAAGCATTCCATATATGTAGTTTTCTTGTTGATTTTTGGGAAGAACCTGTCAAATTGAAAATCAAAATAGAATATAATCAAAATAAGAGCACTGAAATTCTCAATGGAACTGAAATTTAAACCAGGCCAGACAACATGTGTATGTGTTGCTTCAACGTGATGTGTTGATATATTGGTAGAAGGACATTGTTTTAGATAAGTATGCATGTTTGATCATCAATGCATGAATAAACTTCATTCTTAATAAAATGGAACCTGTTGAACAAGATCCAAAGACAGATCAGATCGACCCATGTAAAAGCATAGCACTTGAACCCTCTTCAGAGATACCAAATCCCTTGGGAAATCTTTTAAAAGCTGCAAGAACATAAACATTAGCTAAAGAATGGTTACATTTTGTAAAAGCAATGAAAAACAAACTTCAATACAAGATCCTTATTGCTTCAATCTTTTTATACCAAATATAATGAACTCCTAAATCCTAAGTCGTAACTACAAAGAATGTGATATTTGTACCGTGGTATTCTCAGTGATAACAAGGAGAAATTTTTTTACTTTTATGAAACCATCTCTGACCAAACCTTTGAACTCCTTTTGGAGCTCATGAAAAAGTAAAGAAATTTTAGGAAAATGCTCAGAAATGCGATAGAAAAGAAGATGCTTCACTTCCAAAATCAATTTCTACCACGGGCTCCTAATTGCTGTGATCTTGGTCTGTGTATTCTAAGCAGTTTATTCTAAGCAGTTTAAGATTCCCCAAAAGGACCACCCAATCAAATGTTTATAAAAGCTCAGAGAGTTTAATCAAGGTTGATCAGACTATTCCATGGACATGAAATTATTTAACCAAGACATAACATTTGAGATTGTTCCTTTTTTTGAAAAAAAAAAAAAAACAATTGAATTTAAGGTTAATTATACCATGACCCCCCTGAACTATTGCTAAATATCACTTTAAATAGATGATGGATAAAGTGATATTTAGCAATAGTTCAGGGGGTCATGGTATAATGAATCCGATGTACATTTTAACCCCCTTAATTATAAGAAACTGTACAAGTGTCTACCGTTTGAAAAGGGTGAACATTTGTATAGTACAGAGTCCAAATGTACAGGTCAATAGATGAGAGATTAAAGTAATATTCATTAATAGCTTAGGGGTCTAGCCTAGGTGTAATTAACTGTTATACTTATCCAAATTTATTATTAGATGATAAACAACATAATAACTTATTAGATTAGCAAAGATCATTGTGATCCTGTAAACAAGGAAACTAAATGCTTCTTACCTCAGAGTGTAACTTAACAGCAACATCATCATCCCTGTTCTCCGAAATCAAACAATTGACGGCGTCAAACACCGCTTTCTCATACCCAGTAGCTTCTTGCTGAATCAAATGCAAAATCACAATCATAAAAAATTAGAAAGAAGAAAAAAAAATAACAAAAATCAATACCTTCTACAAGAAAAAGCTTTTCGTTGAAGTAACCTCTTTTTCATTTTTTTTTTTTTTTTTGAATATCAAGAAACGGGGCACCAGAGGGATTGGAAGAGGAGAGGAATAGTTGTTGTTCAAGAAATGGAAACGTAATTTTAAAAAAAAAATAAATAAATAAATACAGAATGAAAGAGAGTGTTACGAGTCGAGCTTTGGCAGCTTGGAGATGAGAAGGAGCACGAGAGGGATTGGAAGAGGAGAGGAAATAAGCAGCGAATATGTTTGCTAAAACACAGTGTGGATCGTGGACCGGAGCTTGTAGAATTACGGATCGCTCTCTTCCATACGTCAGTACCTTCATTAATTAATGTTTTCGAATTACATATCAATTTATAAAGATATCAAAAATTACACAAAATACATAAAGAGATAAGACAAACCTGGTGATAGTAGGAATTGATTGCAGAAATGCAAGCATCGGAGGAGGTTTTCACCTCGTAACCCCATCTATCCAACTTCTTCATCTGCTTTCCACACTTTCTCTCTACAACTCTCTCTCTCTCTCTACAACTCTTTCTCTCTCTGTACTGTTGTGTTGTGCTGTGCTGTGTTGTGTGAAAGAGAGAGGAGGGGGTTGCGGTGCGTCCGAGGCGTCGCGGAGACACCGAACTCAAATTGGTGTCCTTTTTTTAAAGGATTAGGGATTATTTTTGGATTACTTTCTTTGGCAGTGAATTTTGTTTCCCTCTTCTCTCACGTGAAGTGAAGAGTCCACTTTACCGTTTCCTTTGAAGTTTTGGTTAATTATAAAGGGAAGGTTTGTTTGGCTAACTCATTTAGGGGATTAGATTGCTAATGAGACCATCTTATCTATGGCTTATTTGGTAAATTTTATACTTTATTGGATTATTAGTTTAACAGGATTGTCAATGATGTATGGTAGTGGGTTTAGTTTTTCTTGAGAAAGTATGGGATTAAAAAAATAGTTAAGGAATTGAAAAAATAAGTGTATTTTTTTAGTGCAGCTTATTACTTGTAAAAAAAAATTATACTTGTTTTAGAATAATTTTAGCATAGAAATATATATTTTTTATTTTATAAAAATAATGTAACAATTTATAACTAACAATCTCTCCTATTATTATCAAAACAAACACGCTTTTACTAATCTCCTCATTAATTCTCACATTAATAATCTCTTCACTATTCATCTTCTCATTAATAATCCCCACATTATTTCATTTTGACTTGTTCGGGAAAATGATTTGATTAAAATAACTTATTAAAATATAAAATAAATTAAAATAGTTACTAATTATTCCATTTTAGCTTGTTTGGGAAGATGATTTGATTAAAATAACTTGTTCAAATATAAAATAAATTAAAATAGTTACTAATAAAATAAGAATTACAAATACACATCTTGAGATTTGTTTAGAGTACAGATTACCCTCTATGGTTTCAAAAAAAAACAAATACTCCCTTGTTATAATTTTTTTATTTAATAGAATTAATTAAAAAAATAAAATTTATAATTACTTTACTATACAATAACAAAATTACCTAAATTATTAATTGAAACATATTTCTAATATCGTTAAAAAATGTTAATTGATTTGATGATTTATTAATAAAATTAGTGATTTGTTATAAAATTAGAAACCTCGGGGGGTAGAATATAATTTTCAAAATCATAAGGGACAATTCGTATTTTAATTAAATCTCAGGAGGTGTATTTGTACTTTACTCAAAAAATAAAATATCATATTTAATTCATAATCATTTTATTTTTTCTTTCACAATCATCAAATCAATTATAATAAATAAATAAATAAATAATCAACTTCCCAAATATAACATTTTTAACCAAGCTAAAATGGTCAAAAAGTCAAATAGCCAACTAAAACAACTAAGTCGTGGTTTGGCATTCTTTTTTGGACTAAATAATCACAAAATGACAAAATTGACTACACAAGCTAATGAGACAAAATACTAATTTTTACTCATAATCATTACACTTTTTCTCTCACAAAAGTAAAAAAACACCCCAAAACAAAAACCAAATGAGGCTAAAAAAGGTCCCAACAGAAAAAAGTTGACAATATCAGTCAATGCCAAACGAATCCTAAAACTTCCCAAACAAGGCCTTTATGATCCTTCCCTTCTAAAATATTAATCATTTTTTGAGAATCTAAGGTTGCGTTTGGTAGAGTTTTCTAATTATGATTTGAGAATATAAGTTGTATTTTGAGTTTATAAGTTTTGAAATTATAATTTGAGTATAGAAAATTTATTTGGTGAATGATTTTTAAAAAGAATTTTGAATTGAGTAGGAAAATTTTAATGTGACATATAATATGTGATACAAAAATTTACAACTCATAACCAAACACATAATTTAAAAATCTATGAAAAGCTTATAAATTTTTTTTTAAAGATTCCAAAAGTATTATTTTATTAAAAATATTAAAAAAAAATAATAGTGCCAATTGCAATAAAAAAATAAAAAAATAAAATTCGCACTGTTCAGGATGTCCGGCAGGTCAACCAGTGAGATGATCGGCCGGATGTCCAGTGCGACAACTGGTTAAGCCCAATTTCAAAAAAAAAAAATCCTACCTGACACAGAGTATTTTCTGCAGAGTTTTCTATTTAGTGTGGAAATATGATTTGAAAATCCTATCCAAACATGGTATTAGAATGTGTGGGTAGAATTATAATTTAAAAATACAACCGAACAGAGCCACTTTTTTTATATAGTATAATTATTATACTTTAAAAATATTAACTTTTCAAAACTATCTTTAATAGTGCAATTATTACACTTAAAAAATATTAATGTTAATAAATTTAAAAGAAAGACTAAATAAAAAATTTATATTATTTTAATCTTTGATTTTTTTAAAACATATTTTGGGACGGAAGGAATATTATTTTGGTATTAAATATTTTATTTATTTTAATTTCATCTCTAAAATGTTAAATATGTTTAAAGAACTCCCCCAACTTCAAAAATATCCCACATTTTTATTCATAATTGCACTTTTGTTTCAAAATTTGGGATATTTTTTAAACAAAAAAATAACACCTCAACTTGATTCATAAATTATATATTTTATATTATTTGTAGTAGTTAATGTATTTTTCTTTGGGAAAAACTATGGTACACCCCTTTAAAAGATTTATACCATATGCACCTTATAATTATAAAAAAAAATGATATAACTCCATAGTTTCAAAGTTATAACTAAAAAAAATAAAAATAAAAATAATTAAACACAAAAAAATCAAAACAAAAAATCTCAAAATAATGTCATAATTAAAGAAGAAAATTGTTATAATGAAATAAAGAAATGACATAACTAAAAGTACATATGGTATGGAATATGTATAATAAAATTCACTTTTTTTTCTTCTTCTTTTGATTCTATGTTGTTTTTGGAATTGACTAATTTAATTAACTTTTTTATTTATGAAAATACATAAAACAAAATAGAAAGAATAACTAATTTTTTTATAATGACGTTTGGGTTTTGTTAATAATGTAATAAATAGGCCTAACTAACTCCAATATCATAAAATAAAAAAAAATTTAAAAAAAATTAATGTAATAATTATACCTAGTTAAGTACTAAATTACTTTTTTTTTAATTTTCTATTTTCATATATATATATATATATATTTTTTTTATTACACACGGTCCACACTCACGCCCTTGTCATATTACAATATGTATGTTTATATATAGCCTATCACCCGTGCTATGTACGGAATAATTATAGATATTTATATTTGTTTTAGATTTTTTTTACTATATAAATTATGTTTTTTAAGATTTTTTATAAAAATAATTTAACAATCTTATCACTAACCATAGTGTATGGGAGAAGTTGAAAAGAGTGTTGTTGTAACTATACATGGTTTGTATCTATAATTATTTGTTTGAGGGGATTTTAAATGTTGGTCGAAAGATTTTGACCAAATCAATAAATGCATGCATGTGGAAAGACATGTAAATTGAAAAAAGTTAATAAATGCTGATCAGGGGATTTTGACTAAATCAATAAATGCTGTGTTTTTTTTTTAATAAAAAATTTAGAAAATTCATATTGGGATTATTTAGAGCCATTGAACAAATTATAATCACATTTTTCTTTTTGTGAGTTAACTTCAATCATATTAAAAAATCAAATTATAAACAAAAGGAGATAACTTCAATCACACAAATCACAATTTTTTTAATGCTATCTAACTACAATGGCATTTTTCTCATAATAAAAAAATAATTGAAAAAAATAACCATTAAAATAGTAAATAAAAAAATTTATTTAGAACCATTGAACAAACTACAATCACATTTTTCTTTTTGTGAGTGTTATGTTTATCTAACTTCAATCATATTAAAAAATAAAATTATAAACAAAAAGAGATAACTTCAATCATACAAATCACAATTTTTTTAATGTTATCTAATCATCATCAATAATTAAAAAAACACAATAATTTATTTTTCAAAAAACATAGTGAGTTAAAAAGATCAATTACAATTTTTTTTGGGTCAAAATACAATCTAATTATCATCAATAATTGATACATTACGTGACCCTAATGAGTACAATCCATTTTATTTTTCAAAAAATACAGTCAGTTAAAAATCAAATCACAAATTAAGTGAATTGATAGTTAAAGAAACACAATAATTTTTTTCAAAAAACACTGTGAGTTAAAAAAAAAACCAATTACAATTTTTTTTTCAAAATACAATCTAATCATTATCAATAATTGGTACTTTAAAAATCAAATTAGAAAAAAAAAAACAAATCAAATCACAAATATTTTTATGCTATCTAGCTACAATCATATTTTTTTCATAAATAACTGTAAAGAAAAACCATTAAAACAGTAAATAAAATATTAAATCACATTAAAAAAAAAGAACCATTGAACAAACTACAATCACATCACATTTTCCCAATAATAAAATAAATAAATAAATGAAAAAAAGACCATTGACTAACTACAATCACATTAAAAAAAAAAAAAGAGCCATTAAACTAACTACAATCACATTTTTTTCTTTGTGAGTGTTTATGTTTATCTAATTTCAATCATATTAAAAATAAAATTAAAATAGTAAGATTAAATAACATTAAAAAAAAAAAACCATGGAACTAACTACAACAATCATATTAAAAAAAAGAGTCATTAAACAAACTACAATAACATCACATTACAATCATATTTTTTTCTTCGTGAATGTTTATGTTTATTTAACTTCAATCATATTAAAAATAAAATCTATACTATATATTAAGCAAAAGGGGGTGTTTAACCCCCCAAGGCCTGTGAGAGTTTCAATATCTCAATCTAAATTTTCTATATTTTTTATTTTTTATTTTTTATTTAAAAAAAAAATCTCAGCATTTATTGTTTTGGTCAAAATCCCCTGATCTATAGCGATCCCGGGTTTACCCCTTGTTGTACAGTAATCCGGGCATGTGTCCGTGGATGTTGGTAGTTGAGTATTGTCTTGTTTACATCCTTTCTTGCTTTGTATTTGAGTTATAGGATGTGTTGGGCAGGTTTGTTACAGGTTGGTTGAGCTTAGGAACAAAGTCTAGTTGCCCAGGTTTTGGCTGTTACGCTCGAGCGGAGATGTTCACGCTCGAGCGGAGAGGTTGTTGTTGCTTGTGCGCTCGAGCGGGGGTTTTGGAGCTCGAGCGGAGAATGCATACGTTCAGTATTTCGTGCACCTGCAAAACTTCTGCAAGTGTGGTTTTTGCGCTCGAGCGGGTTTGGTGAGCTCGAGCTGGTTGCGCTCGAGCGGGGATGTTGCGCTCGAACGGACAGTGTATTTTTGGTGAGAGTTCTGGGAGGGGGAGACCTGAGCTCGAGCGGACTGGTATCTACGCTCGAGCGGAGGAACTTTGTGTCTGTGTCTTGGAGCTCGAGCGGACAATGTTGCGCTCGAGCGGATCATGTGTTTTGTGTCTTTACGCTCGAGCGGAGTGTTTCACGCTCGAGCGGACCTGTCGTATAACTGAGTGGGACTGGGCATTTTAAATCACTTTTTGACTTATCTTCTCTCTCTTACTTTACCCAAAACGCCATTTTCAGAGCTTCTCACTCAAGAACCTTACCTTCTCTCTAAGATTTGATCTACCTAGAGTGATTTCCTACCCTAAGGCCTTTGTTAAAAAGATAGAGGGTGACTTGGGCTTCGTTTTAATCGGAACAAATTTGGTTTTGGAGCAAGTTGGGTGTTGGGCATCATCTCCTTTGGAACTCATCTTTTGAGGTAGGGATATCATACTCCTCTTTATGAGTTTTGTCTTTAAATTTTAGCATTTTGATATGTTGGGGGTTATTGTGTGATTTTGGGAAACTTTGGGGCCATTGTGTAATTTTACAAAAGTTGGGGGTTTTCATCTATGATAAACCTAGAAGCATGTTTGGTATAGAAACATGGAATTAATGTTGAAACATTAAGGAAATTGGAACCTAAGGGTTGTGATGTTAATTATGGAAAATGCCCTAATTACATTGATTGATTGATTTGGATAATTAATTGTGTTGATTTGTGATGTATATAATTGTTGTTTATATGCATTGTGTTGTGTTGGAGGAGATAGGGGATGTACTCCACGGTTTAGGGGAAGATAGGGGATGGACCTCTAAACCGGATGTTGTTGGGAGGAGATAGGGGATGAACTCCGTAGATAGAGCGGGTATGCCTATCTAGAAGTGTATTGACAGAGCGGATATGCTTGTCGTTGGAAGTATTGATATAACTGTTATGTTTATCTTTGATGAAGTGAAAAGTGTTGGCATGAGTGTGTGTCTCATGTGTGATGTTTGGCCAGGTTCTGAGCCAAGGTTATGAAATGGCAAGAAAAAGGAAAGAAATGGAAATGAAAGGAAATATAGACTTAAGTGTCTTGGAATTGTATTATGTTATGAATGAATGTAAAAGTGTTGACCATCTATCAAATGTTAATCTTTTAGTCATTGTTCATAATTGGTTTAGTATATTTCTACTGGGCTGTGGCTCACCCTATATGGGAACATCATTTTCAGGTACAGGAAGTATGCCACCTCCAAGGACTTAGCTTGGGAGGCTAGTGGCGGACAAACTTTTTGGTTGTCTTTCCTTTTGTTGTATTTCATATAAATTCAAGCCAAGGGCTTTATGTGTAAATGAGTTAGCACTCTACTTTTGTGTAACCAAGTGTTAACTTGGAAAGCTGTAAGCCCTTAGGGCATTTGCTTTTGTGGTTGACATGTGATACTCTTGTAATAAGACTCTGGTGAATGGAAAGATGTGAACTTTTTATATATCATAGCATGTCTATATTGTTGGGATTAATGTTATTATTTTGAGGGCGTTACAGATCAGTATTTATTAAATTTTTTCAATCCACATGTCTTTCCACATACCTGTATTTATTGATTTGGTCAAAATCCCCTAATCAGCATTTAAAATCCCATCATACAAATAATTATAGATACAATCCATGTATAGTTACTGTAGTACCCTTTTCAACTTATCTTATACACTATGGTTAGTGATAAAATTGTTAAATTATTTTTATAAAAAATCTTAAAAAATGAGTGCCATGATGTTGTCATTTTTATTTGAGATCGACTTATCAATCTATATCTATACTATATATTAAGCAAAAGGGGGTTTTTAACCCCAAGTCTTGTGGAAGCTTCAATCTCCTAATCTAAATTTCTTGATTTTTTGATTTAAAAAAAAAAAAAAAAACTTAGCATTTATTAACTTTTCCCAATCCCAAGTCTTACCCTTATAATAACACTTTAATGTATTAAAAACAATCATAAAAAAAAATTCTTTGAATTCTAATACATATGAATTCCTTGAAAAGTCTAAACACATATGATTATTATCCCTCATAATAACACTTTAATGCATTAAGAACAAGTATAAAAAAAATTTCTTGAAAAGTCCAACACATATGATTATTATTAAAATATTAAACTTTAATATAATATAATAAAAAAATAAGACATTTAATTTCTTGAAAAGTTCAACACATATGATTATTATCAAAATATTAAACTTTAATATAATATAAAATAGGAAAAAAAGAATACATTTAAAAAAAAAAAAAATGAAGACATTTAAAAATCACAATTCACATATATAGATAATTGTAAATATATTAAGGAAAATGGGGTTTCTAAACCCCAAGCCTTGTGGGTGCTCCAATCTCCCAATTTTAATTTTCTAAATTTTTGATTTAAAAAAACAAAATTTCAGCATTTATTGATTTGGTCAAAATCCCCTAATCAGCATTTATTAACTTTTTTCAATCCACATGCCTGTATTTATTGATTTCGCCAAAATCCCTGATTAGCATTTAAATTCCCCTTATACAAATAATTATAGATACAGCCCGTGCATAGTTACTGCAATAGCTTTTTTAATTTCTCCTGTACACTATTGTTAGTGATAAGATTGTTAAATTATTTTTATAAAAAATCTTAAAAAACATAATTTATATATTAAAAAAAATTTAAAACAAATATAAATATCTATAATTATCCCGTGCATAGCACGGGTGATAGGCTAGTTATATATTAAGTAAAAAGGAGTTTTTAACCCCTAAGCTTTGTGAGAGTTCCAATATCTCAATCCTAATTTCTTAATTTAACCAATCTGAATTTTCTAAATTTTTTATTTATAAAAAAAAAAAAAACTAAGCATTTATTGATTTGGTCAAAATCCCCTGATCAGCATTTATTAACTTATTTCAATCCATATATCTTTCCACATGCCTACATTTATTGATTTGGTTAAAATTTCCTTATCAGCATTTAAGATGTCCCCATATAAATAATTATAGATACAACTTGTGCATAGTTATTGCAGTTCCCTTTTTAACTTCTCTCATATACTATGGTTTGTGATAAAATTGTTAAATTATTTTTATAAAAAATCTTTAAAAAAACATAATTTATATATTAAAAAAATCTAAAACAAAAATAAATATCTATAATTATCCCATCTATCTATCTATATCTATACTATATATTAAGCAAAATGGGGTTTTTAACCCCCAAGGCCTGTAGGAGCTCCAATATCTATATCTGAATTTTCTAAATTTTTGATTTAAAAAAAAAAAAACTCAGCATTTATTGATTTGGTCAAAATCTCCTAATCAGCATTTATTAACTTTTTTCAATCCACATGTCTTTCCACATGCCTGCATTTATTGATTTGGTTAAAATCCCTTGATCAGTATTTAAAATCCCCTCATACAAATAATTATAGATAAAATCCGTGTATAGTTACTGCAATACCCTTTTTAACTTCTCTCATACACTATGATTAGTAATAAGATTGTTAAATTATTTTTATAAAAAATCTTAAAAAACATAATTTATATATTAAAAAAATTTAAAACAAATATAAATATCTATTCTCTGATCAGCATTTATTAACTTTGTTCAATCTACATGTCTTTCCACATGTATACATTTATTGATTTGGTCAAAATTCTTTGATCAGCATTTAAAATCTCCTCATACAAATAATTATAGATACAATCCGTGTATAATTACTGCAGTACCCTTTTCAACTTCTCCCATACACTATGGTTAGTGATAAGATTGTTAAATTATTTTTATAAAAAATCTTAAAAAACATAATTTATATATTAAAAAAATCTAAAACAAATATAAATATCTATAATTATCTCGTGCATAGCACGGGTGATAGACTAGTACTATATATTAAGCAAAATGGGGTTTTTAACCCAAGTCTCGTGGGAGCTCCAATCTTCCAATCTAAATTTTCTGATTTTTTGATTTTAAAAAAAAAAAATCTTAGCATTTATGTACTTCTCCCAACTCCCAAGTCTTACCCTCATAATAACACTTTAATGTATTAAGAACTAGCCTATCACTTGTGCTATGCACGGGATAATTATAGATATTTATATTTGTTTTAATTTTTTTAATATATAAATTATGTTTTTAAAGATTTTTTATAAAAATAATTTAACAATCTTATCACTAACCATAGTGTACAGGAGAAATTAAAAAAACTACTGCAGTAACTATGCACGGGCTATATCTATAATTATTTGTATGATGGGATTTTAAATGCTAATCAGAGATTTTGACCAAATCAATAAATGCAGGCATGTGGATTGGAAAAAGTTAATAAATGCTGATCAGAGAATTTTAACCAAATCAATAAATGCTAAGGTTTTTTTTTTAAAATCAAAAATTTAGAAAATTAAGATTGAAAGATTGGAGCTCCCACAAGGCTTGGGGTTTAGAAACCCCATTTTTCTTAATATATTTACAATTATCTATATATGTGAATTGCGATTTTTAAATGTCTTTTTTTTTTTTAAATGTCTTTTTTTTCCCTTTTTTATATTATATTAAAGTTTAATATTTTGATAATAATCATATGTGTTTGACTTTTCAAGAAATTAAATGTCTTCTTTCTTTTATTATATTATATTAAAGTTTAATATTTTGATAATAATCATATGTGTTTGACTTTTCAAGAAATTTTTTTTATGCTTGTTTTTAATGCATTAAAGTATTATTATGAGGGATAATAATCATATCTGTTGGGACTTTTCAAGGAATTCATATGTGTTGGATTTCAAATAATTTTTTTTTATGCTTGTTCTTAATGCATTAAAGTGTTATTATGAGGGTAAGACTTGGAGGTTGGGAGAAATTAATAAATGTTAAGTTTTTTTTTTTTTTTATAAATCAAAAAATCATGAAATTTAGATTGGGAGATTGAAACTCCCACAAGACTTGGGGTTAAAAACCCCCTTTTACTTAATATATAGTATAGATATAGATAGATAGATGTATCTTTTTATTTTTGTGTGGTTTATATTCGGGTATTTTTTTTTCAATTTATTTAAGATGGAGTTGTGGGTATCTTTTTTTTTTTAAATTTAATTTATATGTGGTTTCCATTTGTTTTTAATAATTATTATTTAGGTAAGTTATGATGTGAGTTAGATATGTGATAGACATGTGAGTTTTATTGATTTAAACTTTAAAGATTTTTTTTTTAGTTTTTTAGTTTTTTTTGTTATGTTATAATATAATATATAAAATATAGGTAGATATCTACAACTTTAATAAAAAATATTATCTGATTTTTTGGGGAAGAGAAAAGGAATGCAAGTTTTAATAATTTTTTTTGAAAATTTGTGAGAGAAATTAGGAGGGAGAGATTATGAAATATTTTTGTTATTAAATAAATAAATCAGTCAATAATTTTTTTTAATCTATTTTGTAAATTAAAAATCAATAATTTTGGAAAATTGATTAATTTGTCCTATTAAGTGATTTAAAATTTTGATAGATATACATAAAAAAAAATACATAATTATATTATTAAATCATAATTCAAATTTAGATGTTATATCTTTTTGAGATCTATAACTAAATTCTTATCTTTTTTTATTTTTATTTTTGTGTGTAACCATAGTGTATGGGAGAAATTGAAAAGGTGTTGTAATAATTATGAGAGAAGTCAAAAGGGATTGTGGGTTGGGAGAAATTAATAAATGCTGAGTTGGGTTGGGAGAAGTCAATAAATGCTGAGATTTTTTTTTTTTTTAAATCAAAAAATTAAAAAATTGAGATTAGGAGATTGGAGCTCCCACAGGCCTCGGGGTTAAAAATCCCCTTTTACTTAATATATAGTATAGAAGTATAGATAGATAGATATTAGCATATCACCCGTGCTATACACGGATTGTGTTTACAATTATCTATATATGTGAATTGTGATTTTTAAATGTCTTTTTTTTTTCCTTTTTTATATTATATTAAAGTTTAATATTTTGATAATAATTATATGTGTTGAACTTTTTAAGGAATTAAATGTCTTTTTTTTATTATATTATATTAAAATTTAATATTTTGATAATAATCATATGTGTTGGACTTTTCAAGAAAAAATCAGAAAATTTAGATTGGGAGATTGGAGCTCCCACAAGGCTTCGGGTTAAAAACCCCCTTTTGCTTAATATATAGTACTAGCCTATCACCCGTGCTATGCACGAGATAATTATAAATATTTATATTTTTTTTAATATATAGATTATATTTTTTAAGATTTTTTATAAAAATAATTTAAAAGTCTTATCACTAACTATGGTGTATATGAGAAATTAAAAAGGCTACTACAGTAACTATGCACGAGTTGTATCTATAATTATTTGTGTGGGGAGATTTTAAATGCTGATTACAGATTTTAACCAAATCAATAAATGCAGGCATATGGAAAGACATGTGGATTGAAAAAAAGTTAATAAATATTAATCAGGAGATTTTGACCAAATCAATAAATGCTGAGTTTTTTTTTAAATAAAAAATTTAGAAAATTAAGGTTGGGAGATTGGAACTCTATATGAATTGTGATTTTTAAATATTTTTTTTTTAATTTTAAAATGTCTTCTTTTTTTTCTTTTTTATATTATATTAAAGTTTAATATTTTGATAATAATCATATGTGTTGGACTTTTCAAGGAATTAAATGTCTTTTTTTTTATTATATTATATTAAAATTTAATATTTTGATAATAATCATATGTGTTGGACTTTTCAAGAATTTTTTTTTATGCTTGTTCTTAATGCATTAAAGTGTTATTATGAGAGATAATAATCATATGTGTTGGGACTTTTCAAGAAATTCATATGTGTTGGGACTTTTCAAGAAATTCATATGTGTTGGATTTCAAAGAATTTTTTTTATACTTATTCTTAATGCATTAAAGTGTTATTATGAGTGTAAGACTTGGGAGTTGGAAGAAGTTAATAAATGCTAAGATTTTTTTTTTTTTTAAATCAAAAAATCAGGAAATTTAGATTGGGAGATTAGAGCTCCCACAAGACTTGGGGTTAAAAACCCCATTTTGTTTAATATATAGTATAGATAGATATTAGCATATCACCCGTGTTATGCACGGATTGTGTTTACAATTATCTATATATATGAATTGTGATTTTTAAATGTTTTTTTTTTAAATGTCTTTTTTTTTTCTTTTTTATATTATATTAAAGTTTAATATTTTGATAATAATCATATGTGTTGGACTTTTCTAGGAATTAAACGTCTTTTTTTTTATTATATTATATTAAAATTTAATATTTTGATAATAATCATATGTGTTGGATTTTTCAAGAAATTTTTTTTATGCTTGTTCTTAATGGATTAAAGTGTTATTATGAGGAATAATAATCATATGTGTTGGGACTTTTCAAGGAATTCATATGTGTTGGATTTCAAAGAATTTTTTTTATGCTTGTTCTTAATGCATTAAAGTGTTATTATGAAGGTAAGACTTGGGAGTTGGGAGAAGTAAATAAATGCTAAGATTTTTTTTTTTTAAATCAAAAAATCAGGAAATTTAGATTGGGAGATTGAAGCTCTCACAAGACTTGGGGTTAAAAACCCCCTTTTGCTTAATATATAGTATAGATAAGCATAAAAAAAATTTATTTGAAATCCAACACATATGAATTCCTTAAAAAGTCCCAACACATATGATTATTATCCCTCATAATAACACTTTAATGCATTAAAAACAAGCATAAAAAAAATTTCTTGAAAAGTCTAACACATATGATTATTATCAAAATATTAAACTTTAATATCTATACTATATATTAAGCAAAATGGGGTTTTTAACCCCAAGGCCTGTGGGAGCTCCAATCTCCTAATCCTAATTTTCTAATTTTTTGATTTAAAAAAAAAAAAAAACCTCAGCATTTATTGACTTTCTCAACCCAACCTCAGCATTTATTGACTTCTCTCTACCCACAATCCCTTTGAATTCTCTCATAATTATTGCAGCACCCTTTTTAATTTCTCTCATACACTATGGTTACACACAAAAATAAAAAATAAAAAAAGATAAGAATTTAGCTATAGATCTCAAAAAGATATAACATCTAAATTTGAATTATGATTTAATAATATAATTATGTATTTTTTTATGTATATCTATCAAAATTTTAAATCACTTAATGGGACAAATTAATCAATTTTCCAAAATTATTGATTTTTAATTTACAAAATAGATTAAAAAAACTATTGACTGATTTATTTATTTAATAACAAAAATATTTCATAATCTCTCCCTCCTAATCTCTCTCACAAATTTTCTCTTCCCCAAAAAATCAGATAATATTTTCTATTAAAGTTGTAGATATCTACCTATATTTTATATATTATATTATAACATAACAAAAAAAACTAAAAAACTAAAAAAAAAATCTTTAAAGTTTATCCAAATAAATTTTAAATCAATAAAACTCACATATCTATCACATATCTAACTCACATCATAACTTACCTAAATAATAATAAGCATTTATTGACTTTTCTCAACTCACAATCCCTCTTGACTTCTCTCATAATTATTGCAACAACCTTTTCAATTTCTTTCATACACTATGGTTACACACAAAAATATATATAAACAAAAAAGGATAAGAATTTAGCTATAGATCTCAAAAAGATATAAGATCTAAATTTGAATTATGATTTAATAATATAATTATGTATTTTTTTTTATGTATATCTATCAAAATTTTAAATCACTTAATGAGACAAATTAATCAATTTTTCAAAATTATTGATTTTTAATTTACAAAATAGATTAAAAAAAACTATTGACTGATTTATTTATTTAATAACAAAAATATTTCATAATCTCTCCCTCCTAATCTATCTCACAAATTTTCTCTTCCCCAAAAAATCAGATAATATTTTCTATTAAAGTTGTAGATATCTACCTATATTTTATATATTATATTATAACATAACAAAAAAAAACTAAAAAACTTAAAAAAAAAAATCTTTCAAGTTTATTTAAATAAACTTTAAATCAATAAAACTCACATGTCTATTATATATTTAACTCACATCATAACTTACCTAAATAATAATAATTAAAAACAAATGGAAACCACAGATAAATTAAATTTTAAAAAAAAGATACCTACAACTCCATCTTAAATAAATTGAAAAAAAAAAAATACCCGAATAGAAACCACACAAAAATAAAAATAAAAATAAAAAGATATATCTATCTATACTATATATTAAGCAAAATGGGGTTTTTAACTCCAAGGCCTGTGGGAGCTCCAACCTCTTAATCCTAATTTTCTAATTTTTTGATTTAACAAAAAAAAAAAAAACTCAGCATTTATTGACTTCTCCCAACCCAACCTCAGCATTTATTGACTTTTCCCAACACACAATCCCTTTTGATATCTCTCATAATTATTACAACACCATTTTCAATTTCTCCCATAAACTATGGTTACACACAAAAATAAAAAATAAAAAAGATAAGAATTTAGCTATAGATCTCAAAAAGATATAACATCTAAATTTGAATTATGATTTAATAATATAATTATGTATTTTTTTTATGTATATCTATCAAAATTTTAAATCACTTAATGGGACAAATTAATCAATTTTTCAAAATTATTGATTTTTAATTTACAAAATAGATTAAAAAAAACTATTGACTGATTTATTTATTTAATAACAAAAATATTTCATAATCCCCCTCTCCTAATCTCTCTCACAAATTTTCAAAAAAAAAATATTAAAACTTGCATTCATTTTCTCTTCTCCAAAAAATCAGATAGGACCTCCAATCTCCTAATCCTAATTTTCTAATTTTTTGATTTAAAAAAAAAAAAACCTTAGCATTTATTGACTTCTCCTAACCTAACCTAAGCATTTATTAACTTTTCCCAACCTACAATCCCTTTTGACTTCTTTCATAATTATTGCAACACCATTCTCAATTTCTCCCATACACTATGGTTACACACAAAAAAATTTTTAAAAAAATAAGAATTTAGTTATAGATTTCAAAAAGATATAACATCTAAATTTCAATTGTGATTTAATAATATAATTATGTATTTTTTTATGTATATTAACAAAATTTTAAATCACTTAATGGGACAAATTAATCAAATTTCCAAAATTATTGATTTTTAATTTACAAAATAGATTAAAAAAAACTATTGACTGATTTATTTATTTAATAACAAAAATATTTCATAATCTCTCTCTCCTAATCTCTCTCACAAATTTTCAAAAAAAAATATTAAAACTTGCATTCATTTTCTCTTCCCCAAAAAATCAGATAATATTTTCTATTAAAGTTGTAGATATCTACCTATATTTTATATGTTCTATTATAACATAACAAAAAAAACTAAAATTTTTTTTTTAAAGTTTATCTAAATTTTTTTTTAAAGTTTATCTAAATAAACTTTAAATCAATAAATCAGATTCTCTTCCCCAAAAAATCAGATAATATTTTTCTCTTAAAGTTGTAGATATATACCTATATTTTATATATTATATTATAACATAACAAAAAAAACTAAAAAATAAAAAAAAAAATCTTTAAAGTTTATCTAAATAAACTTTAAATCAATAAAACTCACATGTCTATCACATATCTAACTCACATCATAACTTACCTAAATAATAATAATTAAAAACAAATGGAAACCACAAATAAATTAAATTTAAAAAAAAAAAAAGATACCCACAACTCCATCTTAAATAAATTGAAAAAAGAAAATACTCGAATAGAAACCACACAAAAATAAAAATAAAAATAAAAAGATATATCTATCTATTTATCTATATCTATACTATATATTAAGCAAAATGAGGTTTTTAACCCCTAAAGCCTATACCCCTAAAGCCTATGGAAGCTTTAATATCTCAATCTGAATTTTTTAAATTTTTTATTTAAAAAGAAAAAAAAACTCAGCATTTATTGATTTGGTCAAAATCCCCTGATCAGCATTTATTAACTTTTTTCAATCCACATATCTTTCCACATGCCTACAATTATTGATTTGGTCAAAATCCCCTGATCAGCATTTAAAATCCCCTTATACAAATAATTATAGATACAATTCGTGTATAGTTACTGCAGTACCCTTTTCAACTTCCCACATACACTATGATTAGTGATAAGAAAAAAATCTTAAAAAACATAATTTATATATTAAAAAAAATCTAAAACAAATATAAATATCTATAATTATCTCGTGCATAACACGGGTGATAGGCTAGTTAAAATAGTAAATAAAAAGATTAAATAACATTAAAAAAAAAAACCATTGAACTAACTACAATAATCATATTAAAAAAAAAAAAAAGAGCCATTGAACAAACTACAATCACATCACATTTTTCATATAATAAAATAAATAAATGAAAAAAAAGAACTATTAAACTGACTACAATCACATTAAAAAGAAATAATCATTCAACTAATTATAATCACATTTTTTTCTTTGTGAGGGTTTATATTTATCTAAGGGGATTTGGTCATAGCCCCCTCACTATCTAATTTGTCTTTCAAAAGGACAAGAATTATATAAGTACTTTCAAAACCCCCTGATATTTTAAAACTTGTTTCTTTTACTATATTACCCTCATATCTATCAGCTCTTCTATTAAGCCATCTTCTCTATGTATGTCAGAGTAAAATTTTACTCTGTCTGAAAGTAAAATTTTACTCTGTATGAAAGTAAAATTTTACTCTGCATGAAAGTAAAATTTTACACTCTGAAACTAAAGTAAAATTTTACTCTGTATGAAAGTAAAATTTTACTCTGGTTTTGTCAAATGAAAAAAACAGAGCAATAGAACCAGAGTAAAATTTTACTCTGGTTCTATCAAATGAAATTTGATGTTTACTCTGAAAAATCTGTGCAATCAATCAAATCTCCGATCTTAAAGACTCAAAACACACACATATATATATATATATATATTCGAATTCAATCAAAACACATATATATTCGAATTCAAATCTCAAAACACACAAACACACACATATATATATAGATATATATATAGATATATTCACAGTTTTGGTTGAAATCACGAGAACTCCGAACGAATCCAATCCAAACCCTAGGAATGGAAGAGAGAAGGAAAAGAGAGAATTTTCGATCTCCTTCAGGTACCTTGTGTCCACTACTGGTGTTACTACCGCCATTGGAAGACCTATCGAACTATCAATGAAACCGATTTAGATATATACGTACATATATATACTATACTCCCATACACGAGAGAGAGAGAGAGAGAGAGAGAGAGAGAGAGAGGATCGCCAGAAACTGAAGAAATGAATATGCGAAGGAAGGAAGAGAGGACTAACGACGATGACGTTGAAGAGAGTGAGGAAGCGAGAGTGGGAAATTAGTTGAGGGTATAATAGTCATATAAAATATTTAAATAATAAATTTTGTCCTTTATGTAGGACTTTATAATTATGAGGGGGTTTAGAAAGTATAATTTCTTTCTTAGTCCTTTTAACAATGAAAGGAAGGTACAGGGGGTTTATAACCAAATTTCCCTTTATCTAACTTCAATCATATGAAAAAATCAAATAATAATTTTTTATTCGCTAGACAAATTACAAATATTTTTATGCGCTATCTAACTACAATATTAAAACAGTAAACAAAAGGAAAAGTCAAGAAGGAGAAAACAAAAAGAAGACTTACTATTTGCATACGTGGTCACTGAAATTGAAAATGTAGAAGTGAGAAGTCAAGCAGGAGAAAACAAAAAGGAGACTTACTGTTTGCAATAGGTATGTGAAAAGTTAAAAAGAGTGTGTGAATTAGAGAAGTTAAAAAGATTTGGAAAAATTTAATAAGTGCTAAGTTTTTTTTTTCAAAAAAACTCAAAAAAATTAAGAAATTAAGATTCAGATATTGGAACTCCCACAAAACTTGTGAGTTAGAGATAGATATAAATAAATAGATAAATATAGATATAGATATTTATATTTGTTTTAATTTTTTTTTAATATATAAATTATTTGTTTTAGAAAGGTACAGCAGTAATTATGAGAGAAGTCAAAAAGTCTTGTGGGTTGAAAGAACTTAATAAATGCTGAGGTTAATTTTTTTTTTCAAAAAACAAAAAATTAGAAAATTAGGATTGGCATATTGGAGCTCTCACAGGCCTTAGGGGTTAAAAACCCCCTTTTACTTAATATATAGTATAGATAGATAAATATATATATATATATTTTTACCACACAATATTACACTGACATTATTACATCAATAAATATATATACTTTTTGGCAACATGATATTTCAATAAAAATGTGAAGTTAGTTTTAGAATGTTGGGAAAAGAGACAAAATAAAAATGAATAAATAAATAAATAAATAAGGGTATTTTAGTCACCTAAATTTTTTATAATTAGATAGTTATTGCATTTATTTTTATTTTTTTCCATAATAGTAGAGTTAGGCTTATTTTTTTTCATCCTTAACAAGTGCGGCATTTGTTAACAAAACTCTTGACTATTAAATATAAAACCCTTAAAGTATAAACACTAAATATAAATAAAACAATTTTTTAAACAATTTTTTAAATACTTTTTTCCCGATTAATTTTTGAGTATCTATATCTATCTATCTATACTATATATTAAATAAAAAGGAGTTTTTAACCCCCAAGGCTTGTGGGAGTTTCAATATGTCACGGGTTGTATCTATAATTATTTGTATCAGGAGATTTTAAATGCTGATAAGGGGATGGTGACCAAATCAATAATGGTAAGCATTCAGAAAGACATATAGATTGGAAAAAAGTTAATAAATGATGATTAAGAAATTTTGACCAAATCAATAAATGCTGAGGATTTTTTTTTTTAAATCAAAAAATTAAGAAATTAGGATTGAGAGATTGGAGCTCTCACAAAGCTTGGGGGTTAAAAACTCATTTTTACTTAATATATAGTATAGATTGATAAGTCGATCTCAAATAAAAATGACAACATCATGGCACTCCTTTTTTAAGATTTTTTATAAAAATAATTTAACAATTTTATCACTAACCATAGTGTATAAGAAAAGTTGAAAAGGGTACTACAGTAACTATACATGGATTGCATCTATAATTATTTGTATGATGGGATTTTAAATGCTGATTAGGGGATTTTGACCAAATCAATAAATACAGGCATGTGGAAAGACATATGGATTGAAAAAATTTAATAAATACTGATCAGAGGATTTTGACCAAATCAATAAATGCTGAGATTTTTTTTTAAATAAAAAATAAAAAATTTAGAAAATTTAGATTGAGATATTGAAGTTCTCACAGGCCTTGGGGGGTTAAAAATCCCTTTTTGCTTAATATATAGTATAGATTACTGCAGTACCTCTTCCAAAATAAATAATTTGTATATTAAAAAAAATTTAAAACAAATATAAATATCTATATCTATATCTATCTATTTATTTATATATATCTCTAACCCACAAGTTTTGTGGGAGTTCCAATATCTAAACTTTAATTTCTTAATTTTTTTTTATTTTTTTTGAAAAAAAAAACTTAGCACTTATTAAATTCTTCCAAATCTTTCTAACTTCTCCAATATACACACTCTTTTTAACTTTTCAAATACCTATTGCAACCAGTGAGTCTCATTTTTGTTTTCTCCTTCTTGACTTCTCACTTCTACACTTTCAACTTCAGTGACTACGTATGCAAACAGTACGTCTTTTTTTTTGTTTTATCCTTCTTGACTTTTCCTTTTATTTACTGTTTTAATATTGTAGTTAGATGGCGTATAAAAATATTTTTGATTTGTCTAGCGAATAAAAAATTATAATTTGATTTTTTAATATGATTGAAGTTAGATAAATATAAACCCTCACAAAGAGAAAAATGTGATTATAATTAGTTGAATGATTCTTTTTTTTTAATGTGATTGTAATTTGTTTAATAGTTCTTTTTTCTCATTTATTTATTTTATTATGGGAAAAATGTGATGTGATTGTAGTTTGTTCAATGGCTCTTTTTTTAAATATGATTGTTGTAGTTAGTTCAATGGTTTTTCTCCCAAGGCCTGTGGGAGCTTCAATATCCCAATCTGAATTTTCTATATTTTTTATTTTTTATTTAAAAAAAAAACTCAGCATTTATTGATTTGGTCAAAATCCTCTTATCAGCATTTATTAACTTTTTTCAATCCACATGTCTTTCCACATGCCTGCATTTATTGATTTGGTCAAAATTTCCTAATCAGCATTTAAAATCCCGTCATACAAATAATTATGGATAAAATTCATATATAGTTACTGCAGTACCCTTTTCAACTTCTCTCATACACTATGATTAGTGATAAGATTGTTAAATTATTTTTATAAAATTTTTTAAAAAACATAATTTATATATTAAAAAAAATCTAAAACAAATATAAATATCTATAATTATCTCGTGCATAGAACAGTTGATAGGCTAGTCTATTACTATATATTAAGCAAAATGGGGTTTTTAAACCCCAAGCCTTGTGGGAGCTCCAATCTCCCAATTTAAATTTCCTGATTTTTTGATTTAAAAAAAAAATCATAGCATTTATTAACTTCTCAAACTCCTAAGTCTTACCCTCATAATAACACTTTAATGCATTAAGAACAAGTATAAAAAAAATTCTTTGAATCCAACACATATGAATTCCTTGAAAAGTCCCAACACATATGATTATTATCCCTCATAATAACACTTTAATGTATTAAGAACAAGCATGAAATAAATTTCTTAAAAAGTCCAACACATATGATTATTATCAAAATATTAAACTTTAATATAATATAATTAAAAAAAAAGACATTTAATTCCTTAAAAAGTCTAACACATATAATTATTATCAAAATATTAAACTTTAATATAATATAAAAAAGGAAAAAAATAAGGTATTTAAAAAAAAAAGAAAAAAAGAAAACATTTAACAATCGCAATTCACATATATAAATAATTGTAAACATAATCCGTGCATACCACGGGTGATATGCTAGTATATATTAAGGAAAAAAGGATTTCTAACCCCAAGCCTTGTGGGAGCTCCAATATTCCAATCTAAATTTCTTGATTTTTTGATTTTTTTTTTTTAAAAAAAAACTTAGCATTTATTAACTTCTCCCAATCTCCAAGCCTTACCCTCATAATAACACTTTAATGCATTAAGAACAAGCATAAAGAAAATTCCTTAAAAAGTCCAACACATGAATTCCTTGAAAAGTCCAATACATATGATTATTATCAAAATATTAAACTTTAATATAATATAATTTAAAAAAAAACATTTAAAAATCACAATTAACATATATAGAAATAATTGTGAAGTACATATGAATTCCTTAAAAAGTCCAACACATATAATTAATATCCCTCATAATAACATTTTAATGTATTAAGAACAAGTATAAAAAAAAATCCTTGAAAAATCCAACACATATAAATTCCTTTAAAAGTCCAACACATGATTATTATCAAAATATTAAAATTTAATATAATATAAAAAAAAGAAAAGAAAAGAATAAGACATTTAAAAAAAAAAGAAATCAAAGTGATGAAACACAACCCATGCATAGCATGGGTGATATGCTAGTATTTATACTATATATTAAGCAAAAGGGAGTTTTTAACCCTAAAGACCTGTGGGAGCTTCAATATCCCAATTTGAATTTTCTACATTTTTTATTAAAAAAAAAAACTTAGCGTTTATTGATTTGGTCAAAATCTCTTTATCAGCATTTATTAACTTTTTTCAATTTACATGTCTTTCCACATGCCTGCATTTATTGATACAATCCCCTGATCAGTATTTAAAATCCCTTCATACAAATAATTATAGATACAATCCGTGTATAGTTACTGCAGTACCCTTTTCAACTTCTTCCATACACTATGGTTATTGATAAGGCTGTTAAATTATTTTTATAAAAAATCTTTAAAAACATAATTTATATATTAAAAAAAAATCTAAAACAAATATAAATATCTATAATTATCATGTGCATAGCATGGGTGATAGGCTAGCATCTATCTATACTTCTATCTATCTATACTATATATTAAGCAAAAGGGGGTTTTTAACCCCAAACCTTGTGAGAGGTCCAATCTCTCAATCTAAATTTCTTAATTTTTTGATTTAAAAAAAAAAAAAAACTATAGTGGTCCCGGTATTCCCTTGCTATATTTGTGGTATTCCGGACTTTGGTTCCGTGGAGTTGGTAGTTGTATCAATCTTATTGTTATCCTTTAATTCCATTTCTTTGAGTTTTGGGATGTGTTGGACTTGTTTCGAGCAGGTGGGTTGAGCCTTGGTCTATAACTGTGTTACTGCGTTTTTGGTCTTTCCGCTCGAGCGGGTCTTGGAGCGCTCGAGCGGATATTGCACACTCCCAGTATTTTGGTGCTCTGCAAAACTTCTGCAAGCATGTTTTTCACGCTCGAGCAGATTTCCTGCGCTCGAACGGGTCGCGCTCGAGCGGGCTTGTTGGCGCTCGAGCGGGTAGTACTTTCGTGGTGAAAGTTCTGGAATGGGGTAATCCACGCTCGAGCGGACTGGTTTTTCGCGCTCGAGCGGATGTGTTTCACTCTTGTGTCTTGGCGCTCGAGCGTGCCTTATTGCGCTCGAGCGGACCCAGATTTTTGTTCTTGACGCTTGAGCGTTGTGTTTTTCGCTCGAGCGGACCTGTTGTATATCAGATAGCAGCTGGGCATTTTTGAATCACTTTTTACACTTACACTCTCTCTCTTACTTTCTAAAAAGACATTTTGAGAGCTTCTCTCTCTAGAAACTCCCTTCTCTCTAAGGTTTGATCTAGTTAGAGTGTTCTCCTCACCTTTGGCCTTTACAAAAGTTGTGTTGATCGTCGAGGGCTATGTTTTAATCTGAACATTTTGAGTTTTGGAGCATTTTGATCTTCTTCATCTTCTTCCTTGGGCTTCGAAATTTGAGGTAGGGATTCCTACTCACTCTTATGGTCTTTGACATAGATCTTTGGTTGTTTTGATAAAGTGTTGAAGTTGGGTGATCTTGGGACTTAGGGTTTCAAATGTTAAAAATGGGTTTTATTGTTTTGAGTCTAAAATGTGTATTTTGGGTTTCAAAATAAAGATATTGAGGTTGGTTGTTGATATTTGAACCTTTGGGTTAATATTGAGAGTTGGGGGAATAAGCCCTAATTTGTTGTATAAATTAATTGGTATAATGATTAAGGCCGAAATGTACATCATTGAGGCTGTTAATTAGAATCTCTTAACTTCACTTGCTGGTCAAACCGTGTATTTTATGTGTGTTGAATGTCAATCAGGTTATACATCGTCGGAGTATAAAATGGGCAAAAAGACAAAATTTGGACGGAGTTGACTTTTTCTGGAAAAGTCAAACTGATGTTTTAAACCTGTTTGGAAATGAGGAGAAGTATAAAAAGAAAAGAGAAAGGCTTTTCTAGGGTTCTGAAACTGTTTAACCTAAGGAGGGAGGCTAGGGTTTGGAAAGGAGAAGGAAAGCAAAAGCTCCAAGATGTCTTCCATGGTGGTTTCTTCTCCATCTTCATCCTTCCACTCCTCCATGAGTGGCTAGTCGTCTTTTCTAGGGTTTTGATGAAACCCTAGCCATGTAACTATTTTGTTTTCCTTTTGATTCTCAATTATGTAAAGGTTTGAACCATTGTATGGTGTTTTAGAAATTCTTTATATATAATTTTCATTATCTTTTCAAATATTTGACTTTCTGTGATTGTTGAATGTTATCCATACATGAGTTTTCTATTCTTTCACATTCAAGGTATGAGACGAACCATACTATGAGGGACGAGTCGTGTCACTACCCTAGTTTAGAGTGAACGGTTCGTACTACTTGAGATGGTTCGTGCCCGTACATTGAATGTGATGATTTTCTTGTTAAATGCTTTGAACTTGTAGTTGCAAAGCATTAATCTGTTCAAACCCTAGGATAATTGATTTCAATTGGAAACCTTAGTTACGTGGCTAGTGGTGGATTCTTTGCCCTAGTTTTTCCCCCAATTCAGTAAACCAATTTCATTTATTATTAATAATTTAATTCCTTAGTTTAATTTATTCGTTATTAAATTAGGTTATGATCATTCAATCTTTTTATCAAAATTAATTTAGGAATTTAACGATTAAATTAGTTTAATTTCACAATAGTCCCTGTGGATCGATACCTGGACTTGCCATTATTCTAATAGAATTTGGTATAGTTTAGTGATTATATTTTGGTGTGTTCAACGACCCATCAAATTTTGGCACCGTTGCCGGGGACTTCTGGCGAAATTAGTTAATTTAAAGTTATCTTCTTATTTTAATTTTTAGTTTAGGATTTTATGCTTTTGGTGTTGTTA
Source organism: Camellia granthamiana (assembly GCA_036172215.1). Classification (NCBI taxonomy): domain Eukaryota; kingdom Viridiplantae; phylum Streptophyta; class Magnoliopsida; order Ericales; family Theaceae; genus Camellia; species Camellia granthamiana. The sequence goes on from CM069904.1 coordinate 166,764,568, forward strand.
AGTGTGCAGAGCGTTTGAAATTGGAGCTATCATTGAAGTGTAAGCGGAGTGCAGTCGAGCTTAAAAAAAAAAAAATAAAAAAAAATGCAACACTAAAGTGAGTAAACAGAAGCAAACACTCACAAGCAAAGCACCAAAGTGCTAAAACGAAAGTCAAAGCTCAATTGGGGGTTGGAGACAACGTCTACACGTCAAGCATCCGCAAGACGAGTAAAGCGTTTTCGTTAAACCGCTGTGAGTATTTCTTTCTTTGGTTTTTTGCTTTCATACTTAGTGCACAGAGTCGAACTTATTGTGTGTGTGTGGGTAGTGTATGCACGGGCGTCGTTCTTGTCGCCCTGAATTGTGGAGTTTGGACCTTGAACTAGAAAGGACCCTTAGGAGACTTAGGGCTTCTGCCCGTGTTCCTAGGCTTGAGTATTCATATCCATACATTGGGCCATTAGAGATGGCAGATCCTAATGTCCCGAATGTGCCTAACCGGACCCTTAAGGATTATTTTACACCCACTGCATATACATCACCATCATGCATCCAATTGCCCAACACCACTGCTGCTCATTATGAGATTAAGTCCAGCACCATACAAATGCTTCCATCATTCCATGGACTAACTCATGATGACCCTTATAAGCATTTGAATGAATTTCTGGAAATTTGCTCGACAGTGAAGATCCAGAATTTCACAAATGAAGCCTTAATGTTGCGATTGTTTCCATTCTCGTTAAAGGATAAAGCCAAACACTGGCTAAATTCTTTACCTGCTAATTCAATCACAACTTGGGACCAATTACAGCAACGGTTCTTGGAGAAGTACTTTCCCATAGGCAAAACCAACCAACTTAGGCGAGCCATCACAAACTTTGCTCAAATGGATGGCGAGCAATTCCATGAGACTTGGGAAAGACTTAGAGACCTTCTCCAACAGTGTCCCCACCACCAAGTGCCTGATTGGCAACTTGTTCAAACATTTTATTATGGCTTAACTGAGCCACACCGCCAAATGGTGGATTCGTCCTGTGGTGGGACATTTATGTCTAAAAATGATGCTGAGGCATGGCAATTGTTTGAGAACTTAAGTGATAATTCCCTTCACCATGCCTCCGCAGCCCGGCAAGTCCGGCAACCTATAGTTGGAGCCCCGAAAAGAGGGGGCATTTATGAGGTCGGGCAAAACCTAGAGTTAGCCCAACAAGTAGAGGCACTGTCCCGCAAGATGGACCAATTATTAGCTACGGGACATGCCCCTACCCAGCGAAATCAGCCTCAATTTCATGAGGCATGTGTTATTTGTGCGAGCCCTGCTCATGACTTGAGTGAGTGCCCTTCGGCATCACAATTTCCGGAGTTAGTCCAAGAGCATATGAATGTGGCTCAAGGATTCTCCAACCCGGGTAATGACCCATACTCCAACACATATAATCTGGGATGGAGAAATCACCCTAATTTCTCATGGAGAACCCCTTCACAAGGCACTTCTTATAATCCTCCACCACCAAGGCAGAATTTCAATAATTTTGCCAACCAATCATCCTACCAACCACCGCAACCTTATCGACCCCCACAACCGTACCAGCAACCACAACCCCCGCCTGTTCCTCAGGGCAACTCTGCCTTTGAGACTCAAGTGTTGGAAGTTCTCTCAGAACTTAAGGGGTTAGCACCGATAGTTCACTCCCACACTCACTCTATTGCCAAGATAGAGACCCAATTGGGTCAAATAGCTAACAACATGAATCGGAGAGATGAGAGAAAATTACCAAGTCAAACTGTGGCCAACCCTAAGGGACAATACGGGGCAGAGAGTTCGGGTGGGAATGGAAAGCAACATGAGCAAGTGCAGGCAGTGGTTGTTTTGAGAAGTGGTAGGGAGTTAGAGCCTCAATCAGTTGTGTCTGATGCAACTAGAGTTAGGAGGGGTGACCACGGTGGTTCACCCAGTGAGAGCAAGGATGAGGGGACAACACTTAAGAGGGATGACTTAGTCCCTAGTACTTCATTTGAGCCCAAGGCACTATATGTGCCTAAGGCACCCTTTCCCCAGTGCCTTGATACACCGTCCCCTTTTAATAAGAAGGCGTCATCTATGGAGGCAATGATGGATGTATTTAAACAGGTAAAAATCAACCTCCCCCTGTTAGAGGCGATTAAGCAAGTACCATCATATGCCAAATTTCTGAAGGACCTTTGTACGCAAAAGCGTAAATCTAGGACACATGTGTCCCAAAAGGTCCTACTCACGGAGCAAGTAAGCTCCATCTTGTTGAATGACACACCTCCTAAGCTTAAAGACCCGGGAGCCCCAACCATTGCATGCATTATAGGGGACCATTTCATTGATAGGGCCTTATTGGATTTAGGGGCTAGTGTCAATTTGTTGCCGTACTCTGTGTACGAGGAATTTGGGCTTGGTGAGTTGAAGCCCACTACTGTCACTCTTCAATTGGCTGACCGGTCCCTCAGAGTGCCACGTGGCATGATTGAGGATGTACTAGTTAAGGTTGATAGGTTCTACTTCCCTGTTGACTTTTTGGTGTTAGATATGGAACCGATAGCCAGTTCTAAGAAACAAATCCCGGTAATCTTAGGTCGACCTTTCTTGGCTACGGCCAATGCATGCATCAATTGTCGGACCGGGGTTATGGAAGTTTCATTTGGCAACATGCAAGTGAAACTTAATATTTTCCAAGCATCCCAACAACCTCATGAGAGAGAGGAGTGCTTATTAGTGGATGTTGTGGATGAGATTGTGGAGGAGGCTTTGCCCTCCATTCTTGTAGAAGACCCTTTAGAGACTTGTCTAGCTCATTTTGGGATTGAAAATTTTGATATTGATAGGTCAGTTGAGGAGGTATTAAAATTGTCAAATGCGGGTATTATATACCCCATCTCAGATAGCAAGTGGGTGAGTCCCACACAAGTGGTGCCCAAGAAATCGGGCATCACCGTTGTTGAGAATGAGGGAGAAGAGTTAGTCCCCACACGAACCACTATTGGGTGGCGAGTGTGCATTGATTATAGGAGACTAAATCCCTCGACTAGGAAGGATCATTTTCCTTTACCCAGGGGTTTGATGGACCCATTTTATTATGCTTGATAGATTGATTCCTTATTTTTTATTATTATTATTACTATTATTATTATTTTTTCTTTCCCTTCTATATTATTCTGTTTTCCTTTATTCTCGTCATGCTGTACTTGCGTCTAGGAGACTTTAAATCCTCTAAAGGTGTAATTCCTTTGGTGTTTGCCGTGCCCGAACGGCATCTGACGGTCTGGTATAGCCACCTAACCGTGTTTGTAGTGAGTTCCTAGGAGACCAACTGAGACGGTGGAAACTAGAGTTCGAATGGCAAAGCCTAGAACACAAAGGTTTGGGATTTCCGAGACTAGAGTCTGGTTTAAATACCCAGGGGTGTGGAGATTGCTTCAAAACTACCTCGGCTTGAACTCTGTATGGCAGCCCCATAGGTTGAGGTAGCTTTATGCGCCTCGATTCTGGATATCGAATCAACCTAGTCTGTCACCCTGTTGGAGAATAAGGAAAGTTACAAACACAGTTAGGGAGAAAAGTAGTACCCGTGATTTTCGCGTGAAGATCATACTTTTAGTGGGCATTCCGTATGTTCTTTGTGCTATATTTATTCCGGATGTCAATTGAAGGTAGAAATGTTTATTTTCTGTGTTTAAAAGTATGCTTTCATGTTTGTTTTCTGTGTTAAAAATAAAAAATAAATCCAAAAAAAAAAAAAGGGGGTTTATACTTGTTCATTTTATATTAAAGAAAAAAAAAATTGTGTTGTTCTTGTTGTTAAAAAAAAAAAAAAAAAAAAAAAAAAAAGGGGCTGAAATCGCCGCACGTGCGGACTGGCCCCGCACGTGCGGGAATTGTGAATCAAAACAACGGAGCACACTGCCTAATAAGCAGGTGCGCGGGGAGTGCGTGCGTTGACTTGCCGCACGTGCGGCTTGCGCCCCGCACGTGCGGGACGCCGATTTATTAAAAAAAAAAAAAAAAAATTCCGCGCGAGAGAACCAAATCGCCGCAGGTGCGGCGCCATGTGCGAGGGAATTTGAATGCATGTCTGCGCACATGCTTTGTGCGCCGCCAAGTGCAGATATGTTGTTATTTATTTATTATTATTATTTTTTAATAATTATTATTTTATTTCATTTATTTATTATTTTTTTAAGTAAATCAATTTTAAATAAATACATAAATAAATTTTAAAAAATATATATATACAATTATTTTATTTATAATTTGTTTTTTTTAAATAAAAAATAAAAAATCATATTTTATTTATTTTATTTTATTTTACTTATTTTTATTTCTTATTTTGTTTTATTTTCGTAAAAAAAAATACTTTGCCTCTTTTATTTTTATTTTTTTTTTATTTTTATTTTTATTTTTCTTTTTGGTTCTTTCTTTTCTTTTGAAAAAAAAAAAACCAACAAAAAAAAAAAAAGTGTGTATCTGTTACTCTCTGCCCACCTGGATGTGCACCTACAATTCTGGTAATTTTCTCTCATTTCTCTTTACTTTTCCATTGAGGACAATGTCATATTCAAGTTGGGGGATGAGGGTTATATTTTCTTTTGTGCATTTCTATCTTGCTCATAATTCATGCTTATACTTGTTTCACTTTATTGCATTACTTCACTTGACGTGACTTTTTGCTAGTAGGGTGATGATATTTGCATATGTTAATTGGAGAGCATAGTAGACTTGTATGAAAAGGATTTATTGGGTAGATACTTGCATGCGATGTTTGCATGAGGAGAGTTGTCTGTGTTTGTGATTTTAGTACACTTGTCATGAGTATGTCTTAATTCACATGAACACACTATCATAGCGGTGATCTTTTTATTATAATCCCTAGTGTACATCATTGATAATAGCTAGAGTTGCAGAAAAAAATAAATGAGGAGCCAAGATTCTTAAAAATAAAAAAAATAAAAAATAAAAAAACAAAAAAAAAAAACACTTGACTTGTTTGGGTTCGTAGCCTTTTTAACTCGAGTTATTAAGCCCGTAGGGGTGTCTTTACACCTAATGCCTTAAAACCGTCTGGTTTGGGAGTCATTGGCCCAAAACTTGCTACATGGGTTAATTAGAAAGCTTAAGGGACTTGGACATTGCACAGTTAAGGAGAAATAAGAAGAATGACTTGTTCGGATTCGTAGCCTTTTCAACTCGAGTTATTAAGCCCGTAGGGGTGTCTTTACACCTAATGCCCTAAAACTGTCTAGTTTGGGAGTCATTGGCCCAATGCTTGTTACATGGGTTGATTAGAAAGCTTAATGGATTAGGACATTGCACAGTCATTAAAAAAAAAAAAAAAAAAAAAAAAAAAAAAAAAAAAAAAACTTTTGAAAATCTTGGCTGCAACAGGTTAGTTTTTCTGTATATGTTGGGTGTTATTATGAGTTACACTGGGCTATTATAGTGGATAGTTAACTAATATGGAGATTGCACTTTATACTGAGGGTACTCATGACTTGTCTACTAGCATGCACAAGTATAGGGAACTTTACTTTTGTATTAACTGAATTGTGGTTTCGACTCAATAGGTTCCTTCATGCTTGTCCACTGTGTCTTTAATGACTCATGATGTCTCAATATCACACTGTAGTGGCACATAAGTTGATTGTTAGGTGGAGTAGTGTGATCAATTATTGTTGAGTATATATGAATATGTTAATGTTTGTGGGTATCATTTCTGGAAACCTTCACGAGACTTTACTCGTCCACTTGGGGGAACCTTGTGGTTTAAAGGCTTGTTGCATATGCTAAATGCAACCGTTGTCCCACGAAAGAGGAAATAGATAGATTTTGTTTTATTTTATTTTATTTTACTTGCTTGAGGACTAGCAAGTAGTAAGTTGGGGGATGTGATTAAGGCCGAAATGTACATCATTGAGGCCGTTAATTAGAATCTCTTAACTTCACTTGCTGGTCAAACCGTGTATTTTATGTGTGTTGAATGTCAATCAGGTTATACATCGTCGGAGTATAAAATGGGCAAAAAGACAAAATTTGGACGGAGTTGACTTTTTCTGGAAAAGTCAAATTGATGTTTTAAACCTGTTTGGAAATGAGGAGAAGTATAAAAAGAAAAGAGAAAGGCTTTTCTAGGGTTCTGAAACTGTTTAACCTAAGGAGGGAGGCTAGGGTTTGGAAAGGAGAAGGAAAGCAAAAGCTCCAAGATGTCTTCCATGGTGGTTTCTTCTCCATCTTCATCCTTCCACTCCTCCATGAGTGGCTAGTCGTCTTTTCTAGGGTTTTGATGAAACCCTAGCCATGTAACTATTTTTTTTTCCTTTTGATTCTCAATTATGTAAAGGTTTGAACCATTGTATGGTGTTTTAGAAATTCTTTATATATAATTTTCATTATCTTTTCAAATATTTGACTTTCTGTGATTGTTGAATGTTATCCATACATGAGTTTTCTATTCTTTCACATTCAAGGTATGAGACGAACCATACTACGAGGGACGAGTCGTGTCACTACCCTAGTTTAGAGTGAACGGTTCGTACTACTTGAGATGGTTCGTGCCCGTACATTGAATGTGATGATTTTCTTGTTAAATGCTTTGAACTTGTAGTTGCAAAGCATTAATCTGTTCAAACCCTAGGATAATTGATTTCAATTGGAAACCTTAGTTACGTGGCTAGTGGTGGATTCTTTGCCTTAGTTCAATTGGAAACCAAATCAATAAATGCTGAAGTTTTTTTTTTTAAATCAAAAATTTAGAAAATTAAGATTGAGAGATTGAGAGATTGAAGCTCGCTTAGGGTTTAGAAATCCCATTTTCCTTAATATATTTACAATTATCAATATATGTGAATTGTGATTTTTACATGTTTTTTTTAAATTTTTTAAATGTCTTCTTTTTTCCTTTTTTATATTATATTAAAATTTAATATTTTGATAATAATCATATGTGTTAGACTTTTCAAAAAATTAAATGTTTTCTTTTTTTATTATATTATACTAGCCTATCACCCGTGTTATGCACGGGATAATTATAGATATTTTATATTTGTTTTAGATTTTTTTAAATATTTTTTAAGATTTTTTATAAAAATAATTTAACAATCTTATCACTAACCATAGTGTATGGGAGAAATTGAAAAGAGTACTGCAATAACTATACATGGATTGTATCTATAATTATTTGTATGATGAGATTTTAAATGATGATTAGGATATTTTGACCAAATCAATAAATGCAGGCATGTGGAAAGACATGTGGATTGAAAAAATTTAATAAATGTTGATCAGGGGATTTTGACCAAATCGATAAATGCTGAGATTTTTTTTAAATAAAAAATAAAAAATATATAAAATTCAGATTGGGATATTGAAGCTCTCACAGGCCTTGGGGGTTAAAAACCCCATTTTGCTTAATATATAGTATAGATAATATATAATATAATATATATATATAGATTATAAAATTAGAGAAATAAAGTGCTATCTTATTATAATGGAGGAGATCTTATAAAAAAAAACGTGTAGACATAAATGCCTTCCTATTTTCTTGTGCTTACAATTATCTATATATGTGAATTGTGATTTTTAAATTTTTTTTTTTAAATGTCTTCTTTTTTTCCCTTTTTATATTATATTAAAGGTTAATATTTTGATAATAATCATATGTGTTGGACTTTTCAAGGAATTAAATGTCTTTTTTTATTATATTATACTAGCATATCACCTGTGCTATGCACGAGATTAAATTTTTTTAAAAAAAACCATTCATAGTTATGTCAAACATATTTTTAAATTGTTAGCATAAAATATTTGTAATTTTGAAAGAAAATATTGACACTGCATAATTAAAGTAATAAAAATAAGAGTTTATTACATATAGCGATCCTGGGTTTACCCTTGTTGTACAGTGACCCGGACTTGTGTCCGTGGATGATAGTAGCTGATTATTACCTTGTGTACATCCTTTTTTACCTTGTATTTGAGTTATAGGATGTGTTGGGCAGGTTTATTACAGGTTGGTTGAGTTTAGAAACCAAAACTAGTTGCCCAGATTTTGACCTGTCTGCTCGAGCGGGGAGTTTGACGCTCGAGCGGAGACCCTCTTGTTGCTTGTCCGCTCGAGCGGGGGGTTTTGGCGCTCGAGCGGGGAATACACCCATCCAGTATTTTCTACATAGTGTTGGACGCTCGAGCGGGGGATTTGGCCGCTCGAGCGGGAGTGTGTGAGTGACGCTCGAGCAGGGAGTTGGGCGCTCGAGCGGTTGGCCTGTCTGCAAAAGTGCTGGGAGTGTGCATCCGGCGCTCGAGCGGGGGATTGGCCGCTCGAGCGGGAGTCTATGAGTGCCGCTCGAGCGGGGGTTTGGCCGCTCGAGCGGGGCGACTGGGTTTAAGTCCGTGTTTTGGACATTTTGAATCACTTTTTCACTTTTCCTTCTCTCTCTTACTTTTCCAAAAACACCATTGTTGAGCTTCTCACTCTAGAGCTCTACCTTCTCTCTAGGTATTGATCTAGTGAGAGTGATTTGCTCACCTTTGGCCTTTACAAAAAAGTTGTTGATCGTCGAGGGCCATCTTTTGATTCAAAAATTTCAAGTTTTGGAGCACGTTGAGTTTTGTCGTCTTCTCCCTTTGAGCTCCGGATTTGAGGTAGGGATACCCTACTCCTCTCTATGGATTTTGTCTTTAAATTTTAGTATTTTGAGATGTTGGGGTTGGTTTGGTAATTTTGTGAAAGTTTGGGACTTTTGTGTAATTTTGCAAAAGTTGGGGTTTTGTTTATAATAAACCTAGATGCATGTTTGGCATAGAGAAATGAAATTAATGTTGGAACATTGATGAAAATGGAACCTAAGGGTTGTAATGTTAATTATGGAAAATGCCCTAATTACATTGATTAATTAATTGGGATAATTAATTGTGAGAAATGAGGAAAATGAAGTGGAAATGTTGAGATTGGAAGTATGAGGGTTAAAAGGTGTAGTTGAATTACTAATCACTCACTGAATTGAAATGTTGATTAAATATCCATTTGTGCATTTATTTCCTGTATAGAAATAACTGTTTTGGGCTATCGGTGGAGGATAGTCTTGATTGTTGTAGACAATGCATGATGATTAGGCAAACTAAAACTAATCGATTGAATGTGTCATAGAGTATGACGGTGGATTGAATACATTTACTTTATGTATTGAGTGATTGTGTATAGAACCTTTGTGTTTATATGCATTATGCGTAGAGGAGGAGATGGGGGATGTACTCCGCGGTTTAGGGGAAGATGGGGGATGTACCTCTAAACCGGATAGTGTTGGGAGGAGATAGGGGATGAACTCCGTAGATACAGCTCATATGCTTGTCTAGAAAAGTGAAGATAGAGCTCATATGCTTATCTTTGAGAAGTGTAGATACAGCTCTTATGCTTGTCTAGTGAAGTGTGGATACAGCTTATATGCTTATCTGTGAATGTGGGGTATAGTTTTTGTACTTACCTGTTGAGGTATTGATAGAGCTCATATACTTATCTATTAAAATGGGAAAATGAAAAGTAACTTGGACTTGTAAGCCGTATGATTGAAATGTGATTTACGTGGATGTATCAGTGTTGGCCATCTATCAATTGCTAATCTTTTAGTCATTGTTCATGGTTGGTTTAGTGTATTTCTACTGGGCTGTGGCTCACCCTATATGGGAATATCATTTTCAGGTGCAGGTAGCATGCCACCTCCAAGGACATAGCTTGGGAGGCTAGAGGCGGGCAGACTTTTGGTTGTTTATTTTCTTTTGATGTATTACATGTATATTTAAGCCAAGGGCTTAATATGTAAAGGAGTTAGCACTCTCTTTTTGTAACTAAGTGTTAACTTGGAAAGCTGTAAGCCCTTAGGGCATTTGCTTTTGTTGTTAACATATAATACTTTTTGAAATGAAAGTCTGTTGAATAGAAGAATGTGGAACTTTTATATATCAATGCATGTCTATATTGATAGGTTTAATGTCATTATTTTGAGGGCGTTACATTACATTTGTTCGAAATTCACTAAATAAGTAAAACAAAAAATAACTAAAATCTAAATTGTTGTGGGCCTTCCATCAGCATTCCTACATTGTCAACATAATAGTTAGTATTGTAATTAATGAACAACACATATCTAACTTCAATCATATTAAAAAATAAAATTATAAACAAAATGAGATAATTTCAATCATACAAATCACAATTTTTTAATGCTATCTAATCGTCATCAATAATTAAAAAAATCAACCACAAATTAAGTTGATTGATAATTAAAAAAACACAATAATTTATTTTTCAAAAAACATAGTGAGTTAAAAAGATCAATTACAAATTTTTTTTGGTCAAAATACAATCTAATCATCATCAATAATTGATACATTATGTGACCCTAATGAGTACAATCTATTTTGTTTTTCAAAAAACACAGTGAGTTAAAAATCAAATCACAAATTAAGTGAATTGATAATTAAAAAAACACAATATTTTTTTTTCAAAAAACACAGTGAGTTAAAAAAATCAATTACAATTTTTTTTTCAAAATACAATCTAATCATTATCAATAATTGGTACTTTAAAAATCAAATTAGAAAAAAAATAAATCAAATCACAAATATTTTTATACTATCTAACTACAATCATATTTTTTTCATAAATAATTGTAAAGAAAACCAATTAAAACAGTAAATAAAAGATTAAATCACATTAAAAAAAGAACCATTGAACAAATTACAATCACATCACATTTTTTCCATAATAAAATAAATAAATAAATGAAAAAAAGAACCATTACAATCACATTAAAAAAAAAAAGAACCATTGGATTAACTATAATCACATTTTTTTCTTTGTGAGTGTTTATATTTATCTAATTTCAATCATATTAAAAATAAAATTAAAATAGTAATAAAAAGATTAAATAACATTAAAAAAAAAAACCATTGAACTAACTACAACAATCATATTATAAAAAAGAGCTATTGAACAAACTACAATCAGATCACATTTTTCCCATAATAAAATAAATAAATGAAAAAAAAAACTATTAAACTAACTACAATCACATTAAAAAAAAAGAATCATTCAACTAATTATATTCACATTTTTCTCTTTGTGAAGGTTTATATTTATCTAATTTCAAACATATTAAAAAATCAAAAATAAAATTAAAATAGTAAATAAAAAGATTAAATAACATTAAAAAAAAAACATTGAACTAACTATAACAATCATATTAAAAAAAAGAGCCATTGAACAAACTACAATCACATCACATTTTTCATATAATAAAATAAATAAATGAAAAAAAAGTACTATTAAACTAACTACAATCACATTAAAAAGAAAGAATTATTTAACTAATTATAATCACATTTTTCTCTCTGTGAAGATTTATATTTATCTAACTTCAATCATATTAAAAAATTAAATTATGATTTTTTATTCGCTAGACAAATCACAAATATTTTTATGCGCTATCTAACTACAATATTAAAACAGTAAACAAAAGGAAAAGTCAAGAAGGAGAAAACAAAAAGAAGATTTACTGTTTGCATACGTGGTCACTGAAGTTGAAAGTGTAGAAGTGAGAAGTCAAGAAGGAGAAAACAAAAAGGAGACTCACTATTTGCAATAGGTATGTGAAAAGTTAAAAAGGGTGTGTGTATTGGAGAAGTTAAAAGGACTTGGAAGAATTTAATAAGTGCTATTTTTTTTTCAAAAAAAATAAAAAAAATTAAGAAATTAAGGTTAAGATATTGGAACTCCCACAAAACTTGTGAGTTAGAGATAGATATAAATAAATAGATAGATATAGATATTTATATTTGTTTTAAATTTTCTTTTAATATACAAATTATTTATTTTGGAAAAAGGTACTGCAGTAATTATGAGAGAAGTGAAAAAAGTCTTGCGGGAACTACCACAAAACTTGTGGGCTAGAGATAGATATAAATACATAGATAGATATAGATATAGATATTTATATTTGTTTCAATTTTTTTTTAATATACAAATTATTTGTTTTGGAAAAAGTACTGCAGCAATTATGAGAGAAGTCAAAAAGTCTTATGGGTTGAGAAAAGTTAATAAATGCTGAGGTTAAATTTTTTTTTTTTTTTTTAAAAATTTAAAAAATTAAGATTGGCATATTGAAACTCCCACAAGCCTTGGGGGTTAAAAACCCCCTTTTACTTAATATATAGTATAGATACATATATATAGATAGATAGATATATAGATAGTGGTAACCCGTGCTATGCACGAAACTTTATAAATTAAAAAAAAAAGCCTATTATAATTATTAGATAAGCTTTAAAGATTTGTTTTAGTTTTTTTATTTTTTATTTTTTATGTTATAATATAATATATAAAATATAGATAGATATCTACAATTTTAATAAAAAATATTATCTGTTTTTTGGGGAAGAGAAAACGAATGCAAGTTTTAATTATTTTTTTTTTGAAATTAGTGAGAGAGATTAGGAGAGAGAGATTATGAAATATTTTTGTTATTAAATAAATAAATCAGTTAATATTTTTTTAAATCTATTTTGTAAATTAAAAAATTAATAATTTTAGAAAATTGATTAATTTGTCTTATTAAGTGATTTAAAATTTTGATAGATATATATAAAAAAATACATAATTATATTATTAAATCATAATTCAAATTTAGATGTTATATTTTTTTTGAGATCTATAGCTAAATTCTTATTTTCTTTATTTTTGTGTGTAACCATAGTGTATGGGAGAAATTGAAAAGGGTGCTGCAGTAATAATGAGAGAAGTCAAAAGGGATTGTGGGTTGGGAGAAATTAATAAATGTTGAGGTTGGGTTGGGAGAAATAATAAATGCTGAAGTTTTATTTATTTTTTTGTTAAATCAAAAAATTAGAAAATTAGGATTAGGATGTTGGAGCTCTCACAAGGCCTGTGAGTTAAAAACCTCATTTTGCTTAATATATAGTATAGATAGATATAGATTAAAGTTTAATATTTTAATAATAATCATATGTGTTGGATTTTTCAAGAATTTTTTTTTATGTTTGTTCTTAATGCATTAAAGTGTTTTTATGAGGGATAATAATCATATGTGTTGGGAGTTTTCAAGGAATTTATATGCGTTGAATTTCAAATAATTTTTTTTTATGTTTGTTCTTAATACATTAAAGTGTTATTATGAGGGTAAGACTTGGGAGTTGGGAAATGTTAATAAATGCTAAGATTCTTTTTTTTTTTAAATCAAAAAAATCAAGAAAGATTGGAACTCCCACAAGGCTTGGGGTTAAAAGCCCCCTTTTGCTTAATATATAGTACTAGCCTATCACCCGTGCTATGCACGGGATAATTATAGATATTTATATTTGTTTAAGATTTTTTTTAATATATAAATTAAGTTTTTAAAGATTTTTTTCTTATCACTAACCATAGTGTATCGGGGAAGTTAAAAAGGCTACTGCAGTAACTATACACGAATTGTATCTATAATTATTTGTATAAGGGGATTTTAAATGCTGATCAGGGGATTTTGACCAAATCAATAATTGCAGGCATGTGGAAAGATATGTGGATTGAAAAAAGTTAATAAATGCTAATTAGGGAATTTTGACCAAACCAATAAATGCGGAGTTTTTTTTTTTTTTTAAATAAAAAATTTTAAAAATTCAGATTAGGATATTGAAGCTTCCATAGGTCTTGGGGGTTAAAACCCCCTTTTACTTAATATATAGTAAGTATATATATATATATAGATAGATAAATATATCTTTTTATTTTTATTTTTGTATGGTTTCTATTCGGGTATTATTTTTTTTCAATTTATTTAAGATAGAGTTGTGGGTATCTTTTTTTTAAAATTTAATTTATCTGTGGTTTTCATTTGTTTTTAATTATTATTATTTAGGTAAATTATGATGTGAGTTAGATATGTGATAGACATGTGAGTTTTATTGATTTAAAGTTTATTTAGATAAACTTTAAAGATTTTTTTTTAGTTTTTTAGTTTTTTTTTGTTATGTTATAATATAATATATAAAATATAGGTAGATATCTACAACGTTAATAGAAAATATTATTTGATTTTTTGGGAAAGAGAAAAAGAATGCAAGTTTTAATATTTTTTTTTGAAAATTTGTGAGAGAGATTAGGAGGGAGAGATTATGAAATATTTTTGTTATTAAATAAATAAATCAGTCAATAGTTTTTTTTAATCTATTTTGTAAATTAAAAATCAATAATTTTAGAAAATTAATTAATTTGTCCCATTAAGTAATTTAAAATTTTGATAGATATACATAAAAAAAAATATATAATTATATTATTAAATCACAGCTCAAATTTAGGTGTTATATCTTTTTTAGATCTATAGCTAAATTCTTATATATATATTTTTTAAATTTTTGTGTGTAACAATAGTGTATGGGAGAAATTAAAAAGGATGTTGCAATAATTATGAGAGAAATCAAAAGGGATTGTGGGTTGGGAAAAATCAATAAATGCTGAGGTTGGGTTGGAAGAAGTCAATAAATGCTGAGGTTTTTTTTTTTTTAATCAAAAAATTAGAAAATTAGGATTAGGAGATTGGAGCTCCTATCTAATTTTTTGGGGAAGAGAAAATGAATGCAAGTTTTAATATTTTTTTTTGAAAATTTGCGAGAGAGATTAGGAGAGAGAGATTATGAAATATTCTTGTTATTAAATAAATAAATCAGTCAATAGTTTTTTTTAATCTATTTTGTAAATTAAAAATCAATAATTTTGGAAAATTGATTAATTTGTCTCATTAAGTGATTTAAAATTTTGATAGATATACATAATTATATTATTAAATCATAATTCAGATTTAGATGTTATATCTTTTTGAGATCTATAGCTAAATTATTATTATTTTTATTTTTTATTTTTGTGTGTAACCATAGTTTATGGGAGAAATTGAAAAGGATGTTGCAATAATTATGAGAGAAATCAAAAGAGATTTTGCGTTGGGAAAAGTCAATAAATGCTTAGATTGGGTTGGGAGAAGTCAATAAATGTTGAGGTTTTTTTTTTTTAAATCAAAAAATTAAAAAATTAGGATTAGGAGATTGGAGCTCCCACAGGCCTTGGGGTTAAAAATCCCCTTTTGCTTAATATATAGTATAGATATAGAAGTATAGATAGATTAAAGTTTAATATTTTGATAATAATCATATGTGTTGGACTTTTCAAGAAATTTTTTTTATACTTATTCTTAATACATTAAAGTGTTATTATGAGGGATAATAATCATATGTGTTGGGACTTTTCAAGGAATTCATATATGTTGGATTTCAAAGAATTTTTTTTATCCTTATTCTTAATGCATTAAAATGTTATTATGAGGGTAAGACTTGGGGGTTGAGAGAAGTTACTAAATGCTAAGATTTTTTTTTTTTTTTAAATCAAAAAATCAGGACATTTAGATTGGAAGATTGGAGCACCCACAAGACTTGGGATTAAAAACCCCATTTTGTTTAATATATAGTACTAGCATATCATCCGTGCTATACGCGGATTGTATTTACAGTTATCTATATATGTGAATTGTGATTTTTAAATGTTTTCTTTTTCTTTTCTTTTTTTAAATGTCTTCCTTTTTTACTTTTTTATATTATATTAAAATTTTATATTTTGATAATAATTATATGTGTTGGACTTTTCAAGGAATTAAATGTCTTTTTATTATTATTATATTATATTAAAGTTTAATGTTTTGATAATAATCATATGTATTGGACTTTTCAAGAAATTTTTTTTTATGTTTGTTCTTAATGCATTAAAGTGTTATTATGAAGAGTAATAATCATATCTGTTGGGACTTTTCAAGGAATTCATGTGTGTTGGATTTCAAAGAATTTTTTTTATGCTTGTTATTAATGCATTAAAGTGTTATTATGATGGTAAGATTTGGGAGTTGGAAGAAGTTAATAAATGCTAAGATTTTTTTTTTTAAAAATCAAAAAATCAAGAAATTTAGATTGGGAGATTGGAGCTCCCACAAGACTTGGAGTTAAAAAACCCATTTTGCTGTATAGATAGTACTAGCATATCACTCGTGCTATGCACGGGATTAAATTTAAAAAAAAAAACCATTCATAGTTATGTCAAACATATTTTTAAATTGTTAGTATAAAATATATGTAATTTTAAAAGAAAATATTGACATTGCATAATTAAAATAATAAAAATAAGAATTTATTACATTTGTTCGAAATTCACTGAATAAGTAAAACAAAAAATAACTAAAATCTAAATTGTTGTGGGCCTTCCATCAGCATTCCTGCATTGTTAACATGATAGCTTCAATCACACAAATCACAAATATTTTTATGCTATCTGACTACAGAAAATAAAAAGATTAAATCACGTTAAAAAAAAGAACCATTGAACAAATTACAATTACATCACATTTTTCCAATAATAAAAAAATAAATGAAAAAAATAACCATTAAACTAATTACAATACAATCACATTAAAAAAAAAGGAACCATTAAACTAACTACAATCACATTTTTCTCTTTGTGAGTATTTATGTTTATCTGACTTTACAAATATTTGTGATTTGCATGATTTGATTTTTTTACTGCAATCACATCACATTTTTCTCGTAATAAAAATAAATAAATGAAAAAAAAAACCCATTAAACTAACTACAGCCATATTAAAAAAAAGAACCGTTGAACAAATTACAATCACATCACCATTTTCCCATAAGAAAAATAAATAAGTGAAAAAAAAAGGAATCATTAAACTAATTACAATCACATTAAAAAAAAAAAAAACGTTGAACTAACTACAATCACGTTTTTTTCTTTGTAAGTGTTTATGTTTATCTAACTCGAATCATATTAAAAAAATCAAATTATAATTTTTTTTTGGCTAGACCAAATACAAATCAAAAAAGAAGATAACTCCAATCATAAAAATCACAAATATTTTTATGCTATCTAACTACAATCATATTTTTTTCATAATAAAAAAAATAATTGTAAAGAAGAACCATTAAAACAGTAAATAAAACGATTAAATCACATTTAAAAAAAGAACCATGAAAATAGTAAATAAAAAATTATTTAGAATCATTGAACAAATTACAATTACATTTTTCTTTTTGTTAGTGTTTATGTTTATCTAATTTCAATCATATTAAAAAAAATCAAATTATAAACAAAAGGAGATAACTTCAATCATACAAATCACAATTTTTTTAATACTATCTAACTACAATCATATTTTTCTCATAATAAAAAAAAATAATTGAAAAAAAGAGCCATTAAAATAGTAAATAAAAGGATTATTTAGAGCCATTGAACAAACTACAATCACATTTTTTCTTTTTGTGAGTGTTTATGTTTATTTAATTTCAATCATATTAAAAAATCAAATTATAAACAAAAGGAGATAATTTCAATCATACAAATCACAATTTTTTTAATGCGATCTAATTACAATCATATTTTTCTCATAATAAAAAAAAATAACTTTTAAAAAAGAACCATTAAAATAGTAAATAAAAAGATTATTTAGAACCATTGCACAAGCTACAATCACATTTTTTTTTTTGTGAATGTTTATGTTTATCTTACTTCAATCATATTAAAAAAAATCAAATTATAAACAAAAAGAGATAACTTCAATCATATAAATCATAATTTTTTTAATGCTATCTAACTACAATCATATTTTTCTCATAATAAAAAAAAATAATTGAAAAAAAGAACCATTAAAATAGTAAGTAAAAAGATTATTTAGAACCATTGAACAGACTACAATCACATTTTTCTTTTTTTGAGTGTTTATGTTTATCTAATTTCAATCATATTAAAAAATCAAATTATAAACAAAAGGAGATAATTTCACTCATACAAAATCATATTTTTTTTAATGCTATCTAACTACAATTACATTTTTCTTATAATAAAAAAAAATAATTGAAAAAAAAACCATTAAAATAGAAAATAAAAAGATTATTTAGAAGTATTGAACAAACTACAATCATATTTTTCTTTTTGTGAGTGTTTATGTTTATTTAACTTTAATCATATTAAAAAAATCAAATTATAAACAAAAGGCGATAACTTCAATCATACAAATCACAATTTTTTTAATGCTATCTAATTACAATCATATTTTTCTCATAATAAAAAAAATAATTAAAAAAAGAACCATTAAAATAGTAAATAAAAATATTTTTTAGAGCCGTTGAACAAACTATAATTACAATTTTTTTTTGGGGTCAAAATACATTCTAATCATCATCAATAATTGGTATATTATGTGACCCTAATGAGTACAATCCATTTTGTTTTTCAAAAAACACAATGTGTTAAAAATCAAATCACAAATTAAGTGAATTAATAATTAAAAAAACACAATAATTTTTTTTCAAAAACCACAGTGAGTTAAAAAAATCAATTACAACTTTTTTTTCAAAACACAATCTAATCATTATGAATAATTGGTACTTTAAAAATCAAATCAGAAAAAAATCAAAGCAAATCACAAATATTTTTATGCTATCTAACTACAATCATATTTTTTTCATAAATAATTGTAAAGAAAAACTATTAAAACAGTAAATAAAAAATTAAATCACATTAAAAAAAAGAACCATTGAACAAACTATAATCAAATCACATTTTTCCCATAATAAAAAAAATAAATAAATGAAAAAAAGAACTATTGACTAACTACCATCACATTTAAAAAAAAAAGAACCATTGAACTAACTACAATCACATTTTTTTCTTTGTGAGTGTTTATATTTATCTAACTTCAATCATATTAAAAATAAAATTAAAATAGTAAATAAAAAGATTAAATAACATTAAAAAAAAAAAACCATTGAACTAACTATAACAATCATATTAAAAAAAAGAACCATTGAACAAACTATAATCACATCACATTATAATCACATTTATTTCTTTGTGAGTATTTATGTTTATCTAATTTCAATCATATTAAAAATAAAATTAAAATAGTAAATAAAAAGATTAAATAACATTAAAAAAAAATCATTGAACTAATTACAACAATCATATTAAAAAAAAGAGCCATTGAACAAACTACAATCACATCACAATTACATTTTTTTCTTTGTGAGTGTTTATGTTTATCTAATTTCAATCATATTAAAAATAAAATTAAAATAGTAAATAAAGAGATTAAATAACATTAAAAAAAAAACCATTGAACTAACTACAACAATCATATTAAAAAAAAGAGACATTGAATAAACTACAATCACATCACATTTTTCCCATAAGAAAATAAATAAATGAAAAAAAAGAACTATTAAACTAACTACAATCACCTTAAAAAAAAAAAAGAATCATTCAACTAATTATAATAACATTTTTCTCTTTGTGAGGGTTTATATTTATCTAACTTCAATCATATAAAAAAATCAAATTATATTTTTTTATTCGCTAGACAAATCACAAATATTATTATGCGCTATCTAACTACAATATTAAACAGTAAACAAAAGGAAAAGTTAATAAGGAGAAAATAAAAAGAAGACTTACTGTTTACACACGTGGTCACTGAAGTTAAAAGTGCAGAAGTGAGAAGTTAAGAAGGAAAAAACAAAAAGGAGACTCACTGTTTTGAATATGTATGTGAAAAGTTTAAAAGAGTGTGTATATTAGAGAAGTTAAAAAAGACTTGGAATAATTTAATAAATGCTAATTTTTTTTTTTCCAAAAAAAATCAAAAAAATTAAGAAATTAAGGTTTAGATATTGAAACTCCCACAAAACTTGTGGGTTAGAGATAGATATAAATAAATAGATAGATATAGATATAGATATTTATATTTGTTAAATTTTTTTTTTAATATACAAATTATTTGTTTTGGAAAAGGTACTGCAGTAATTATGAGAGAAGTTAAAAAGTCTTGTGAGTTGAGAGAAATTAATAAATGCTGAGTTTTTTTTTTTTTAAAAATAAAAAATTAGAAAATTAGGATTAGCATATTGGAGCTTCCATAGGCTTTGGGGGTTAAAAACCTCATTTTGCTTAATATATAGTATAGATAGATAGATAGATTGTAAACACAATCCGTGCATATCACAAATTGGGATTTCTAACCCGCAAGCGTTGTGAGAACTCCAATATGCCAATCCTAATTTTCTAAATTTAAAAAAAAAAAAAAAAAAAAAAATTAACCTCAGCATTTATTAACTCCTCTCAACTCACAAACTTTTTTACTTCTATCATAATTACTGCAGAACTATTTTCAAAACAAATAATATGTATATTAAAAAAAATTAAAACAAATATAAATATCTATATCTATATCTATCTCTAACCCACAAATTTTATGGGAATTTCAATATGTCAACCTTAATTTCTTAATTTTTTTTTTTATAAAAAAAATTCAGCATTTATTAAATTCTTCCAAATCTTTTTAACTTTTCCTATACAAATCCTTTTTAGCTTTTCACATAATTATTGCAAACAATGAGTCTCCTTTTTGTTTTCTCCTTATTAACTTCTCACTTCTTCACTTTCAACTTTAGTGACCATGTATGCAAACAGTGAGTGTGAGTCTCCTTTTTCACTTCTCATTTTGTTTACTGCTTTAATATTATAGTTGCATAGCGCATAAAAATGTTTGTGATTTGTCTAGCGAAAAAAAATTATAATTTAATTTTTGAATATGATTGAAATTAGATAAACATAAACATTCACAAAGATAAAAATGAGATTATAATTAGTTCAATGATTCTTTTTTTAATGTGATTGTAGTTAGTTCAATGATTCTTTTTTTTTTCATTAATTTATTTTATTATGGGAAAAATGTACTATGATTGTAATTTGTTTAATGGTTCTTTTTTTTAATGTTGTTTAATCTTTTTACTTATTGTTTTAATTTTATTTTTTAATACGATTGAAGTTAGATAAACATAAACACTCATAACGAGAAAAATGTGATTATGGTTAGTTCAATGATTTTTTTTTATTTTTTTAATGTGATTGTAGTTAGTCAATCGTTCTTTTTTTCATTTATTTTTTTTATTATGGGAAAATGTGATGTGATTGTAGTTTATTCAATGGTTTTTTTTTTTAATGTGATTGTATTGTAGTTAGTTCAATGGTTCTTTTTTTTTAATGTGATTTAATTTTTTTATTTACTGTTTTAATGGTTCTTCTTTACGATTGTTTATGAAAAAAATATGATTGTAGTTAGATATCATAAAAGTATTTGTGATTTGATTTGATTATTTTGTGATTTGATTTTTAAAGTACCAATTATTGATAATGATTATATTGTATTTTGAAAAAAAAAATTGTAATTTATTTTTTAACTCAATGTGTTTTTTGAAAAAAAAAAATATTGTGTGTTTTTTTTAACTATCAATTCACTTAATTTGTGATTTGATTTTTAACTTACTGTGTTTTTTGAAAAACAAAATGGATTGTAATTTGTACTCATTAGGGTCACATAATGTACCAATTATATTGATGATGATTAGATTGTATTTTGAAAAAAATAATAATTTGTAATTGATCTTTTTAACTCACTATGTTTTTAAAAAAATAAATTATTGTGTTTTATAATTATCAATTGACTTAATTTATGATTGGATTTTTAACTCACTAGGTTTATTTTTTATTTTTTATTTTTTATTATGAACAAAAATGTGATTGTATTTTCAACTAACAATTGATGATGATTATGTTGTATTTTGAGAAAAAAAATTTGTAATTGATTTTTTTAGCTCATTGTGTGTTTTTTTTTTTAAAAAATTGTTGTGTTTTTTAACTATTAATTGGCTTAATTTGCGATTTGATTTTTTAACTCACTATGTTTTTTGGAAAAAAAAAAAATGAATTGTGTTTAGTAGGCTCACGTAAAGTATCTATTATTGATGATGATTAGATTGTATTTTGAAAAAAAAATTATAATTAATTATAATTTTTTAAACTCATTGTGTTTTTTGAAGAAAAAAATTAATTGTGCTTTTTAACTATGAATTGATTTAATTTGTGATTTGATTTTTAACTCATTGTGTTTTTTGAAAGAAAAAAAAAAGATTGTATTCATTAGGTTCACATAAAGTACTCATTATTGATGATGATTAGATTGCATTTAAAAAAAATATATATTTGTAATTGATCTTTTTAACTCATTGTGTTTTTTGAAAAATAAATTATTATGTTTTTTAATTATTAATTAACTTAACTCATTGTGTGTTTTTTTTTTTAAAATTATGAGTAAAAATATGATTGTATTTTTAACTATCAATTGATTTAATTTATGATTAGTGTTTTAAGTGTATTTTAATTGATCAAAAAAGTAAAATTCATAATTTTTTTGTTAAATAATTGAGAAATAACAGAAGGTGAGAAATACGGATACGTGCTGTTCCAGTAACGCCAAATAATTTTTTGAGAGAGATTGTTGAAGAAGTAGGTGCTATCCAGTGAGTAATAGAAGTCAAGTTAGCTGAGGAGTTGAGAGAGAGAGAGAGAGAGAGAGAGACAACTGGCATGGTTTGATATAAACGAATGAAAAAATAATAATCTATTTATCTATCTATCTATATATATATAAAAAAAAAGAAGTTTTTAACTCCTAAATGTTGTGAAAGTTTTAATATCTCAATTTTAATTTTATCTTTCACATGCCTTTTGAGAGTTTTGGTCAAAATCATCTCGTATAAATAATTATAGATATAACACGTGCATAATTACTACAGCACCCTTTTAATTTCTCTCATATAATATGATTAATGATAAAAATTTTTAAATTATTTTTATAAAAAATTTAAAATAAATATAAAAAATTATAATTATTCCGTGCATAGTACATATGATAGCTAGTTATAAAGCATCTACTACGATTGCTATGATTCCACCTTTTCGGACAATGTCCAACACATCAAAATCCGGGAATTGGTTCTCTCGCCCATGGAATACGATAATGTTTTTGAATTATTGACTCATGTAGTCCCCCCCCCCCCCCCCCCCCCCCCCAAGTACGATAATGTTTTTGAATTATTGACTCATGTAGTCCCTCCCCCCCACCCACCCACCCACCCACCCACCCAAAAAATACTATAATGTTTTTGAATTATTGACTCATGTGGTCCCCCCCCCCCAAACAAAAAAATACATTGTTTAATTTTTGAAAACTCTATTTTGAGTTATTTATTTTCCATATTTTTTTAATATTTTAATTAATTTTTTACCCTCTAGAAATACTTGAAAATAAAATATTTGTGAACTTTTTTTAAAAATTTATTAAATACAAAAAATAGAACTTTTTTTTATATGTAGTAATTTTTTAAATTTTATTATCAAATATTTTAATTTTAAAGAATATCTAAATTACGTACGTTTAAAATATAAATATTTTTGATTAAAATATGAAAAAATTTCAACAAAAAAACATCAAAAATAATTTCAAAAAACTAAACCAAACAAATAAACACTATGAACGTGTCTTGAGCCTCATTATAAATATTTTTTTTTGGTAATAAAAAATTGTTTACTTATTAAAAAAATATTTTATTTCAATAATGAGTAACATTATATAAATTAAAAAATTATATACAATGATATAATGCATTTATTAGGTCTTATTATTTTAAACTAAAAGATTCTTTCGAGGTGACAATTAATATTAAGGTAAATTAAACTTAAAAAACTTAGACTTCTTGATTTCTAAGTTTAATACATATCATGCCCTAATATTTGAAAAATTATATTAATCCCCATGTATTATAATTATTTAGACAGAATGAAGACATTGAGTTCATACACTCTCTCTTTTCTTGCTTTGCTTTGCTCTACTTTCTCTATTTTTTTCCCCTTTTATTTGCTTTATTTTTTTTTTCAATGTAATTTCTTTTATTTTTCTATTAAGAGTTGTTACCTTTTATATAAGGAAGGGGGTTAGTCAAATGAGACTATTAATCATAGGAGTGAGAATGTAATTTCTAGAATATCAAGAGGTGAGATGTAATTGAATTAAATCTCACAACATGTCAGCATAATTTACCTTTAATATTATTTTTAAAAAAGTTAGTATATAAAATTTATGAAAGAATATATATATATATACATATATTTTTAAATATTTTGGACTACTAGGGAAACAAGGTGCCCAGGGTATAGATTCCCCCAACCAGCAAAGGAATGGGCCTTCAAAGGTGAGGATCGGGGGATTCTCTTTAAATTCAAAATATGTCTCGTTACGTCTAATTTAAATTTATAAATTTTAATTCTTATTATATGTTAATGTAAATTTATTAATAAGGACAGCATATATTAAATTTTAAAATAATTTTTTTTTTCCGTCTCATGATACACCCTATCTTCTTCCCCAAGAGATTAAAGTTATTTCTTCTTCTTCTTCTTCTTTTTCCTCCCTCAAAAACTTCAATCCACCCTACCAAAACTCACCATCATCATCAACTGTAGCGACTTTAATTTTTCGTAGGTCATTATTTATATAATAATATTATTATTATCTTATTTTATTTTTAGACTTTATTAATTGTGTTGTTACATAAGAATTTAATGTGATATTTAGTTAATTTAATGTGTTATTTAATTAATTTAATATGATATTTAATTATATATAATTAATCTGAATATTTATATTTATATATATTTATAAAAAAAAAGGAAAGAAATTATTTATATAAATTTTATATAAAATATTTATATTTATATTTGTGTATTTAGGTTGTAGTTGAAAATTATAATATAATATTATATCAATTAGGTTATAATGCCTCACCAAGATTAAAAGAAAGGAAGAGAAAAAAAAAAAAAAATGCTCTGCTGCGTGAAAGAGAGAGAGAAATAAAAACAGAGAGTGCTGTGCTGTGCTAGACGTGGTGTGAAAAGAGAGACAGGAATGAGAGGAAAAGAAAGGGGCTACGGTTTTGTTTTGGAGGTTTGATTAATTCTTCAAATAATTTGTGGATCTTCAAAAAATAATTATGAGTATAAAACTTATTTTTTTTAATTTATGATTAATTCGTTATTTTTATTTATTTGATATTAATTTGATTTTGTATTTACATGAAGATGATGAATTGATTTTAATTATTTTGGTTAGTTATGTATGCAACGTTTAGAATTTTTTTATGTATTTATTTTATGATTATAATCACACTTATGATTATATGAAATTGAAATAAACTTAGAATCCATAGATATTGGTTAGTTGATGGGTTGATTCGTTATTTTTATTTATTTGATGTTGGTTTGATTTTGTATTTGCATGTAGATGATGGATTGATTTCATTATTTGATTAGATGTGTATATAAGGTTTAGGTTTTTATATGTATTTATTTTATGATTGTAATCACACTCATGAATATATGAAATTAAAATTAGGAACTCATAGATAAATTTCTTACATGCCACCATGACTCAATGGATTGTTGTTTTATTTGAGTGTTGGTGTGACAAAGTGTATAAAAAAAATGAGGATTATGAGATTTATTTGAATGCCTTACGCTTGGCATTATTATGATTGTTCTCACGAGTGAGATGTTTTGTATATGTATATTGTTGTCTTGTTCTCAAGAGGAGGCGAATACTTTGATTTACGCACGTACGTACCTAACCATCCAGGGAGTGTGAGTCAAATTTGGGACGATATCCCCATGCAAGTTTAGCTTCGGAGTGGTGTTAGATATACGGAAGGCGTATGAGATATATGTGTAGGCCGGAAGTAGAGGCCGAAGTGGTGGAGTTAAGGTACAAAGAATTTAATTATGAACTTATTGGTATAGTGTGAATTGTATTGATTTGTATATCCTGAAAAATAGTAAACGATATTGATAACTTATGAAATTCAAGCAGAGGCATGTATATGTGATTTTAGACAACTTTTGTGTTTTAACTTTTTATTAAAAAGATCGATTAGAACTTATAATCGGATGGTCTTGGTTATAGTAGTTTTGATTCATTTTAGCAATACAGATTTTAGAGGCTGTTTTAACCCACGAAACGAGCTTATTTTTATTGGTTTGGTGTAAACTAAAGTAAAACATTATTCTGTACACTTTTTGTGTTTTGAACTTTTCCAAAAAAAATCATCTTACAGTAGTTTCTTTTCGTTTTCAGTTCCAGATTTTTCGATCGAATTTCGGTTAAGATTTTCTATTAAGTTTTTATCTCAATTTGCTCAGTTTCTACTAAATTCGTTCGCAAAAACTTTTAGAAAATTTGATTCTGTACAACTTTTGTTCTTTGAGTTTTGGTCAATTCGAATTATTTAAGCATAAACGGTGCATTTTGATACTTTTTTAGCAAGTTACTTATAATTAAATTATACTAACTTTATTTTTTGCAGGATGGTGGGTCTTACTAATTTTTTTTATGTAGGGCTGACCCACCATATTATTATTTCTATTTTGTTTATTTTATACTCAATTTATATTTCGTTGTGTACGGGTAAGAAACTAAATGCCACCGTATCTCGAGAAATTACCCATTCATCTTGGGGGTGTTTTGGAAAGTTGGTAAAAAGTTAGTTTTTGACTTTTTACCAAGCTTTTTAGCTTTTTGGAAAGTGATTTGGGAAGTTAATAAAAAACTGACTTTTTACTTTTTAGTTTAATATTTATTTATGGTGTCAAATCAAATTAAAATGACCAAAATACCCTTACCCAACATAAGAAATTTTTTTTTTCATAGGCCCTAATTTGTAATTTTACATATGCGTTTTTAACACTTGCCAAACTAATTTTCTGGCGTTTTTGGCACTTGCGTTTTTGGACATTTTGTCAAAAAATGTGACTTTTTGCTATGTTTCCAAAATGACACTTGGTGCGGATGAAACTACTTGTCTTGTCCCGTAACATGAATTAAATGTATTTTTGTTTGTGTCTGGTGGACACGTGGGTGTTACATCTTGTACTTATACCAGTATACCTGTATACTAACTTGTTTTGTCTCTTGACAACTCGAGTGCGTTCTATTTGAGCACAGCCGAGCTTTTTTTGCAGGATTAGTTGGGACTATGATGGTGACAAGAAATAACCATGATCGTATGATATGTCTCTTGAATTTCTTTTGTTTTATTGAGTTTAGGGTTGATATTAGTTTATGTATTTATTAATTTTTTTTGCTTAGGGTTGATATTAATTTATGTATTTATTAATCTTTTTTATGACCGTAGTATTTTGATAATTTAGCATGGTTTGTAACTTTACATTATTTAAGTTATTTTGACTATTTATTGTTACTTTAATGTTAGAGATATTGGTTAGTTATGAAATTATGGTAGATGGTTTAGTTAGCATTTTGTTAGTTTTTTTTATCCCTTATAATATTTTGAAGATGAAAATTTACTTAAATCTTATGGAGGCAAAAACGTTAAGAATTTGTTTCATGCCCTAGGATTTGGATGATGGAATATTGATTGGGGTTTAGTCCTAATTTAATATTTAATTGTCTAAATTTTGAAGCGTGACATCAACATCATTGTTTTTTATAATTTTGAAACTCTAAACCCTAGAAGAAAGTTTGAACAAAATCAAATAATGGATGAGAGTAATAATCAAAATAGTTTTTTGAAACAACCTATCAAAAAGGAGATAAATATTCATATAAAAGGGTTTCACAATTTTTGTAGAGTATCATCAATTATTTTATATATCGTTTTTTGACAAAAATTAAATGACTCAGTAGTTAGATTAATAATAACATATTATTGGAGTTATTCTTATTTTGTCATTTAAATAATACATTATTTGAGAACTACTCATTCTTGCTAGTGTCTAATACTTATGTGTTTATAAGTTTGATTTTTAACTTTCTACGAGCATTCTTGTAGATAATTTATAATGTAAAAGTTTTTTTTATTTTTTATTTTTATTTTTTATTGAAAAATTTTATAATACTTATGTAAAAGTTTGGTTTTTTATGTATTTATAATACTTATGTGTTTATAAGTTTGGTTTTTTTTTTCTTTTGTATTTGAGAATTATTTTCTGTATTGAAATTTTTTTAGTTTGTTTATTATTTTTTTATTTGGGTTTACCTTGAGGGTAATTTAGGAAAATAATAGGGTGTAATCAGAATAAAATAAAATTTTAAATAATTAAATTGGGTGTACTTAGAAATTAGAAATACTTAATGATTTTTTTGGGTATAAATAGAATCTCCCGTGAGGATCTACTCGGACTCAGCGCAGGCTCGACCTCTAGGGCCAATGTTCTTAGTCCAAGCCCAGCCCGAAGCAAATTTATTGAACTTAGGCTAGCTTGGTTACATAACCAATAGGTTTGGAATTTTGTGGGCTTCTTAACTTATTTTTATTGGGCTTTTGTTCTATTCCCCTTTTACATATGGTGATTTTTTTCACCATTTTTTCTTTTGGTTTTCCATGAACACACTTCTTTTTTTTTTTTTGGCGCACATGATAGAATGTTAGTAAAATCACACGATAGAATGTTAGTAAAATTAGATTACACAGCGGGTTGATGTCATTCTATTAACCCGAATTTGAGAACTCACCTCATTTGACAATTAAATACCCTCTCATGACCACTTGAGTTATTGTTCAAATCTTAGACCTAATGTCAGAATTTTAATCTTACAGTTTCCTATTCCCTTACTCCCCTCATACAGATTGTTCAAATAAATTAAAATGGACTCAATAATTGAAATAACCATTGCACACAGTCACATAATAAAAGGTTTAACTTGAAATTCAAGAACACCTTATACTATACAAAAATTTATATTATATTGTAAAGTATTTTGTTTCTGCAGCACTACTTTGTTTATTTTTATTTTTTTTGCTGGGACTGCAGCACTACTTTGAATGATAAATGATTTTTTTATATCTTGGAACACATCTTTATGCAACCAAAAAACAATAATGTTGTGTTTGGTTAAGGGATTTGAGAAGGGATTTGGAAAGGGAAAAGGAAAAAGTGTGTGAAACTAGGTGAAATGTAAGTATATTTTATTTACATTTCACCAAACTTTTCCCTTTCTCTTTCCAAATCCCTCTCCAAATTCTCTAACCAAACACGGCATAAATAAATAAAAAATAGATGACAAGATCAACATGCCAAATTCATTCTATTCAATAAAATTGTGTATCCTCCGTCAATTATTCAACAAAAACACATGATTTTGGTTGTTGAGTTTCAGAGAGCCACTCCACGATTTAGTATAAAATTACAAAGGCAAACACTAGGTAAAGGTAAAAAGAAAACGAAAAAGAAAGTTCTAAGAAATCATCTTTCACAACAAAGGCTCCCCAAATTATTGGATTGGAAAGTGACCCAAATCAATAATTCTATGGATACAAAATCAACCACATAAAATATACATGGAACAACCTCGAAGGTCAGATGCTTGTTCCACTGCACCAACCGTGTCACGCATCATCAGACATGTATGACTATTATTATCTTCTGTGGTTGGTTCTATATCCGTAGAATTATTGGATCCAAATACAAAGACAAAGGTCAATTGGGAGATTGAGCTTGGGCCATGGCTTTATGCATTGCCACCACTTCCATAAGCTCATCAATCCCTGGTATAACATCCTTCACAGCATCATGTGAACAAAACCTCTCAGCCCAACCCACCAAACTTGGAGTCTTGGTTTCATCAAGTAGTTTCACATTGACAGTCTTCTCTACCATCCTCAACCACCCCAAATAGGACCCAAGTGCCATGTCAAGGTACCCAATACCATCCCCACCAAAGAAACCCTTCCCTTTGCTGCACTTCACAAAGGCATCCTCCATCAAGACCATAGCCCCAACCATTTCCTCTATTGCTGTCAATCTCTCATCATCTCTTTGTGCTGTCCGAAGCTGCTTCATCGACGAAGGCAACTACAACCATTTGAATTGTATCATAGAATGGTAAGTTGGTAAAAAGAAGGAAAATGCTTTATAATCATTACAAAATGTTCAAAATTTTCTTTCATGATGATATGTCAGTGGCATTAGAAACGGAGTCGAAATTTTATCATAAGAGGGCCTAGCATGAGCTCCAAGTGGGTAATAGAGCAAAATAAGACCTTGGAGTACATTTGTTTTTACCAATTACAAATTTCACTACAATTTTTTTTTTTTTTTTTTTTTTTTGATTCAAGCAAAAGAAATTTTTTTTTTTTTTTTATCAAGATGAATGTCATACCTTATCATCAACATAAGCTGCCCAAAATCGAGCAATGGCGCAATCAAAGGGATCGGAAGGGAGGATAGAGGGACTAGAGGTCCACACCTGGTCAATGTATTCAACAATGATGAGGGACTCGCATATGGGCTTGTCACCATGGATTAGTACTGGTATTTTCTTGTGAACAGGGTTGGATTGGAGGAGGATATCACTTTTGGAACCAAATTTCTCTTCTAGGAACACATGATTGACTGATTTTAAGTTGAGGGCAATTTGAACCCGGTTCACAAATGGGCTTGACCGTGAACCCAAAAGCTTCACATCAGCCATGGCTAATTCTCAATGAAGTGAACACAAAGCAATGAACTTTCTAAGTATAGATATGAATGCTACAACTCTTTTGGTATATATGGTTGTGGGGGCCTGTTGCTTGTGTAAAGGAAACACCGCCAGAAATTGTCTATCTTCTAATCTTAAAAATCGTTTATAATTAAATTATGTGAGAATCTTAAAATGTGAGAATTTAAAAATATAGAGTGTGAGTTTAAAATCAGACTAAAAAAAGTGATTTTATTCTAAATTTTATTTTGTCTTTAGTAATTATTTTTTAGACAAATTACGATGGTAATCCTTATATTTTATTCCTTGGTCATTTTAGTCCATATACTTTCAATTAGCTTAATTTTGATCATGAATTTATAATTTTGTCTCAATTTGATCCAATTAATTAAAACCCTTAGCATTTTTTTAATGAAAAATATACATATAAGTATCACGTGCTATATTTTTAAAGGCAAAATTATAAACTTACTCAACTTAAGTTAGTTATTTTAAACTAATTTAGTGATAATTTTTCTTAAAATACTAACAATATTATTAATTAAACCAAATTAAAATAAAATATAAAATTAAAGATCAAAATTGAACAGATTAAAAGTGTAATGATCAAAATGACACAAGTAATAGAATATAGGGACCACTAATATAATTTGTCATTTTTTTTTTCAAGTTTACATAATTTTTTCTTTTTTACTTTTCAAATCTGTCTATCAGAAGGATCATCAATAGAAACAAAAAATCAATTGATGATTTGAGATAGGAGAAAACAAAAATTTGATAACAGATGATCCTCGCCCAAGAAACTATGCAGATATGCGTCATCGAATTCGTCATAGCACAACATAATATAACAGTTGTATAGTTTAATATTGTGACGGAGATTTCGAGATCTACGACTCTCTTTATGGTCGTTCTCGTTTGTTTGTAAACAAAAAAACAAAATATGATGTTGAATTAATGTAAAGGGTATAATAAAAATCAAATACATATATACATAAAATACATATTTTATGTTGATGTTTCCAAATTTCTGAATATTTTATTTACAGTTGTCTTTTTTTTTTTTATTCTTTTGGGCTTAAGTATTCACAGCTGCCCTTGGAAACGCACAAAATTTGAAAGTATTCATATGGGTTAAAAAAAATTTCAATCTGTCAAAAATTATTTGTTTGATCATTTTTTCAAAGACGACAAGTGAATACCCTTGCTTGTAATCGTAATTTTTGAATGGTTTCACAACTGGGGGCGGCCCGGTCTAGCATCTACTGGGTTGTCCAAACTCGACATTAAATTTAAGCTTAATCCGACTTAATATTGGGCCTAATATAATCTTCTCAACACTAATTTTAGAAAAAAAATTTAAGTATTAAATTCGTTCGCTTAACACAGTATATATGAATTATTCAAATTTTGTTAAAAGAAAAATCTTAGAAGGTATTTAAATGAATTTAACCAAAATCTAGTCATAAATGATGTTGAGTTTTTTTAACAAATGCTTTAATTTAAACATTAAAAAGAAGCATTTTACTTTATCTTTTCATTTTATAGTTTATTTTGCAAAATAAACAAGACCAATCCAAAAAATAAACAGGATCAAATCTCAACTTAGCCCAACTCAATCTTATGAGTCAAAATAGTGAAAGCCAATTACACTTCATCCTTTCAAATTATCACTCAGTATTAATTTACCACTTTTAACTGAAAAAAGGCAATATTTTGACACTTTTAATTATTAATTTGTATTAATATGAACGATTTGTTAACAATCCATTACATAAATGAATGAAAAATTTACATATGACTTATATATGATATCTCAAATATTGTAGAATGTCTAAAATATATATAGGGGTCTTTTGGGAAGAAAATAAAAAGCCAGCTTTTAGTTTTTTATCCATTTTGGGTTGGATAATTCTATTTACACATCATTATTTATCTTAGTATACACCATTTACTCAGTCCACATCCTACACAAATTAAAACTTTTAATTTTGTCTCAATACACATCAATAATTTTCAGATAATACTAAACTACCCTCATCTTCCCCA
Source organism: Camellia granthamiana (assembly GCA_036172215.1). Taxonomy (NCBI): domain Eukaryota; kingdom Viridiplantae; phylum Streptophyta; class Magnoliopsida; order Ericales; family Theaceae; genus Camellia; species Camellia granthamiana. Next base: position 166,797,112 of record CM069904.1, read on the forward strand.
ACAAATAAATATTGTATACAATTAAAGACTAATGTTAACAATTATAGGCCTGAAATGTGAATTTTCTTCTTTAATAAAAATACACAGATCATAATTCGATTCAACCAAACCATTTACTCATATGATTCTCAACAAGAATACTCAGATCCAAAGCAAACCAGTGAAGATTAAACAAAGAAACAGGCCTTGACACTGTCATAGCCAGCGAGGCAAAGCAAAGTGTACTGAAGCATACAACCATGTCCAGCGGAGAGAACAAAGCGATCGCGATTGAACCAGTAAGGGTTCTTTGGATTATACTTCCTTAACTCATCATGTAGTATATGACCCATCGGAGCACAACCCATGGGAAGACCCGGGTGACCCGAATTGGCCTTCTCGACGGCGTCAATTGCGAGGAAACGGATTGTGTTGATCGATTTCTCGACGAGGGCAGTGTCGGTTTGGGGGAGAGTTTCAACGGCGGTGGAGGTGCGGACGGGGCGGAGGGAGTTGAGGCACTGCCGTGAGGTGGTTGGGGAGCGGATGGGGTAGGAGGAGAGAGTGGAAGGGGTGGATTTGAGGCCGGAGTGAGAGAGTGAGGGAGGGAGAGAGAAAGAGAGGGTGTGTTGGTAATTTGATTGAAGGATAAAAATGTAATAAAAAAATTTACAGAAAAAAATGTGCACTAAGCTAATCAAATGTGTGGAAATAGAATTTTCCTTTTATGTCACATCACCTCTTACATTTTTTATCCACAAAAAGACAAAATAGACTAAAAAATCAAAAAATTAACTTTTTACCAACTTCTCAAAATACTCCATATTTTTAAATGATAATTTAACAGAATAAAGTGTAATTTACTGGAATAATTAACTCAAACCTTGACGTTAACAGAGGTTTTTTTTAAATATTCTAAAAAAATGATTTAAAAAAGTGATCAATTTTTCAAATTATTTAGGAAACTAATCTGCTTTTTGAAATCGCATTTTGAAAATATAATTTTAAATTGAAAATTGTATTTTCAACAATTACATTTTTAACATATGATTTCAAGTTGAAATTGAATGTTAAAAATGCAATTTCAATTTAAAATTACATTTTTAAAATATGATTTCAAAAAGTAAAGTTAATTTCTCAAATAGTTTGAAAATTAAAGGGTTGTTTGGGGTGTTTTAAATAAGTGCGCTTTTTATCTTTTTGGACTAAAAAGTTGAGGAAAAAAATATGGTTGTTTGAGATAATTTTTTAACTTTTTACGAAAAAATGTATATTAAAAAATTGTATAAATTAGTGTATAGGGGAAGATTGGATGGAATAGGTTGTACAATAGGATGAATTGAGCGACAACGTCGGTAGAGTAGAGGCTGGGAGATAATTTCCTGCTTTTCGGGCATTGAATTGGAGGTGATGTTCGACCCGTGGGGGCCCACCATGGGTCCCGTTTTGCTAATCAAAATTGTGCAATATGTAGAACTCGTCGGGTACTATATTCTTGTAAAAAATCACGTTAATCTGATATCGATAGCTATTTGATCGGATTAGCTTGTTTTCAACCGTTAACTATAACACCATCCATTTTATAAATTTTAACTGATTTGATCATATAGTTACCGATATCTAATCACTGTAATTTTTTACGGGCATATAGTACTCGACGAGTTCTATACATTGAACGGTTTAGGTTATTAAAAAGAGACCCGTAATGGGCCCCCACGAGCCGAATAACACCGTATTATTTGTACACCTAAATAAGTACAATTTTTCCCACAAGTCAGCTCCGCTAATCTGCCGTCAGAGTTGTTTGAAAAGGAAGATTGTGTAAAATTATTTTTTTAATATTTTTTTTGGATGAATAGTGATAACTTTTTAATTTTTTGAGTAATTTTTTGACTTTTTAACTTTTTTTTGAGTACCCAAACCAGGCCTAAGTCAATTCTCTAAATTATTTTTTTAAAGAATATTTTAAGAAAAAACTCGATGTTGACATCCCAAATGACGACTTCGATTACGTAAAAGAAAGTCAGCCAACTTCCATGCCGCGGTTTGACTGACCATTCCTATTTTGGCTTATTTTGGGAAGTGAGTTATAATTCGCTTCTCAGATTATAACCCACTTCCTCTCTCACAAAAAAATTACTTATAAGTAACTTTTCACCAAAAAGCTGATTATAACCATCTTTTCAAAATAGCCCAAAGGGAGAATGCTATCTAGGTGGAGGAAATAGAAAAAAATAATTAATAGATATAAGTGACCCTTGTAATTTTATAATTTTTCATTCACACCCCATTATAAATATGCTTACATTCCTGTATCGATAATTTTTTTTCCGTTCTAGTTTCTCCTCTTTTATATTGTCCACGCCCTCTAAGAGGCCCCCTCATGTTACATTTAGTATGAGCACATAAATTCATCATAAAATTTTACATAAAATATGTATAAATAATTTTTTAATAAAATCAGAATTTATTTTTATTTATTAATTTATATACTTTTGTATTTGATTGTGTAATTAATTTTTAAGAAAAATACCATTTCAGTAAAAGTTGGAGAAAGTTTTTACATTTAATGATAAATTTTGATACATTAAAAATCAAACTCATAAAAATTTCTATGAAATTGATATTTATTTTTTTGACTTACCATTGATTCGCTATTTACCATAATTTTTATATTTATGGACTTATTTTATGGTCTTGTGCATAGGGTGGTATCATCATCAGGTAAAAGCCAATCACCTCCACATGATCAACTCTCCTTTTTTTTGGGTGAATAATTAACTCTGCTTTCTTTTTCCTCAAGACACACCCTCAATAAATATCAAGCCTCCTTCATCCTTCAATTCATACCCACCACCAAAGTCTACACCCTCAATAAATATCAAGCTTCATTAGCTAGCTAATCCACTCACCATTGTTGTCTAGCTTCATTCCCTCTTGCTTGTGTATAAATAGAGCAATAGAGGGTTGAAGAGAATGTGAGCCAACCAAGCAACAATAACAAGAGAGTGAGAATAGTGTGAGCTTCTCCTCTGTAATATTTCTGTAATCTCTCCATAAATGATAAACGGTTACTCTCCCGTGGACGTAGGCATTATTGCCGAACCACGTTAAATATTGTGTCTCTTTCTGTGTGGGTGTGTGTTTCTGGTTGTTATAATTTCTATAAGGTCTTGGGCGGGATCCCCGATCCCAACAAGTGGTATCAGAGCCTCGTCGGTGGCGTTTCGGAACAAAAACCCGTGCTGTTTCGAATCTGCCCAGAAATGAAGTTGCTCAAAATCCGGTTTTGAGTATACCAAGAGCAAGGGCTCGGCGAGAGGATTACAGAAATGCAAAGAACACCCCAAACGGAGCACGGACGCGCTCACACGCGCCCCTAGAAGGTGGCGCGTTACTCCCACTCTCACGCACGCGCCACACGCGCGGTTGGAGGAGCCGGCGCGTCATATCACGCGCGGCCACGCGCCATACGCGCGAGCAGAGGAGGAGGACGAGTGAGGAGTGAGCGCGTGTAACGCACGCGCGGTGTCCACGCGCAGTCCACGTCGGCAGACGCGTCAGCAAGGGACGCCACGTGTCAGTCAATGGAGCGGCAGAGTCAACGCCATGTGGCAGCCAGTCACCGCCACGTGGCCAATCACGTCAGCGACACGTGGCACAGTGGACCAGTCACTGTATGCCACGTCATCTGCCATGTCAGCAAGGGCGTTGACCAGTCAACCAGAAGCAGGTTGTAGCGACCCTAATTTTCTTTAGTCATTATTTATTATTATTATGGTTATTATTATCTTATTTTATTTTTTTGACTTTATTAATTGTGTGGTCACATGAGAGTTAATGTAATATTTAATGGATTTAATGTTGTAATTATTAATTGTGTGGGTTACATGAGAATTTATTGTGATTTAATGAATTTAATGTGGTGATTAATTAATTTAATGTGTTATTTAATTATATATAATTAATCCAAATCTTTAAATATTTATGTTTGTTATATATAAAAAAAAGGTGTTATATATATATATAATCTTATATTTATATATATTATAATCATGTGTATTATATTATATTATATTATATAATAGTCATATTAGATTAGAATAGGAAATTAGGTTAATATATATATAATAAATTATAAGAATTCAACTAGGTTTATGAGTTTACAAGGAATCCTAGCAGCCACGGGAAAGGAGAGAGAGAGAGAGAGAGAGTAATCAAAGAAGGAAGAGAAGCGCTGTGCCGCTGTGCATTAGTGCAAACCGAGAGAGAAAGGGGAAAAGGAAAAAAGGGGATTAGGGATAGGATTTTGTTTCGGGGCTCTATTAATTCTTTAAAGATTTCTTTGATCTTCAAAATAATTGTGAGTACAAACCCTATTTTCCTTGATTATGTTTGTTTCGTTAGTTTATTTATTTATTTATTTTAGTAGGTTGATATAATTTGATATTTTTTTGTATGTGGATGTAGAGGATGAATTAATTTAATTATTTTGATTAGTGTCTATGAGATGTTTAGGGTTTTTAGATGAGTGATTAATTTTATTTAATTTGATTAGTGGAACGTGTGAAATTTAGGGTTCTCAAATGATTGATTTATCTTAATTAATTTGATTAGTGATATGTGCAAGGTTTAGGGTTCTTAGATGATTAATTTATTTTAATTAATTTGACTAGTGGTACGTGCAATGTTTAGAGTTCTTTGAGGTTTGATTAATCTTAATTAATTTGATTAGTGGTATGTGCAATGTTTAGAGTTCTTAGAGGTTTGATTAATCTTAATTAATTTGATTAGTGATATGTGCAAGGTTTAGGGCTCTTAGATGATTAATTTATTTTAATTAATTTGACTAGTGGTACGTGCAATGTTTAGAGTTCTTAGAGGTTTGATTAATTTTAATTAATTTGACTAGTGGTACGTGCAAGGTTTAGGGTTCTTAGATGAGTGATTAATTTTAATTAATTTGATTAGTGGTACGTGTAAGGTTTAAGGTTTTTAGATGATTAATCAATTTTAATAATTTTAATTACTTGGGTATGTAAGGTTTGGAATTTTTTTAGATGATTGATTAATTTTAATTATGTTGATTAGACGTACATGTTAGGTTTAAGATTTTTAGATGATTAATTGATTGTAATAATTTTAATTAGTTGGGTATGTAAGGTTTGGGATTTTTTTTTTAGATGATTGATTAATTTTAATTATGAAGATTAGATGTATATGTAAGGTTTGGGATTTTTGGATGATTGATTAATTTTAATTATGTTGATTAGATGTATAGGTAAGGTTTAAGATTTTTAGATAATTAATTGATCGTAATTATTTTGATTAGTTGGGTATTTAAGGTTTAAAATTTTTAGATGATTGACTAATTTTTAATTATTTTGATTAGACGTGTATGTAAGGTTTAGAGTTTTTGGATGATTGTTTGATTTTAATTATTTGAATTAGTTGAGTATGGAAGGTTTAGGGTATTATTTTGGGTGACTTTATTAATTCTTTGAGTGATTCTTTGATCTTCAAAAATAATTTTAAGTACAAAATCCACTTCCCTTGATTTATGTTTAATTCGTTGTATTTATTGTTATTTGTTTGATGTTAGTTTGATTTTGTTTTTACATAAAGATGATAGATTGATTTTAATTATTTTGGTTAATGGTGTTTGTAAAGTTTAGGATTCTTAGATGATTAATTGATTTTAATTATTTTAATTAGTGATGTATGTAAAGTTTAAGGTTTTTAGTTGATTGATAGATTTTAATTATTTTGATTAGTTGTGTATGTAAGGTTTAGGATTTTTAAATGATTGATTTCATTATTTGATTAGTTGTGTATGTAAGGTTTAGGATTTTTAAATGATTGATTTCATTATGTTGGTTAGATGTGTATGTAATGTTCTTGGTTTTTATATGTATTTATTTTATGATTATAATCACACTCCCGAATATATGAAACTAAAATTAATTAGAACCCGTAGATAAATTCCTTATACTCCACCATGACTCCATGGATTGTTGTTTTATTTGAGTGATGGTGAGAAAGAGTGAGAAAAAAAAAAAGGTGAGGATTATGAGAGTTGTTTGATGCCTTATGCCCGGCATGGTTATATTTGTCTCATGATGTCGATGAGATGTTTATATATATTGTTGCCTCGTTCTCATGAGTAGACGAGTGCTTTGATTTGCGCGCGTACGTATATGCTAACCATCCGGGGAGTGTGAGTCAAACTCGGGACGATATCCCCGTGTAAGTTTGGCTTCGGAGTGGGTTAGGTATACGGGAGGCACATGGGATATATGTGTAGGCCAGAAGGGGAGGGCCGAAGTGGTGGAGTCAAGGTACAAAGAATTAATTATGAACTTGTATGTTAGTTCGAATTGTCTTAATTGAGTTAAGGTACAAAGAAGTAATTATGAACTTATATGTATAGTTCGAATTATATTGATTGAGTTAAGGTATAAAGAATTTAATTATGAATTTATTAGTATAGTGTGAATGGTACTGATGTGTACATGATGAAAAAAAAATATATTGTAAACGATCTTGATAAATTATGAAATTTGAGCAGAGGTATGTATACGTGATTCTAGACAACTTTTGTGTTTTAGCTTTTTATTGAAAAGATCGATTAGAATTTATAATCGGATGATCTTGATTATTGTCGGTTTGATTCATTTTAGCAAGACAGATTTTAGAGACTGTTTTAACCCACGAAACGAGCTCATTTTTATTGGTTTCGCGTAAACTGAAGTAAAACATTATTCTGCACATTTCTCATGTTTTGAACTTTTTCGAAAAAATTCATCTTATGGCAGTTTTTGTTCGTTTTCAGCTTCAGATTTTTCTATTAAATTCCGTCTAGAATTTTAGATCAAGTTTTCCTCTTAACCTGTTCAGTTTCTGTCAAATTCGTCTGCGCTGTTTTTTATAAAATTTGATTCTGTACAACTTTTGTTCTTTAAGTTTTCGTCAATTCGAATTATTTAAGTATGAAACGGTACATTTTTATACTTCTTCAGCAAGTTACTTATGATTAATTTATACTAACTTTTTATGCAGGGCTGACCCACCATATTTCTATTTCTATTTCTATTTTTGTTTATTTTATAATCAATTTATATTTCGTTGTGTACGGACAAGAAACTAAATGCCACCGTATCTCGAGAAACTACCCATTCGTCTCGGTGCGGTTGGAACTACTTGTCTTGTCTAGTAATAAGAATTTAATGTACTTTTGTTTGTGTCTGGTGGACACGTGGGTGTTGATTCTTGTACTCATACCAGTATATCTGTATACTGACCCGTTTTGTTTCTTGGCAACTCGGGTGCGTTCTGTTTGAGCGCAGCTGAGCTTCCTTTGCAGGATTAGTAGAGGCTTTGGTGGTGACAAGAAATAACTAAGATCGTAGGACATGTCGATTGGACTTCTTTTGTTTTCTCATGTTTATGGTTGTTAGTAGTTTATGTATTTTTATTTTCTTTTATGACCTTAGTATTTTGAAAATTTGGCATGGGTTGTAACCTTACATTATTTAAGTTGTTTTGAAGTATTTATTGTTACCTTAATGTTGGAGGTACTGGTTAGTTATAGAATTATGGTGAATGGTTTAGTTTGTGTTTCTTTTTTTTTGTTTCACCCCTAGGATTTGGATGATGAAATATTGATTGGGGTTTAATCCTAAGTTAATATTTAATTGTCCAAATTTTGGGGCGTGACACAGGTAGAGATCCAGTGCGACGCGGCAATGGTGCAGCCGTAGGGGAGGATCCAGTGCTTTGCGGCTAAGGTGCAGCCGCAGATCTGAGGCGTACAAAATGTTTTGGCTAGATCTTAGCCATTCGGAGTCCGTTTTTGGTGATCCAATAGTGTCTTTCAACTATTTGGAGTATTTCAGACACATTCGTACGATCAGATTTTGGAATTGAAGTTTCTATAAAAAGAAGGCAGATTAAAGTGACAGACGGCGGTAGTGCGGCAAACGAAATATTCTGTTGGAACACAGAATATTCCTGATGGTTTGAAAATTGCAATTTTGACCCCTGTAGTTTGTGAAATTACAGCTTGGTCCCACTGTTTGGGAAATTTGCAATTTTGTCCAGTTTTGGAGAAAGTTTTCAGTGAGGTTCCCGGAAGTGCAGCGATGATTGGTCTTAGCTAATCGGACCGTTCCGGACGCAACCGCAAGGTCAGAATGGTGAAATTCTGAACAATTTTTAAAAGACTGTTAAAACATGGGAGTTTGTCATCTTTAATAGTCAAAGGAAGGTTGCCGGATATTGTGGAACGCTGCGGATTCACTGAAGAGGTTAGAATGGGCAGATTCTAACCAGATTGGACAACCAGATACAGATCGAGATAAATCATTGAAGACCAAAGGAGATCAGGCTTAATCAAATGGCAAATCAATGGAGATCAGGATTGGTCAAGGGCAATCAGAAGAATTGCACATGATTATCTCAAGATCAACAATGTCTAGGAAAGTTCTGTCAAAAAGACACTGTCTAAGGAGACTGGTTCTTAAGTGGGACCGATTGTGACCCCACCAGTCTTTCCTGGGAACTTTCCTGGTTGTTGATGTCATTGGAAGATCTGGTTCAATCAGAAGAAAAGTCCACTTCATCAGATAGATGATTGGCAACCAGTGCAGGCTCAGAGGAATGTTGTGGCAGTTGGAGCTACTGTCAAACGTAATACAAGAAGTACTGGTAGTATGTGAACGTAGAAAGGCAACAGCTGCAGTAGTGCACACATAAGGTGTAGGAGCACGTAGCCACAATAGCACAGATGAGTACACAGGAATGTCATACAAGGTGCTGGCATACAACAGTGTAAGAGTACGCAGCTGAATGTGATACAAAGGTGCAGTGTGCCGGATTTTGGCCTGGCAGCAACAACTAGTTCACAGAAGAAATCTCTAAACAGAGAAATTGAAAGGGATAAGACGCTGCAGTGCGCACCCCGGGAGAGGCAAATCTCTTTCTTTGTCCTGAACCTGGTTCGTGGCAGTGAAGTCGCGACGGGCACCCAGAGAGTTTGGGTGGAGTCACCTCAACAGGGAAATGGTGAGCATTCTATTGGAGGATACAAGTACCTGGTGATAGAGGTGCGAGCCATGCAAGATAATGTGTGGTAGTTGAAGACATTCCAAATAGGAGGTGCAGATTCACTCTGGATGCTCAGTGGAATGGAGGCATATTTACAACGGTGTTTTATCATCCATGTGGGTGATAGGGGTGATTTATTCACCCGGTTGAAGCCAATTGGAAGCCAATTGAAGACCTTTCAGAGTCAGGTGCAAAAGTTATCAGTTCATTTGGAGACTCTCAGGTTAGTTGCAGAACTTCAGAGTTCATTGGGTTTTTTCTCTAGGGGATAGAGAGAACAAGCATTGGCAGAGTGTACTATGGAGATTTGGCATATGTAATAAGTCCAAATGGTAGTACTTTATTGGCATTGGCCTCTGTGGAGGCGTTGGAGATCCTTCATGGATCGTTGTTGGAAGACTCGCATCTGGTGAAGCCTTGGTTTCTACATTTGTCGATTTGAAGAAGGTGTGACAATCTACTTCAGATCTTGGTGGAGTTTTTTTTCCGCATTTGTCAATTTGAAGAAGGTGTGAAAATCTACTTCAGATCTTGGTAGAACTTTGGCAGTTTTGTTCAATGTCTATTGGAGGCATTGTTGTTGGCGGTCTTTCACGGATTATTGGCGACTTTCAAAGTCGTGGTTTATTGAGATTCATTATCACAGCTGGGATCTATGATCGTGTCTGATTAGATCCAGGGGTGTCTCCGGTTTGTGAGACTTGATTGTTTCTTCTTCTTGTGGATTTTCATTTTCGCAATCTGTTCCATATTCGAAGACATCAGCTATTGGTACTCTGGGTGACGATTCAGGCTCCGGGTGTTTGCTTCTTTGGAAGCGGTTTGACCGTTGGTGTTCATTGAAGATTGGAAGAGATTGTTGCGGAGAAACGTGAAGATGGTGATTTTGTGAATCTCATGTGTTGGGATCCATCCCTTAATCTGCCGTTGGATTTGGAGGGGATAGATCGTTTGCAGACTCGGTGGAGTCAGCGGGGATTGTTGGAGTTGTGCATTTACGGTGCACGCGCCTTTTGGGCCGTTTTTGGCAACTGTGAAGATGGTGCATTATCTTGTGTTTGCCGGTTGGAATGGCAGTTGGAGGAATCTGGAGTTTGCTCGACACTTCAGAATTTTTGGCTCTTGGTATTTTGTAAGTTCATTTGAAGTTTGTTCCGATACTTTTGAACTGGTTAGAGCCTAACTGCGTCCACAGTCCAGTTTTGTTTGGTGGAGAACTTGCCTCCGTTCTCGGAGAATTTGTTTGGCTCTCTTGATTAATTCGAGCTTGAAGAGAGCAGTATTGTGTTCGATGGTTGATCGGACATGATGATGTTTTTGGTATCGCTTTCGAAGTTGCTTTGACGGAGAATTTGAAGCCTCTTTTGTTTAGTCTCCTCAGCATTGGTTCAAGCGGATTGCTCACCATGTTTTGTTTGGAGTTGTCAAGGACAACTTGTTTGGCGCCTATGGAAATCGGAACTTGGCACTATGGTGGAGCTTGAGTTGCAGAAAATCGAAGAGCTAGCTCGATTGGTTCTGCATGTTCTTTGCATTGGCTCAATGTGATTTTGAGCAATGGAATCTGCTGTGTTTTTTTTGGGAAAAGCGCTTGTGTTTTGTACAGCAGATGGCATTCAGTTTTGACTGAATGGTTGGATACCTGGGTTATGGTATCGGTTTTTTGATTCTGTGGCAGCGAACGCACCTCTTGATAAAACAGAGTAGTTGCGGATCTCTCAGGCGAACTCGAGCGCATGAGGAGAGATGGAGCCACGATGAGCACTCAAGAATATGGGTGTGGGTACTATGCTAGGTGTTGCATAGTTGGTGACTTGTACAGATCTGTTGAAGTTGCTTTGGAAGAAAGAGCTACTGTCAGCCATCATCTGGTAGTACAAGTGATAGATACGCAGGTAACGTGTATCGCTGAACTGGAGATCAGGGATTGCAAAAGGCATGAACAAGAAGTGTATGGAAACGCTGGGAAGTTGTTCAAGAGTGCAAAGGGCAAATGCTGATAGTTCAGGATAGTTCAAGGGAAACTCCGAGCAAAGAAAACCAGGAACGTTGACCAGACAAATGAAGAGTTTTCTGTTGCTCCAGTTTTGGTCATGCAAAGAGATAAGGCATGACAGTCAAGGGCATCTCAGCAGGGGGTGCAGGGCATCCAATCAGGGGGTGCCGGATATCTTGGTTACGCCAGTTCAAGCATAGCAGGTGAAGACATCCGAAACAGGAAGCGTGGAAGAGATTTGTGGGAGATAGGAGCAGAGGCTCTCTCCAAATCAGAGAGTGGTGTGAGTTGAGTTGAGGATGTAGGATTCCCTCCTCCTCTTGTATCTCTGGTGTATTATCTCTAGCTTCAGGGGATGCAGCGTCTCAGTAAGGAGATGAAGATTCTATTGTTTTCTTGGGCGTAACAAGATTAGCAGCAGTGTGTGCAGTGGATCACCTCACAAGGGTTGAGGGGGTGATTTGTTGGATCATCCCTTGTGAGTGGAATAACCCACTAAAGAGAGTGGAGCACTTAGAGAGAGTGGTGCACTTAGAGAGAGTGGTGTAAGCATTAAGTTGCACCTACCAAATGGTGGGGTGGTTGAACCCACTCTCAGCTGCTGTCTTCTTCTTCTCAACAAGTTGTATAAATAGAGGTGGAATAGAGAGGAAGAAAATGAGAGAGAAAGAAAACCAAGAACAAAGAGTGTGAGAGATGTGAGAAACCGTCTCCCTCGGTGTGAGCGAGGGAGACGGGGGAATGGGTGAGTGAGAATAGTGTGAGCTTCTCCTCTGTAATATTTCTGTAATCTCTCCATAAATGATAAACGGTTACTCTCCCGTGGACGTAGGCATTATTGCCGAACCACGTTAAATATTGTGTCTCTTTCTGTGTGGGTGTGTGTTTCTGGTTGTTATAATTTCTATAAGGTCTTGGGCGGGATCCCCGATCCCAACACCTTCATCCTTCAATTCATACCCACCACCAAAGTCTGCATAGCTTTCTTTTTCACAGCACAAATAATTAGACCCTCTACTGTAAGTTGAGAGAGAATTAGACATGGCAACAAGTGACATAAAGCTTCTAGGTGCATCGCCTAGCCCATACGTGAACCGGGTTCAAATTGCCCTTAATTTGAAGTCCATCAAATACGAGTTTCTTGAAGAGAAATTAGGTACCAAAAGCGAACTCCTCCTTAAATCCAACCCGATTCATAAGAAAATGCCGGTTCTTATCCATAGTGGCAAGTCTATATGTGAGTCTCTCATCATCGTTCAATACATTGATGAGGTTTGGACCTCTAGTCCCTCTATCCTCCCTTCTGATCCCTATGATGGTGCCCTTGCTCGCTTTTGGGCTGCCTATCTTGATGACAAGGTATTATTTTTTGTTTGTTTTATCTTTTTCAAGACTTCTATATATTATATTATTGTGTTTTGGGTAAAAACATCATTTTAGAACCATAATTAAAAAAAAAAAAAATTGAAATATTTAAATTTTGATTCAGATTTTATGAAACTAGCATGTGGATATAGAAGGTCAACTAGCATGCTATTTTTGAATATAAAAAGTTTGCCCCGTACCTCCATTTTCAATAAATCATTTGTGGCCAGATTTTAAAAAAATTAAAAAACTATTAAAAATAGTGAACAAATCCTAAATACTTTCAAAATTTGAGTGGGTCAAGTGAACCCACTCAAGTATATGTGGCTACGTCCTTAATTACTGGACACAATTTTTTTCAAGTAGTCTCAAGGGATTAATTGCTTCATAAAATTTGAATTTATTTTATTTTTTAATTGTTCATCACAATTCAACTTATCATTAATAATTTATGTACCATTGAAAATAATGGCAACTTTAGTAATGTGACCATTGTTATGTAATTTAAATTTTTTTCAGTGGTTTCCAATGTTGAGGGAGTTGCGTACAGCGGAGGGAGAGGAGGCAAAAGTTGCGGCGTTGGGGCGGCTGATGGAAGGGTTAATGCTATTGGAGGACGCTTTTGCCAAGTGTAGCAAAGGAAAGGACTACTTCGGTGGAGATAGCATCGGATACCTTGACATTGCCTTCGGAAGCTTCTTGGGGTGGTTGAAGGTGGCGGAGAAGATGGAGGAGTTGGAGTTTCTTGACGGAACCAAGACACCGGGTCTGGTGGGATGGGCTGAGAGGTTTTGCTCACATGAGGCTGTGAAAGGTGCCCTCCCTGAAACAGAGAAGCTTTTGGAGATAGCCAAAATGTTGCAAGCCAAAGCTAAAGCTCAAGCTCAAGCTCAAGCTCAATAATCTCCCAAAATTAGTCTATGTTTTGGTCACTTTCACAAGTCAATAATTTGGGCAGCTTGTATTGTCCAAGATGATCTTTTTAGCTTTCTTGTTTTCTTTTTGGTTGTTGGTAAGTAATAGGAGTGTGTATGGATCCATTTTGTTTGTAGAAGAATGATGATTGAAATGAATGAGTTTGATTTGCTCTAATTTTTCTCTTATATGATATGATCAGATGTGTCAATGTGTACCTTAATATTTGTTTTCCACCAATTATATGATTAAAAAAAATCTTCGAACAAACCAATTTATGAAAGGATTAAACAATTCCCACTTATGACTCAATGGCTCCTTTGCAGTGTTTAATCTCCTATCGATTTCTAGTTGATCACTCCAATTTACATTGAACAAGGAATTGATAAAAAAACACTGCATCCATAGACATGAACAGGCAATCGATTACATCTTACGAGAATCGATTGCTTGTTCAGAAGGGACCTAATCAACTTCCATTTTGAAAAACGTTTTTGTGATGTAATGCATGCACTTCCAATATGACCAATTGAATTAAACTTGTATGTAGAAATATACTCTTTTTTTTTTTAAAGATTTGATTCATATAAGATATTGCAATGAAATCTAATAAATTATAATCATAATTGTACGGGTACGAAATATTTGTCACATGCGTTTTCCTCATGCTCAAGCTTTGTATCTCCTTGAACGGCGTCGTGTAGCCTGCAAAACAATTCAAGTGAGCTAATCGGCAAGTGTGTGCGGGAAAACCCCTTTGATGCTTAAGTTAGCTCTTAAAATCAATGTAGGGAAAAGTTCTCTAGAAATTCAGTGGGTAAAGTTGCATTACCCTTCATAGGTTCACTACTGGGCTTTTATATATTCCGTATGGTAAACTCCTAGTAGGATTCCAATTCCTCTTCCTAGAATCCCTCTAGGAGTCATCTTTCTAAAGGATAAAACTTATCCTTTAATACCTTTATCACCAATGCCAAACAAAATGACCTAATGCTGAGCGAAACGACGTCCTAGGTCGGCAACTGAGCTAAATAAACCACTCGCTCGTTTGTATACCAATTGTGCAACTACGCAGGTTGTGTTCTACATGTTGGAACGATCTTCTGTATAAAAAATAATGTGAAACTAAATCCAACAAACAAAAATAAATTTCTTATAGAATTTGTTTACCGAAATGAATAATAATAAAAACAATCAAGTCGAGTGTGTGACACTCTGTCCTTAAGACAGATTTGTCCCGCTTCGGTACTTACGGATAAATGACGTCTATCTTCTAGGATACAATGATCTACGTAGATTGTAGTAGCACTCCAAGCAATCTGTATGGTGAACTAGAACCTGCGTTCTATACTCTCTGAATTTTCTCTAAATAACTAAGATGAAGAATAATACAAAATGGAGCAAAAATGGGAAGGGAACAGATTTTTTCTAGATTTTCAGGATAATTAACACTGCTAGAATGATCCAGTACTTATAGGCAAGAGGTGCATGTTCGGACATATATGAATTTGAATGAACAGGTGCAATCAACCCTGAACAGATACAGTTTCGAAATTGAACTGATCTGCTAACTGTTGGCAGTTCTAAAACTGTCTAAAACTATCCGAAACTACTGGGCAGTTTTTCAAACTATTTAGAACAGTTTGAACCTGTTGAACCTGCTGGAAAATGGACTAAAAGAGGGCATTGTTTGGACAGAAAAAATTAGTGCAACAATTAAATTAATTTCATTTAGAAATTTAAATAACTTTCCTACAAAAATTTGAAAAAATTCAAGTGAATTTTATCCAAAAAATTAATGTTAGGATCGACCCAACCTACACCTGCACCCAGCATGGCTCAGTCGGTTAGACGAACGACGGTGGCGCGCGCATGTAGTGGTTTGAGCCAAAGGTCACTTTGTCCATAACTTCTCCCTCCTACAAACTTGGGGTGCCCCTTGGGGCCCAATCAAAGTGTTGCCACCTAGAACTTATATACACACAAAAGTTCTCTTAAGTTTTCAATGTGAGACTACCATTATAAAGAAACCCACATTTTATTCTTTAATACTCCATTCCACGAACCTGAAAACGATATCAAGTTCCCATTTACTCGTAAATAGTTTTGACGAATTGTTTGCACCATATAACGTAGGCCCCACTCAAATTTGGGCTCAAAGTTGGCCCAAAATAAGTCTATAAAACCATAAATTCCAACAATCCCCCATATGAATAGAATTTGACGGAGATAAAATGCAACAACATGATCTAATTACAGAGAGTATAGAAATTAGAAATATTCTACAAAGGATAGGTAGTTTTTGGCTGTGAACCTTCCCTTGTGAGACATTATCGGATTTACTAGTTAACTAGTGAACATGATATCTTGAACTGTTCAATCATTTGTGTAAACCAAGATAATAAAACTCATACAGTATATCACCAGACACAGTTTAGTTTTTACAATTGTGGTCATTTTGGCCTTGAACAACCTGGTCTTTCATGAGTGTTCTAAAGAATTGTAGCCTTTCACAAATCTTGTAGAACCGGCCCAGTTCACACTCATATAGGTGATTCTTATGAAGAGTATCCTGCCATACTCCACTAGGTATTCCTAGATATAAGAATCATTAAAAGTATTACTTAACCTAAAACGTTGCAGACATCACTATTTCATCATTAGTATTGGGTAGGAGTTTGACTTCCCAGTGATCCTCGTGAGTCATACACAACTTGGTTGTCCCTTTGAATCTAAATCTTGGGATCTCCAATCAACTAAGTTGGGTTGCCGTTGTGGTAACTCTTATTTAATAGGCTTAAGTCCCATTCCCCTCGATGAATTTTCAACTAACTCTCTTGCTAACCCTTTGGTTAGTGGATCCGCTATGTTGTCTTTAGACTTTATATATTTAATGGAAATAATTCCATTAGAGAGTAGTTGTCTCACGGTGTTATGTCGACGACGAATGTGTCGTGACTTATCGTTATACATATGACTCTGCGCTCTATCTATTGCTGATGGACTATCGCAATGTATGCATATAACAGGTACCGATTTTGGCCACATTAGAATATCTTCAAGGAAGTGACGAAGCCATTCTACTTATTCCTCAGCTTTATCTAAAGCTATAAATTCTGATTCCATAGTAGACCTAGCAATGTAAGTCTGTTTGGAAGATTTCCAAAATACAGTCGCCCCACCAAGAGTAAAGACATACCCACTGGTAGATTTTGAGTCTCCAGTATCCGATATCTAATTTGCATCAACGTATTCTTCAATTACTGCTGGATATCTAGTATAATTTAACCCAATGTTGCAAGTAAATCAGAAATATCTTAGAACCCTTATAATTGCTTTCCAGTGTTCTACTCCTGAATTACTCGTATATCTACTTAATTTACTTACTACATAAACTATATCCGGGCGAGTGCAGTTCATCAAGTAAATTAAGCTTCTGAGAGGGAGATTTATGATCTAGTTTGGGCCGAATAAGATTGGGCCGAGGTATTTGGCTTCAAGATTGTGCCGTGGTTTTGCTCAGTAATGGCAAAGGGCCTGCAGAGCCGAGCTACGTGGGCTCTTTGGTATGAAGGCCGGTCAAGTGAGAGCCCGGCTGAGACGTCAGTGGCCTAGAAGGGCTTCACGGTTCGTGCGTTGCTCGGTCGGAAGGCGCGCACCCATAGCTCGGCATGAAGATTCGTGCTTGAAGCTCGGCAGGAAGGCCTTTGGTTGACTGGAATGACCAATCCCGTGCTCGACGTCGTCGGAATGCGGTCGAGCACGGCTGAAACGAAGCTCGGTTATTGGAAGCACTTGGTCTTGAAGTGCAGTATGGCTGTTGGCAGCCGAGAAGCTGCAGCCCGACTGCCGAGCTCCCAGCAGAGTGGGCTGGCAGTTGGGTTAGGTGGTGTTCAGCGAGATTTGTGCTGACAGATGGGATAGCAGAGTGTCACGACCCAAACCCGGCCCTATGGGTTTAGCACCGTAACTGGCCAGTAATCCGAGATTACCGAAGGCCTGCTGAACAGTAATACAGTAAAACAGAGTACAGGGCCTGGCGGAAGCCAATACAGTAAATAAATAGTGTCCATTGAGCT
Source organism: Camellia granthamiana (assembly GCA_036172215.1). Lineage (NCBI taxonomy): Eukaryota > Viridiplantae > Streptophyta > Magnoliopsida > Ericales > Theaceae > Camellia > Camellia granthamiana. The sequence continues at coordinate 166,814,551 of CM069904.1, forward strand.
GTGACAATCTGTATGCCAAAAATATTTTTCATGCATTCATACAGTCAAAACAGTACAGTCTATACAATCATATACAACCATTCAGTACGGGGACCTGATCCCTCGATAACAGCACAGTGAAACAGTAAACAGTTTATACAATAAACAAAACAGTCAAGAGACAAGTGGGGGACACAAAAACACCCCAAGCCATAGCATGGCGTCTCGGAACCTCGCAGTGAGGCACATAGGCTGGCTTGACAAAACTGGGGACTAACCCACGCTCCTAGCTCTGGTCTGGCTGCTGAGAACCTACATATATATATAAACAGTGAGCTAAAGCCCAGTGAATAACAATAAGTGTAAAGAGGTTATGAATGAATGTCCTTACAATAATGAAAACAGTTCATTAAACAGTATTTCAGTCTTTCAGTATTTCAGTCAATCAGTCATATGTGGTACATCCAATAGCCTATAAACAGTAGGTCCAGAAGGACCGGGTCTTAACAGACCCAACAGTAGTGATGGCCATCGATCAATAAACAGTATGGTTCCACAAGGAAACCGACAGAGCTCTGTAACAATAACAGTAATCAACAAGTGCTAAGGATGCCACAGTACAGTTCACAATACAGGACATACATTCATTCAATAAACAATATCAGTTCAGTAAACAGTTCTGTTCAGTATTCAAAAGATAACCATTTTGAACATATCTTTACACAAGCTGTTACTCACAGAGATTGGGCTAATAGCAGCTAGAGCGCATCCCCGAATGCCAACCCTAAACAGTAAACAAATTGAACACACTCTAAGTTTAACAGTTGGGGAAGTACAATAATTAACTTCCTATTATGCCTCGGTGTGTTCTACATCTATATCCTCATCAAGATGCCTTAAACTAGGCCTAAGAATGCCTAGGATGGGATGAGGATGCAAAGACGCACTTAGAAAACATTTGCAGAATTTTCAGTGAAACAAGGCCTCCGCTCGAGCTCAGGTTTCCCCGCTCGAGCGCACAAGCAAACAAAGGTCCCCGCTCGAGCGTACATTCCCACGCTCGAGCGGACTGAAGAATGGTGCAAGATGCTGGATGCTCGATTTCTACGCTCGAGCGTGAAACACTCCGCTCGAGCGGACTGTGAAACAAGTTGGAGAAAATGCTGGGAGCATGAATTCCCCGCTCGAGCGGCACTTCCCCCGCTCGAGCGGACATCGAAAATCTGGAAAATCCAGGTTTGTGTTCCAAGTTCAAAACTCAAGTGTGATGCTCCCAACTCGATCCTCTTGGGCCCATTTTCTGGAAAACTCTTTCAAACACATAGAATAGCACGTTTCAAAGCTCAATTTAAGAAATCAAGGCCCAAGGGTGTTTCAATTAAATTCAATTTCAAACTAATTTTCAAGAACATGCATGAACAACATTCAAACATGACATGCATGGGTTAAAACCATTTCAAAGCTTCAACTCTTGCTCCAAAGAGCTCAATCTTTTCAAAACAAGATGAAAACATGGATTTAAACATGATTATGAACATGCATGTGGCATTTGACCATGAAACCAACTCCAAACTAACTAAATTCAACATGCATGCAACAACTAGGCTTCAATTCAGCATATATGAACAATTTCATAACTTAGCTCTACAATGATGCATGAAACATGCAAGATCTAGCTCAATGATACAATTAGGGAGATGAATGATCTACCTTAGTCTTGTAGTTTAAGCCTAGAAGCTCAATTAGACAATCAACCCTTCAATTCTTCAAGATTCAAGCAAAAATCCACAAGATGAACTCAATTCCTCCTATAATTCTCTCCCTCTCTCTCACTTGGTCGGTTAGAAGCAAGGAAGAAGGACTGAGGAAAAGCTTTGATCAAATGTTTGTATAAGGCTCAAGTATGAGGAGTAGTGGGCCACTAAGTGGTCTAAGTGTAAATAAGTCGAACTTTGACAATTAACTCGTTTAAATCTAATTTAATCATTCCTAATCAATTTTCAGATAAATATACCATTAAATCACAAATATTCTACTGATCATGAAACTCTAAACGGTTCCTAATCCGGCCGCCGATAAGGCCTTCAATTAGCAGGTTAAACATATAAATTCTAATAGATAATCAATCAATCAAACAGATGCAATATGCAATTCAATAGATAACTTATTCAATTTCAGTTCCGATTTCAATCAGTCCATTCAGTACTTCGGTTAATTCAATTATCAGTCATTATCAGTTCGGTTTAGCAGTATTCAGTACGTAATTCAATAGGTTAATCGGTAATCAGTACGAGGGTTGTTACAGTCTCCCCTCCTTATAAGGAGTTTAGTCCTCTAAACTCGAGTTACCTTCAGTCTGGAAGAAAACAAGGTTCAGCGGGAACAAATCAGGATATCGCCTAGCCATGTCATCTTCCCTTTCCCAAGTGGCATACACACCACCATGGTTCTGCCAATCAACTTTCACTAGCGGGATCTCTTTGTTCCTTAGTTTCTTGATCCGTCTGTTCACAATCTGTATAGGCCGTTCCTCGTAAGTGTAGTCATCACTAAGCACTATCCGAGTAGGCTCAATCACATGGAAAGGATCCCGGAGATAATCTCTCAACATCGAAATGTGGAAGACGTTATGCATATGCTCCATTTCAGGAGGGAGTGCAACTTGATACGCCACTGGATTGATTTTCTCAATAATCTGATACGGTCCGACGTACCGCGGCGCTAACTTGCCCTTGACTCCAAAGCGAGTCTGGCCTTTCATTGGTGTCACTTTCACAAACACGTGATCACCCACTTCATACTCTCGGTCTCATCTTCTAACATCTGCATAACTCTTCTGTCTACTCTGTGCAGTTTTCAATCTTTGCTGTATCAGTTTTACCTTTTCAGTCGTTTCATAAACAATTTCGGGCCCAAGCAACGGCCCATCTCCAACTTCTGCCCAGCAGATTGGAGATCTACATTTTCTGCCATACAATGCCTCGAAAGGCGCCATACCAATACTCGAATGGTAGCTGTTGTTGTAGGCAAATTCAGTCAACGGCAAATGACTTTCCCAGTTTCCCTGAAAATCAAGGACACACATTCTCAATAGATCCTCTAGAGTCTGGATGGTCCTTTCTGACTGTCCATCTGTCTGAGGATGATAGGCACTACTCAGTCTCAATTCAGTACCCAATGCAGTCTGTAGGCTTTGCCAGAACCTCGATGTAAACTTCGAATCCCTGTCAGAAACAATAGACACAGGCACTCCGTGCAGTCTAACAATTTCATCAATATAGATAACAGCCAATTTGTCCGCATTATAAATTGTCTTGACAGGTAAGAAGTGAGCAGATTTAGTCAGTCTATCAACAATAACCCAAATTGAATCCATACCTTTTCTGGAGCGAGGTAACCCAACGATAAAATCCATCGTGATATGCTCCCATTTCCACTCTGGTATGGGTAAGGGTTGCAATAATCCAGCGGGTCGTTGATGTTCAACTTTGACTTGTTGGCAATGAAGACATTTGGACACAAAGTCGGCAATTTCTTTCTTCATTCCCGGCCACCAGAAATTCAATTTCAAATCTTGATACATTTTCGTATTTCCTGGGTGGATAGAAAATTTTGAATTGTGGCCCTCTTGCAGAATTCTTCTTTTCAGTTTAGTGTCATTCGGTACACACAGTCTATCTTGAAATTTCAGTACATTGTTCTCAAATTTGAACCTCGGTTTCGGTTTCAAATCTCTTTCTTCAATAACCTTCTTTAGGAAACCATCCAGTTGCTGTTTCTCTTTAATCTCTTCAATCAAGGCTGGTTGAGCAGAAATAGCAGCTAAGGTTCCACCTTGTTCCTTCAAAACAATTTCAATTTCAGACTTTTCAAGATCACAAAGCAACTCCTTCTGTCCAGTCAACAAACAGGCTAAGTTCCCAATCGATTTTCGGCTTAAAGCATCGGCAACGGTGTTGGCTTTTCCCGGATGATACAGTATTTGTAAGTCATAGTCTTTAATCAGTTCAAGCCATCTCCGCTGTCTCATATTCAGTTCTTTCTGTGTGAAGAAATATTTCAAACTCTTGTGGTCGGTATACACTTCACATGTCGCTCCATACAAATAGTGACGCCAAATTTTCAGTGCAAACACCACCGCAGCAAGTTCCAGGTCATGGGTTGGGTAATTCTTTTCATGTGGTCTCAACTGTCGGGAAGCATAAGCAATAACTCTCCCATTCTGCATTAAAACACATCCCAAACCCTTATGAGAAGCATCACTAAATACAGTATAACCATCCGTACCTGAAGGTAAAGTAAGAACCGGTGCAGTCACAAGTCGGGTTTTCAATTCTTGAAATGCTGATTCCCTTTGGTCTGTCCAGTCAAATGATATCCCTTTCTGTGTCAACTGAGTCAGAGGTAAGGCAATTTTGGAGAAGTCTTTAACAAATCTTCTGTAATATCCAGCCAGTCCCAAAAAGTTTCGGACTTCAGTCACGTTGGTTGGTCTAGGCCAGTTCACTACAGCTTCGATTTTCTGCGGATCAACAGAAATTCCATCTTTGCTAACAACATGCCCCAAAAACATAACATGATCAAGCCAAAACTCACATTTAGACAGTTTACCATACAGTTTCTGTTCTCTTAAGGTTTGCAGGGCAAGTCTCAGATGATGTTCATGTTCTTCAACAGTCTTAGAATAAATTAGTATGTCATCAATAAATACCACAATAAAATCATCAAGGTATGGTTTAAAAATTCTGTTCATAAGGTCCATAAATGCAGCTGGGGCATTCGTGACTCCAAACGGCATAACTAAAAATTCATAATGGCCATACCTTGTTCTAAAAGCAGTTTTGTCAATGTCTTCCGGTTTAACTTTTAGTTGATGGTACCCCGATCTAAGGTCAATCTTGGAAAACACTTGTGCACCCTGTAACTGGTCAAATAAATCATCAATACGCGGTAGTGGATATTTGTTCTTTACAGTTACCTTGTTCAATTCACGGTAATCAATACACAGTCTCAGTGAGCCATCTTTCTTCTTTACAAACAGAACAGGTGCACCCCACGGTGAAGTACTGGGTCTGATAAACTTCTTGTCTAACAGTTCCTGCAATTGTACTTTCAATTCTTTCAGTTCGGTTGGAGCCATTCTGTAGGGAGCTTTCGACACTGGCTGTGTACCCGGAATTACATCCACGGTAAATTCAACTTCCCTATCAATCAAATCCCCTGGCAAATCATCTGGAAAGACATCTGGGAATTCTCTGACTATAGGAATACAATTCACATCAGTTTTAACACAATCATCAGTAGATACAGTCAGTACGGAACACAAATATCCTTTACACCCCTTCCTAATCAGTTTAACAGCTTTCACAGAAGAAATCAAATACGGAGGAGGTACTACTCCACTCCCATTAAACACAAATTCAGGTAAACTAGGTGGACGGAAAACTACTTGTTTCGTTACACAGTCAATGGTGGCATAATATTTTTGTAACCAATCCATCCCCAATATCACATCAAAGTGATCTATGTTCAACGGCAGTAAGTCAATAAACAGATGCATATCCCCAACAATAATTTCACAAGCAGGATACATATATGCACATGTCATGGATCCTCCAACAGGTGATGATACAGCTAACAAGGAATTCATAGGTTCTAAGGGTCTATTCAATTTCCGTGAGAAAGCATGCGACACATAAGAATGTGTAGACCCCGAATCAATCAATACATATGCATTTTGAGCACAAATAGAGAGGATACCTGACACAACGGTCTCAGTATTCTGAACGTCTCCCGGTACTAGGGCAAATACTCGGCCCTGCCTCACAGGCTCTTTCCCGGTAGCTTTGGGGTTAGGCTTTGGTGCTACATTTGATGCTGCTGCACTTGGTGCAGCTTTACCACTAGCTGGTGGAGCAGAAGGGTAGTCTTTAATTCTGTGGCCCACCTTGCCACATCTGAAACAAGCTCCTGAAATCTGGTAGCAAACCCCTTTGTGCTTATTGCCACATACGGAGCAGGGTGGAATGAATCCACTCCCTTGGCTGGGGCTAGTCGTTGACCCCGTATTCTGTTTCTTGTTTGCAGAGTTATGTTTGCCTTTCTTGAATTTGAAACCCTGTCTTTTACCATGCCATTCAGTTGTTGGTGTTTCAGATTGTTTCACTGCTGCAATATTTGTCTCGGCCATCAATGCCCGGTCGAGAACACCCACAAAAGTTGGCATTTTCAAAACATTTATTCGGTCCTGTATAGCAGCACTAAGGCCTCCTTCAAACCTTCTGGCCTTCTTATATTCGGTATCCACCATATGCGGTGCATACCTGGCAAATTCGGTGAATTTCTTCTCGTACTCGGCAACAGACATATTGCCCTGTCTCAGCTGTTCAAACTCAGTCACTTTTCTGTCCCTGATGCACTGGGGAAAATACTTTTCAAAGAAGGACTCCTTGAACTGAGTCCAAGTCACAATAGTATTCGCATCATGGGTCAATATCCACCACCTTCTTGCTTCTTCCTGAAGGGTGAAGGTTGCTAACAGTACTTTGTTGGCTTCGGAGCACGGAAACATTTCAAACAATTTCTCAGTCTCAAGAACCCAAGCTTCAGCCTTTAACGGTTCTAAGTCTCCCTGAAAGGACGGCGGTTTCATCTTGCTGAACTTATGGGTCAGTGCAATAATGTCCACCTCATTGGCATTCACATTCTGTACATTCTGTTCCGGTTGCACCGGAGGAGGAGGAGGTGGGGGCTGTTGGTTCTGTTGTTGATCTAGTCTTTCAATTACCAGTCCCATCATTTGTTCAAGTCTGGCCATTCTGGCCTCAGAGGATGATGATTCAGGTTCATTTGCATTATCCATTCCGCTATAAGCAGTTTTAACAGTTATCATTATAAGCAGTTGTACACTTAAACAGTTCAACACTTTAACATATAATCAGTCAGTCATAAGCACACACTTTTCAAGTTCATGAGATGCCCTAATCACTATTCTAGGACACCCTATAGCTCATTTGGACACGTGTGTGCGGTATAACTTGTGGTTAAGTATCGCTCTGATACCACTCTGTCACGACCCAAACCCGGCCCTATGGGTTTAGCACCGTAACTGGCCAGTAATCCGAGATTACCGAAGGCCTGCTGAACAGTAATACAGTAAAACAGAGTACAGGGCCTGGCGGAAGCCAATACAGTAAATAAATAGTGTCCATTGAGCTGTGACAATCTGTATGCCAAAAACATTTTTCATGCATTCATACAGTCAAAACAGTACAGTCTATACAATCATATACAACCATTCAGTACGGGGACCTGATCCCTCGATAACAGCACAGTGAAACAGTAAACAGTTTATACAATAAACAAAACAGTCAAGAGACAAGTGGGGGACACAAAAACACCCCAAGCCATAGCATGGCGTCTCGGAACCTCGCAGTGAGGCACATAGGCTGGCTTGACAAAACTGGGGACTAACCCACGCTCCTAGCTCCGGTCTGGCTGCTGAGAACCTACATATATATATAAACAGTGAGCTAAAACCCAGTGAATAACAATAAGTGTAAAGAGGTTATGAATGAATGTCCTTACAATAATGAAAACAGTTCATTAAACAGTATTTCAGTCTTTCAGTATTTCAGTCAATCAGTCATATGTGGTACATCCAATAGCCTATAAACAGTAGGTCCAAAAGGACCGGGTCTTAACAGACCCAACAGTAGTGATGGCCATCGATCAATAAACAGTATGGTTCCACAAGGAAACCGACAGAGCTCTGTAACAATAACAGTAATCAACAAGTGCTAAGGATGCCACAGTACAGTTCACAATACAGGACATACATTCATTCAATAAACAATATCAGTTCAGTAAACAGTTCTGTTCAGTATTCAAAAGATAACCATTTTGAACATATCTTTACACAATCTGTTACTCACAGAGATTGGGCTAATAGCAGCTAGAGCGCATCCCCGAATGCCAACCCTAAACAGTAAACAAATTGAACACACTCTAAGTTTAACAGTTGGGGAAGTACAATAATTAACTTCCTATTATGCCTCGGTGTGTTCTACATCTATATCCTCATCAAGATGCCTTAAACTAGGCCTAAGAATGCCTAGGATGGGATGAGGATGCAAAGACGCACTTAGAAAACATTTGCAGAATTTTCAGTGAAACAAGGCCTCTGCTCGAGCTCAGGTTTCCCCGCTCGAGCGCACAAGCAAACAAAGGTCCCCGCTCGAGCGTACATTCCCACGCTCGAGCGGACTGAAGAATGGTGCAAGATGCTGGATGCTCGATTTCTACGCTCGAGCGTGAAACACTCCGCTCGAGCGGACTGTGAAACAAGTTGGAGAAAATGCTGGGAGCATGAATTCCCCGCTCGAGCGGCACTTCCCCCGCTCGAGCGGACATCGAAAATCTGGAAAATCCAGGTTTGTGTTCCAAGTTCAAAACTCAAGTGTGATGCTCCCAACTCGATCCTCTTGGGCCCATTTTCTGGAAAACTCTTTCAAACACATAGAATAACACGTTTCGAAGCTCAATTTAAGAAATCAAGGCCCAAGGGTGTTTCAATTAAATTCAATTTCAAACTAATTTTCAAGAACATGCATGAACAACATTCAAACATGACATGCATGGGTTAAAACCATTTCAAAGCTTCAACTCTTGCTCCAAAGAGCTCAATCTTTTCAAAACAAGATGAAAACATGGATTTAAACATGATTATGAACATGCATGTGGCATTTGACCATGAAACCAACTCCAAACTAACTAAATTCAACATGCATGCAACAACTAGGCTTCAATTCAGCATATATGAACAATTTCATAACTTAGCTCTACAATGATGCATGAAACATGCAAGATCTAGCTCAATGATACAATTAGGGAGATGAATGATCTACCTTAGTCTTGTAGTTTAAGCCTAGAAGCTCAATTAGACAATCAACCCTTCAATTCTTCAAGATTCAAGCAAAAATCCACAAGATGAACTCAATTCCTCCTATAATTCTCTCCCTCTCTCTCACTTGGTCGGTTAGAAGCAAGGAAGAAGGACTGAGGAAAAGCTTTGATCAAATGTTTGTATAAGGCTCAAGTATGAGGAGTAGTGGGCCACTAAGTGGTCTAAGTGTAAATAAGTCGAACTTTGACAATTAACTCGTTTAAATCTAATTTAATCATTCCTAATCAATTTTCAGATAAATATACCATTAAATCACAAATATTCTACTGATCATGAAACTCTAAACGGTTCCTAATCCGGCCGCCGATAAGGCCTTCAATTAGCAGGTTAAACATATAAATTCTAACAGATAATCAATCAATCAAACAGATGCAATATGCAATTCAATAGATAACTTATTCAATTTCAGTTCCGATTTCAATCAGTCCATTCAGTACTTCGGTTAATTCAATTATCAGTCATTATCAGTTCGGTTTAGCAGTATTCAGTACGTAATTCAGTAGGTTAATCGGTAATCAGTACGAGGGTTGTTACACAGAGCCACGTGTCAGGAGATGACTGGGAGTAGATTTGGGGCGCAGAGGGTATAAAGGCATGTCTGCGCCCCCCATACAGAAACACACGAACATTTTGTAAGAGATACACATACACTCAACTCTCTCCCTTCTCTCTATTTATCCCCTGGTGTGTGCTCTAACTTGATCGTCGGAGCGGTTTTCCGGCCACACACCGCCGGGTAGCTCACCGCCGTTGTGTACGCAGGTGATCGGATAGAAGCGGAGCTTGGAAGAAGGGAGTACAGGCTTGCCTGAATATTTGCTCCCCGTACAGCTTCCAATAATTTGAGCATACTCTAATTGAGAAATACTTTCCTGTATAGTCTTAGAAAGGAACAAATTAACATCCACAGCTGTTCTAGCAAGATGATTATTATCTTTGCTGAATTTGTCAAGTATTTTCTCGATATAATGTGATTGTGACAAAGTATATATTTTTGATGTTTTGGTAATTTTCATACCAAGTATTACATCAGTAATCCCCATGTCCATCATGTCAAAATGTTTATTTAACATTTTATTGGTAGTTTTAATTATGTTATTATTACTACCTATGATGAGCATATCATTCACATAAAGGCATACTATAACATAACCGTTGTTTGTGTTTTTAATATAAACACATTTGTCACATTCATTAATTTTAAATCCATTTGACATCATTGCTTTGTCAAATTTCTCTTGCCATTGCTCTAGCGCTTATTTTAAACCATATAATGATTTAACCAATTTGTACACTTTCTTTTCTTTTCTTGGAACAGAAAATTCTTCTGATTGTTTTATGTAAATTTCTTCATTTAACTCACCATTGAAGAAAGTTGTTTTAACATCTATTTGATGAATTTATAGATTGTACAAAGATGCAATGGCAATTAGCATTCTAATGGATGTTATTCTAGTAACTTGTGAGTATGTGTCAAAGTAATCAGGACCTTCTTTTTATCTAAATCCTTTGACCACAAGTCTTGCCTTGTATTTGTCAATTGATCCATCCGCTTTCATCTTTCTCTTGAAAATCCACTTGTATCTAAGAGGTTTACAACTTGGTGGCAAATCCACCAATTCCCAAGTGTGATTTTGTAAGATGGATTCAACTTCACTATTTACAGCTTCTTTCCATAAAGGAATCTCAGGACTGGATATAACTTCTTTAAAAGTTAAAGGCTCATTTTCTAACAGAAAAGTTAAAAAATCTAGACCAAAAGATTTTGAGGTTCTAACACGTTTACTACGCCTAGGTTCCTCTTCCTCATTTTGATTTATCTCTTGCTCTTGTTATTGATCTTGTCCTTGATCATGACTAGTAATAGTATCACAAGATCTTTTATTACTACTAGTCTCTTGTCCAGTCTTAGTAGGAAACACATGTTCAAAGAAAGATGCATTTCGAGATTCAATAATAGTATTTACATATATTTCAGAATGTTCTGATTTATGAATCAAAAACCGATATGCACTACTATTCTTGGCATAACCAATAAAAATACAATCAATAGTCTTAGGACCTATCTTAATCTTTTTAGGACTAGGAATAGCCACTTTAGCCAAATACTCCTACATTTTTAAGTATTTGTAAGATGATACTCTCCCATGCCACATTTCATAAGGTGTTTGATTTACTTTTTTCCGGAGTACTTTGTAAGTATATAATTAGCAAAAAGTATTGCTTCTCTCCACAAATTCTGAGATAATCCAGAACTTATTAACATGACATTCATCATTTCTTTTAAAGTCCTATTTTTCCTTTCAGCAATTCCATTTTGTTGAGGTAAGTAAGGAGTAGTGGTTTGATGAATTATTCCATGTTCTTTACAAAACTCACCAAAAGGTGATTCATATTTACCACCTCTATCACTTCTAAGTTTTTTAATTTTCTTACCAAGTTGATTTTCAACTTCATTCTTATATTGAATGAAAGTTTCCAAAGTTTCATCATTGGTTCGAATTAAATAAACATAACTATATCTAGTATAGTCATCTATAAAAGTGATAAAATATTTTTTCCCACTTTTAGTTTGAATTGATTTAAAATCACAAATGTTACTATGAATTAATTCAAGTGGTTCTATACTTCTTTCAATTGTATGAAAATGAGTTTTCGATAATTTTGTCTCGACACAAATTTCACATTTATTATTTAAATCAATGTCAAATTTAGGTAAATATTTCATATTAATTAATCTACGCAAAGATCCATAATTAACATGTCCTAGTCTACCATGCCATAAATTTGAAGACTTAAGCAATTAAGAAGAAGATGTATTATTATTAATAATAAAGAGGACAACAGTTATTACATTTAGTTTGAAAAGGCTATCAAACACGTAACATTTTCCTACATACATCCCATTTTTAGTAAGTACAAATTTATGACTCTCAAACACTAGCCTAAACCCATTTGTACTCAACAAAGATCTAGAAACAAAGTTCTTGCGAATGTCCGATACATGCAGCACATCGTTGAGAATGAGTTCCTTTCCAGATGTCATCTTCAAAATAATTTTTCCTTGTCCTTCAACTTTAGAAGTCGAGGAGTTGCTTATAAAAAGTTGTTCACCGTTGTCCACTATAGAATAAGATGTGAACATCTTTTTGTCGGCACAGATGTGGCGAGTAGCAGCAGTGTCCACCCACCATTTTTTAGGATTTCCGACAAGGTTTTTCTCGGGAACAATTGCAGAAAGATTTATGTTATCTACACCATTGGAAATTTTGTCAACTTCGGTCATATTGACTTGAGCAGGCTTTTTGCTTGATTTTCCTTTGCCTTTGTGCTTGTTACGGCAATCTTCGGCCCGATGTCCCTCTTTGTCATAGATGTAATATTTGCCATTGAACTTGTACTTTTTAGTTTCCCCTCCTTTAGAGCTTTGTGCGGAACTTTCTCTAGAAAACTTTTGTTTATTTGCTTTTGGAGCATGTTCCACCACATTTGCTTTAGACTCCATTGGATGCTTACCAGTCCGTTTTTCAGAATTGCGATTATTCTCCTCAATCCTCAAACGCACAATCAATTCCTCTAAAGTCATTTCTTTGCGCTTGTGTTTGAGATAGTTCTTAAACTCCTTCCAGCCTTGTGGTAATTTTTCAATTAAGGCAGCAACTTGGAAGGATTCACTGAAAGACATGCCTTCTACATGAATGTCATGCAGAATGAGTTAGAGATTTTGAATTTGGCTGATCACAGTCTTAGAATCAACCATCACAAAGTCCAGAAATTTGCTTACTATGAATTTCTTCGAGCTAGCATCTTTTGTCTTGTATTTTTTTTTTAAAAACTCCTAAAGTTCTTTTGCCGTCTTGATAGGACTATAGACGCTGTATAATGTGTTGTCAAGTCCGTTCAAAATGTAGTTCCGGCAAAGGAAATCAGCATGTTTCTAGGCATCAACAGCAGCAACCACTTGTCGGTCAGTTTCATCTTCTTTCATAGTAGGAGCATCCTCACGGAGAAACCGTGTCAGGTTGAGAGTAGTAAGATAAAACAACATTTTCTGCTGTCATCTTTTAAAATCAGTTCCTAAGAACTTCCCCGGCTTCTCACCGAAATTGACTGGCACAGTCACAACAAGAGGAGGGTGCAATTGCAGTCACCATACCAGTACTTGTTTGAGCATTAGTTTCAGTAGTCATGAATTCTAAATTATAAAACAAAATTATAATTAGAATTTTATATCACACAGAAAATTTAAATCATAAATACATAATTTAATTCTATAAAAATAAAAGAAATAAGAAATGTAACTTTTATTTCTAATTAATTTGAAAATAAAATAAAATTTTATTTAAACAAATTAATTCCACAGAGAAAAAATGTTTCTATAACACTTCAAAAACTATTTCTGAAAACCAAAATTAATTTCTGACCAAATAAATATTTTAAATTGTTAATGACTACCAATATATTACCACTAGTTGTTAAAGAAAATAAATAGTATATTACTATTATTTATATTTTTCAATCAGAATATTATTTTGTATACGCACAGAAAATTAATTTCTATAAGAAGAAGAAAAGAAGAAAAAGAAGCAAACGAAAAATTCTGTTTAAACAGAATAATTCGGATCTGTCTTAAGATTGTTAAAACAATCTTCTGTGTAAAAAATAATGTGAAACCAAATCAAACAAACAAAGATAAATTATTTACGGAATTTATTTACCAAAATGAATAATAATAAAAATGATCAAGTCGAGTGTGTGACACTCTGTCCTTAAGATAGATTCGCCCCACTTCGATACTTACAGATAAATGGTGTCTATATCCCAAGATACAATGATTTACATAGATTGTAGTAGCACTCCAAACAATCTGTACAACGAACTAGAACCTGTGTTTTATACTCTCTAAATTTTCTCTAATTAACAAAGATAAAGAATAATGCAAAACGGAGCAAAAACGAGAAGGGAACATATTTTTTCTGGATTTTCAAGACGATCAACACTACTGGAATGATCCAGTATTTATAGGCAAGAGGTGCCTGTTCAGACAGATATGAATTTGAATGAACATGTGCAATCAACCCTGAACAGATATAGTTTCAAAATTGAACAAATCTACTAACTGCAAGCAGTTCTAAAACTGTCCGGAACTCCTGGGTAGTTTTTCAAACTGTTTAGAACAGTTTGAACCTGTTGAACCTGCTGAAAAATAGACTGAAAGACGGCACTCTTTGGACAGAAAAATTTGGTGCAAAAATTAAATTAATTTCGTTTAGAAATTCAAATAACTTTCCCGCAAGAATTTGAAAAAATTCAAATAAATTTTATCCAAAAAATTAATGTTAGGACTGGTCCGATCTGATCCACACCCGTGCCCAGTTAGATGGACGGCGGCGGCACGCGTGTGTGGTGGTTTAAGCCAAAGGTCACTTTGTCCATAACTCCTTCCTTCTTCAAACTTGGGATGCCCCTTGGAGCTCAACCTAAGTGTTGCTATCTAAAACTTATATATATACATAAGTTCTCTTAAGTTTTCAATGTGGGACTACCATTACAAAGAAACCCACATTTTCTTTTTTAATAGTCCATTTCACGAATCTGAAAACGACGTCAAGTTCCCATTTACTTGTAAATGGTTTTGTGAACCATTTGCACGGTGTGACTTGCCACGCGGTAAGGAAAACGTCACCTCTTTGGAACCACCCCAAAAGATATGTGGGCCCCACTTAAATTTGAGCTCAAAGTTGGCCCAAAATAAGCCTATAAAACCATAAATTCTAACACTACATACTTAAAGAAAGTTCACCGAGCTAAAACCTAATACCAAGTTTGTGCTAAGTTTACCTGGCTTGACCTCACGGTCAAAAACTTTTATAGCCAATCAACACCACATCCAAATCGACAACTCTACCTGAACAACATTATCACTTATCTGCCCGGTCGACGCTTACAAGCCGTTGCTTGGCCCAAGATGGTAGCTTGGCCCAAACATTCAAACCACTTAGGCCTCATTTGGGAATAAGCTTTTTTAGTAACTTTTTAGCTTTTTGGTTAAAATATGATGTAAAAAAAAACTAGTAGTTTGGGATGAATTTTGGTTTTTTACAAAAAGATGTGCAAAAAGTAAAGAGAAAATGAAATATTTAACTTTTTGATATAGGTTGTTGGTTTTTTGATATTTTTAGTGACTTTTTGATTTTTAAGCTAAAAAGTGATGTTGTCAAACGAGGCTTTAGTCTGATCCAAACCAATGATCATGCTGTGATAGCTCATCTCAGACCTAATGATTTAGCCTGGCCTACTAACTCGGTATAAATTACTCTCTATATACTAATAAAGATCAAATACAAACTTTACAAAGAAACTGTCAAAGTATGAGAGAATACCCCAATTAATACATAGGAAAAAGATCCACACACAAGTTAAGAGATTCGAACTACTGAACAGATACACAATTAAAACAACTATATTCTATTTCTACATAGTTTGTCTTTAAATTAGAATGAACAATTTATATTAAAATTATATATATCGTTTATTTTTAAAAAAATAAATATAAATTAAATATATTATTATTAATATTATATCAAATTGATTTTTAAATAAATGATCTCAAAAAGCACAAAAATTTAATGCTCATTTAATCCAAATAATGAGACTGTAAGAACTACTATTACTTTTTTTTCTTTTTTTTTTAAGAAACAGATTGGGACGGTCAATTTAAGTTACACAATTTATTTACACCGATATGGAAGTTTGGTTAGAGCATCTGCATCAGGATAGTTAAAATAACAAAAAGATAAAATATAATTACTAAATCATAAAATTATTTCTCTATCAATTTTAACAAATTTTTTTTAAATTAATTTTTTATTAAATTTGCTACAGTACCTTAACAACTTTGTTGAGACACTATTCATTAGCTACATGATTTTTTATTGTATTTTCTAGAGCAAAACTGGGCCAAAATCTTTAAACCGGTCGTCCACCTGGATGTCCTCCCGGATATCCTACTGGATGTCCCGTGAATGTCTGTAGCAGAAGAAGAAAAATGCCCAAAATTAGCCTAACTAGTCAACTGGCCGGTCAACGACAAATTTTTTTTTTTTTTTTGCATTTTTTAAGAATTGTTTGGGTGGCACCTCATCAATTTAATAAAAAAAGAAAGAATAACAAATATAATAAGAAATTAATATTTTAATAAGATTGAGCTAGAATAAAGAGTTTGATGTAGTAAATACTAAAAAGGTGATTAGTTAAAATAACAAAAATAGATTTTGAGTTATAATTTAACTAAAAATTTGAAAAGGCTGATGTGGATGCTCTTATATGACAATTTTTGATTTATTTCAAATTCAATTATATAAGCCAAACATTTTTTTCATATCATTATAGGTAAGTTAATTGTGAGATTTAAATTGTAAATTTCTCATTTTTTTTATTAAACTTATCTCAAGTTCAAAATCTATTATGTTGAGAATGGTTAGGTTTATTACGAATTTTATTTTGATAATTTAAACCGTTTAATAAAAATATTAAATTAATTTTTTTATATGAATAATATACACTAAAAACATTATAACATGAAAAGTTTAACTTTAAAACAAAACTCGTTATAAACCTCAGGAGTCTTAACACGATGGTAAAATTAAGGTTTTAAACTGGAGATAATTTTTCATAGATCCCTAATTGGATGGTTTTATGACGACTTTGATAACGTGAAATAACTCCCTGTTCAATGGGAATGAATTGACTGACCCCACTCCACTATTCTATTTTATTGACTGGGGCCCACATGTTACGATCTTCGCACCGCCACGATGGTAAAATTAAGGTTTTAAATTGGAGATAATTTATTTATTTATTTATTTTTTTTATGAGTATTGTTAAAAATTTTAAAAAAATTTATCAATGTTTTATATGTACATTCATTAAAGATACTTAATGAAAATTTTGATAATATTTTAAAGATTTTTAGCATATATATATATTTTTATAGATCCCTAATTCGATGGTTTTATTGACGACTTTGATAACGTAAAACAACTCCCTGTTCAATGGAAATGGATTGACGGACCCCTCTCCACTATTCTAATTTATTGACTGGGCCCCACAAGTTACGATCTTCGTGAATTAAATATCAGACAACTTTGGCGTCCCACACGCGGAGTTGATTTTTTGAAAAAATTACACTTATTTAGGTGTGTAAATAATATAGTGTTGTTCGGTTCATGGGAGTTATCACGGGCCCCGTTTTAATAATCTGAATCGTTAATGTGTAGAACTTGTCGAGTACTATATGTCTGTAAAAAATTACGTTGATCGGATATGATAACTATATGATCAAATCAGTTAAAATTTATAAAATGGATAGTGTTATAGTTAACGGTTGAAAAAAAACTAATTCGATCAGATAGCTATCGATATCCAATCAACTTGATTTTTTAAAAGCATATAGTACTCGACGAGTTCTACACATTGAACAATTTTGATTAGCAAAATGGGACCCATGGTTGGCCCCCATGGGCCGAACAACAACTCTAATTCAATGTCCGAAAAACAGAGAATCATATCCTAGCTGACACTCTGCACACGCTGTCCTGAATTCATCCCACCGTACCGCCTATTCCATCCCAATTTTCTCCTATACACTAATTTATACAATTTTTTAATATACATTTTTTTCATAAAAAGTCAAAAAGTTATCCCAAATAACCAATTTTTCCCTCAATTTTTTAGTCTAAAAAATTAAAAAATACACTTATTTAGAACACCCCAAACAACCCCAAAAAATCCATTAGAAAAATAAAATATATCACTCATATCTTTATATAATATTCTTTGTTTTCAACTCATTCAAAAGTAATAATGAAAAAACATAATTATTATTATAATTTTTTTTTTCATCTTGCGATCCAAGCTAGAGTAAAAAGTCAAATGAATCACCTCATTTCTAATATTTATATGCCAATCAAAAAATTAAAAAATGAATCACCTCCCCATGTTCATACCTTCCTTCCCATGCCACACACTTGTATAAAAATGTCAACACTTCCTTCTTCTTCCTTCACAATTCATTCATACCCACCCAAAATTCCCTCTGTAATAACTTGAGAATAAGAGAGTTGACCATGGCGACAAGTGACGTAAAGCTTCTGGGTGCATGGCCTAGTCCCTTCGTGAACCGGGTTCAAATTGCCCTCAACTTGAAATCCGTCAAGTACGAGTTCCTTGAAGAGCAATATGGTACCAAAAGCGAACTACTTCTCAAATCCAATCCGGTTCACAAAAAAATCCCAGTTCTCATCCATGGGAACAAGCCTGTATGTGAGTCTCTCATCATTGTCCAATACATTGATGAGGTTTGGAGCTTTGGTCCCTCTATCTTCCCTTCTGATCCCTATGATGCTGCCCTTGCCCGCTTCTGGGCTGCCTATGTTGATGACAAGGTAGTTGCCTCTTGTTCCATTTATGTTTTTGATGAAATTTATGAGTTTATAAACATATAAAGTTGTTTACGTGGTATTTACGTGGTAGTCATGTGTGGGTAGTTAAGAGACAAGGGTGATCTACTGTGGTTTGCAGGTCTCATTTGTCAATAGTACCATGCAAACAATGTCCATGATACTCAAAAATTAACTAATATTTTTTTTCTTTATTTCAGCAAATGGTGCACTAACTAATATTTTTTTTTCTTTATTTTAGCAAATGGAGCCCTTTGGCTTGTTTTGGAAATTAGGTAAAAAGTTAATTTTTTAGAATTTTTTGAAAAAATGTATAAAAAAATAAAGAGATGATGTAACCTAAAAAAGTCAAAAAAACAAAAAAATTGGCTTTGAGGTGGTTGCTTACAGTTTACTATTTGTTATTTACAAAAACATTAATCTTTAAATTTAGAGTAAATTACAAATTCACCTACTGAGATTTTTTTAAAATATAAATTATTCCTATAGTTCTAGAAATTACGAATACCTCATTATCATAATTTTTTTATTTAACCAAAAAAAAAATTATAACTACTTTCCTATACAATAATAAAATTACTTAAATTGTTAATTGAAATATATCTAGGATAATATTAAAAATTATTAATTGACTAGATGATTTATTGATAAAAAATGTCATTTGTTATGCGATTAGAAACTTGAAAGGACATGATGTAATTTCCAGAATCACAGAGGGCCAGCTGTAGTTTGAGCAAACCTAAGGGGTGTATTTGTAATTTATCCTTAAATTTATTTTAGATAAAATGATAACAAAAAACACTTTTTACATTTTTAGCACACTAATTTGTTTTAATTACTTATTTTGAAAATAAGTGAAATGGGTAGTTAGTTGGAAATGGTGGCCAAAAGTGGCTATCAACCTTCAAAAATGGTACCCTAAAAATGGTTGTCACTCGTCGAGATTGTGTTTAGAGATAGTGGCCAAAAGTGATTGCTATTTTATAAGTGGAGATGACCATTAGAGGTGGTTGACAAACGAAGCCACCTAATTGGACGTAGGGTGACTGGTGGTGGCGATGGATGATGGGTGGAGACCCAAAGGGCCAGTGTAAGAAGAAGAAATGTGAAACCAAAGATTTTGTGGTTATAGAAGTATAAATTATCAACTGTTTATACCTTTTAAAAATGATAAAAATAGACACCACGTAAGTTTTATTTATTTATTTACAATTTTCATTTTTTTTTTTGTAAATTATAAATTCAAAAAAGTCTAGGAGCATAAAGGATGGAACACAGAACTGTTCACCGGTTGTCCGCTTGGACGATTGTCCAGACGACCGATAAGAGCTTGTCGACCGCTGTTGTCATGGTGTTGACTGCGGTTGTCAAGCTTGTCGACCACGGCTGTCATGGTGTTTTTTTGTCTTCTTGGCGAACGATCGGTGAACAGTGTTCTCTGTCCGCATTTTGTGCTCCACCCTTTGTGTGCGTAGCATTGCTCAAAAAAATTACGCACTTTCTCACTCTTACTATTTCTCTCACTTTAAACACACTCTGGGTCATGATGTCCTTAAAAGAGTCAAACACAAGTGTATGTATATATGACAATTCAATTTATCGCTAAGCTAACCATTTTCTATATGATTTATGTTTTTAAATGGTTGTAGTTGCTTCCAATGATGATGGAGACGCGGAAGGCGGAGGGAGTGGAGGCAAAAATGGCGGCGTTTGAGCAGCTAAAGGAAGGGTTGGTGGTATTGGAGGATGCTTTTGCCAAGTGTAGCAAAGGAAAGGATTTCTTCGGTGGGGATAGCATTGGATACCTTGACATAGCATTTGGATGCTGCTTAGGGTGGATCAAGGCGTCAGAGAAGATGGTGGAGGTGGTGTTGCTTGATGAAACCAAGACGCCGGGTTTGGTGTGATGGGCTGAGAGGTTTTGCTCACATGAGGCTGTGAAAGGTACCCTCCCTGAAACAGAGAAGCTTTTGGAGATAGCCAAGAGGTTTCAAACCAATGCTAAAGCTCAATAATCTCCCAATGAAACTTGGTCACTCACTCCACAAGTCAATAAATTTGGGCAACTTGAATTGTCCAAGATGATCTTTTATGCTACTTTTTGTTGTTGTTGTTGTTGTTGTTGTTGTTGTTGTTGTTGTTGTTGTTGTGTGTGGGGCTATGTTTGATTAACGTTATAGAGATGTTTAATCCAGAGAAGGATTTTTAATCTCGTAATCATTGTATGAAGTTTTATGTGTTTTTTTGTGTCACTTGTAATGAGTTTGATTTGCAAAATGTGATGGGATTATTAGACTAAATAACTAAACTTAAATTTGCAAAGTAAACTATATTTTCTGAGTACTTTCTCTATTTTCTATGTACTTTCTCTAGGTGTTTTTTTCCGTTGCATCGCTGATGTTGTAACACTATACCACCATTCTCAATCACCCAAAATATAAATAAACAAATTAGAATGTGTTGTTGAAGGGTTTATGAAGTTTCTAAGCCAACTTTTAGTGCTAAGGGCTCATTTGGGCTCTTTTGGCTCTTTGAGTCACAAAAGACAGAATAGACTATTTGAGCCACAATAGACAAAATATCATATCCAACCCATAATCATTACACTCTTCTCTCACAAAAAAAAGTCAAAAAAGTCAAAAAGTCAAAAAGTCCTTCCCAAACCAAGTTTTTGAGCCTAGGCTCAAATAGTCAAAAAAGTCAAAAAATTAAAAAGTCAAAAAGTCAACCCACTTTCCAAACGGAGGCTAAGCAAGTCAACAGTGTTATGTTGTGCTGCTACAAAACATTGATTGGGAGCGAGCTTCACGATCTAAATTTTCGAAATGTCAAAGGCAAGATACATTGGGTATATGCCACATTATGTTCTCTTCCCATATTTGAAAAAAATAAAATAAAATAACTGACTTTTATTGTTTTTAGTAAAAAAATATATATATTTAAAAAAATTTAATTGTAAAATCCTTCTAAATTAGATAAATTGGAAATTTTTTAAATTGATACAAATTAGAAAAAAAAAAATACTGAAAACAAAAAAAAAAATCAAAAAAAATATATAATTTTGTTAGCTGGATCTCAAACCAATATCAACCATACATTTTTCTTTTTAAGTAGTTTCTCCACAAAAATTCACCAGCTGAGGGAAGTTTTCCCACAAGAGAAATATTTTAGGACAAACTTCACATTACCCATTTTGGCAACAAAAAAAAAAGTCACTTCTTTTTTCAATTTGTTTTAGCTTTTAGTGATTTTTTTTTTTTTTAAATTATGTCAAAAAATTTTATTTTTTCTATCCATCTTGTCAAGAAGAATTTAAAAAGTATATATATATTTTTTGAAAAATTTCAAAAAAAATCACTTAAGACAAAAGTAAGTAAAAAAAAATTACTTATTTTGACTTATTTTTGTCTCACTAAATACGAAAATCAGCCCAAAAAATACACTTACCAAAACATAATTGTTATCAAGTTCAAAAGGACAACACACCACCTACAAACTAGAATTGGCACAACCAATCCATCATATTCATCACAGGAATTGCATTCTCAACAACCCAAAAAGGACAAGAACAGTAAATATTGCCTCCAACATCTGCCTCTCACTGAAGGCCTTTATGGCAATTATGGATATCTTTATTTCTAGTTTGTAGGTGGTCCTCTGAATTTGGCCATGAGCACCTTAGCAAACTCAGCAAGCTTATCAGTTTCAGGCATAACATCCTTCACAGCAACATCACTGCAAAATTTCTCAGCCCATTTGACCAGATTCGGCATCTTGGCTTCATCGAGAAATTTCAGATTGTTCATCTTCTCAATCGCTCGCAACCACCCGAGGAAGCAGCCGAATGCGATGTCGAGGTATCCGATGTGGTCGCCGCCGAAGAAGCTCTTGCCTTTACTGCATTTCACAAAGGCGTCTTCTAATAGCACTAAACCTTCAATCACTTGATCAATTGCTGCCTTCTTTGCTTCCTCTCCCTGAGCCTTGGCTATGCCACTCAGTGATGGAAACCACTGCACCACCACCACATTTGAAATACATAATCAAATAATCATATAAAAGGCTAGATATACCCATCAATTTTTCAATTCCATATAATCTCCCAATTTGATTACAGACCTCTTTTTTTTTTTCTGAATTTTTTTCCCCTAAAATATGGCAACTTTCAAGACCATGTTTGTGGGTTAGCTGGGTACATAGTGTTAGAGCATCCACACTAAACTTTTTAATTTTTTAGTCAAATTAAAGCTATTTCATTATTTTAACTAGTTACCTTTTAACACCAAATGCATCAAAAGCTTTATTCTAACTTATTCTTATTAAATATTATTTTCTTATTTTGTTTGTTAGTCTTTTTATTTATTTATTTATTAAATTGATAAGTTACCAGTTAAACAATTCTTAAAAAAAAATAAAAAAATGCCGTTGACCAGCCGGGGACAGGTAACACAAAAGTAGCGATGTACATGTACAGTGTCTCGTTACAACACGAATTACTGTAGCTATCGTAAATTTTGACGAGCTACAAGCGAGTTTGATGATGTTTATTTTTTTGAAATTTTTAGTTAAAAAATGATTTTGAAGAGCTTGACGAGGATGCTCTTAGATCGCCAATGGTTACAAAAGCTTAAACTAAGTAAGAAATAGATCAAATACTGTATAGTTGACTCTGTTTGGCATGGGGGAGGGGGATCAAATACTGTATAGTTGACTCTGTTTGGCATTTTTTTGGGGGGGGGGGGGGGGGAATAGATAATTTAATTGAGAAAGATAATGGGAAACACAAGATTTGAACCCAAATCTTCCGAAACCATAAATTTTATTTTATTTTATTTTATTTTGTAAGATTATTAGAAGGATGTAAAAGGTTAAAAAAATTTACAAAAATTTTAAAAAAACACACACACACACACACTAACATACCTAAATTTTTTTAGTAACCAAAAATATAAAAATAAAAAACATTTGTAAATGTATGAACTTTTCTAACAATTTTATCTTAACAAAATAAAAAATAAAGCTACTGAAAAATCAACTGTCAAACCCAAACTTAAACTACTATTCTCGCATAATTTATAAAGCCAACATGAAAAAAGAATTTTTTAATGCTGTGTTTGGTTTGGGTATTTGACGAGGGATTTAAAAAAAAAAAAAATTTATAAAATTAGGTAAAATTTAGACATATTTAATTCACATTTCATTTACCTTTTTCATTTTTCTTTGCAAATCACTCCTTGAATCTTCTAACCAAACACACCATTATTATCTTATATGTTCTCACCAAATCTCTCGATCTACATGGATAGTATAAAAAAAAAAAAACGCAAGTCCAAACACAACACAAAAAACAGCAATACGCATAAAAAAATACTCTACTAAAAAGCATACCATACCATACCTTATCATCGATATAAGCAGCCCAAAAGCGAGCCAGAGCACGATCATAAGGATCGGAAGGAAGGATTGAAGGAGCAGAGGAGGTCCAAACCTCGTCAATGTACTGTACGATGACTAGCGACTCACATACTGGCTTGTCTCCATGGATCAGAACCGGGATTTTCTTGTAAACCGGGTTCAATTTGAGAAGTAGATCGCTCTTTGCACCTAATTGCTCTTGGAGGAACTCGTACTCCACCGCCTTCATGTTGAGTGCGATTCGAGGCCTCATCACGAATGGGCTTGGCCATGCTCCCAGAACTTTCACTTCGCTTTTCGCCATTGTTTCCAGAGAAGAGAAGCAAACCAACAGTGGGTGAAATACTGTTCACGATGCACAATGGTGTGTGCTTGTGAGATGTGTATTTGGTTCTTGGGCGTGGGTGTAGTTAAATAGAAAATGATAGGGTATATGCCCTAAGTTTAAGGGGTTATTTGAGATGACTTAAATAAGTGTATTTTTTTATCTTTTTATGAAAAGATGTGTAAAAAAATAGAGAGGTGATGTAATGAAAAAAAGATAAAAAGATAGATTATTTGAGGTATGCCAAACTTGGCTTAAGTTTGTGAATCCCAAAAGAAGAAGAAAAAAAATAAAAAAACTACTTGTCTAACAAAAATGATTTGTGGCACTAATTTTTTGAGTACTAATGCCCCTAATTTCCAGTTTTGGTAACTTTTTTTTTTTTTTTTTTTTTTTTGCCTTATATAGAAATTCAGGACATTAGTGCCCCTGAATTTCGGGGCATATATCACGGTTGCTTATCTAATATAAAAATTCATGATTTAGACTCAACTTAAAAAGTATTTGATTAAAAACAAATTGATGAATTATAAAAAATTTATAATATTAAAATTGTCTCTTAAAAAACTAAGGAAGAAAATAAAATCTCATTTATATTCCCCTTTCGTATGTTTTATTTTTTTTTCATTAATCCAATTCGAAAAAATATTATCAATTTGTTATCCTAATGTTAGACAAAACACAGTAAGTTTAATAAGTTTGATATTATTATGTTAAATTTTGTTTTCTAATTTTAATTTAGATAACAATTAGTGTCATTTTTACTATAATAACGTTATATTTTTTATACTAAATTTTATATTTTTTTTGTTTAATAGATTGATTCTAATCTCTTTATCTTTATTTTAAAAAATAATATAATTTTGCTAAAAATTATAAAATTTATTGCATTTTTATCCTATTTTGGGTCGGTTTGGGAAGTGGGTTAGCTTTTTGACTTTTTAACTTTTTTTGACAATTTTAGCTTGGGCTAAAAAGCTTAGTTTTGGAAGGATTTTTTGACTTTTTAACTTTTTTTTAAGAAAATAATATAATGATTATGAGTTAGATGTGATATTTTATTTTTTATGATTAAAATAGCAAAAAAAAAAACCCCTATTCTTCTTCCCAAACAGTGAACCTTAATGTAATTGTAAAGTGAAAGCAATTGATTTGGTGTGGTCCGGCGGTCATGCTTTCACGCGGTCCACGTGTTAGTGAGAGGGTTTACGGTTTAGGTCGGAACTGTCATCTGTATTAATATCAGGCCAAGTTTGACATCTTCAAAAAAATTTAAAAAGTTAAAAAGTCACTATTCTATTTAAGTCACATCATCTTATTTAAGTCACATCACTTCTCTAACACATCGCTTCAAATCCAACCCAAATCCAACTCATATTTCATAAAAAGTCAAAAAGTGTACTTATTTAGTTTTTCCAAACTTGACCTAAGTGTAACCCGTGATATTCACAGAATTTTATATATAAAAAAAAATATTATAATTATCTTGAAACAATTTAATATTTTGTCTTGTGGTATACATAAAATTTATATGTTAATTGTTATGTTTATAACTTTTTAAATTATTACTTTAAAAAAAATTAAAAAATATATATCTATTTAGTGTAATTTTGATAATATTAAAAAAAAGTTAAACTTAATTAAATGTGATTAAATGAATTATGACATACCTCTTCTTATTATCAAGATATACAAATTTAAAAATTATATTAAGACAAATATACAATTTTATTATTAAGTGTGAAGTGAAGTGATATTTAATAATAATTAATATGATATTTCTATTATTAATCCAATCATTTAAGTTACATTTCTTTTGATTTCAATTTCAGAACTAAAAATACAATATGAATATAATATACACATGAATTTCAAGTCTTTAAGAATAAAAAGATTTTAAAATAATTTCAAAGTTTAATAATTTTCTTTTAATTTTTTTTTCTATCTAATTTGATTTTAAATTTAAATAAAAAATTTGATTTGATATGAATTACTTTAACTTTTTTATTAAATTTTTATCAATTTTTAAAAGAACTTCATTTTTATCCCAATTTTTTTTTCTTTTCACTAATTTTGATGAAAAAATAAATAAATTTTCAACGTTTCATCTTTTTAAATTTCTATCAAATTATAATTTGATAAAAAAAGATATTAAGGGTTGAAGATTTTCTTAATTGGAATTATAGTGAAATGAAATACTAGTCAAAGTTTGAGTATGTGGTTGGTTAAAATGTACAATTTAATTAATTTTCTTCCCATATTTGTATAGAAATTGACGCTTATGACTACATCATTATAAGTCAGATTATGGAAAAAAAATTTGAGGTGTCAAACATTTTCCATTTACAAATATCCTACATATTAAAAAAAAATGTGTAGCTTTTGGTTATGTGTTTATCAGTTTTGTTTTATAGGCATAAACAATTAATGTTTCAATTTAAAAATTTTAAAAGTAAAAAAAAAATAGATTGAGTTTTTTAGAGATAAAAAAAACAATCTGACTCTATTATATACTATTTAAGATGGACTATTTAATCACATAAAAAAATAGAAATTATATTTAGAGATTATCCCTATATATTATGCTATTATATACAACTATAGTTGTAATAAATTAACTATAATATATATGAAAAATTATATTAAGCTTTCATTTTTAATTAATTAAATCATAATTAACAAACTAAAAAATTGCAATAATGGCATAATGTGATAGAAAGATAATACAAATAAATAACACAATGATAAAAGTTTTAAATTTACCTAGTTATACAAAAATCTAATATTATAGTAAAATCTTGAATTTTCAATAAATTTTCACATTTTCTATAAAATAAAATGACAATAAAAAATAAAAAATTGGATACCTATTTTTTTTTAATTTCAATTTTATGGTCTTCATTGAAGAAAACAAAATTCGATCAAAATCCTTGGCACAGAACGGATATAGATACTTCGATTATAATCATAATCACCAATAATTCTTTTCCACCATACAAACCTGTAAACAAATACATAAACCTCACTAAAATCGAAATCAAAACCAAAACCAAAACCAAAACTAAACCAACAACAGAGAAAAAGAATCACAAAGGAAAAAAAATAAAATTAAAAAACAAATAAATTTATGGAATGAGAGAATGTTACCTCAAACAACTTAGATCTTACCTAACCCAATCCGTTAGCTCTTCCGCCAGTACTTGTGAAGTCTAGGAGCTAGGATGACTAATTATATTATTCTTCAAATAAGATTTGAAAATTGAT
The DNA here is from genome assembly GCA_036172215.1 of Camellia granthamiana. Taxonomy (NCBI): domain Eukaryota; kingdom Viridiplantae; phylum Streptophyta; class Magnoliopsida; order Ericales; family Theaceae; genus Camellia; species Camellia granthamiana. Next base: position 166,841,960 of record CM069904.1, read on the forward strand.
CAATTTATCTCATTAAGTGATTTAAAATTTTGATACATATATATATATATATATATAAGAAAAATGGATAATTATATTATTAAATTATAATTCAAATTTAGATACTGTCTTATTTTTTTGAGATCCATATTTAAATTCTTATATTTTATTTTATTTTTGTGTGTTTTCTATTTGGTTTGGTTTGTTTTGTTTTGTTTTTTTTTTTTTTCCAATTATTTAAAATAGAGTTGTGGGTGTCTATTTTTTTCCCCCTCCAATTTAACTATTTATATTATTTCATATAAAAATATATTATTAATTTTTTTACATACCGTGCATAGCATTGGTTACCACTAGATATGTGAATTGTGATTTTTTAATGTTTTTTTTTCTTTTTTATATTATATTAAAGTTTAATATTATGATAATAATCATATGTGTTGGACTTTTTAAGGAATTTTTTTTATACTTATTCTTAATGCATTAAAGTGTTGTTACGAGGGATAATAATCATATGTGTTGAGACTTTTTAAGAAATTCATATGTGTTAGACTTTTTAAGAAATTTTTTTTATACTTGTTCTTAATGCATTAAAGTGTTATTATGAGAGTAAGGCTTGGTGGTTGGGAGAAGATAATAAATACTAAGATTTTTTTTTTAAATCAAAAAATTAAGAAATTTAGATTGAAATATTGAAGCTCCCACAAGATTTTGGAGTTAAAAACGCTTTTTCCTGTATATCACATATGTGATATTTATAGAAGGGGTAATTACATCTAGATGTCAAGGGAAAAAAAATACATATTTATGAAAAAAATTATAATATTAATTATTAGAATTTATTGATTTGCAATTTTTTTTTTTTTTTTTTTTTTGTAAAATCATACTGATGTGATATTTTTCATTTATAAAAAAAGTATTTATCAATCAGTGATAAATTTTATAAATATTAATTAAAATTATAAAATTTTCATGAATTTATAATTATTTTTCAAACTAGGCCTGAATTGTAATTTTCTCTTAATATTAAATGTATTAAAAAATTTAAGATAAATTACATTTTATCCCCTAAAGTTTCACCTATTTCTTATTTTGGCCCTTTAAGTTTAATTTTTCTCATTTTGGCCCTTTATGTTTACAATTTTTCCTACTCTGGTCCTTCATGTTTGCAATCTTTCCCATTTTGGCCTTTCATATTTACAATCATTCCCACTTTACTCCTAGACACATCAGCTTCATATGTGATGTAAAAAATTCTTTTGTCACATCACTAACACATCAGCTCCATATGTGATGTAAAAAATTCACTAAAGATGCAAAAATAAAAAAAATAAAAAACAAAAAAATTGGAAATTTTTTTTAGTCTTTAGTGAATTTTTTTTTCAACTTTATTCATAAACATTATTACATTATAGATACAATTAGATTAGATGCAGCTAAAAAAATAAAAACAAATTTAACTATAAAAAAAAAAAGTTCACTAAAGACGAAAAAAAACGATAGTAAATTCTTCATTTCGGAATTGACAATACAGGTGTTTGAGTCAGTACATTTTCATTTTTTATTATCTTTAGTAAACTTTTTTCTTTTTTTAGTTAAATTTGTTTTTATTTTTTTTAGCTGTATCTAATCTATATGCATCTATAATGTAATAATGTTTATGAATAAATTTGAAAAATAAAAAGTTCACTAAAGACTAAAAAAAATTCCAATTTTTTTATTTTTTATTTTTTGCATATTTAGTGAATTTTTTACATCACACAAGGAGTTAATATATTAGTGATGTGGCAGATTCTGTTAGTTTTTTGGGTAGAAGTTAGTCTAGGAATAAGGTGAGAATAATTACAAATATGAAGGGACAAAGTAAGATAGATTACAAATATGAAGAGTCAAAGTGGGAAAAATTAAACTTAAAGGACCAAAGTAGGAAGGATTACAAACATGAAGGGCCAAAGTGAGAAATTAAACTTAAATGGCCAAAGTGAGAAATGGGTGAAACTTTAAAGGGACAATGCGTAATTTATCCAAAAATTTATTAGACTTCTTTTCTAAAAACGTGTGTGTTCAAATATTATTAGATATTCAAATATTTACTTTTTTAACAATTTATATTTTACCTCTCATATTTTAATAAGATTTTTAATCAGAGTGTTAGAATTAATTAGTCTATTTATTTCCAGTTTTTGGAATTCATTTTTCAAAAAAAATTCTACTTTTTCATTTTTTTGGATTCTTTTTGTTTTCATTGAATTTTTTAAATATTTTAAGTAATTTTTTAAATTTTTAGACACACCTAACATACATACATTTAGAAAGTATGATATTTGTGAAAAAAATCTTTAAAAAATTCACTAAATACCAAAAATGCAAAAAAAAAAAAATGAAAATTCAGTACATTTTTAATATTTTTGTATAGTTATTAATTTTTTTAAAATATTTTTTCACAAATAATTTATTATTTAGATACATCTAAATAAGATACATCTAAAAAAGTAAAAAAAAAAAAAATTACTTAAAATTTAAAAAATATTCACTAAAAACAAAAAAAATAAGAAAAATAAAAAACTCAATTTTCAGAAAACTAAAACCAAACACACTGAATAAAATTATTCCTTGTATTAAAATACAATAATCCATAAGTTTGATATTTACAAAATAGGAAAATTTATTAAGAAATCTTTTTTTAAATACTTATATCACAATTAGTCCATAAATATATTTTTGTATTTCAATAAGTCTTATTATTTTGATATTTGATTCACCAAATCCTAATTATCATATTTAAGATATTTTATAGATAATTTTATCATTACATATATTTTTTGAACCTTTTGCAATTTGGTGATGCGAACATTCATATTTGATGGTGTGAATGTTCATATTGACAATTTAAATGTTCACATCATGGAACATTTACACTATCAATTTGAACATTAATATGCACTTCATTCTATTATTATTATTAATGGTATTTTGATAATTATATCACTCATAGAAATATAATAAAATTATTTAGATTAAGAGAAACATAAATAGGTGAAAAATAAATTCCCCTATTAAATATCACTTTTAAATTTAAAAATAATATTTTAAGATTTTTAAACATTTTTGAATAATGTAACAAGATCAACCACAAAATTAACGATATAGTTGTAATCTTTTTTTAATATTATGTGAATAGCAAAATTATTAGTTAATGAACCTTATTGTCAAAATTAATTGTAAAATCTATTATTTAAAAATCAACTTAATTTTTTATTGTCGTTTAAGATGATCTAAATAAGTGTATTTTTTAATTTTTTATGAAAAGATGTGCAGAAAAGTAGAGAGGTGATGTGATGAAAAAAAGATAAAAAGATAGATTATTTAGGAGATGCCAAACCATTTCTTTGAATTATATTATTTTTTTATTTTTTTACAGATTTTTTTAAAAAAGTAAAAAAAAGGAATTTTTTTTTAATTTTTAACAAATTTTCCAAAACAAGCCTAGTCTATGTGGTGTTTTGAATAGTTGATGAAAAATTAATTTTTTAACTTTTTGTGACTTTTTAATTTTTTTTATGTAAAAAAATTGACTTTTCATTATGATGTCACAACGCCCCTAGTTGTAATTTATCCTACAATAATGGGGTGGTTAAGGAGAAATTATAGTTTGCGGACAATTCCAAACAATGCTCCAATATATTTCATTGGCTAAAATTATGAATCCCACAACTTTTTGTCTATGAGGAAGAAAAAAAAAAAAATTTCTAACAACTGACCCCATTGAAAGATATTTAAAACTTGATTTGATTAATTTATGTAGCGTGGAACAATGCTCCTCAACCATTAAATGACTCTCGGGGTTAGGTGGCTTGTGTGGCTCAAAATAATAACACGTACCTCTCTCTCTCTCTCTCTCTCTCTCTCTCTCTGGCTTTCTCCACTTGTACACAACACGTAATTCAATTATAAAATTGGAAAAATTACAAATTAAGTGTGATTTTTAAAAATAATTACATACTAATGACAAAATTTATAATTTTAATAATTAAAATTTATAAAGTTTATCATGAATTTTAATTATTTTTTCAACCAATAGACTGAAGTTTATTTTTAAAGTTTAGGTGTGGAATTTTTTTTTCTAAGTTTAGTTGTGATTTTGTTTTTTAAATTTATAAAGTTTATTAGGTGTGATTTTTTTGACATTTTTTTTATTCTGTTTGGTTTTAAGTTTTTAAATACAATTTTTGAGTTTTTGAATTTTTTGTTCATATTATTTTAATTTTTTTAACTTTTTGATGCAATTAATATAAATTTACTTAAAAAATAAGAGAAATCTCAAAAAAAAAAAAATCAATAAATACAAAAAAATACTTGTTTTTTTGTATATTATATATTTGTATTTCTTTGTATTTAGTAACTTTTAAAAAAAAATCACAAATATATTACTTTTTAAGTGCATTTAGGTTAGGTGTAAAAAATAAAAATTAGTTAAAATACTGAAAAAAAAAAAGAACAAAAATATGAAAAATAAAAAATTCAAAAATTGTATTTGAAAATTCAAAACTAAACATAGGTTTTGTTTAGAAAGTTAGTTAGTAGACTATTTTAGTTTTTGACTATTTCAACAGGCTAAAATATTTGTATTTGGGAAGATTGGTGAATTGTTTTGTAATTGGATGTGCTGTTGTGAGAAAAAAAGTGAAATAATTATGGTTTTGATGTGACATTTTGTCTTATTAATTATTTTAGTATACTTTATCTTTTTATAGGCTTTAGCTCAAAAAAAAGAAAAAAAAAAGAAAGAAAAAAAACCTTTGCCAAACAAGGCCATAGTGTATAATGTTTCAATAGATTGTCATTATTTTTAATGAACATGTAAAAAATATATAAAAATGTGTAACTATTTTTTTATTAATTTATATAAACAATGCATTGGAGATTATAAAGGAAGATAAACTCTATTCATTCATAAAATAAATTTAGAAACGACTACAAAAATATGTGATAATATCAATTACGTAAATGAAAAGTATCTGCATGCATGTTTTAATCTATCCCTGGCAAGTCCTAATTTTCTGGTAAGTTTGTGTGTTTTTCATTTTTGACTCTGTTAGAAAAAGGAGAATGAAAAAACAAACAAGAATTAAGTGGTGAAATAAAATAGACGACCTATGATATCCCTTTCTTGATATTTAATTTATTCAATTGTTGGTGGGTATTGATGTAATTTTCTTCATAAATGATATATACTAAGAAGCCTACAAAGTAAATTCAAATTATAAAAATGAGACTCGTGATAGATCATATAGACCTTTAAATTCTCTCAAATATATATCTAAATTTCAAAAAAATTCAACTTCTTGTGTTTAGTTCATAGATAAAAAGAAAAATGAAAAAAGATAGATGACATGTAAATGAAATACAATTATATTTTATCCACCTTTTCATTTTATTTTTCCAAATCACTACTCAAATCTTTAAACCAAACACAGCCTTAATATAGGAGTGTTTTGGGAAGATGGTTAAAAGTTGATTTTTTTGGTTTTTATTGACTTTTTTTTTTTTTTAAATGTGTAAAAAATATGAGAGATGATGTGACTTAAAATGAGTTAAAAGTTAAAAAGTGACTGTTAACCCACTTCTCAAAAAAGACCATAATACACCAAATGCATGATGACGATAATTTACTTTTGTATATAGGAGTGTTTTGGGAAGTTGGTAAAAAGTTGACTTTTTGACTTTTTTAGTCTATTTTGTCTTTTTGTAGGTAAAAATATGAGAGGTGATGCGACAAAAAATAGGTAAAAAGTTAAAAATTGACTTTTTATTTTTTTTCTCAAACGATCCCATAGAATACAAGTATATCTGCGGCATGTATTTATACACGAGTGCTGCTATTAGCACCTACCAAAATTCTTTGAACCCCCCATTTCATTAGACCCCAACCCTAAACCCTAAATTTTAATAATATTTTTTTGGACACCCCACTTATTGCCAAATTTATCCATATTCGTAATATTTTCACAATGAAATGCACACCCACCTGAATCCATTCCAACATTAATCTTAGCCTAAATCCACAAGTAAATGCATGCAATTCACACCCCCAACCACACCCACTCTCTGCCTCCCTCTCTTCTCTCTCTCTCTCCTCATCAGTGATGTCTCCTCTTTTTTTTTTTTTTTTTTTTTCTCTCTCTCTCTCTCAAAACCCTTTTTGTTCAGATGAGAAAGTGAAGATTTTTCTCTCTCTTCTCTCTCCAACATTAACCACATCTAAAAAGTGGTTCCTGAAAACACAATGCATTTACTTGTGGGGTTGGTATTCTTCATCGATTGGGATTTCGACGATGTGGGTCTCTTTGGAATTTGCCATTGATTGGGAAATTCAGATGAGAAAGTGAAGATTGATGCGAATTGTAGGAATAGAAAACAATGTATATATATGGAAAACTAATCTCCATAATATTTCCATAATATTTTCAGAATAGAAAACTAATCTCCATATTTTCACAATGAAATGCACACCCATCCAATTTGTTCACCACTGTGTAGCCGAAAAAATGTATTTTGTTCAGAACTGTTTTGTCGAACAATAATGATCATGTCAGCACTGTATGTCCGAACAAAATTTGTTCATCACTGTGTAACTTGAATTCATTCCAATTCACAACTTAAAATAACATGAATTAAATCCATTCAAAATACATAACTTAAATCCATTCCAATTTACTCTTTTTCATTCTAAGTTAGTTTAACAAAGAAAATTACATAATTGACTATTTGCATTAATGTTCGGAACCTATGTATTGAACGAAAGGATTATGTTCAGTACTGTATTACCGAACATAATTCTAATAGTCAGCAAACCAGTACCGAACAGCTCGAACGAAACAAGAATGACCAAAAACGACCGAGAATGTTAATATAAGGCAGATAAACGACCGAGAATGTTGTCCTCGTCCTCCATTGCTCTACACAGTGAAATAAGTGATGAAGTATACGTTATACTTGAAGCAAAACTTTCAAGTTCAATAGCGTTGATGATGGTGATGAAGATGACACATTCAGGATTTAAGATGGTTATGAAAAATAATAGATTTAGGGTTTATGTTAGTTGGTTATGAAAAGTAATAGGTTTAGGGTTTACAAACATGGAATACGTATAGTTGGAGTTGGAGGTGGGGGTGGATGTGGGGGTGGGTGTCCAATATTATAGAGTATTAGTTCTTATTGATAGGTGGGTGTTCCATTTAATAATGTCTTTTAATGTAATTTTACTTTAGGGTATAATTGTAATAAAAAAAAATTATAAAATGGGGGGTCCAAAGAATTTTGACAAGTGCTAATAGCAGCACTCTTATACACCTCATATCTAAAGCATATCTGTACGGGGAGCAAATATTCAGGCAAGCCCGTACTTCTTTCTTCCAAGCCCCTGCCTGTCCGATCGACCTGCGTACGCAACGGCAGTGAGCTACCCGGCGGTGTGTGGCCGGAAAATCCTTCCGACGATCAAGTTAGCACACACCTTGGGATAGAGAGAGAGAGGAAAGAGTTGAGTGTAAGTGTTTCTTACAAAAACGTTCGTCTGTCTGTATGGGGGGGCGCAGACATGCTTATATACCTTCTGCGCCCCAAATCTACTCCCAGTGATCTCTCGACACGTGGTACTGCTATCCCATCTATCAGCACAAATCTTGCTGAACATCACCTAACCCAACTGCTAGCCCACTCTGCTGGGAGCTCGGCAGCCGGGGTGCAGCATATCGGCTGCCGACAGCCAGGCTGCACTTCATGTCCAAGCGCACCAATAGCCGAGCTCCGTTCCCATCGTGCTCGACTGCATTCCGACGAAGCCGAGCTCCATTCCCATCGTGCTCGACTGCATTCCGGTGAAGCCGAGCTCCAGAAAGGTCATGCCTGTAGACCAAAGGCTTTCCTGCCGCACTTCGGGCACGAGCTTCCTCGCCGAGCCAAAGGTGTATGCCTTCAGGCCGAGCAACGCAAGTTGCACGGTCACCACCGACGCAAGTCCAAGTAGCTCGGCCACGGGCTGAGCAGCCCCAACTCCGGGCAAATCCAAAGTCATCTCGGCCCAACATGTCCTTGGGCCTTCAACTTGCTCGGCTTTTATCTCGGCCTACTTCTAACTCATAAATCTCCCTCTCAATATCTATTAAGGAAATTATTATTTTTATTTTTGTCTCGATGGCATTATTATTATGTTTTGTTACTCTTGTAATTTGGCAATTTTTTGTGTTAGTTTTTTTGCTGTCTTTATTTGAATATTATAACATAAAAAAGTCGGTAAATTTTTTTTTTTTGATGTTATTCGAGAAGCAGAGGTAATACAGAAAAGAAACTACTTAAAATGCCTAAAACGTTAAGGGTAAATTATAAATACACCCCCTAAAATTTGTTGAAAGTACAGATTATTTTCGGTAGTTTAAAAAATTACAAATACTCTTCGTTAAAAAAATTTGTTTAATAGAATTAATTAAAAAAAGAAATTCATAATTGCTCACCTATACAATAATAAAATTACTTAAATTATTAATTGAAACATATATATAATATCATTAAAAATTATTAATTGACTTGATAATTTATTAATAAAAGGGACAATTTATTATGAAATTAGAAATTTCAGGAGGTGAAATATAATTTTCAGAATCACAGGAGGCGATTTATATTTTAATCAAATCTCAGAGATGTATTTATAATTTACCCAAAAGTTAATTTAAAAGATATTGTTGTCAAATGATGAATTGGTTATTAAAATATTTTCGTCAAATCGTGTTGATACTAAGGCCAAGTTTGGCATATATCAAAAAAGTCAAAAAGTCAAAAAATTACTCAAAAAGTTAAAAAGTTAACATTATTCACCAAAAATCAACAATTACGGCTGCACAACTCCCAATACTAATTTTTCCCTACAAATCAATTTTTACAATTTTTTATTACACATTTTTCCATAAAAAGTCAAAAAATTAACCCAAACATCTATATTTTCTTCCTCAATATTTTAGTCTAAAAAGATAAAAAAATATATTTATTTAAGACACCGCAAACAACCCCTAAATTACTTCAAATATGTGGCATCGTGGCGTGGCCTCGTGTTCAACTTTTTATATATATATTTTTAAAGTTTTAAGGAGTTTAATTTTTTTCACTGAGTAGTGAAAGATTATAATCAATTTGTGAAGCGTGTGAATGCAGTTAATGAAAATACTTTGATAGCAAAAATAAAGCATGTATAATTTGTTTAAATATTAAATTAATTGTACGTACAATTACATAGTACCTTCTATTATAAATAATAATAATAAGGATTTTATGAGCAAGATTTTTACATTATTTTTCTGGGGTTAAACAGTTCAATCTCTTGGGCCTTTTTTTAGAAACATATCATGTACATGGACGGAAATCTAGGGGGTGTTTGGGGACAAACCCAAAAAAAACTCTTTTATTTTTTAGTGTTTTTTTTAAAAAAAAAATTATGTCAATTTTTTTTTATATTTTTTAGTCCATCAAGTAAACAAACTAAAAAAATTCAAAAAAAAAAAAAACTATTTTTACTTCCTCTGTGATAATCAGTATTGCGTTTACGCTATTTAATCCTGTCAAATATAGTGAGTGTTTGAGAAGTTGCTATTTTAGTTTTTAACTATTGAGAGGGGAGATTCGCACCGGTTAGTACGACCGAGCAAAGATGACGTCAGGCGTCACGGACTTCACAGCGGGGTTGGAACGGCCGAGCAGGAAGGCTTGCGCGGTGGAAGGTGCTGACCGGTCAAACATCTTGGTGTAGCCGAGCTGTGGATTGCTCGTGCCGGGTGAACCTCGCAGTGACGAACATTAACCGAGCTGAAGGATTACCCCGGCTACACTGAGGATGCGGCGAGGCCGGTATGCCTCCGATCATCCAGCCGAGATGAGGCAGTTGCGGTGACCGAGATATGAGGAAGAACGGTTGGAGGCCGGCATGCCTCGCAGCCAGGTGGTCCGGTTGAACCAATCGAGAGTAGTTCGGCCAAGGTGGGAAGGCTTTTGCCCAAGTCACAGGTCGGTGACACGTAGCGCGGTTAAGTGCATGTGATGGCAATTTCCCACGAGTGCTAGGCCGGTTGTGGTACTCCGGTTATGTGTGCCACCAGGGCCAATGGCGCGAAGGAAAGGACATCTGCTCCACGCATGCCACAATACCGTTGGGCAGTTCTGCGTGTACTGGTGGGAGGACTAAGCCTTTACACGTGTAAGATGGTGAGAGGCGAGCACTGCCACCTGTCCAGGGAAGGACAGCAGAGGTAGTGCGCGCACAATCTCGAGGCTGCATGGCCAGCCTAGAAATATGGAGGAAGACGAGCGTAAGAGGTAAGCCAATCGACCCCTCCACAATCACTCTCTCTCTTTTAATCTTCTTCCTCCTCAAGTGGATTGACTTGATCGTCGGAGGGTCTTTCCGGCACACCACCGCCGGGCAGCTCACCATCTTTGTGTTGCAGAGATAGACGCCGTCGCTAGAAGCTTAACGTTCAAGGCGTACGGAGAGCAAAGGATATTACGCCCCCGTACAACTATTTTAGTAGGTTAAATTTTTTGTGTTTAAGAAGATAGTTAGAATTTTTTATAATTGGATGTGATGTTTGTGAGAGAAAAGGTGAAATGATTATGGATTTGATATGACATTTTGTCTTATTAACTATTTTCACATATTTTATCTTTTTGTGGATTTTAACCAAAAAAAAAAAAGGCCAAAATCTTTATTGCCAAACACCCCACACTACACTATACTAATGGCATATTTTTTAAAAAATGTCACAAAAATAATATTTTGTGGCACGTTTTAGAAAAATGTCATAGAGTTACAAACATAAAAGGCTTTAGTGGCATTCAATAAAGAAGCGCCACATCTGTAACACCCGCCTCTTTACTTAGCCGTTAATTCTTTGATTTACTTTAATTACGTGTTTATATGTGCATTCTCCGTTTATTTGTGTGTACCATGTATCATGTGCATCATGTTTTGCTTGACAGAGATGTTAAGGTATGAAAAAGACCCGTCTGATTTGCTAAATTGTCAGGGTATAAATAAGATAATGGATTAAGTGGTTAGAGCCTAATACACCTTAATTAGACAAGGTGGGGTTAAGGTAACTTGGGTTACGGTAAGAAATAATTTAATTGACATGATTCCAATTTAATTAATCCAAGTTAAGTAAATTAGATAACTTATATATATGTGTGTGTGTGTGTGTGTGTGTGTGTGTGTGTTGAACTCAAATAAGAGGGAGAGAGAGAATTGAAAGAGAGAGAGAGAGAGAGAGAGAGAGAGAGAGAGAGAGAGAATTCTAGAGTTTTAGAGAAGAAGGAGAAGAGAAAGAGAAGAGTAGTAAGAGGGTTAGAGTCAATCTTCCACAATTCCATAAGCTAAGGTAAGAATTCTTGTCTCAACGTTGGGAATTAACATATAAGATGGGAGAATTTGCATTGGTTTAGGAATTGGGGTAGTGTAGGTTATGCCAAGAACCCTAAATTCAAGATTTCATGTTCATATATGGCATACATAGCATCAATCATGTTCAATTCCTTTTTTTTGCTTGATCTTTGGTAGTTGGAGGAAGGAATTTATGGATTTAAGTAGGGAAAGTTACACTCAAAGTTTTGATCTTTACTTTTCCAATACCAATGAGTTTGTTTGAACTTATGATGTTGGTTTGCACTTAGAATTTACTCTTTCATCATGTTTTTGTAAGTTTTAAGGATTGATTTGTTCAAATTTGGGTTTGATTTTTGGAGGATTGAAGCTCAAAAACATAGCAGAATTTCGGTTCTGGAATACCCAGAACCGTATGTACGGTATGGGGAACCACACATGCGGGAGGCAAGGTCGCACGTGCGGCGGGAAGGCTCGCATGTGCGAAAAACAGGGGAGAGGCACCTTACATTCTGAAATAATTGCACAATTCGACGCACGTGCGATGAGAATCCCGTACGTGTGGCCAATGGGCTCCGCACGTGCAACACATTGGCAAACCTAGTGTCAGTTTTCTGCTTCATTTCTCCGTCTTTCGAGCCTCTGTTGGCATGATTTCCGCATATATTTGAGGATCATATGCATTACACGGACAGTAAAAAGAATACGAAACAATTAGGCCACCTAATTAATAAGTTATAGAACAAGTAATTAATTGCACAGTAAAGTAAACATGTTATGCTTGTATCTGTTTGTGTAGGTCAACCACCACGTCCCAGCCATGTAATTCGCGAAGCCAACTGTGAGTAACACTGTTGTAAAGATATGTTTAAATCTAAAGTATCTCTTTTCTGCTTTATATTATTTTCTGTTCTGACGTGCTTTTTTTATGCTTAATGAATGATGATCCTATTTTACTACATTGTATTTTGTGGCGTCTTTAGCACCTGCCCGTATTATTGCAGAGTTTTCTGTTAGTTCCAATTCCTGGAACTCCTGCTTATTATGTTGATGGCTATCATATCTAAGTACCAGTCTTTGTGACCGCCTGTTTAGTCTTCTAGACCGCCTGTATCAGTTTGCTATGAGATGTACCACGTATACTTTTATGCTTTCTGTATAAGATAAGAATCTGTTCAGTTTGTGGTTTGCCTTTCATTATGATCATCATTCAAAACCCCTTTACACAACTGTTATTTAATGGACTCTAGCTCACGTTTTGATATATATATATATATATATTGTAGGTGATCCAGTTCAGGAGGGGACGTAGTGGCGACGGTTTTGCTTCAGTTTTGTTGAGCACCCTTTTGTGCCTCACATCGAGGTTCCCATTTGTTGAAACGCTGGTGACCTAGTGATCACTCTTTTGGAACTCACCCCCGTGTATAGTCGGTTGTCACTAGCGTTATATTTGTTGTTGGTGGGGATGACTTGCTTCTTTCGGTTGTATTTTAACATACTTGTGATACCTTGATATACATATATATAGCAATGCCTTTTGTCTCATGTAAGTTCACAGCTTGTTGGACATTTTACTTTCTTATGTATTAGCTTTCGCTAGTCCTGTTCGTTTGCTGGTTTAGTTAGACCTTTGGTAATCACAGATTACTGGCTGGTTAGGACACTAAACTTATAGGGGCAGGTTTGGGTCGTGACAACATCACTACAATAAAAATGTAATCTAGTAACATCAATTTTATGGCATTTGATAAAAGAATGACACAAGAAATTTTTTTAGTGACACTTATTAACAGATGCCACTAAACTTTATTAGTAATGGCATTTTTTTTTAAATGTCACTAAACTAAGTAAGTGCAAGTTACTTTTTATGGCATTTTGAGAAATGCCATTAAGCCAAAAACTTTGCAAGCTATCTAATGACATTTTTAAAAAAAAAAAAAAATGCCAATATACTTCCAAAATTTTTAAAATGCACAAAATAAATATAAACAAATAAATTGAACTCAATATAACATGTTTTTCAACTGCACTTGCCACATGTACAAAATTGATCAACGACTTTATATGAATTAACTGAATAAATAAAATTTCAAACTGCTCTCTTATATAATGATAAAGTTACTTGAATTTTTAATCAAAATAAATTTCTGACATTATCAAAAAGTGTTAATTAACTTGATGATTTATTAATAAAATAGATCATTTATTATGAAATTGGAAACTTCAAGGGACGTGATTTGGTCTTTGTTTCACTTTAGTCCCTATAGTTTCAATTGACTCGATTTTGACTCTAAATTTATGAATTTATCTCAATTTATTCCAATTGCTTATAATTGTTGGGTAAATTACATCAATAGTCCTTACATTTTGTTGTTCCCTAGTTTCAATTGACTCAATTTTGAACCTTAATTTTAGATTTTATATCAATTTAGTCAAATTAATAACATCTTTAGAGTTTTTGATAGAAAATTTTCACTAAATTGGTTATTGTCACTGAATTGACCAAGTTTATGATTTTGCTCATACAATGATGACACATGTTGCATTTGCCATGAAAAAATGCTATCAATTGAACCAATTTGAGACAAAATAAAAAACTCAAGGTCAAAATTGATTCGATTGAAATTACAAGAATTAAAATGACACAATAGCCAAAATAGAGGCACCAACAGTGTAATTTGTCCTAATTGTTAGCATTTTTTAATGAAAAATATGCACAGGTCATTTTTTTATAAGCAAAAATTATAAATTTGCTCAATTCAGTAAATTAATCTCAACTAATTCAGTGATCATTTTTTGTCAAAAACACTAACAGTATTATCAATTAGATGAAATTGATATAAAATTTAAAATTAAAAGTCAAAATTAATCTAATTAAGAGTGTAAGTACCAAAATTAATATTTATTTATTTTCATTTAAAATGTGAACAAACTTATCTAAAAATAAATAAATAAATAAATTTTTGGTACACCAATTCATCACCTCATTACCAATTCTCCATATATATATATATATATAACAAAAGCAGGGGAAACAAGACTTATGGGAAGGCAAAAAAAAAAAAACTACTAAACTACACCAAAAGACTTAGAGCAGCTGTGGGACAAAATTGATTTTTTGGTGAAGCAATCCAATCCACGAATCCAACAAATTTGAGTTCGTTAAGCCAATCCACAAGTCCAGTAAATCTGAAATTGGTAAAGCAAAATCGATTTTGGCGGGATAAAGAGGCGGGAGCGAAATAATGAAGTAAGGGCTTATCATTCTTCATCTTTCACGCCACTCTTATCTAACATCTACTCCACAAATTTGCAATTTTTTCATCTACTACAATCTACTGAGTTCATTAGGTATTCTTTCTCTCTTTCTTACTCTCACACACAGAGGCAAACACACACAATACCTCTATCTTTCTTTCTTATTTATGATCTTCTTACTTTAGGTATAAAACTTGATATAATCTGAAAGTCTAATCTGCTTATCCATGAATTTATTAATTTTTATCTTTTAATATTAAAGGTTAATTGTGATATACTATTATTGTATTTATATTGTGATTTTATATAATGCCATGCTAGTGTTTGTTTAAATGTCTCAATAAGATCTTGCATTATTTTGCTATGTTTGTTTGTTTGTCATTTATTTATTTTTTTAATCCTGTTGTTAGGATGAATAAGGGGGAAAAAAAAAATCCTTTTATTAGATTTTGTTTTGATTTTATATTAGATATTTGCTCAACATTTATGTGGCTGTTGATGATTTTTTTTTTTTTTTTAGATGTTTTTTTTTGGGTGTCTTTGGGTAATAGTTTGGTGATATGGGAAAATAAATTCCATTTTTCCAAGTTGGTTATGTGATCCAATGTTTGGGGTACCATGCTATGCATAAAATTTACTGTCTTATGATGATTTAACTGAAACATATCAGTGGCGGAGCAAAAATTATAACTAGAGGGGCCATACTTGATAACAAAGTTCTAATTATTTCTTTCATAGCAATAGTATCGTACGTAATTATATTAAAAGATACATTTTTAACATAAAAAATGAAAAATATCATTAAATCCACAAATAAAATTCTCAATCAAAAAAGAGTATTTTGATTTCCAAGTTAGGGAAAACATTGATCAGAACTTTTCTGATAAGTATTTCGCTTTGTTGTTTAAAATATTTTATGCTTGTATTCATCATTCTATTTATTTATTTTCCCGATCAATAGGAGGCCATAGCCTGGGAATTAGTAGTCTAGCCTATAACAAAACTTAAATACTTAACTTTTTAGTCTAGCCAACTTCACGACCTCTAATTAATTAAGCTTGAACACTTTGACTTATTATTATTTTCTTCTAATGTCTCAAAAAATAAATTATTGTATAAAATTTAGTTGTGGAGCCAGTCTTTTATTAGTTAAATAAGAAGTCAGTATAAATGTAACAACACTGACCCATGATTAATGTTAATTTATGCTTAATTACGCATAATAAATAATTGAAGTGAAATATTGCATCATATATTGCCTTATATGTGTATATATTTGTTTAACATAGAAAGATCTATTCATGTTTTCATTTCGGTTTGCGAATTGAAGGCCTTATCGGCATCCGATTCAGAAGTTGACTTGATTTATGTGTTAATTGGAATTTTTAAAATTTTATGGTGGGTTTAATTGAAATTTGTTTCGGAACGATTAAATTAGAGTAATTAGTGCTCAATTAAGACTAATTAATGAATTCCTTAAATCCAAGCCTAATTAAGGCACTAGTGGACTCTTATATGCACCCATATACTCATTTCATTCTTTTTGGAGCTACAAACGTGAGGAAAGGGAGAGAGACCAAAAGTGAGAGTGAGTTCAACAAGGGAGAAGGGGTAACTTGCAAGAAATTGTTGAGAGTGAAGAGGATTTGAGAGTTTTAACTTCAACACTTGTGAACTCAAGTCTCTAGGTAAGAATTTTATCCTTAAGCCTTGAAATCTAGACTATAATGCATGAACACGAGAATTATGTTGATTGATGCAAGAATTGAGTTAGAAATGAAGAGTATTGAGCCATACCATGCATACATGCATATCTTCTCACATTTTGAGTTTAATTTCCAAGAATTCCCTCATGCATGTCTTGAATTCACCTTTATTTTGGGAAATGATCAAGTTTCATGTTGTTTTGTAGCATTTGATCATGTTTTGAGAAGCTTAAGTTCAAAGAAATTCATGCGTGTCATGTTCATGGATCATTCATAAATTTTAAGTTGAATATTTGCACAATTGACGAGTTGTTTGGCCATGATTTCTTGAAAAGACCCTTAATTCATGATGTATTATGAGTTTCTAAATGTTCCTCAAGTTTTGGCCCAGAAAAATCAAGTTTTCATGCTTAAAGTTTGAGTTTTGAGCTTTGGAAGCAAATCTGGAAATTTCAGAATTCTGCTTCCACGCTCGAGCAACCACTCTGAGTGCGTGCACTTCAGCTCGAACGACCATAAGTCCGCTCGAGCGTGAAATGCAAGCTCCCAGAAGTTCATGTGTTTTTGCAGATCACTCGAGCGACAAAAGTCACGCTCGAGCGAGGATCGAGTGTCCGTCAAGCGTGAAAATCAAACAACCAGCACTTTTTGAAAGTTTGCAGACAGCTCTAGCGAACTGTCACATTTTGCAAGTCCGCTTGAGCGAGGAAAGCCACGCTCGAGCGTGGACCCTGTTTTTAGCAAGTTTTGGAAAATATTTTCAAGTACATTTTTACATCTTCATTCCATCCTAGGCATTCCTAAACCAAGATTACGACACTATAATGAGAATAAAGGCTAAAAACACACTAGGAACAAACGAAATAAATTATGTACAATCCAAGCGTGTGTTTCAATGTATGTATCTGTCATGCTATGTAGGTTACGCGCCTCAAGTTTAGTGAATTGCCTACTCTACCAGTCTATTTGGAGCCACCGGTTATCTGTGAGTAATAACTTTGTAAAGTTATGTTCAATTATAAGTATTTTCTGAATGATATAAGATGATCCGTTTCTATTTATATTATTTTCTACATGAATGAATGGTTGTCTAATGTTTCTGAAATGTATTCGTGGCATTCTTAGCTTCAAATGACATCTGTTATCTGTTCTGTTAAGTCCTAATTATGGGTTAATTGTACGTTTCATGAGCCAACTGTTATAAATCCTTATGTATACGTCCCTTATGGGCTAACTGTACGTCTCATGAGCCAACTGTACCATCTCCGTGCACGAGAGTCAACTGTATACCTTTATGGCCGTCCCTTTATAGGTCAACTGTATGCCTTTATGACCGTTCCTTTATGGGTTAACTGTTTCTGCTAGTGCTAATGAATGTGCCACGTATGATTAGCTGCAAGTTCTAATTATGAATACGACTCTGAAACTGTATTTGTTTTGTACTACGATTTCTGATCATAATTACGAATTCATTTCTGACAACTATTGAATTATGTTTTCTGTAATTGTTATGGACAACATTTATTAAACCTCTTTACTCTGTTATTATTCACCGGGCTCCAGCTCACTATTTATATTATATATGTAGGTGAGCAGGCACGTGACCAGGCCCGGAGTTGACGGCCTATGTTTCTGTTTTGTCAGCCAACTACCGTGCCTCTTGAGGAGGTTCCTTTTGAGAGGATTATGTCAAGGCTTAAGCTGAGCTTGTTTTGTATATTTGTACTTGGGCTAAGTACCCTTTGACCCTATCTGTGTAATTGAGTGACAAGTGACGTAAGACTAATGTATTTTTTTTTTTGACACCACATCTGTATATATATAAGTTTGTTTTGAAAATTTCTATCCCATGTATGTCTGCACAGCTCTATTTACTATGATAATTTAGTATATTTTCTTCCGCAGCCCCTATTTTATGTTATCCTGTTTAGAGGCCTTTGGTAATTCAAGAATTACTGACCGATTACGACGCTAAACCCATAGGGGCGAGTTTGGGCCGTGACAGAGTGGTATCAGAGCACGTGTTATACCACACGCACGAGCCCATACGAGCTATAAGATGTCCTAGGAAAGAATTATGGACATTCCATCTGCATGTGTGAGTATGTAATAATTTTTGTACATGAGAAATTTTCATCCGAACATAAACACATGAAATTAAATTGACTAAATTGAGAATGAATGTTCTTAACATTATGAAAAGGACTATTTGCCCATGTTTATTGCCCTTCTGTTTCCCCATAGCAATGGAAAATGCAAGAAATGATGATACAACATGGTCTTCAGAGGCTCAAATGAGCCGAATGGAACAAATGCTCATGGCCCTAACTGATGCAATAACACAAGAACAGAGGCAGTAACCTTTACCTCCTCCACCTCCGCTGGCCCAAGTTGAATCGGACAACAACGATATTATCAATCTGACTCCGAAGTTCATGAAAATGAAACAACCAACCTTTGTTGGTGGAATTGAATTGTTAAAGGCTGAAACATGGTTGTTGGAGATGGAGAAATTGTTTGAAGTATTTCCCTGTTCTGAGGTTAAGAAAATTCTTTTGGCCACCTACACTTTGAAAGACAAAGCTCGGAGATTGTGGTTATTGGTCCGAAACAGTAATGGAAATATGTCATGGGCTCAATTTAATACGATCTTTTATGACAAGTACTTTCTACAGTGTTTCCGGGATCGAAAGGTTTCAGAATTTCAAGAACTCAAACAAGGCAGAATGTCTGTAGCTGAGTATGAAGCAAAGTTTACTAAGTTAGCAATATTTGCTCCTCACATAGTGGACATGGACTATAAGAAAGTCCGCAAATTTGAGGGTGGATTGGATTTATATATACTAGATCAGGTGGGAGTCCTCAACCTACCAACATATATGAATGTATTGGATAGAGCATTGATGGCAGAAGCCATTTTGGCAGCAAAAAGGCAAGCTCCAGCCCCAATAACTAAATGGAAAGGCAAAAGATCTGGATTCGGTTTTAAGAAGAACCATTCAATTTCCATGAATAAGAAACAAAATACGGGATCTTCTAGCAGCTCAAGTCAAAGCAGTGGGTCTACACCTGTTTGTACTCAATGTGGAAGAATACATAGAAGAGTTTGCCATTGGGTATTGGGTGTTTGTTTCCGGTGTGGCAAGACGGGCCACATGATAAGGGATTGTCCAATCGGGTCAGAAAATGCCAATCGTCCTCTGGCAAGTGCAGCAGGATTTGCTTTTGGATCAAAAGCAAATGCTAAACCTAATACAGGAAAAGAACCCTTGAGGAAGGGTAGAGTTTTTGCACTTGTGCTTGGCGATATACAGAATACCAAATCCGTGGTGTCAGGTATATTCTCTATCTGTGCTCAGAATGCTCATGTGTTGATAGATTCTGGCTTTATACATTCATTTGTATCGTATGCTTTTTCATGGAAGTTAACTAGACCATTAGAACCTATAAATTGTTTTTTATCTGTGTCTACACCATCTAGGGATTCTATGGCATGTGCTTATGTTTATCCGGCATGTGATATTATGATTAGTGATATGACACTGTATGTTGACTTGCTACCTTTAAGCATTGATCGTTTTGATTGTATTTTGGATATGGACTGGTTAACTAAATACTGTGCCACCATTGACTGTGCAAGTAAATTCGTTATGTTTAAACCACCTGGTATACCTGACTTTACTTTTATTGGAAATGTTGTAGTCCCTCCACCATACTTGATTTCATTTATGAAAGCCAAGACGTTATTAAGAAAAGGGTGTCGAGGCTATTTGTGTAGTGTGTTGACTGTGTCTTCGGATAGTACCAGTGTGGGAACTATTCCGGTAGTTTGTGACTTTCCCGATGTGTTTCCTAATGACTTGTCTGGGGATTTAATTGATAGAGAAATTGAGTTTACAATTGACATAGTACCTGAAACACAACCTACTTCTAAAACCCCATATAAAATGTCAACGTCTGAACTGAAAGAGTTAAAAGTCCAACTTCAAGAACTGTTAGACAAGAAGTTTATTCGCCCAAGCACTTCACTATGGGGTGCTCCATTATTATTTGTCAAAAAGAAAGACAGGTCCTTGAGGCTATGTATTGACTACCGTGAGTTGAACAAAGTAACCGTCAAAAACAAGTATCCACTACCCTGAATAGATGACCTGTTTGATCAACTTCAGGGAGCCAATTGTTTTCTAAAATTGATCTTAGATCCGGGTATCACCAATTAAAGGTTAAGGCAGAAGATGTAGAGAAAATTGCATTCAGAACTAGATATGGTCATTATGAATTTTTGGTAATGCCGTTTAGGGTGACTAATGCACCTGCTGCCTTGATGGACCTTATGAACAGGGTGTTTAAATCATATCTGGATGAATTTGTTGTTGTATTTATTGATGATATCTTGATTTACTCCAAAGGCAGGAAAGATCATGAGAATCACTTGAGAACCGTGTTACAGATTCTGAGAGAAAAGAAGCTATATGCAAAATTGTCCAAATGTGAATTCTAGCTCGATAGTGTAGCATTTATGGGACATGTGATTAACAAGAATGATGTATCAGTAGACCCACAGAAAATTGAAGTTATCATCAACTGGCCAAGACCAACCAACGTGACAAAAGTTAGAAGTTTTTTGGGATTTGTTGGTTATTACAGAAGATTTGTGAAAGACTTTTCAAAACTTGCTATGCCATTGACCCAGTTAACCTAGAAAAATGTCTCATTTGATTGGAATGATCAAAGAGAGTCTGCCTTCCAAGAGTTGAAAACCAGGTTAGTAACTGTATCAATTTTGGCTCTGCCTAATGGTACTGATGGATTTCAAATTTACAGTAATGCTTCCTACAAAGGTTTGGGGTGTGTCAATGCAACATGGGAAAGTGATTGCTTATGTTTCTCAACAACTCCGCCCTCATGAAAAGAACTATCCAACCCATGATCTTGAATTAGCCGCCGTAATTTTTGCTTTAAAAATTTGGCGCTATTATTTGCATGGAGTGACTTGTGAAGTATACACAGATCATAAAAGCTTAAAATACTTCTTTACCCAAAAGGAACTGAACATGAGACAAAGAAGGTTGCTAGAATTGATCAAAGATTATGACCTACAAATTTTGTACCATCCAAGGAAAGCAAATACCGTTACGGATGCGTTGAGTCGAAAATCCATTGGGAATTTGTCATGTTTGCTCACTGGCCAGAAGGAATTGTTATGTGACCTGGAAAAGAATGAAATTGAGATTGTGATGCGTGAACATGGCGGAATTTTAGCTGTTATCTCCGCCCAGCCTGCAACCGCAAGATGAATTCCTAAAAAAAGATCATGGATGAAATTGACTCAAAACCAAGGCCTGGGTTCGTACTTGAAAATAATGTGTTGAAATTTCAGGGTCGCCTTTGTGTGCCGGACTATGATGATTTGAGGAAACGTATTCTGATTGAGGCCCACCATTCCAAATTTGTTACTATCCAGGAAATACGAAAATGTATCATGATTTGAAGCAGAATTTCTGGTGGCCGGGACTGAAAAAAGTATTGCAGATTTTGTGGCTAGATATTTACACTACCAACAAGTTAAAGCTGAACATCAACGACCCGCTGGTTTGTTACAACCACTTCCAATACCGGAATGTAAATGGGAGCACATTACCATGTATTTCATTGTGGGATTGCCTCGGTTCTCCCGAGGTAAGGATTCTACCTAGGTCATTGTTGATCGTTTAACTAAGTCCGCTTATTTTTTACCTGTCAAATTTATTTATAATGCAGACAAGTTAGCTAACGTATATATAAATGAAATCGTGAGATTACATGGTGTACCAGTATTTATAGTGTCTGACAGAGATTCTAAGTTTACATCAAGATTCTGGCAGAGTTTACAACAAGCTTTGGGGACTGAATTGCGATTGAGTAGTGCCTACCACCCACAGACAG
Source organism: Camellia granthamiana (assembly GCA_036172215.1). Classification (NCBI taxonomy): domain Eukaryota; kingdom Viridiplantae; phylum Streptophyta; class Magnoliopsida; order Ericales; family Theaceae; genus Camellia; species Camellia granthamiana. The sequence continues at coordinate 166,864,256 of CM069904.1, forward strand.
ATGGCCAAACATAATGAACAAATCAAACTTTGGAAGACATGTTAAGGATGTGTGTCTTAGACTTCCAAGGAAATTAGGAGACTTATTTACCATTGGCCGAATTTGTGTACAACAACAGCTATCATTCAAGTATTGGGATGGCTCCTTATGAGGATTTGTATGGAAGGAAATGTTGTTCTCCTATCTGTTAGGCTGAAGTAGGTGACAGACCATTGTTGGGAACAGAACTTATCCAAGAAACAACTGAAAATGTGAAATTGATTCGACAGACATTGAAAACTACACAAAGCTGCCAAAAGAGTTATGCAGATGTCTGAGATAAGGAATATGAAGTCGGGGATCACGTATTTATCAAAGTGACTCCAATGAAAGGCCAAACACGGTTTGGCGTGAAAGGCAAATTGGTACCAAGATATGTTGGACCTTATGAAATCCTTGAAAGGAATAATTCAGTGACATATCGGGTAGCTTTACCACCAATCATGGAAAATATGCACAATGTATTTCATATCTCTATGCTTCGGAATTATTTAAGAGATCTACTACATGTGATTGAGCCGACTCATGTACTTCTAAGAGATGACTATACATACGAGGAGAGGCCAATGCAAATTATGAATCGCCGAATCAAAAGATTAAGAAACAAGGAAATTTCATTAGTAAAGGTCGATTGGCAGAATCATGGAGAAACCTATACAACTTGGAAAACAGAAGAAGACATGATGAAAAGATATCTTGAACTGTTCCCTTTGGACCCGGTATTCTTCCAAAATGAAGGTAATTCGAGTTTGGAGAACCAAACTCTTTAAGGGGGGAAGACTGTAACAACCTTGACCCATGATTAACATTAATTTATGCTTAATTACGCCTAATAAATAATTGAAACGAAATGTTGCATCATATGTTGCCTTATGTGTGTATATATCTGTTTAACATAGAAAGATATGTTCATGTTTTCATTTCAGTTTGCGAATTGAAGGCCTTATCAGCATCCGATTCAGAAATTGACTTGATTTATGTGTTAATTGAAATTTTTAAAATTTTATGGTGGGTTTAATTGAAATTTGTTTCGGAACGATTAAATTAGAGTAATTAGTGCTCAATTAAGACTAATTAATGAATTCATTAAATCCAAGCCTAATTAAGGCACTAGTGGACTCTTATATGCATCCATACACTCTCATTTCATTCTTTTTGGAGCTACAAACGTAAGGAAAGGGAGAGAGACCAAAAGTGAGAGTGAGTTCAACAAGGGAGAAGGGGTAACTTGCAAGAAATTGTTGAGAGTGAAGAGGATTTGAGAGTTTCAACTTCAACACTTGTGAACTCAAGTCTCTAGGTAAGAATTTTATCCTTAAGCCTTGAAATCTAGACTATAATGCATGAACACGAGAATTATGTTGATTGATGCAAGAATTGAGGTAGAAATGAAGAGTATTGAGCCATACTATGCATACATGCATATCTTCTCACATTTTGAGTTTAATTTCCAAGAATTCCCTCATGCATGTCTTGAATTCACCTTTATTTTGGGAAATGATCAAGTTTCATGTTGTTTTGTAGCATTTGATCATGTTTTGAGAAGCTTAAGTTCAAAGAAATTCATGCATGTCATGTTCATGGATCATTCATAAATTTTAAGTTGAATATTTGCGCAATTGACGAGTTATTTGGCTATGATTTCTTGAAAAGATCCTTAATTCATGATGTATTATGAGTTCCTAAGTGTTCCTCAAGTTTTGGCCCAGAAAAATCAAGTTTTGATGTTTAAAGTTTAAGTTTTGAGCTTGGAAATTCCAGAATTCTGCTTCTATGCTCGAGCGTAAGAGTCTACGTTCGAGCGACCACTCTGAGTGCGTGCATTTCCGCTCGAGTGACCATAAGTCCGCTCAAGCATGAAATGCAAGCTCCCAGAAGTTCATGTGTTTTTGCAGATCGCTCGAGCAACAAAAGTCACGCTCAAGCGAGGGTCTGAGTCTCACGCTCGAACGAGGGTCTGAGTCTCACACTCGAGCGAGGATCGAGTGTTCGTCGAGCGTGAAAATCAAGTAACTAGTACTTTTTCAAAGTTTGCAGACCGCTCGAGCGAAGGAAGTTGCACTCGAGCGAGCCCTCACATTTTGCAAGTCCGCTCAAGCGAGGAAAGCTACACTCGAGCGTGGACCCTGTTTTCAGCAAGTTTTAAAAAATGTTTTCAAGTACATTTTTGCATCCTCATTCCATCCTAGGCATTCCTAGACTAAGATTAAGACACCATAATGAGGATAAAGCTAGAAACACACTAGGAACAAACAAAATAAATTATGTACAATCCGAGCGTGTGTTTCAATATATGTATCTGTCATGCTATGTAGGTTACGCGCCTCAAGTTTAGTGAATTACCCACTCTATCCGTCTATTTGGAGCCACCGGTTATCTGTGAGTAATAACTTTGTAAAGCTATGTTTAATTATAAGTATTTTCTGAATGATATAAGATGATCTGTTTCTATTTATATTATTTTCTGCATGAATGAATGGTTGTCCAATGTTTCTGAAATGTATTCGTGGCATTCTTAGCTTCAAAGGACATCTGTTATCTGTTCTGTTAAGTCCTAATTATGGGTCAACTGTACATCTAATGAGTCAACTGTTATGGATCCTTATGTATACGTCCCTTATGGGCCAACTGCACGTCTCATGAGCCAACTGTACCGTCTCCGCGCACGAGAGCCAATTGTATGCCTTCATGGCCGTCCCTTTATGGGTCAACTGTTTCTGCTAGTGTTAATGAATGTGCCACGTATGATTAGCTACAAGTTCTTATTATGAATACGACTCTGAAACTGTATCTGTTTTGTACTACGATTTCTGATCAGAATTACGAATTCATTTCTGGCAACTATTGAATTCTGTTTTCTGTAACTGTTATGGACAACATTCATTAAACCTCTTTACTCTGTTATTATTCACTAGGCTCCAGCTCACTATTTATATTATATATGTAGGTGAGCAGGCACGTGACCAGGCCTAGAGTTGACAGCCTATGTTTCTGTTTTGTCAGCCAACTACCGTGCCTTCTGAGGAGGTTCCTTTTGAGAGGATTATGTCAAGGCTTAAGTTGAGCTTGTTTTATATATCTGTACTTGGGCTAAGTACCTTTTGACCTTATCTGTGTAATTGGGTGACAAGTGACGTAAGGCTAATGTATTTTTTTTTTTTTTTGACGTCACATCTGTATATATATAAGTTTGTTTTGAAAATTTCTATCCCATGTATGTCTGCACAGCTCTATGGACGATGATAATTTTGTATATTTGCTTCCGCAACCCTTATTTTATGTTATCATGTTCAATGGCCTTTGGTAATCCAAGTATTACTGGCCGATTACGACGCTAAACCCATAAGGGCGACTTTGGGTCGTGACAATAAATTTCAATTTATTGAAAATATATAACCATAAAATAATTTGTGTATTAACATAAAATAATTTGTGGGACTACCTTTTCAATGGGTGTTGGGAGGGCTACTAGATTTCAGAATGGCCTTTGGGGGTGGGGGACACCTCTTGGCAATTTACCAACCAAGAAGAAAAGCTCTACAAATCAAATAGGATTTCAAAACTTTGCCTCTCCAATCTGCCATTGAGCATGCATACCATTTTATATAAGATGTGTTATCATTTTATGCTGACTATATGTAATGGTTTGGATTAAAAATAATAAGGGTAAATTACACTAACCTCCTCTGAGGTTTACCTTAATTACAGGGACCTCCCTCACAGTTTAAAAAATAACACAAACCTCCCTTACTTTTGAAACTAATATACAAATAGCCCTTTCTCGTTGAAAGAGCCTTAACGACGTTAGCTTGATAGTAGAATTGACCATAATACCCCTCTCATTCATTCATATATATATATATATAGAGAGAGAATATATATATATCACTGTACCCATTTCATCTCTCTTCCCTCTTACTCTCTCTGTGTGCTCTCTCTCTCTCTCTTTCCCTCTCCCTCTCCTGCGATTATTGCTGCATTTTTCTCTCTGCCTCTCGGTCTCTCTCTGCATACGTAGGTTAGCGATTTGGGTTGAGAGTGGTCCAGCGAGTTGGAGGCGGAGCTCACTGACTCGATTGTTATATATATATGTTTGTATTTGTCTCGTGATCCCTGGAATCAACTCCGACCACATCACTCTCTCTCTCTCTCTCTCTCTCTCTCTACATATGTATATGTATGTATGTATGTATATATATATATATGTGGGGATTCAATCGACGATTATGGTTTACAGAGATGAAGTTAGAAGCAATGGCGGTGGCGATTTGATGAATTTGTGATTTGTTATATATACATATAGAGGGAGAGAGAGGGTCTTCTTGGCTTAGTGTGAGACTCTAGAGTAGCGAGCTTCAGTGAAGCAAAAGCTTGGCCATCAAATCCCTAATGCAGATCTTCAAATCCTAATGGAAGCTGCTGATGTTGATGGAGATGGAAAAAGATTGGAGAGAAACGAGGCGGTTGTGGGTGGTGGTGAACAGAGGGTCGTCATCGCAACTGCGTGAATTAGAGGAGACGAGTTTCAGAGTGTGGATGATGTAAGTGACGGAGACGAAGAGGATGAGCCAGGTCATGAATGTGAAAACCCACATTTAATTATTCTTAAAAGAAAATAAATAAATTAATTATATCCAGAGTCTATCTGAAATATATATTAGTGTAAAAGTTAGTTTTAAATTAACTCAATTCAATCACTAACAAAGACATTATTAAGAATAATAATTTTGTGGGTGTTCAATATTTGTAGTTTATAAATTATTTTAATTAGGATTCAATATGATAATTATTCTTACTAAATACCTTAATTAAAAATCTTAGTGTATCAATTTTAAGAAACCCACACAAATACGAAGAAAAAAAAAAGAATCAAACATTGTAAATTTTTGGTGGCAACTTTCCACATGTTTGTTTGCATGTTAGTATAGGGAAGAAGAGCCCCTTTATGCTTCTTGGAAATGGGAAGGTTGGATAGAATGAAGAGAAAGAGGAAAAAAAAGAAAGAAAAAGAGAGAGAGAGGGGGAGAGAGAGAGGGGGGTGCTCAGCAAAGAAAGGTGATATTGCATGCATTGTATATATATACATGCATGCTTGCATTTGGTGAAGGAGGAAAGAAAAGAAAATTTGCCAAGTTGAGTGGGAGGATAAGAGGAGGAGGAGATTAAGAAGGATATATATTTCCTACCATTTCAACACTACAATTAAGTAAGAAAACCCTCTCAACCCTCTCATTTTTTTTATTGTTGAAATTTTTAGATTATATTCATATGATAAAATGACTAACTTATAGATAGAAATTTTTATATATATGTATATAAATTTTGTGATGTATATATCAAATATTTGAAGATATTGATAGTCTTAAAGTCATGGTATTATTGTGGAAATAGGCTTGCATGTGTAGTTTATACCATTAAAGAGAGGATTGAAGATTTTATTTGGCCCTTAAATCTGCCAGAAACTTTATACTAATTTTTAGACAATTTTATACTCAAAATTTTGAGATAATTTCTTCTACAAAGTTATTGATAATGATGTCTAGTTGATCCACAAAACGTTTCAACAATTATTGAGTTTTTTACGAATTTACACAAATTTTTAAGTAACTCTGGAGCTACAAGGCAGATTTACTATATGTTTGAAAATTTATTAAAAATTCTATATTAAGCCAAATCTGGTAATTTCTAAACAAAAAATGAAATTTGAGAAGTCTAGTTTCATAATAAAATTTTAAATTATGGAATTTATTTATAAATTTAAGTATGGAATTAATTTAAGAAAATGTGATAAATCTATATCATAAACTTTCTTGGAATTTTTAAGAATTATTTATAATGTATTTTTGGAAAATGCTTTCTGAAAAATGACTATAACATGTTTATTGAGTATTTTGTAGATTTGTATGAATTTTAGAATTGTATAAGTAATTTATTTATAATTTTATTTGCGAGATATACATTTTGAAAATTTTGGCAGATTCAGGAGGAATAAAAAATTATCTCTTCAATTGTTTATTTGGACTAAAATATAATATTGTGCTAATCTAATCTTGTAGATTAAAAAATCTATGCATGTGTGTGATTATGATTTATTTCTTCTTTTTGGTATCTACATTATTATTTCATACCGTGGTTTAAATAAATTGTTTATTTAAATTTTGCATATTTGTTTACTATTGCGTGACATGTGTAATATTTTATGTTGGGAATTTTAATGAGTTGGTATAACATTATTAGTAATCAAATGTTGAATTATTGTGAATATCTCAACAAGTAAAGAAACACAAAATTTAACCAATGATACATTAAAATTTAAAAGTGATGGGGTGAGCCCAGTTTAGAATCTTGCACAAATAAGTTGCGAACCCTAACATGGCACGGGAAGGTATTTCAGCTATTATCGGTGTAGGCAATATAAGGTTGGTGGTGCGGATGTCACAACAAAGACCGTTCCCTTGGGACAGACCGTGATGTCACGACTCGGGTATGTAACCCTGGTGCGTGGACATCATTGGTAGTTACAGTAAGTAACATTTGAACATTTGACCAAGGGGGAGTCAGAATTGCCCGTGGCCATTGCTTAGCGGTTGAGTGGAAATAATGCTCTGCGGGGAGTTACTTAAATTTATCTGATAAACTAAATCTATGAAAATTTAAAAAGAAAGGTGGGCATATTCCTTATGATGAAATATTGTTTCCGTTTGCTATATTTTTTTATTTGATTTATTATTATTTCAACTGATAAGATTCATTTTATGCTTACTAAATGTTACTTGTTATTCTGTTACTACACATTATTCATAAATTGTGAGTATTACTATCGGAGTGGGTATCTTCGGGTTGTAGTATCTTGTTGAGCTCGTCGCTCACTGGCATTCCCGTTGCTCTGGCGTTTTATGCCAGGTACCAAAGAAACCGAAGGAAACACCAAGGCCATGCAAGGCGACACTCAGCCTTGGTTAGCTTGAAAAGTGCCCAGGATCCATGAACCATTTTTCAAAGTTTCTAGTTTTTTTTTTTTAAATGTTATATTTGTGTTGTTTTTATGTACTAAGACTAAGTTTTAATTTTTTATTGGAGTTGTAATTTAAGAACTTTTAATTTCTGAGTTGTTAATTAATGCTAGTAATATTGGTGACAACATTGATGAGGGGTTAGTTATTAACAAAATTGATTTTAAGTTCTAAATCTTATTATGATGTCGTCAAATCTTAGGGCGTCACAATGAACTTGGGCATGGTTCGATTTGATAAACCCATAACAGTAATGGGTGTCATTGATGATGGGTTTCTCATCTGATCCCAAACCACCTTCTATAAATCTCTCTAGGTTACTTTTATGGTGTGAAGAAGAAGAAGAACAACAACAACTACAAACAACGAATCGAGCTATAGGTTTTGGAAGAGTTCACTAGATCAGCGTAATGAGGGTTTTCCCTTTGAATTATCTGTCACAAAAATTGGGGGGAGAGAGAGATTTTAGAGAGAGTTTGAGCATCAGAAACAGTGACAGACATGATATGTATGTGTTTATATGTGTATATATATATGTGTGGGTAAATTACACTTACCTCCCCTGAAGGGTAGTATTGTAATTTGAAGAATAATTATGGATGACATCAACAGAATTTATTTGAATTTGGACAGATGGATAACAGAATGGGGTATTTGTATATTAGTTTCAAAAGTAAGGAAGGTCTGTGTTATTTTTGAAACTGCAGGGGAGATCCTTGTAATTAAGGTAAACCTCAGGGGAGGTCAGTGTAATTTACCCAAATAATAATGAAAATCCCATGCAGCTTCCATTGTATGTAGGTTTGATGGGTCAGTGCAAACTAGTAGTTCTTCATTCTTTCTAGAATTTTTAAGAGGTGAGAAAAATAAGATTGGAAGAACTACAATCCTCTCTATTTCTATCCCTTGTTCCTTCTCTATTGACTTCTCTTGAACTATATTATGGGGAGTTCTAGTGCCCTCTATTTGTGTGTGTATTTGTTTATATAAATAGTATGTATATTACTTGCAATTGTGATAGTGTTTGGCATCTTATGTTTGTTGAATGTTAAAGGGAAGATTTGATCATTTACTTTATTTAAAATATGCAAATGAAATTATTTTTATGGCTTGACTTCATACTACGTTATGAATTTTGTTCATTAAATAATTGGTTTGGAAAAGTCAACTATGTTTGCAATGTATTGAGGGTATATGAAGGTGGTCAAAGACCCACCCTTTTATGGATATAAAGGCCAAACATCATTAGTATGTTGCTTGCCCAGTTGCCCATGCACTTGCTTTGGGATCATTCAACTGGTTTTATGGTATGTAGTTAAGCTTCCTCATCAATAGAGATACTCAAAACCTGTTTTTCAAACACAATATTTGTTTTAAAATATAGCATTTTATGGTGTATGCTTTCATAATCGTTTTGGCATTTGCTTGTTTCTAAATAGTTTAATTTAAGTTACAAAAAGCGAGATTTGCTTATAGAACTTGAAAACAGTCTTTTGGATTATTTCATAAGTTAATTCAATGAGATATATTTAGGCTCATTTCTAGAAATCATGGACGTTCATATATACATGAATATGGTTGCACCTTGTTGGCAATCATTGGTAATGTTGGTAGACCATGGGACTTCTAGGAATCATGTTAGGCATTATGATGGCATGAGACCACTTCGAACAGGAGATGACCTCATTTTATAGTATAATTGGGTCATGGGGACCGACTCATTCTTCAGAGTTGTGCTTAGTAGGTGTGATACATCTTATTAGGTACCATAGTGGGTAGGCGTGATACACTTCTTTTGATATCACATGACTTAGTCTATTTGATCTTCTTGCAGAGGTCTCTTTATCATGTCTGGCCAAAGTAGGGTTAGCTTGACAGGGCTAAACTAAAAAACTTTGATGATCCCTCAACTCTAGCTGTCAATTATGTCCCTAGATAGAATTTATAAGTTATTAATTGTTTTCCTACATATATCTATGTGTGTGTGTGTATGAAAATAAGGTCACAACAACTTTTAGTCCTCTTGACATGGCAGCTCAACATCAAGTATAGTCCTCATCATCGATACAAGATGTCACTCTTACTCAAGTACCCACTAAGAGCTAATCATATATATGACATTACTTCCAGCTTTGTTTTAGAATAGTATGCAAAACTTGTCTTAGAATTGTAGAATGATAAGAAAGTGTTCCAAAATATATCTCTCTGTTTTGGTGGCAAATTTTAGTTAGCAGTAAGTTTTGGATTAATACTCTATTCGACCCTGTTTTGGGGCAGCTAAAACAATTGTAATCGAGTTGTAAACCTGTTTACGAAGACTTGTATAAATAGGGTCCAAGCAAAACAGAAAAATGAACAAATTGTAATCAGTACTCTTTAAGGAAGTATAATTCTAGAAAGCTTTTTCTCGTTTTTGTTTCCGCTTGTGAGAAACTATGTGAGCTCTTCTTTCTTGGTTAAGGCTTGATTTTGAACTTATAAAAGTACATGAATGTCATTAAACCTTGGCATTTTCATTTCTAACTTATAGAAAGAAGTCAAAAATAGTGAAAAGGGATCCTAATATTGGTAATGGGCATGGTTTTGATTGTTGTTGATTGGTGCCTTTGGTTGTTGCTAATTTTTTAAGCTATTGTTTTATACTGTCTAAAGGCTTACGGTTGTTGCTTTCATATAATTTGTTGTAATGTGGTGGACCAATTAAGTGATTAAACCATAATAAATTGATTCCCAAAATATTTTGGTTTCCTTTCACTAAAACATATATGTGTGTATCCAAAATATATAAAAGTAAACAAATAGCATGTGGCTTGCTTATCTACTAGAGAAATGCATATCACTTTCAGTTGTGATCGTTAGCACTTTGCACTAGTTTTTTTTTTTATTTTAAATATTTTATTTATTAATTGTAAATACATATTTACTTAAGTAGTTAATTTTTGATTTATAGGTTGGAGATATAGTTGTTCTAAAAAGTATCATTAGGCCAACAGAATAGTTGCAATCAGAGTACTTAAAAACATAGATCCATCTAAAGAAGTAGAAGGGGAAGAACTAGGACCTGACTATTAGGAGGTACATGTTTAAGTACCAGTCAAACCTAATAAGAGCTTGACCGGAACATATGGACTTGTCAAAACAACTGGACAAACTATTGGAGCTTATGTTGCTTGGCCTGCTCCATTTGTGGTATATTTATTCCATAAATTCTAATTTCATTAACAAATTTATATTAGCTTAATATAGTTTCTAATACTTTTGTATGTTTATCTTTTGGATGCAGATTTTGTAAGTTATGGATGCTAGCCAAGAATATTTATACAAGCGAGATTGAAAATTTGGAGACTGAATTTGTTTTAGTAATTAGTCTCTATGAAAGATGGATATAACTATGGTTTTTGAGAACTTATAGTTGGAATAATTTTTTATTTTAGCTTTGATTTTGTTAGTGTGGTAGAATTTTTTATAATTTTCATTATAATTTTTATTGTAATATAAATAAATTTATATCTTTAGATCAAAAAATAATTGTGGTTTGAATTTTCTTTGTTTTTAATGTGATAATCCTATGGTAGTAATATTTGTTTATTATTATGGAAATATTACAAGATGAATGGATGTTAAATTAATATAGGATGTGGCAATAAATATTTAATTTTTTATAAAATAAGGGACAATTTTTATAGCCATTTACGCATGCTTAGTTGTGCCTTTTAAAAGTGTCATTGAAAAGAACATATAACACTACTACAAAAATGCTTAAAGATCATACTTAAAGAAATTAAAACATGACACTTTTAATGAAAGTGTGATTAAAAAAATCAAATTGATATTTTAATCACACTTAATTTAATTGAGTGTGATAATATTTATTTTTTATCACACCTTTCAATTAAATGTGATTATATCATTTTTTTTTATCACACCTTCTAACCAACGAGTGATTATATGTATTTTTTAAATTTGTTAAACAAATGAGATTAAAAATACTTTTTTTTTTTAAACTACTGCCCACCCCTACATTAAACAAATCGTTTTTATCTTTTGGAATTCCAAACCAAATAACCACTCTCTGTGGGTGTGTTTGGTAACGTTTACGTTTTCAGTTTATATTTACAAAAATTTTATAAACTGGTTTTTGTTTATTTTTTGTTTATTTTTAGAAAAACATAAACTACAAACGCGTTTGGTAATTGACAAAATGTTTAAAAATATAAAAAAGAGCGAGAAATGGCGAGTGAGAAATAGTGGCGGCGGAAGACGGTGGTGGAAAGTGGTGACGGTGGGTAGTAGGTAGCTGGTGGTGGTGGGTGGTGGTGGTGGGTGGGTGGGTGACGGTGGCGGGTGGTAGTGAGTGGGTGGTGGTGGTGGCAGGTGGGTGGTGGTGGTGGTGATGGTGGATGGGTGGGTGACGGTGGTGGGTGGTAGCGAGTGAGTGGTGGCGGTGGCGGTGGCGGGTGGTGGCAGGTGGGTGGCGGATGGCGGGTGGTGGTGGGTGGGTGGTGGTGGGTGGTGGCGGGTGGTGGTGGCGGGTGGGTGGGTGACGGTGGCGGGTGATGGGTGGTAGCGAGTGGGTGGTGGTGGTGGTGGTGGCGGTGGTGGTGGCGGGTGGTGGGTGGTGGGTGGTGGGTGGTGGTGGCAGGTGGGTGGCGGGTGGTGGTGGGTGGTGGTGGGTAGGTGGCGGGCGGGTGGTGGGTGGGTGGGTAGGTGACGGTGGCGGGTGGTAGGTGGTAGCGAGTGGGTGGTGGTGGTGGCAGGTGGGTGGCGGGTAGTGGGTGATGGTGGTGGTGGTGGTGGTGGTGGTAGTGGGTGGTGATGGCGAGTGGGTGGCAGGTGGTTGGTGGTGGTGGGTGGCAGGTGGTGGATGGTAGTGGTAGGTGGGTGGTGAGTAGTGAGTGGTGGTGGCAAGTAGGTGGTGATGGCAAGTAGGTGGCAGGTGGTGGTGGCGGGCGGTGGATGGTAGTGGCGGGTAGATGGCAGGTGGGTGGTGGTGGTGGTGGCGGCGGCAGCGGCGGCGAGGGGTGGCAGGTGGGTGGTGGGTGGTTGTGGCAGATATGTGGTGAGTGGTGGTGGCAAGTGGTGGTGGGGGGTGGGTGGTGGTTACGAAAGGCGGTGCTGGAAAATGGTAGCGGGTGGTGGCTAGTGTTGGGTGATAAAAAAAAAAAAATTGAAAACTCAAAACAGAAATATATTTTTTGTATTTTTATTTTTTGACCAAATTTATAAACTGAGACCTGATTTATAAATTAAAAATTTTATCAAATAAATTTTTATTTGAAATTTTTAAATTTTTATAAATATAAACAGAAAACTGAAACGTAACCTTTTTGTTTGAATACCAAACCTATCTGTCACTCCTCTATCTCTCGCTCTCTCCAAACCCTAACCCTAACCCTAGTCTTCTGCATATTCTTGGATCAGCCGGCACTATCTCCATTCTTCAACCAGCGGAAAGTGATGAACGGCGACAGTGGGGGCGATCAGCTAGCGGCGACAGTGGCAGCGATCGGCGAGCGGTGGCAATAACTGAGGTATATTTTTCTCTTCTCTTTTCTTCTTCTCTTCTTATTCTTCATAGAAACACTACTGTACTTTTGATTATTGGATTGAGTTGCTTATGGTCATTGAGTATAAATAACCCTACTTTACGATGTAAAGTTTCCTGAAAATTGGTCTAAAGCATCGCACTTAATTAGCCAATTCGATAAGGGGATTTGGCCATATGGACTGACATACAATTTATCCCCATAGAAATTAAGAGATTCACATTTCGTAGTAGAAATGCTCACAGTAATAAGGACCCAAAACCAGTTCACACCTACTAACTCATGGTTGATGAGTCTGCTGTAATCAAAATCTGTGTCATTTGCATATTACCTAGAAATAGTGATCTAAAACAGGAATTACTGTGTTTAAATTAATTACATACATAATAGTAGACAGTCCCCATTTCGAGCAGAGGCATCATTGGCAACAAATATAGGATGGCAGGCACCAGGGGCGTGGGACAGAACAATTTGCTGGAGTTGGTGTTAATCATGGGGTCAGGTAGTGGTATTACTTTGAAACTTGAGTTTATTATCCTCACTAGTTCATAATTAAAGGGAAATTTTGACATTGAACATTTATAATCACAAAGAACTCTTAAACCCAACAATTGTAAAGAAAGATATTATATAGAGGAGGGAAATCACTGGAAAATAATAATGGTTGAGCTAACTAAAGACTCTGCTTCCTCAGAGCAATCACTGCAAATTTGAATCATTTACGTCAAATGGGAATCGTTAAAATTTTAATAAAGGTTGAGCTGACCATAGGCTCTGCTTCCCGTAATTGTAATTTCATTAAATTTATTACTGCAAATTTTAAACAAGTTATAATAAGTGAAATTCTTGACATTACTAGAATCAACTTCTGCTGTCAAAATCAAAGGGAATGCCACCCATGTAGAAAGGAGTCAATGTTGCCACAAGATGAAGGTAAGAAGATTTCCTCATTTTATATTGATAGTTATTTCTGTTTGGGTGTGGTTCTCTCTCTCTCTCTCTCTCTCTCTCTCTCTCTCTCTCTATGCTTTTGTCTCCCTCATTGAGTTCAATTCATCTTGTGGAGAACAGTCTCTAATTGTTTGAGGGCACCGTAGAGACATTTTTATTATCTTCACGTTTTTGAAATCTTTGCAATATCCATTCATATGGATCTCAGCAGTGTGTCACCTTTCTGTGAAGTGAATTCCTAATTATTGACTATGCATTTGATGAAAGGTAACTGCTGCGAAAAGGCCAAAGAATAATGCATTAGAAGTTGATCTAGATTTCGAGCACAATGTGAAACCTGCCCCTGTAATCACAGAGGTAAGATTAGCTAGAGTTTGGTTCATTTATACATACAGATAAACTTCAAAGAAGCGGAGCTGCAACTATTCATGTGCAGTTTGGTTCACTTGCAGCCCTAGTCAAACAGATAATAGTTTGCCAATAATACTCACTGCCAAGGGTCACTTACAAATATAAGATGTTATTCGTGATTTCTAATTTATGCTGTGGAAAACTGTATTATTTGCTGTCACAGTGGAGTTCTGAAGTATGGTATGATGAAAAACACTTTCTTCAATGAAAAGTAGCACAATGCCCCAAACTTTAGTAGAATTCCTGGACATTACTATTTTACCTTGTCATTCCTGTTATGGTACACATCTATGAATCCTATTGTTTTATCATTTTTTTCAAATGTTATGTTCTTTTCTTACTTGTGATACTGACTATCAGTGTTACTCTAGCATTGTTGATTGTTACTATACCAGCTTGTTATGGTATACATCTATGAATCCCATTGTTTTATCATTTTGTTCAAATGTTACATTCTCTTTTAACTTGTGATGCTCCATTTCTTCTATCAGTGTTGCTCTGACATTGTTGAACATTTGCTTGAATTGGCTTTGGCTATATCTCTATGTATATATATATATATATGTATGCATGTATGTGTATACATATGCATGTCACTGAATTGCTAATAAGAGATATCTATTGTATCATATTTCTTAGAGGCATTTTGATGATGTTCAGAAAGCTCCTAGTCTGCCATCTAAAGCACCAAAAGAATTCAAGAAATTGGTAATCAATGCTTTCCAATATATTTTTGTTTTTTCATTTCTCTTCTGTATATTATTATATATAATTTAAATATGAAAGTAAAAAGTAACATGAATGAGCTTCATTTTACTTGTATTTTGCAGGATGATAATAAGAGCAAGAAGGGACTTGCTGAAGTTCACGAGGTTCATATATCCTAAACTTCATTAGCTGTTTGATACACAAATTTGTTGGTTGCTTATTTATGATGTAGACTAAGTTCTCCATTATATACTTAGCATTATGTGATGCTTATCAGTCCATTAATTGTGAAATGATGTGCATTGATTCCTCTTTAATTAGTTTTAACTATCATACATTGATTGGTTTTTAATCATTGCAGGAAGAATATGTTCAGAAAACTGGCCTAGTTTCTGCAGCATTGTCTTTCTCAGATAAATAGAAGAAAGAGGTGCACTTTTGCTTCACTAGATGTTTACTGCCTTCTATTTCTATCACATTTAGTTAGTGATTATATCTCTAGAGTGATTGAATTGAGAAAACTTATCTCTGTTAGCTAAAGATCAGTATCACTACTACAAAAGAAATAAATAGAATAGGCTACGTGCTCATCATGATAGTGATTGGCCTTCTTTTGTTCATACCCTTTCTTTTGGCCTTATTTTGTTCACACCCTGTCTTCTATTTGATGCCAATTCCACTGCCCATTAGATCATATATAATATAGCCATCATCGGTATAATGAAATATTAAATCTTAGAATGGCAAGCTTGAGTACTGTGTAATGGTCATTTTAGGTAATGAATACATCCAATGAAACTTGTTTCATATATCAAATAATTTCTACATATAAGAGATGGAAGGAAGCCAGACGGTGTTTGCTTTCTTGTTGGTTCTTGTTGTCGTGGGTTCAAGGATAACTCTACGAGTGATGTCATATTCAGTTTCATTAGTTAGGTCTCTATAATTAACACACATACACAAAACTGATATTTAAAACAACCTTGTGATTTTTTATTTTTTTTAAATATTGAATTAAATAAAGCACAAGTTTATAATATGCATGTCTGGTTGTTGACCCTGTAGTTTCTTTTGTTTTTTGTGGATGCAGATAATTTTATATGTAGAATTATATGTAAGTACAGCTTGTTCTTCTGTATTTTTGTAGTTTCTTTTATTCATATCATTGGACCCATACTACTACTAGAGCAACTTGACATTGATCAGCTAAAGTTGCATGACATAAAGGAAAAAAATTCTGAATATGGGTTGATAGGGGACCATCCATGTCTTGATAGGTCTTACAATTTGGAAGGTAATGGGTACTGGTAATTGTGTCTCTAACCAGTGACTCATTTGTCTAATAGTAAAATGATTAAAGGTCTAGGTTTCGGTGGTTTGTTGTCACGGGGCCTATATTTTCCACTATAGTTCTTATTTGTTTGAGATATCTATGTAATGAGAAATGCCTCATGAAACAAGAATTCCACCATATCAGCCATCCATTGGCCCCATAGGGGCAAAAAATTGCCAAAAGCTGGCCTTGTAATAGTGGGGTAGGGCACCGTTAAGGTAAAATCCCTACTCTTGCCAATGTGGCAAGAATTTGTTTGGACCCACCAATTACAGAATCCACTTGATCATTTCTATACGTAGAAAACTGGGAATATCATTTTTTGAGATGATTTCTATATGTCACCGTAGGGAGGATGATCCTCATGAGGTTTTGCAAAGAAACAAGCGAAGTAATAGGGAAAAGAAGGAAAACATCACATCAATTTCAAACAACAAAATCCAAAGGAAGGAAAATTCTAATAGGTAGTGTTCAGATTTACAGCTCTTGAAAATGGTTTGTCACTTCCTATCTCTTGGTTTAAAAACTTATTTTCATTGCCTCTATCTGTTGCAATGAGGGACATTTTGAACATGCTTTTGAAGGGGTATCTAATAAAAGGAAAAGTCTGGTTCTCAATGAAAATTTGGAAGGACAAATTAAGGGTCTATATGAAAAGTGAGTGTCATTTCATGCATATGTTTTATATTGCAAATATTTGATCACGAATTGCCATTGTAATTATAGCATATACATTTTAATCATGATAGAATTTAAACATATTAAGTTGCATTTTCAGTTATTTGACTTGGATTATTGAAGTGATTGAGCAGTTGCTCTTTTAAATTCTAGATGTACTCTCCATTATGTTAGGACTTAGAATTAGTAGCATTAGCAATACGATTCTTTAGATTTATTCCATTTTCATAATGTATTTTTTGATTGTATTTTTTGATTCTAGCAGTTTCTCAATTAATTTGTGTTTTTATTTTTCAGGTCAGAAATTTCCTAGAGATATGCAAAATATGGTCAAAGAATTCAAGAACTTAGTTTTTTTAAGTTTTTTTTTTCATTTTTTAATATATGTAATTACAGTTAAAATTTTTTTATTAATTCCTTTGTATATACTTTTGAACATTTAACTTTCATTTATGAAATATATGATGTTATTTCATTCAATATATGGTTGTGATTCAAAATATAGTATATAGTGTGTATTACATTCTTCAAACGCGTGTACAAAAATAATATTGATTACTCTTCAAATATGTCGAATTCTTTTTTTTATCACAGCTTTTATTAGTTATTAATCATATTTAAAAGATGTGATCTAAATATTTTTAATTACACTTAAAAGATGTGATGAATAATTTTTTAATGACACTTAAAAAGTGAGATTAAAAATGATCCTTTTTAATCACACTCCCAAAGATCACACTTTAATAAAACTTAAAAGGTGTGATTAAAAAACATACATCATACAAAAAAAAGTGTAATCTTTATCTATATTTGTAGTAATTTAAGTGGCATTTCATAGTAGTGGTAGTAGCTTTGCAAAGAGTCACTAGAATAAGCTCTAATGACACTTATATCCATTTATGGCACAAATGAATTGGATTTAGTGACATTTATAAAGTTATCAAAAATATCAATTGTAGCATAACAAGTGCCATTAAAAAAGCATATAGTGGCATTTTTTAGATTGTAAGTCTTTTTTAATGGCACTTGGTAGCGTCACAAATAGTGTTTACCATGACATCAAAGTGTCATTAAAAGTCTTAGTCTTAATGGTGTAATGACACTTACAAGTGTCACTGAAGTGTCACTAAGTCTTTTTTTAATAGTACTTGGTAGTGTCACGAATAGTGTCTATCATAATATCAAAGTGTCATTGAAAATCTTTAGTCATGATGCTATAATGGCACTTGCAAGTGTCACTGAGGTGCCACTAGTATCTACCGTGGCATGGATATAAATGATGCTTGTTTAAAATGTTACAAGACTAAAAAGTGCCACTAAATGAATAATTTTATGACACTTTTAAATGTTACTAAATTAAAAAAATATTGTAGTATAATAATCCCCAACTTCCAAGAACAAATAGAAATAATTGACTTTGGTTTGGTTATTTACTTTTTGAACTTTTGACTCCACTAGATAGCCGTTGTATTTGACTTGCTGTCACAATAATCACCCTTTAGGATTGGTTTGGAAAGTTGGTTCGTTTTTTAAATTTTTGATTTTTTTAGTTATTTTAGTTTGGGATTAAAAAAATTTGTTTGGGAAGGATTTTTGATTTTTTTGTAAGAGGAATAATGTAATGATTATGGGTTAAATGTGATATTTTGTCTTATTGAACTAAAAAGTCTATTTTATTTTTTGTGGCTAAAATAGTCAAAAAAGCCCCAAACTTAGCTTCCCAAACGAAGCCTTATTAGTTTAAAATTGTAATCTTCATATTTAGGATTTGTTTGTTTGGGATGTGAGTTGATTTTTTGATTTTTTAACTATTTTAGTCTAAGGGTTAAAAATCTCGTTTGAAATAAGTTTTTTGATTTTTTTGACAAATGATTATAATTTAGATGTGACATTTTATATTATTAGGTTAAAAAACTTATTTTTATTTTTATTTTTATTTTTTTGACTATTTTAACCAAAAAATCTCATTTTAAATTAGGCTAAATGAATGCTTAGAAAGTGTGTTGAACTCACTTAACTCATATCTTCCGTAATTTTAGACTAATAAAAAATATATATATTTAAACGCGCACCTTATCAGGTCTGAACGAAATGGAACTCATCAGCTAGTAGCTGAACAACCCTTCAAATATTGAGCAAATTTCACTTTATATCATTGTGGTTTGACCTATGACGTTATAATTCTATTGTGACTTATGCACTAAAATATACGGTTATTTATTTATCTAAGTTAACAATAAATGTGAAATATGTATTTAGATATGAGAGAATTATGTGCTTATTTCTAAATGTTTGTACATGGAGTAAAACACAGTGAATTTTGTCTAAAATATTTGTAGTTTGCAAAATTAAGTGTTTAAATTAGGGAAATGATATTTTTGTAGAAAATTAAAGATAAAAAATATGTGACAATAACATTCTGTTAGGGAAAATAATTTACAAATATAATTTGTATACAAAAATTATATTTAAAATGACAACGATAATCTTGTAATTATGAACCACAATAATAAATATTTTAACTTCAAATGAAAGGATCATATAAAGTCATATCATTTTATACAAAAATTATATTTTGCATAACATTACTCTTTTTATAATTATAAATTATATTTCGACTTTCGATAAATAATTATAAATAATACACATGATTCTATATAAAATCATATTTTATTTAATAGCTCGAGAAGTATGCACATCCAATAATATTTTATGTTTTGTTCACTGTACTCTTTTTTTTCAAAGCAAGTGACCTTTTATAATTGAATAAGCACACAGCTAGTATGAAATTCTCAAGTGTGTAAAATATATTTTTTTTTGTGTGTTATAAACATTAAAGCTCTGGGTACAAAGTCCCCTTAGCATCATCTCCTAACAACTTAGTAATACAACTAGGAGGACTGGAAAATACATGAAAATCTTCTACTCTTGATATACATTACGCAAGTTGTAACATTTGTGATATTGATTATTATAAATGTCATAATTAAGTTGTTTTTAATCATAACTATAAAAAAAAATAATGAGTCATAATAACTAACATAATAATAAATTATAATTCAGTTATAACTAACATCATAATTAGTCATAATTAAACAACATAAACGTTATAAATAGAGCATATAATACACACTGGAGTGTTTTTGAGTATGTATTATAGATTTTTCCAAAACTGTGAGGCCTTGTTTGATTGGGGGGATTGGGAGGGGGGACTATCCACTATTTGGACTTGAGTCCAAATAGTGCTCCTTATCCGCTGTTTGATTTTTTTTTAGTCCGGCGGACTCCATGTCCGGCTGGACTCCATGTCCCCCATATGGGGGACTATCCTGTCCTAGGGGGGGGGTGTGGGACAGAAAGTGGGGGACTAATCACTGTTTGGATTAGATGATGAAATGACCATTTTGACCCTCTACTATTTAATTATGTATTATATTTAATAAAATTCAATAAAATTTAAATGTCTCAATTTAAAAATAAAATAATTTTATTTAACTTTTTATTGATGTTTTATTTATTTAATTTTTTGAAATAATTTTTTATGGATATTTTATTGATGTTTAATTTTAAAATTTTGTTTATGTTTTATTTAATTTCATTATTTAAATTTAATAGATGTTTTATTTAATTTCATTTTTTGATTATTATTTTTTTTTAAACAAATTTATTTAAAATCTTAATTAAAAAAATAATATATATTTTTATTGATATTTTATTTATTTATTTATTTATTTTTAAAAATAAATTTATTTAATTGTGTAAAAAATAAAATAAAATATTTTTTTATTTAATCTAGCTAAAAATAATTAAAATATTAAAAATATGTTTAATATTGCTATTACTTAGTAAACAATTAAAAAAGGGTAAAATAGTCATTTGTTCATTTATTCTATCCAGTCCGTCCAACCAAACGTTGGATTCACTAAAAATAGTCTGGGGGATTCACAGTCCGGACATCTAATCCCATGAAAAAACAAACACATGATACATATCCAATCCAACCAAATAGTCCGGGGGATTCCAATCCCAGGACTCAAGTCCGATGGATTCTAATCCCCCCTTTTCCAGTCCGTCCAATCAAACACACCCTGAGTGTTTAAAAAAGTGACTATTTTAATTAATTTTTTGATTTAACAAAACAAAAAAACAAAAAAATAGAGGGATTGTCAAAAAGTCAAACTCCAAATATTTTGGGCTTGTTTGGTTTGTATCTTCAGATACAATTTTCGAAAAAAGATTTCAAAATTTTGTTTGGTTTAAATTTTTTGAAAAAAAATTTCAAAATCACTTTCTCTCTCTTACACATCAATCAATTACTTTTTCTTTCTTCTCTCTCTCTTTCTCAATCAATTTTTTCTCTCACATGCATCTACTCAATTATAACAAAACATCAAACCCAAACTCTTAAACTCCAAAACTATTTTCAAAATATATAACCAAACAAATCAAAAAAAATTCTAAACTCTCTCCCTAAAATTTTTTGTAAAAATTTATCTCAAAACACAAACTAAACACACCCTTTAACTTTTCCTTATTTTGGGAAATAAGAAAAAAGCTAACTTCAGTGACTTTTTTTTTTTTATAAAAAAATACACAAAAAAAATAAAAATAAAGAGATAATATGATTCAAATAAATAAATAAACTAATTTTTTCCCTACGCCCTAAAATAGCCCTTATCTTCAAATGAATGGATGTGTTACAAAACTTTTCTCTTGCATTCAAAGTCAAATGAGATTCAGATCCAGAACCAAGCAATATAAAGAACAATAAATGTGGTCTGTGAATGGGCACAATCACCCTTCCATTACAACAAAGGCAACCACTACTTAATTTTGGTTCACATTTATTGTTCAACATTTTCCTTTCTAGAAATCAACCCAAAATCATAAGATATTTTGATTGAATTATATTTATCAAACCTATGTCATTTTAAAATAAATGTCTTAAACATAATTGGTTTAAGACTTTCTTTTCAAACTTAAATTATTTCTAAAATTTGATTTTCAAAACACCAATTCAAAGAACTTGAACTGGGACTAGAGGGTCTCTATCCTTATAGCGCCATTTGGGTTCCTCTCATTGATCTAAATCATTTAGTTTTCAGTGTCTCTCGAGTATGATAGATAAAATTAAGTTAATTAGCCATCGGTAGTCACATATTTGGATCATAATTTTTTTTTTTTAAAAAAGGTGATAAACATAATTTTAAAGATAAATTATTTACTTTTATGAAAAATATGATATAAAAATGTAATTATTGATATTCGATCAATCTAACTTTTTACATGAATAATCTATCTAAAACTCACTGAAAATTAAAGAATTCAAATCAACAAAATGGACCAAGATGAGCTCACAATGGGCAAAACTGGACTTTGGAAAATAAGTTCAAAAGAACTCCCATGAAAATTTTCAAAATCATATGGGGAAAAAAAAAAAACTAATTTTGATATTTACAGGCCAACCCAGACTCAATTGCCCAATTATGTGTCAAAGAATACACCTAGTTGCAGTGATCCACGGAGATGAATATGTCAAATGGGAAAATTTAGTCATGAAAAGGACAGTGGAAGACTCTCTCACTCACTTTGACAGTCCTTTTTGGAAATTTTGTATTATTTTATTTGTCTAACTTTAGCCATAGAATTCCATGTCCAAATTAGCTTTTGCTTGTCTGTATATTTGAAGAAGCAAAAAAGAGTAGAGGATTGTTTCGTTGTTCTCTCTCTCTCTCTCTCTCCCTATACCAATGTTAGGTGTTCTTAGCATCCTCTCCTTGTTGCTTCCACATCTTTCTTCTTCACTCCCCTTATGCACTGACTTGAGTAAGCCTCTCTCTCTCTCTCTCTCTCTCTCTCTCTCTCTCTCCAGTTGATTTTTTTGATTTCAATGAATGAAATTGGTGTTTTGTGGCAATTGGGAATAGGGGCACCTGTCATACCAAAGACTCCTCTGGTCTTCTGTCCACACAATGGGAAAGTATGCTGTGACACAGCCATGGATTTGCAACTTGAGAAGCAATTTCAAGCCATGAATATTTCTGACTCTGGATGTGCCTCTGTTGTGAAATCTATCCTCTGTGCAGTAAGTTTCTTTTTTTCATCTTTGATAGGGTGTTTGGTGCAGCTTTTTTGAGCCAACTTATGGCTTCTGGCTTTTAAAAAGTTATTTTGGACTGTTTGGTTAAACTTATTTCAAACAGCTTCTGATTCTACCAGCTTATTTTAAGTCAAAAAAGCTGATTCTGAGAAGCTGCTCACCCCCTGCTTCTGATTATCAGCTTCTGCTGTGGACATGTTAATTCACGGTTATACTCTTAGATTTTTTTATTTTTTATTTTTTTAAAAATAAAAAAAAGACCCAAATGGACTATAAAATATTATTATTACTTTTTATGAAAAATGTAAATAAATAGTGAATAATAAAAAATAAAAATTAATTGAAAAAGCTACTTCACAGCTTATTTAACAAACACTACTCAGCAACTTAAATCTATAATCCAACAGCTATACCAAACAAATTAGCAGCTTCTGATTAAAGTCATAATCTATAATCTGTTAAGCTATAAGCTATAATCTGTTTTAACAGCTACACCAAACAGCACCATACTGGCCCATATATGTATTGCATATTTTATAGACGTATTTACACGACGATGCATTTGCAATTGTAGATCTAAATTTTTGAAAAATTATTTAATAATTTCGGAACACCACGTGATTATATTTTAAGTCAATCACTAATTATTTAACCCTATATTATTTTTCATCCCCAACATAAATCGTGACCCCTACCTCAGTCAAAACTTTATGGAGTAGCACGTGTCCATACTCCGAAAATATTGAATAATCATTCAAAATTTTTTAGGTAATTTGACGGATGAGAAATAGAGGTTAAATTTGATAACTATTTAGTAGTTACTTATTGGAATTTTCACAGTATAATTTTATGGGTATTCTTGAAAAACAAAAACAAAAATGTAACGAAGTTTCAAGTTTTGAATTGTGTGCTTTAGATAATATTCTCAATGTCTCAAATTATTTATCCAGCATAAAAAAACGTGAACTTAAAAATATTGTATTTTTGTACCAAAATTTTTAACTATTTTTTTCACCAATTAAAAGATTTTCTAAGTATTTTTAATTTGTGAAAATAAGTTAAAATTGTTTTTGGTGTGAAAAAAACAATTTGGAATGAAAATAGTAATTACTCGCTCGCTGTTGCCATCATTACATGTATTCAATAAATTTTGTATATTCTTCTGTCACTCAGTAGGTTTTCCTTTTGAGGAAAAAATGGAAGTGTGAGATAAACTTGAAATTGGGAAATTACTTGCAAATTAGTGAAAAATCCAATCCAGTTCAATCAAAATTGAAAATCCAAGTTTAACAGATCCGATAATGGCCAATTTGAATCCGAATTCACCTTATTCGGATAATATGCGGACCGTTTTGATTCTAGTGGGTTAA
The DNA here is from genome assembly GCA_036172215.1 of Camellia granthamiana. Taxonomy (NCBI): domain Eukaryota; kingdom Viridiplantae; phylum Streptophyta; class Magnoliopsida; order Ericales; family Theaceae; genus Camellia; species Camellia granthamiana. Next base: position 166,888,405 of record CM069904.1, read on the forward strand.
ACATGCAAAACGCATTAGACTCTCGTTATGCATAATATTAATTTTCAGATCAGATTTATCTGAGTCCCTAAAAATCAAGTGACAAAAAAAAAAGACTAGTCCTAATTATCCCAACATTGTAAGGTACCAAGGCTGATGGTACCAACATGTATGCCCTAAAAATTATTATTAGGCCTACTTCAATCTTCCAAGAAAAAATTCTATCTGGAGTTCATTTTTCGTCATTTTTGCAGACATGTGATGAGTTTGCGGCAGAGTTATTCAGGGTCGAATCCATGCCTCGATCGATCCCAGTTCTTTGCAACTCTACTGTTTCAGCAAACTCATCCTTCTGTTCAAATGTGTGGGATGTTTGTCAAGACACATCCATTTTGAATTCCCCTTTTGCCCCGTCTTTACAAGGTAGCAGCGGTTTGCCACACAATTCGACCTCTGCCAAGCTAACCGACCTTTGGCAGTCAAAAACTGACTTCTGTCACGCGTTTGGCACTGCCTATAACAATGATTCCTTATGTTTTAATGGAAAACAAGTTTCACTTATTAACGTTACTGAAACTCCTGTTCCTCCAAATGGCCTATGCCTCGAGAAAATTGGCGATGGACAATACATTAACATGGTTTCTCATCCCGATGGCTCTAACCGTGCCTTCTTCTCAAGCCTAGCTGGAAAAATATGGCTAGCCTCTATCCCTGAGCAAGGCTCGGGGGAAAGTTTGGGGCTTGATCAATCTAGCCCGTTTGTGGACTTGACTGATCAAGTTCATCTGGATACTACTTTTGGGATGTTGGGAATGGCTTTTCATCCCAACTTTGCTCAAAATGGTAGGTTCTTTGCTTCGTTCAATTGTGATAAGGTTACGTCACCTTCATGTTCCGGAAGGTGTGCTTGTAACTCGGATGTGAATTGCGATCCTTCAAAGCTAAATTCTTCAAACGGAGCTACACCATGCCAGTATTATAGCATTGTTGCTGAATACACCACCAATGGAACAACATCAGACCCTTCAACGGTAGGTATCATATTCATTTTTAAAAAAAATTTCCGGCATGATTGTCACTTAAGGGTCTTGAATTACTTGAATTTTATTGATTTTTAGGCAAAAAGCGCCAAGCCATCGGAAGTGAGAAGAATTTTTACATTAGGCCTTCCGTTTATTTCTGATCACGGTGGGCAGATTCTTTTCGGTCCTAAAGATGGGTATTTGTACTTTATGATGGGGGACGGTGGAAGCAAAGACGATAGTTACAATTTTGCGCAGAACAAGAAATCTTTGCTTGGAAAAATTATGAGGCTCGATGTAGATAACATGCCAAGTGAGTATCATTGAGAGACAACCATCTCTCCTTTGTAGCTTTTTGTTAATTTTACTTCATTTTATTGCATTTTTGTAAGGTGAATCTAAATGCATGAATTTATATACCCAATGGTAGTTTTTACCTACTTTTCTTGGTTAAGCATTTAGGGTGAGTTTGGACAAAGCATTTCGCTCTACTTGAAGAACAAAACTATGCATTTGTGAGCTCCATATTGTTGTAGAATAGATTGTGAGTTTCAAACTCAATTTTTTTGGTCCTTTTTTTTTGTAACTTTCAGCTCCGGCAGAAATAAGTGAGCTTGGACTATGGGGTAACTATTCGATCCCTCAAGATAATCCTTATTCTGAAGACAAGGATTTGCAGCCTGAAATTTGGGCTATGGGACTACGCAATCCTTGGCGTTGTAGCTTCGATTCAAAAAGGCCTTCCTACTTCCTTTGCGCGGACGTTGGACAGGTTATCTTACTTTAAGCACGTAGCGAAGTATGTCGTCTAGCTATAGAGAAGTCGAAAATAAGTTGTTTTTTTTGACAGTTTTGATGCTTACAAATTGCAAAAATTTAAATTCTTACAGGATAGATATGAAGAGGTGGATGTCATCACCAAAGGCGGGAACTACGGATGGAGTGTTTACGAAGGGCCTCTGTTCAATCCTCAGCAATCTCTCACAGGAAACACTTCTGCTAACCGTATTGATCTAATCTTCCCAGTGGTGGGATATAACCACTCCAGTGTGAATCACTTGGGATCCGCAGCAATATCAGGCGGGTACTTCTATCGTTCCACGACTGATCCTTGCACGTATGGAAGGTGAAAAGCTAACCTCCTCGCCCTTCACTTGATTTCCTCATAAAAACTCAAGAACTAATCTACCTCCATTCATCACTCTGAATTTCCCCGGAAATTCAGTTACTTGTACTCAGATTTGTACGCTGGTGCCATATGGGCAGCCGCAGAAACCCCAAAAAACAGTGGAAATTTCAATACAAGTTCCATTCCTTTCACTTGTGCTCATGACTCTGCAATGCAATGCTCCACCGTGCCCAACACCGCCCTAGTGGCTTTAGAATACGTGTACTCATTCGGAGAGGACAACAGGAAAGATGTTTTCATTCTGACAAGCTCGGGCGTGTACAGAGTAGTCCGCCCTAGCCGGTGCAACTACACTTGCTCGAAAGAAACTGTGACAGTTATTGGCAGCCCAGTTCCCTCTCCTTCTATAAATAGTAATAATGTTGCTGAGATAGAGATTGAGTTTGTGATCTTGCTTTTGTCATTGATGGTTTTGGTAGGCATGTTTTTGTAAGCTTGAATGAAAGAGAAATTGTGAAAATTGAGATCTTTGTTTTGTGCAAAGCAATGTTGTGAGATTGGTTATTTTGTCTATGCTTGTGCTGTTTTCATTATGGGTAAAGGAACCAAGATTATTAGAACGATAAATTACAATTTGGAATTTTATATCAAATCTCACTTTTGATTTCTTATTTTTAATTCTTACAATAACCATTTATACTGTCGGTCAAATTGCATTGAGACCCTTCTGATATTAAATTACTTTACTTGGTATTAAATTACATAACGAAATTTGTCATGTAAACCTCATATGAGGCATTTTTTAGGACAGTAATTTCTTTTTTTCTTTTTTCCTCCTCTGTTTGTCATTATACCCATGGTGGATTTAGAAATAGTAAAAAAAAAATTACATTGAAAAAAAAAAAAAAAACGAAAGAACTAAAAAATGAAAGAAAATTACATTCTCACCCTGAAAAATGTCTCCTGCAGGGGTTAAATTAACATCAAACTAACTGAAGGGCTAAATTGCAACTTGACCAAAAATTGAAGGAATTGATTGTTATAATTGAAAATAAGTAACCAAAATGAAATTTATGTAAAATACAATAGTGCAAAGTGTAATTTACCCTTATTAAAAATTGTTTCCCCCTACATTTTCATAATAAAACTTGTTCCTCCAATATCTTCCAGCCAAAAGAGGGGGCTCCAAAAAACATAGAGAAAAAGAAATTGAATAATGAATGAATTAAAAAAAAAAAAAAAGGGGGGAAAAGAGAAGTGCCCAGATATATCTAAACATTAACAACACTAACATGTACAAGCTAATGTCTGCAAAACTTGTTTCTCTTCTTTCCCTATACATTTCCTTTTTTATTTTTGTTCTTAACTCCGAAGTTTTCAAAATGTCTCCTAGCATGAAAGGCTTCTATCACCAGGACGATGAGGGTCATCTCATGTTGCAGCATTGGACTTCTCCTAGACTTTGCAACTTGTCCCACAAGCACATCATCTGTCTCGGAGACTGGTAATGCGCCGTGTAATAATCTTCAACGCAGCCAAATTGACAGAACTTCATGCTGTGCAAATATTCAACCGGCCTCGAACTGTTGAACTTTTCTACCCACATCCCCATGCTCACATCTTCCATCTTGAACAACTGCAACATCTCCAATATAGTAAGTCTAAATCAACATCAACAACACTATACATGAGAGAGAGAGAGAGAGAGAGAGAGAGAGAACATACTCTCAACTTGTGTTTTTCAAACTCCGACACAATGTATTGTGCAATGTCAGGTGAGATTATGTAACCAGGCCCATTTGCATAGGGCGGATACTCTTCTTCTGGCCATTCCTGTGCTTCCAGAAAAGGACATGGACTCATTTCCCCAGAAAAACAATGTACTAACCAAGATAGCACTAGAGATTATATGGTAAATGAGATGTTAAAAGAAAAAGATTTGGATTAAAACAGTTGTTATATGCTTATACGACATTGGTGTATAGAAGTAGAATTTTCATCATAAACAATTTCCTTCGTGTCTAACCAGTTACACCAGTTTAAAGAGGGATTCCAAAGGAAAATGTTCTCAACCCCTATATGTTGATGTGGCAGAAGCTAGATAGAAGGGGTATAATGTCTCGGAATAACAAAATGGTAATAACTAACTTACATATGATGAAATTAATACGCACAAAATCCTTAGTAATTGAATGTAGACCAAAAACTTAATTCCAACGTCTCAATTTTTGTACATTAATCATCTTTGCAAATTGGTAGATGATATTTATTTCATCCCTGAATCATTCATATCTGTGGACGAGAAAATTTCAACTAGACGAGAACTACACAAAAACCACCGAGGAAAGGTACGGAACATAGACAAATACATATACACCCTGTTTGGTTGACTTTTTAGAATCTGTTTTCTTTTCTTTTGTCCCCTCTTTTTTAGGGTTTTTTTTTTCAAATTTGAATATATTTGTTTGGTATTTATTTTCGTAAAGTAGTTTCTATTTATTTTAAAAAAACACAAAAAACATATTGTGAAAACTCAACCAAATAGGGTAACAAGCTTATCATTATAGATTCAAAACTTCTCAGTGGAGTGAGTCCCCGTAAAGTAAACAAAAGCAATGCCATGGCCATGATTCCATAATTAAATTGTAACTTATAATGGAAAATCAGTGATGGAAACTTAAAACACTTTTTCTCAGCTAGTTTAATTCATATTCAGAAAGCGAAAAGTTAAAAAGTGTCTTATTAAAAGAAGCAACCAAGATATGCGATAGTAGAACTCAAGGGAGAAACCGAGAAAGTATACCTCATACGTCACTGCCCATTTACCATTGCGTAGTGGCTTGTGGTAGTAATTGATATTTCCCACATACAGGCTTCGGCCACCATGGACTTTCTTTGCTTCCTCAATCACAGCATCTATCCGAACAAATGTGTCATCATCACACTTCATGATATAGTTTGCTGCCACTCTGCGAACCTGAAATAACCAAATGCATCATGAATGATTATCTACCCAAAAACAAAAAAAAAATGCCAATTTCAGATTTTAAAGCACCACCCACCCCGTATTCACAGATTGCAACTGTCTTCAGAACAACAAGGTCGTAATTATCCATGTATGGCACTATGACAATATCCCCGAAAAACTCTGTTTCTTTCATTAGCTCTGCATTGATTTCCTGTCTTCCATGCTGTCAAAATAGAAGTTCCTAGATAAGTAAGCAACACCAACTTAAGCTATGTTTGGATCATGGATTTCAATAGAGATTTGTGGAGGAAAAAAGAGAGCGAAGGGAATCCAAAATCCAAGCACAGCCTTAAGGTTTCCACACAGAAGGGATGTCAGGAATTAAGACATGCCACTTTGCCAACCCTTACCAGTGCTACAAAAAACCGAGCCACAACATTTAACGATTTGATAAATGGGTGCTGCATCCACGACTTCCTCACAGCCATCCTCTCAGCAAAATGATTTCCTGCAGAAAGAATGCCAATGAAAAGCTCCACGGATGCATCAGGAAGAGGCGGGGACTTCCATATAGAAAACATCTCGAGATGCATCTGTGGAGCAAAGCTTGGATGCGATGTGGGTAATGAGGCAGCAAATATAGAATGCACATCTACGTCTCCTTTCACAAATAGTCCTGTCGCATCATCAAGAGTGAACCCCTATCAACATAATAAGCACCTTGAGACTCCACATTCATCACAAATACACACAAAATCAGCGTGTTTAGTAGCGGTACTCACAGTGCGATAAGGAAAAGAAGTAATGTGCCTCCCATCAACACTGATATGATAACCTTCCAAACCAGCCCGCAAGGTAAGAACAAATAGCTTGTCCTCTGCAAATGGGTATGGCCAATCAACTGTCACCTTCATTGTCCTCCCTATCAGCCTGTTCAACCACCATATAGTCTTAGACTCTTCTGAGCGATTATCATCGTCACGAATCCACTTCTCACATTTCACCTGTCCATCCACTTTATACAACCCTAAAATTAGCAGAGCTGAACAACCATGTATAGTTGAGGAATTCATGATCTACCTACTGAAGCTACTATACTAATCAATGAAAACAGAACAAGCATATGATGAAAACAAATGACTATAACAGTGTTACCAGAAAATACTAATATTCTAGTGAATTATGTTTTGAAATGTACATTCTGAAACATATTACACTTTCATTCCAAAACAGTAAATCTAGTGATCCCACATAAAGGTTTCATTAGGAGGGGGAAAAAAACAAACATAATGAACTAAAATATAAGGTGAGTGAAATTTTGACATGACAAAATGTCAATGAATGGATCATAACGCCCATAGAAATGTGAAGCAACATAATTAATTTTGAAACTACATTTTATTAGATACCTAATTGTTAAAAGAAAATTACTCTAGAAGTATATTAAATTCTTAGAGTGTAATCTATACAAGTCTATAATAACCACTCCAAGCTGAAAGTTTCAGCAAACATCATAGAGAAACAGTGACTTCAATCCCTATCTATCGCATTAAACAAGAAAGTTTCAAAAAAAAAAGTTACATATTTTCCCACTATAATTGATCATTATTCGAATTTGGCAGCATCAAAGTAACAACAAAATTCATGTATCCTAAAGAATGATAAAACAGAGTAACAATGACTTTGCTCATTGTTCGAATTTCAAAGCAGCAATAAGTAAAGCAACAACCAAATTCATGTATCCTCAAGAATGATAAAACAGAGTAACAACGAAATTCCCTTACCTGTTTCTTCGCCAGCATTAGACCTCCACCCTTCACACCTCAACGCGGACCCCCATTGCATCCGATAACACGTATTCTGTTCGATAACCGGTCTCCCACTGAAATCCCCTTTCAACCTCGGATTAAAATGCAGTATCCTCGGAGGTTCTTCCCCGTCCACGGTCTTCAACCCCTGCAATTCCATCATAAACTGTGAAACCATCACAATCTCATTCTTCTCTCTCACCAATGCAATCTTTGGTTCAGTCTCTGGGTGAGCCCAATTAGGCTTCCCCACCACTGTAATATGTGATCCCAATGTCAACCCACATGGAATAACCATAATTCGATCTCTCTGTTTGAATTCATCACCCGAAATCGAAATCGAATGAGTACACGATTCGGATAAATTTTCTCCCCTGTTTTCCAATTCGAGTCGAATTTTCCCAGATGAAATCTCTTCCCATAGCTTCTTTCCCACCATGAAAGCATTGTTTGCCATCTTGTGAAGCTCTGAGAACTCATTTTGGCTGTGATTTCCAAATGAACTAACATCGAACACTAAGCCCGACACTTGCTTGTGCTCCTCTCGCATTCGTCGCTCTGGGGTTCGAACAAACGATCTCTGTGAAACCCTAAATGATTCGACATTGGGGGATTCTTTTCGTGCCAATTTATCTTCAGCTTCACCAGAACCAAACCCTAACCCTAATTGAGTTTTCAGGACAAGAGGGATTTCGAAACTCATCAAGAGAAGATAGAAAAACAAGACACCCGTCAAGATCTGAATCGATCTTAGTCGACTCAATGACACCAATGTCTCAATCTTTGCTCGCTTCATTGTCTTGGTGCCCAAATCTCTGGGTTTTTTTTTTAGGGTTTCTATGATCAAGAAGGATCTTTATATGCATATAAGAGAGGGAAATCAAGGCTTTGTCTTTGTTTTCTTTTTCTTTTTTGTTTTTGTTCTACAAACTCAAAACTTTTTCAAAGAACTGAGAAAGAGAGTTGGGTTGTCTTGAAATTTATCTACAGACCCGAAAGATTTCAAAGAATTGAAAAGAAAAGGGGTAGGTTGATCAGTTCAAACATGCAGAGAGGGAGAGAGAGAGAAAGAGAGACACACACACACAGAGACAAATTTTGCTTACAATGATTGTATATTAGACATTTCATTAAAGAACTCAAGAAGCAATGATGACAGTTTAGAAACGAGAGACAGGTGGTCATGGATTAGCCACCACGAGTCCTCAGGTTTAGGACTTGTCCAAACTAGGTTGATCACAAGATTTGTTTACATTCTATGATGGGCAAATTATTAACACCAGATTTAGACCTATTTTGGGAAGGTGGTAAAAATTAATTTTTTTTGTTTTTAACTAAGATTTTTTAGAGTTGTTTGGGAAGTTAGTAAAAAGTTGTTTTTGTTTTTGGATTAATATTTATTTATGGTGTCACATCACACTAAAATAACTAAAATATTCTCACCCAACTTAAAAAATTACATTTCACCCATTTATACAAAACATAAACATTGAGGGTAATTACGTAATTTTTCAACCAATTATGACACTCCCCAAATGAGGAAAAAAACGCACCTTGCGTTTTGCCCCCAAAACGCCAACCCGGCGTTTTTATCCTTTCCCAAAAGTGGCCTTAATTAAAATACAAATTTTTAAAAAATTTAAGAAATTATAAATTATCTCTTGAGATTTATATTTGTGTAACAAATGAAAGGTTAATTTCTTAGGTAAATATAGATTTCAAGGGACAAGTTATTATGTAAATATAAACTTTAAGGAGCGAGATATAATTTCTCAAATCTCGTGAGAAAATTCATATTTTAGTCAAATCTTGAAGGGGTGTTAATAATTTGCCCTTTTATGATTAATGGGTTTTTAATTGATTACATTTGTTTACATTTTGGGTTTTGTTTGAGTGATATCAATTATTTTAAATCCATTATTTTTTTAAGACTCCATTTGTAAATTTTAAAATTTTAAAAAAAAAATTTCCCTTCAAATAATACCAAAATTATTTTTGTCAAAACATTTCATTCATTCAATTAAATGTACACCGCCCACACCCCCACACCCCAAAAAGCCCTTCTTCCAAAAATCTTAACAAAACCCACGAAGGTGATTACTTTTTCATCTGCGCATACTTTATTCATGACCTTACAATGAGAAAATAAATGTAGAGTTTTTAATCTTCAATCCTTAGAATATATCAGCAAGAAATTGGGTTGGATTTTTTTGCTTGAGAAAAAAGAAAAAGAGCCAAATGTGATTACTGTCAATTATCTTGTCAATACTACCTTGATTTGTGATCTCTATCGCCTTATCCATTTCTTCGGTTTGATCATTATCAGAGTTGGTTATCTATTTCTGAACAAATAAGAAATGTTTGGTTACTTGGTCTAAAACAAATAAACAAAGTTAGGGTTTGTATTCTTGAATTTTTGTCATATATTCGAAAATTCAGTCCCGAAAAAATGACGAACAATTTTTATTATTTTTGCTATTTTTTCAAGAAACTTACTCTTATAAAGCCAATCTCCTTTAAGTTAAGAATACTAACAAAATTATGAACCTCCTCTGAGCTTTTATTGTTATACTCCCCACATCTCATGAAGTTGTGATTACTGGAAAAACATTCACTCACTACAAGAAATTACAGCTTTGGCGACTAATTTTGCCGACTAAAGTCAATTTAGTCGCCAAAGGTGTACACATTAGCTACTAAAAATGTTTTGGTCGCCAATGGTACACACATTAGCTACCAAACATTATTTGGTCGCCAATACTAAGACGTATTAGCTACTAAACTGTTTTGGTCGGTAAATGTGACCTACTTCGCTACTAATGTCATATGTAGTCGGAATAGTCTCCACTAATGGCGACTAATTACATGTTAGTCGTTAAATATTAACTTTTGGCCGACTAAATATCACAATAGTCGCTAATTGTATAATATTTATACATTATTATTTTTTATTTTCGTATTTCTTTAATTTTTGGCTACTAACAGTACTGTTAGTTGTGGAAATAATTGGTTTCGGCGACTAATTAGAATTTGATCGCCAAATAATGCAGTTTCACCGACTATGTTTTTGGTAGCCAAACGTGCCACGAAATTGTGGAGGGAATATTAATTTTTCATTACATATATTAGCGACGAAAATAATTTTTGGTCGGTAATAAATATTTTTTTCTTTTATTTTCATTGCAAAAGTATTCCATTTCCCTCCCTCTCGCATTCCTGCCTTTATCACTACTCTGTCTCTATCGCAAGAGTTGCTGTATCATCCCCCGAACTCCCTCCCAGGTATCTCCCTCTCTCTCTCTGTATCTCCGTCTCCATTTCTTAAACATCTCACAAGGCCTCTCGGTTTCCCCTCTTTCTCTCTTTTTCTCTCTGTTTACACACACACACACACACACATATACATGCATATATATATATATATACACACAGACACACAAATTATATATTCACAACCTTGATTCCATATATACTCGATTATATACACAAATCATATGTACACTCACGCCTCTGCCCTTTTCTCTACAGGAATAGTCTCCATTGCCCGAACTCCCCCGAACTGGATCATCCCCCGAACTCCCTCCCAGGTATGTCCTCCATTTCGCATCTGTCTCTCCCTCTCTCTGTATCTCCCTTTCGATTTCCCTCTGTTTCTATCCGTCTCTGTTTACACACACACACACATACATGTATATATATATATATATGTCAAAAGACACAGAATATGAAGTACGAAATGCCCTCAATTAGGGCATTGTTATTGAAATGTGATTCAAATTAAAAATTAGGGCAATGCTTGGGGTGAATCAAGCCATTTGCTACATAAACTAGGGCAAAGTCTTGTAGTAGTAGTACATATAAAAGATAAATTTTTATGGTTTTGAGTAAATATACTAGCTGCTCGTTGCTTTTGGATGCCTTGGTAAGACTGTTGAGATACTTAATATATACCTACTGTTCTTCTTCATAGTTGCATTTCCAATGTATGAATTTGATGTAATATGTGGAGGTTGAGAATCTTGATATATGAATGATTTTAAAATCTACAAATGAATAAGTATTCACACTTGAGGTAGGATATTTTGTGTCTTGGAAGTACCTGAAAAGAGATGCAGTGATCATAGTTTTAGTAAAACAAGGGCAGGGATTAGATTGCCTTTGTAGATTCTTCGGCTGATGTTGTGTTCTTGAATGAACATATAGTAATAGCTTGGTACCCATGGATCATGACTTTCGATTTGTTGGCCTAGCTGTGTATGCCTTCTTTTTTTTTAAAACATTTGGTGTCACTGTGCATTTTAAGTTGAAATATGATTGTAGAATATAATAATATTGTAAGTGAACATTCAGGGAATTGACTAACCAAAAGATATTCTTGAGATTAAATGGATTTTATTTTCTATGTACTTGTGATCAGCTACATTCATCCTTTGTCCTTGACCTTAGTTTTTTTTTTTTGGGTTTTAAATCATGGGTTGCATTTCCTAGTTTTCCCTCTAGTGCCTTTGAGACTGGGTGCAATTATTGATCTTTTTGCTTATGAGAAATATATCTTCCTTGACGTTCTCTAAAGTCTTTCTGAGATGCATTCATATTTTATTAATCATCTCCTGTATTGCCAGTTGCCGCATCTCTTTCGCAATGCTATGGAATTTTTTCCATAAAAAATCATTATGTTCTTGCTGATCAGAATATTTAATTCAGTTTTCTGGAAATTTATTTTTGGTGATCTGAATGGGGTGATTTAAATCAGGTTCTGAATGGTTTCTATTAGAACAAGATCTGGTTTGTTTGAGAATAAACTTTTTTTTTCCCTTTCATTTGTGAATGAACTCTTTTCACTTGTTATTATAATTTATATGGAGGGTTGCATCAAATTGGCATCTTTTAACATATGAGCCATCACGTCTTCATTCTAGTATTACCTATTTCAATATTCAACACACTTAACTACTTCAAATTGAAGGAAGAAAAAAAAAAACGGAAGGAGAAAAACAGTGCACCTCTACTATGCTTGGGGTGAATCAAGCCATTTGCTACACTTAATTGTTTTCGTAAGTTTATTATTTTCGTAAGCATGACCTTTTCAAAAGGAATTTTTATGGTTTTGAGCTAGATATACAATTAAATCATACATATGGATAGCATTGCCTAGCGTAAATGTTTACTTTTGTGCTATAAATAAGCATGGTAGTTTGTGGATGGATAGCATTGACTTGTTAAATTCTTGGAAACTACTTGGCAAACATGATAATTACATGTGAGTAATATTTAACCATCATTACATAAAAAAGTACAAGGAGGCTGCTCTTGGTATGGGAACTGAGGAGAATATAACCTCGATACTTCCATTTTAGTTCAGGTTGAAAATTTATGATGCTTGCATCATGGCGGCATATTGCTCATGTTGCCTCCTTAGTAATTTAAGTCCATATTTCCAAAGAAGGAGAAAGCTCGTTTATGCCCAAAGCTTAGGTTGGAAATGTGTGAATATGCATTTGCGGACATGCACAGTTGCCATGTATGATTTTTTGTTTTGTGATTTTCAAAATAGGATGAATGTTCTTTTCTCTTTTATTGGTGTTTCTGTCTTTACTTTTTTTTTAATAAATAACATGTCATGCACACACACTGTGAAGAGCATGAAAATGTTTTTGATTCTTTTGATATATCATTCTATTATTGACCATATGGTTTCACTAGTACTAGTGCTCTACTAGTTATGCTATCTAGTGGTCCAGAATTACGGGTCATTTCTTAAATTAACTTCCATAATTACACATTGTTTTAGAACAAATCGTGTCATAAAGTCCCACCCTAAAAGAGATTTATGTGACAAGCCAAACAGTGAATGAAAAACAACATAATCTATCTCAACTTGAAAGTGCAATAATCATTCCTTATTCTGATCCATTCCTTATTCTTCTAGCTTGAAAGTGCAATAATCAAGCATTATTTGGATGTACTCTTTTTCTATGACGAGGTTTTATTTATTTTTATTGTTTTTGTGTAATTTAGTTCATGTATATCATGCTAAATCATGTAATTAAGCATGTATTAGTTGAGTTAGTTCAACTAACACTAAATTATTTTTGTCTAATTTATTTTAAAGCAGGCATATCATGCTTTATAGTGTTACTTGTGTTATTGCAGATTGGAAAATGGTTCCTGGCTTAAAGACTGGTCGGCTTCGGAAGAAAACACTCACGCAGCTAGAAACAGACTCGCCAGCTGCTATTCCTTTAGGATCGCCCGTTGCTCCATCTCCTGTTCTTTCCGTCCGATCAAATGTGGGACCATCTCAGCATGTCACTAGCCAACCAATGGTTGATTCTGATGAGACACAAGCCCCATCCGAAACGCAGCCGAGTGGCGTAGGTAAGATTAAAGTGTATCAAATTTGTCAATTATCACATGCCATTGCCATTGTTTTCTTGTAACCAATTTTTAGCCAATTTTCGTGTTGTTATTTTGTTAATAGGGACTTCGAAGCCCCTACGTGTACGCGGACCGACACTTGGCAAAGGCATACAAAAAATAATTAGAGCCAAGAAAGGAGAAAAATGTTATGTTCACATCGATCATGAGTTGAATGCAATGACTGGCACGTATGCCACTCCAGCAACTAACAAGTTAGGAATTCAAATTAGAACCTTGTGCCCTTTGAAAGATGTGAAGTCATGGCTGGATCTTGATGAGACTACAAAAGCTGCCGTCATCCAAGGAGTTCTTGTAACTAATATTACTTGTCCACAAGATGTAATTGTATTATGTATGCTAATAAGAAAGACTATTATTTAATGATTACAATTTCAATTTGTTATGCTTGTAGGACAAGTTTCAAATTGGAGACGATTTCCACAATGACTTACAAGCACAAGAGATTGTGAATAAGAAGGCCTATGGATTGTACAAAGATTGGAAGTACACCTTGAAGCAGGAGTTCGAATTGTTAGGGGGACTTCCACGTGATGAGATCTATGCTCATCTGTCCATAGGGATGAGTTTAGATAATTGGAAGCATTTGATCGATGTGGCATGGCAAGATGCATCTCACCAGGTAAAGTAATAGACTAGATAGAGTACATACATCTATGTCCAAATGTGATATGCCTTAATATTTACCAAAAAATAAATTATTTGCTTGTCTTATTTTTAAAAACGGTCAAAAGCTGGCAAGAGTAATAGGAGTCAATTGCCGTACAATCATACCAATGGGTCTCGCTCATTTCCTATCGCAATGACTTCTATGGTGAGTTTGATTTTTTTTAAACTTGAAGCCATTATATGTTGTTTGGATATGAAAAATGTTATGTTGTGATACATATATATATATATGAAAAATCTGTCTGGAAAAACTCTGTTAATGATACCCTTGCCACATGTTTGCATTCTAAATCTGTCTAAACTATACTCTGTTTTCCGTTCAAAATCTGTTGGACAGAATCTGTTGGACAAAATCTGCGTAAATCTGTTTGCAAAAATCTGTTGGACAGAATCTGTTTGACAAAATCTGAACAAATGTGTTCGCAAAAATCTGTTGGAACAAATTTGCAAGAATCTTAATTTAAAATCTGTTTGAATTCTAGTACAATTGTGTTTGAACAAATATGTTAATGATAATATATTTGAAAAAATCTGCAAAAGATCTGTCTGAAAAATATAAATCTGTTAATGATAATCTCTTTGAATTTGAACTCTGTATAAATTAAAAAATCTGTCTGCAACAACTGCTGTCTCTATTTCCAATTTTGGCTACAAATCTGTCTGAAAATCTGGCAGCAAATCTGTCTACAAATCTGTCCAGAAATTTGTTTAAAAATCTGTTAATGAAAATTTCTCTATACAGATCTGTCTGCAAAGAAATGTGTCTAAACTACAAATCTGTCTGCAAAAACTCTGTTATCATACAAATCTGTCTGCAAAAATCTGCATAAAGTGTCATTGATTTATACGTTGATGTGTTCACAAGTAGCAAAAAATAAAGAGTTAGATTTCACAAAGTTCTATAAGGACAGCCACACTTCAAAGAAAACGAATGACTGGATCCATCCGAAATGTTGTGAGCTGCATGTAAGTGTGTGACAAGGAAATATATGTATTCAATATTTTCTTGTACTTAGTACCCAATAATACATATATGTTGCCTAAGTTTTTTTCGTCTTATTTATTTGCAATGACAGTAAGAGATGGTCAATGTACAAGCGGCTGCCATCGAGTCGGGGACGCCATTGACACAAGAGGAGATTTCAAGGCAAGTGCTTGGACAGAAGAAATGTAACGCCCTCAAAATAATAACATTAAACTCAACAATATTGACATGCATTAATATATAAAAGATCAGCATCCTTCTATTCATCAGAGTATTTCCTTACAAAAAGTATTACATGTTGACAACAAAAGTAAACGCCCCATGGGCTTACAACTTTCCAAGCTAACACTTGGTTACAAGAAATGAGTACTAACTCATATACACATTAAGCCCTAGGCTTGAATTTACATGTAATACATCAAAAGCAAAATGACATCCAAAAAGTCTGACAGCCTCTAGCCTCCCAAGCTATGTCCTTGGAGGTGGCATGCTACCTGTACCTGAAAATGATGTTCCCATATAGGGTGAGCCACAGCCCAGTAGAAATACACTAAACCAGCTATGAACAATGACTAAAAGATTAGCAGTTGATAGATGGTCAACACTGATACATCCACTTATATCACATTACAGTTACATGACTTACAAGTCTATGTTACTTTTCTTTTTTCATTTTCAGTAGATAAGCATACCAGCTAAATCAATACATCAACAGATAAGCATATTAGCAATATCAACATCTCCACAGATAGGTATAAGAACTATATCATACAACCAAAGATAAGCATATGAGCTATATCTACACTTCTCTAGACAAGCATATGAGTTGTGTCTACACTTCTCAAAGATAAGCATATGAGCTGTATCAACGGAGTTCATCCCCTATCTCCTCCCAACACTATCCGATTTAGAGGTCCATCCCCCATCTTCCCCTAAACCGCGGAGTACATCCCCCATCTCCTCCTCTACACACAATGCATATAAACACATAGGTTCTATATACAATCAACTAATACATAAAGTTAATGTATTCTATCAACCGTCAAGTTCCATGACACATTCCATTGATTAGTTTTCATTTGCCTAATCATCATGCATTGTCTACAACAATCAAGACTATCCTCCACCAATAGCCCAAAGCAGTTATTTCTAAACAGGAAATAAATACATCAAATGGATATAAAATCAACATTTCAATTTGGTGAGTGATAATTAATCCAACTACACCCTTTAATCCCATACATTCCAAATCCCAACATTTCCAATTCGATACCTCATTTCTCAAATTAATTTATTAAACCAATTAGGACAATTTCCCATAATTAACAAAACAACCCTAAGGTTCCATTTTCATCCATAATCCATTATCTATCTCATTTTTCTATGCCAATCTTGCATATAGGTTTATTATAAACAAAACCCCATCTTTTGTAAAATTACACAAAAGACCCAAACTTATGTAAAATTACACAACAACACCCAACATATCAAAAAGCTAAAATTGAAAGACAAAGTCCATAAGGAGGAGTAGGGTATCCCTACCTCAAAGTTTGAGCTCCAACGGAGATGAAGACCAAAAACCAAAATGCTCCAAATCGCCAAATTTTCAGATTAAATCAAAGCTCTCAACGCCCTCTACCTTTTTAACAAAGAACTTAGGGTAGATTCACACTAGAAAGAGATGAAAATTTAGAGAGAAGGCAAGTCTAGAGAGAGAGGGTCTCAGATCTAGGGTTTTAAAGTGAAAAGTAATGAAAATGTTATGTTTAAAATCGCTGCTGTCTGCTGATATAAAACAGGCTCGCTCGAGCGAAGACTTGGTCGCTTGAGCGACCAGACACAGAAAACCTCGCGCGAGCCAAGAAAGTCTTGCTCGAGCCAACAACCCAGAATCTCGCTCGAGCGACAAAATGCTCGCTCGAGCCAACAACTCGAACCTACAGGTCTGCAACCAGACGCACGCTCGAGCGACGGAACGCTCGCTCGAGCGAAGAAAAACCAGATCGCTCGAGCGAAAAAAAGCTCGCTCGAGCGAAAAAAAGCTCGCTCGAGCCAAGAAATGCAACCCTCAGGTCCAGAACCAAACGCAATCGCTTGCTCGAGCGAAGTCACTCTGGCTCGACCCACCAGATACAAAACACACCTCTCGCTCGAGCAACCAAACCCTGGCTCGAGCAAAGGACCAAAACAAAGTGCTCGCTCGAGCGACAAACTTCTCGCTCGAGCGAAGGTCCAGAATTCTGGGCAGCAACACTTGGCTCCCAGACACAACCAACCTGTAACAAACCTGCCCAACACATCCTATAACTCAAAACAAAGTGTGAAAGGATGCAAACAAGAGAATAACAACTGCTAATGTCCGCGGACTCAAGTCCAGACCACTGTACAACAAGGGAAAAAACCCGGGATCGTTATAAGAAAAGGTACTTGCTTGGATTTCGGAGTGGCCCATAACCCTCTACCATATTTGCATCAAGAGCACACGATAAGGACATGAAGGCAATGCGAGTTGAGGTGGAGGCACTTCGTGAGGAGCGGCAAAAAGATCATGACGAGTTAATGAAAGAGCGAGAGGAGCGCGAGAGATGTTACAATGAGCTGTTGAAAGAGCGAAAGGAGCTCATTCAATTATCCAATGAGATGTTGAAATAGCGGGAAGAGGGACAAAAGGCAAGGGAGGAGACAAATACAAAGGTCGAGCATCTTAATAACGTAGTCGCCAAACTGTCACAACTCTTAGGAACCTAAGTTGGGCATCCGACGTTTGTTTTTTGGTAAGAACAATTTCATTAATGTCACACTTACTTTGTTTAAATATGTTCGCTTTAAGAGTTGAAAATGTCATCAGTTTCGGAGTTAATCTGCCTCTCAAATTCAATGGGAGTTGTTTAAATATGTTTTCTTTAACTTTTGTTCATAAGTTTCTGAGCTGATTCTTTATACTCATTCCTAGATTACAAACCAAGACCGTCATTCACTGAAACCTTTGTTTATACCCACCAACCATCAACAAAAACCTTTGCATTTTCAACTATAATTTACATTGTATCATTACCACCCAAGACACTCATTCACTGAACAGCCACAAGTCGAAAAAAATACTTCAAATGAGGAGTCGTAAAGGAAGAGCACTACTAAGTGACAATTAGGAGACATTTAAGATGCCTTGACAATTCATTGAACACTCTACTAACCAAGTATAAAGTTTCATTAAACTATCTACTACCTACAAGTCTAAAGAATATTTATGAGTTTTTATAAATTAATAAAAACTCAAATCTCCTAAACTACCAAATGTTATTTGTGCAATTGATTTCTTGTGTAGTTACGAGAGTTTGGTATTGAGTTTTGTTAACAATGAACTTGTATTTAAAATATGTACTTGATTAAGATTAACTATAATAGAAACATGTTAAAAAAACATAACGAATTTCAATTATGGTTTAAAGTAACATGTAAACTTCAACAGTGGTATTTTGAATAATAACTCGAACCACTGTTTTAACGTAATGGAAAGCTTCCCGGTGATAAATGTGACATGTAGGGACAGACGGTACGTAAATAGGACACCTACGTTGAGAGTTAGAGTTGAAAAGGTCATAAACTTAGTCGAAAAAAGGGGTTCGGGGGGCGAAAATGCAAAACAGCCCCCGAAACACTGTGTTTCTCGTAACGGGAAGCTTCCTGGTGATAAATGTGACATGTAGGGATAGACGGTACGTACATAGGACACTTACGTTGGGAGTTAGAGTTGAAAATGTCATAAACTTAGTCGAAAAAAGGGGTTCGGGGGGCGAAAATGGAAAACAGCCCCCGAGCCACTGTTTTTTTGTAACGGGAAGGTTCTTGATGATAAATGTGACATGTAGGGATAGACGGTACGTAAATAGGACACCTACGTTGGGAGTTAGACTTGAAAATGTCATAAACTTAGTTGAAAAAAAGGGGTTCGGGGGGCGAAAATGCAAAACAGCCCCCGAAACACTGTTTTCTCGTAACGGGAAGCTTCCCGGTGATAAATGTGACATGTAGGGATAGACGGTACATAAATAGGACACCTACGTTGGGAGTTAGAGTTGAAAAGGTCATAAACTTAGTCGAAAAAAAGGGGTTCGGGGGGCGAAAATGCAAAACAGCCCCCGAAACACTGTTTTCTAGTAACGGGAAGCTTCCCGGTGATAAATGTGACGTGTAGGGACAAACGGTACGTAAATAGGACACCTACGTTGGGAGTTAGAGTTGAAAAGGTCATAAACTTAGTCGAAAAAAGGGGTTCGGAGGGCGAAAATGCAAAACAGCCCCCGAAACACTATTTTCTCGTAACGGGAAGCTTCCCGGTGATAAATGTGACATGTAAGGACAGACGGTACGTAAATAGGACACCTACTGTCACGACCCAAACCCGCCCCTGAAGGTTTAGGACCGTAACCGGCCAGTAACCCGTGGATTACCAAAGGCCTCTGTACAGATTAGCAAATAATAAGGGGCTGGGGAAGCAATAATACAAAATAGACAAGGTCCAATAAGCTATGATAACGTACGTGGGACAGAACAATTTTAAACTTATTTCTATATACATAAACATGCCAGTCTAGATACACAATATTTACAAAGTGTACAACCCAAGACCTATCTTACAACATATACATAGACTAGCATGAGATACAAAAACGGCCATGGCATTAGACTTCGATCGGAACCTCCTCGGGAGGCACTATGGTTGGCTGACAAAACGGAACAGAAGGCCGTCAACTCTGGCCTTGGTCATGCGCCGGCTCACCTACATACATAATATAAACTGTGAGCGAAAGCCCAGTGAATAGTAACAGAGTAAAGGGGTTTTACGAACGATGTCCAGCATAATTTAGAATCCAGCATTTAAATTAGAACATATACAAACTTCAGAACAAAAATAGATTTAGATTCACAATCATGTTCATATCCAGATTTTGCATAAGATCATACGTGGTACACCCATTAGCTATCAGATCAGATTGGTCCAGAGACCATATACATAGTTGGTACCAACGACCATAAAGGTCTATATCTTGCGCGCAAGTCGCCATGGTATTGTTACCCCCAGGCAAGGGCCAGATATAGATTGGCTGCGGTATTGTTACCCCCGGGTGAGGGCTAGATACAGATTGGCCGCGGTATTGTTACCCCCGGGCGAGGGCCACGTGAACTAAGGGTGCCACAATACATTTTAGAAAATTGGACATTCATTCATAACTCATAAAGTAGCATTTTAGAAAAACAGATCATATCATATCAGTCGGAAAATACTTAAAGTTAAACATAACTTTACAGAGTTATTACTCACAGTGGGCTCGGAGACAGATAGACAAAGCAGATTGATCAGACAGGACGTGGCACGTGACCTACACGACACATAACGGACACACACTTGAAACACACGTTTAAATGTACAAAACTTATTTCGTTGGCTCCTAGTGTGTTTCTAATCTCTTATTCTCAATATGGGGTCTTAAACATAGCCTAGGAATGCCTATGATGGAATGAGGATGCAAAAATGCCTTAGAAAATATTTTTCAGAGTTTTCAGAAAACAGGGGTCCCGCTCGAGCGGACAGGCAAGCAAAAGTCTCCGCTCGAGCGTAAACCTTCCTGCTCGAGCGGTCTGCAAAATGTGACAAAAGTACTAGATAGGTGAAAATCACGCTCGACGGGCGCTCGACCCATGCTCGAGCGTGTGACTCAGGTCCCCGCTCGAGCGTGCATTACCCCGCTCGAGCGGACTGCAAAACAGTGCAAAGTACTGGATGGTCGAATTCCACGCTCGAGCGCCACTTTCCCCGCTCGAGCGTGAGTCCAAATTCTGGAATTTCCAGATTGAACCTTCAAGCATGAAACTCGACATTCAACCCTCCAAAACTTTTTTTTCTGGGCCAAAACTTTGAAAAAACACTTGGTAACCCATAAAACAACATGTTTAAAGCTTTAATTTAAGAAATCATGGCCCAAGAGTAAACCAATTATGCACAAACTCAACTCAAAATTCAAGAACATAATGAACATGCAACATGCATGAATTTAACCAACTTCAAGCTTCCAATTCATGCTCCCAAGAGCCAATTCTTTCAAAAACAAGATGAATTCATGGACTAGAACCAAAATATAAACATGCATGTAAGAATTTCCATGAAAACAACCTCAAAACTAGATGATTTGCACATGCATGCATGATTTAAGCTTAAATTCAACATGTTTGAACCAATTCATGATTTAGATCACTAATGTCTCATGAACCATGCATGAATTAATCTTAAATTCACAATTGAAAGGAAGATCTCCTACCTTAGACCTTGAATTCCAAGTCTAGGGGCTCACAAATGCAATCCTCCTTGATTTCTTCTAAGTCTCCAAGTTGAATTTTGTTGGAACCAAAATTTCCCTTAACTCTAGCTCTCTTGCTCACGTTTTTTACTCCAAGAAATAGCTAAGGAGATGTTATGTTTCTAAGTGTAAATCAAGACTAAACCTTTAGTCTAGCAAAGCCCACCAAGTGGCATTATGGTAATAAAACCAAACTAATGTAATTGAACATTAATTAATCTAATTTAATCATACCGAACCAAATTTAAATTAAATCTACCATAAAATCACATAAAGTACATAACACTAATCAATTTCGGAATCGGGCGCCGATGAGGCTTTCAATTCGCAATCCAAAGTCAGAACATGAACAGATCGTTTTATGGCAAACAGATAAAAACACAAAGATAATGCAATGCAAATACAAATTAATCCCAGATTCCTTCTTAATTATGGTTAGGCATAATTAATCACGGTTTAGCATTAATCGGAGGTCGGGGTTGTTACACCTACGTTGGGAGTTAGAGTTGGAAATGTCATAAACTTAATCGAAAAAAGGGGTTCGGGGTGGGAAAATGAAAAACAAGCCCCGAACCATTATTTTTTTGTAACGGGAAGCTTCCCGGTGACAAATGTGTCATGTACGGACAGACGGTACGTAAGTAGTACACGTACGTTGGGATTTAGGGTTGAAAATGTCATAAACTTAGTCGAACAAAAGGGTTCGGGGGGCGAAAATGCAAAACAGCCCCCGAGCCACTGTTTTTTCGTAACAGGAAGCTTCCCGGTGAGAAATGTGATATGTAGGGACAGACGGTACGTAAGTAGGACAAGTACGTTGGGAGTTAGAGTTGAAAATGTCATAAACTTAGTCGAAAAAAGGGTTCAGGGGGCACCATTTTGCAAGAACTAAATGTGACGAAGGATATATCCTGTTCACCTAATCGGTTGAGAATTCGAATAATGGATTTGTAAAGTTCAGCTAAGGTTTAGGCGCAATTGTGTATTTGATCAGTTTAACTATCACCACTACAAAATGTGCAACAACAGTTGAATAGTAGACAGTTCATATATATAACATGGCCTCAAAATTTGGCTGACGGAAGGATAATTCCTCAGCAACAAATTAGGGAACTTAGGACTAAAGAAGCTAAGTATTGAAGATACCTATCAAAATTAGATGGTGTTATGGAAGAATAGTTAAGCATAATCTGTTTCAGCTCGTCCCCATAAACCTGTAAAGAACCGAAGGCATTACTCATTCACAAATAGAAGTATATCTACAGCTATAAACCCACTAATTAGTTAAATAGAAATTAACAGTATTATGATTTCATTACATTGTTCACTTAGTTTCTTCTTTAAGGAAAGCGTTTCTAAACTTTCTATGATTATATCGAATAAATTAGAATCTTTTATGAAGAAAAAGTACACACCAATTTCCATCCATGGAGGTTAGGAAAGCACTGTTTTAATGTATCTAGAAGCTTCATGGAGGTCACAAAAGCATAAGCATAGTGAGTTTTATGGATACCTGAAAAACTGTAATGATGGGTCCTCTTACATTTTTATAACAAATAATTTTTTGATGAAATGGTAAGTACAACCATAATTTCTGTAATTTGGTAATACCTACACAGTTTAGTTTCACATTTAACTACTAAAATTTACTTAGATAGATTTAGAGATTAAATAGCTAAAACAAGAACTCATGATGGGTCTATGTTTGGATGTCTTTCATTAGTGAATAGATATTACTCTCCTTGTCTTTTAATGTTTGAAATTATTACAATATATATATATATATATATGTCATCCAGAAGTGCCTCTACACGCACCAAACTAATGATTTTTTTCCCCTTTTTTGCAGATGTTTTTGGACATAGAAATGACCTTGTGTTTTTGTTGACAAGTACGGGAGGGCATTGCTTTTATGTCTCTATCCGTATATATAATGGTTTGTAAAAATTACTTTTTTGGTATGGTAAATATCATCTAATTTGGCATGGTAGAAATGAACATAGCACGTGGTACAAAATAGTTTTGGGACAGTACAGAATATAATTTTTGTTGTGGTACAGAAGTCGTAGGTGTACAATTAATTTGGTTATTCCTGTATTATCTGTGAAATTAAATTATTGACGTTGGATTAGACGTGGTTCTTATGGGATTTGTAATATATATATAATTGGACGTTCAATATTAAATTTTTGGATGGTTGGAACTGAAATGTATGCACGTTGTTGAATGCTTGATAACATATTTAGCGTTGATGGATTATATTAATATTGTTTATACAGGGTACAGGAGGTTTAGAAATTTTTATTTAAAAAAAAAAAAAAAAAAAAAACCACGTTAAAGTATTTGGCCACCAAATATTTTGGTAGCCAAATACGTAATCAAATGTTTTGGTGACAAAAAATTTAGTAGCAAAAACATAACCAAAAAAGTTTTTGTGACCAAATAATTAGTAGCTAAACCAATTGAGAATGAGAGAAAGAAACTATTGGCCACTAATTTTTTTAGTCACGGAAAAAAAATGGTATCATTTGGCGACTAAAACATTTGGTGGCGAAAAGTGAAGAGCGAATGTGAGGAGGCTTTTGGCTACGAAACTTTTAGTGGGCAAAAGTAACAACGACAAAAGTTACTTAGTCGCTAAAAATATGTATTCTAATGGTGACAAAAATGTTTGGTCTATAATAGCCATTCTCAAATTATGGTAGCACTTTTAGTGACTAAACCTTTAGTCGCCGAATTCACCTTTTGCTGACTAAATAACGTTTCGTAGCCAAATGTGTACTTTCGACGACGAATTATTTAGTAGCTAAAAGTGACACCTTCCCCGACCACAACAACTTGGTAGCCAAAAAGCCTCATTCGGCGACTAAAGGTTTTAGTGGCAGAAACATAATTTTTGCTGACTAAACTAAATTTAGTAGCCAAATGTAGTCACTTTCGGCGACCAAACAAAGTTTAGTCGCCAATACTAATGCCGACAGGGTAAAGGCGACGAGCTTGGCGACAAATATTGCCGCCAAAAGGTTTTCAAGGTTTAAAGGGTAAGTAAGTTTTGAAGGTGGGATTTAGAGAAGATGGATGGGTGGTAATGGAGATGGGTATTCTCATAAATCCTCATCCATAATATAGTGGGTGTGTGGACTTAATTATGAGATGGAGTATCACAAAATTATTGATATCATTTTAATAATTTTATTTGAAGTTATTATTGTAATAAAAAAATTAAAAAATAAAATGTATAACATAATTGATAAGACACTAATAGCAAACGCTTTTATTTTTTTCATTTAGGTATCTATCACTTGGCTCATTAATTCCGGATACATGTAATGTAACTCCAGACTTATAGTATTAAAAAGAGGATAAAAAATTTATTCGACACTTTAGAATATTATGCGACGCATCGCGTTATTGATTAGTAAAAAATTATAATAAATAATTTTTTTATTTTATTTTTTAATTATATAGCAAAGGTATATTAACACGTTTTGACTAATAAATTTTTTTATTATATCACTACAGGAAAAATGGCGTTCAGCAACGTTTTTTTTGTGGCGTTTAGGGAAACGCCACTATAAATAAACGAAACACAACGTTTTCAAAAAAACGTTGTGTCTGACCTCAGTGAAACGGCGCCGTATTGGGTCAATGTATTCACCGTCAAAACTCCGTCTCTTTGAACTCAGTCTCTTTCTCAGTCTACCACAACTCAGTTTCCCTCTCTTCCAAAACCCTCGATTTGAAGCTCTCACTCTCTCTCGCTCGCTCGCTCAATTTCTCATTCTCAACCCTCGATTTGCTCGATTGCAGATCCAAAACCCTCGATGGTTTGCGCTTCTTCAATCTCTGTCGCTCGCAATCGAACTCTCTAGCTATTCTTCATCGATCTCTGTCGCTCGAGGGCTTTGCTCTAGCTGTTCTTCATCGAACTCGAACTCGATCTGTTCTTCATCAAATCGATTTGTTCTTCATCAAATCGCAGATCCAAAATCCAAAATCGATCTGGTAAAAATTCATTTTGTTCTTCATCAAATCCATTCTGTTCTTCATTCTCTCGCTCCTGGTTTTTCAGGAACTCGATTTTGTGTAGTGGTAAAAATTAATAAATAAATAAAATGTAGCGAGAAACTCATTTACTATAGCATCATTCATTTTATATTTCCCAAAATATTGGCTCAATCGAATATCAAGCTACTCAAGATTGAATACCCTGAGCTAACATATGTGCTTATTTATTTATTATTTTTTATATTTCAAAAATAAGCTTGTCATTTTGGTGCTAGAAATTGTATTTGGCAGACTACGAGTACTTTCCTTAAATATGTATCTGAAACCCAGACAGTAATATAAACATTTTACAAGAAATTACCATTGATTGTGTTACTTATCTTGTTAGTTTTTTTCCCCCTTCCTTCTATTTGTTCTCTCAAATAACTACTTTCCCTTTGGTTCTTTGCATTGTTTTTAAATGGTTTGCAGAAAGGTATTGATGAGAACTGGGCAGCTACTCTTGAACACAATCCTGAAGCTTTTGCAAGGGTGGTATGTGTAAAAACTGTACTTATTATTTCTTGGTAAATGAGTTTTAAATTATTTTTGAACTTTTCAGGTCATGTTATATGTTGACATGGAAGTCAATGGTGTCCCTTTGAAGGTAGTAGCAAGGGAAATAGCATGGTTTGCTTCCATGCTTTTCTATATTTTTTATTGTTACACTTGTTTTTAATTCTGCATGCAGTAACAGCCCTGTGTTTCTTGTATTGCCTGCTAAACATTTTTTTTCCCCCTCTCTTGGAACATGCTTACTTTGTCTTTAATGCAGTTGTTAAGTACTGCGCTCTATGTTGTTTTTCTTGCACAATCCAACGATTAATTGTTGCAGATAGCTTACAGTTCAAGTTTAGAAGTTTGAGTCGGTGATGTTGAGTAGTGTAGCTTGTTACTTTGTATTTTAAAATCCTCTTCCCTGTTGCTTTGATTGATTGTAGACTTTTTGCTTCACTTCCTTTCAGGCGTTCGTTGATAGTGGTGCTCAGTCAACAATCATATCTAAAAGCTGCGCTGAGCGTTGTGGGTAAGTTCTATTTATTGCACTTAGTTCTAAACAATTATACCTTGCTTCCTTAGAAAGATTAGTAATGCAGATTAACATACAAAAACCTGCGCGTGCTTGAACTACCTGTAATCTTGCATTGTTGACACATAATAAAGCATGCATTAGAATTGAGGTCCTTTTGATTTTTACCAATTATCTCTTAAACTGATCCATAAATGTATAGAAGAGTTAATTTACATAAGAATTCTAAGAATGAGTGGACAAATCAGTTTTTAGATCAATGCATTGAGTAATGTTATTCTAATATTAATGGACGACAACAGAAAAAAGTAAATGATGACCATTAGAATATGACATACTGTCGTCCTCATCATAATATTGCTTCTAGTTTCTTTCCTTGAAGAGCTTTGAGATGACACTTGTGCTGGAAAAAAGTAATTTGAAGTTTTCAAAATGTTAACAAGTTTAAAAGTATATGGAAGATATGTTGTGAAGTGTTGATGAGTACCTAGATGACTCGGTTAGGTTTTTGACATTTATTATTAAGCGAGTCTAAAATAATCACAGTGTACGTACAATGACAAAATAACAGAAATAATGTCAGCTCACAAATCTGACCTAATTGTGCATCCAGTACATAATTGGCTCCCGCATACATGCTACTGCGGAAACATGCTATAACAAAAACTAACTATTTATCAGTTGGAGAGGCAAGAAAATGACACCAGTTCTCAGTCAGCATGTCAAACTAAAATGAGCCAGTGATGCATTTTAGAAATAATAGCCACTAATAATATTTTCCCATACCTTGAAGACGCATATCTACTAGGAAAAGTTCTTTGACTCATTCGAACTCCATCATTTTCTCCAAATTTATTAAGCTCGAGAGTATTCAAATGCCTTTCCAATTCAATCAGTTGATTGGTCAGTTCCTGGAAGAGGGAGAGGGATAGAGTGATGCATTGAAGCCAAATTCAAGCAAATACATTGCTAGTAAAATGTAACTGATGATCAACCTGATTAGCTTTTAACATAATTGGTTACATCTCTTTTCCTTCCTTGAGTCATTTCATTTTGAGTCATTTTGAATCTTGTGACATACTATCAAGGGAATAAAGTAGGCTTTTCCACTGCCAGTTTATTTAGGTTTATTGGGTTCCAATAATCAGTAGTTTTTGTAACAGTGCTTAGTGCATGTATTAACTGCAGTTGAAAATCTCATTCTAATTATTTAATTCATATTTTGTTCAAGCAGGTGATGCAAGTCTTATGCAGTTGATAGTAAATAGCATCTTTTTCCCATGATGCTGGGAGTGAAAAATTGAAAAAGAAAAATCAGTATTCAGGTTTATTGTGTGAATATTGTTGTTTATGCTGGCTGTGGCTGTCAATGCACTCCAAGTCCTATTGCCGGGCTTGAGACTGTCTGAAAGATAAGATTAGATGTTATACACATATAGTGGGACCAAAAATGAATAAAAAATAATGATAATGAAATAAAAGCAGACTTTTTAGTTGGGAAGAAAATTTTGTATGTAAAATATTGGCTTTTGCTGCAGTGACCAGAGGTCTTTCTTTTTCTATCAGTTTTTTTGGGTGTCGTGTGAGAGACTGGAATGATATTTTCAAGGCTTTGATGTAATTTACTCATTTTGGCTGGGCCATGCTCATGATTACACAACCCTATATGTGAGGTTTACTCATTAGTTGATGATGATATTCTTTGAATTTGTACTGAGGTTGTATGAGAAATAGTGGTGCCTTTCGCTATTTTGGAGGATGGTTTGGAGAGGGAGTGGTATGGAGATATCTGTCTAATTTGATTGTTTCATCTAATCCGTATCAAATTCTTGACCGTGCTTGTACTGTTCGCTGGACCTTTTTCATTCTTCATGTCTTGCAATGTTATAGTTTGACCTTGTTATTAACTATGGTTGTGCTCTATTTATGGGATGTTCTGTAGGAGTTGATCTTTGTTTCTTAAATCAGACTGAATAGTTACTTTTTGATTAATATGTTAATTTTTGTGAATTGAAGAAATCAGCAATATGTTTTTCAGGTATGCGAGTTGTCCCAGATTATTTGACGGTTGTGTTCTTGATCCTACCGGTAGAAGCAGACAACTACTATGGATGTGAATTAAACCTCTGTATTCCGTTTTCTTTAAATAAATTTCTTGCATGTAATCTGGGTACTTCTGTTCTAGGACTTAAGGAGAGCATTATGTTCATGTATACAGAGTCACTGCCTTGCTATATGTTTGGGCTTAAATTTAACCTCGTGTTTTAATATTGTAGCATGTCAAGTTTTAATTTAGGAAATTGGTGAAAAGTTTCTCAGCACAATTTTATAATGAGAGATAACTAGGGCTGAGGAAGGGAACTGACAAATCTGTAAATTGAATTGGTCTAGTCAAATCCTTTAGCAACAGTGGAAATGACCATGCACAGCATAGAACTCAACTAAAAATTAAGTGAAAATAGGTCTTGGATTGTGTAGTGTGGGTCATTTCCTTTAGCAACAGTGGTTACATCTCTTTTCCTTTGAAGACATTTAATCAAATTACCTTCTCTCACACTGTTGCGCATTGTCTTATCCTTGCAATTTAATTTTCCATTTTATTATATTATTATTTCTATTTTTGTTTCTGAATTTCAATCAATCATTTTACAGGTATCTTTCAGCTCTTTTATATTTTCAAAAAAAACTACTAGTGGTGCTCATGAGATCGTTGGCTGAATTGGTGTCAAAAGAAGTACATTCCTAGTTACATCTTTAGAAAAATGGTGAGTAATTCAAGTTACTTTCACTAGGCATGTTGATTAATGATGTGTTGATTAATTCAAATTGAATATAGTTTTTGAGGGCAGGTTGGATGTTATCATATAGTGGCAAAGCTTGTGTATCATATAGGGATAACCTATACTTCAAAATAGTGGCACAGCTTGTGTATCATATCGTACACCTGTCCATATGAGTCTGTTATCCATATACCTGTACCGCAAGCTCATCTTACAGTCCAGATATCCATGTTATAGATCTTGCATAGATTCTACCTCCACCTCAGGTGGCTTTGTTACTGCCTTTGTTGTTATTATCATTGGTTATTATTAGTGTATTTCTTATTCTCTATGTTGAACTATTGCTTGTTTATGCCCACTTATGCTTCCTATAATATTCCCTGACATGGCCCTTTTCTCCTTCTCTATTCTCTCCTTCATTTGGCCTGCATAATGAACTTCTCATTGAAATATATAAAAATCACCTACTAAAAAACAAATAAATGACTTTTTTTTCTTATTCCATTTGTCCCTTTTTTTGGATCATTATACATTAAAGCTGACTTTGTTTCTCTGTGCCTTCGTCTTTAGGGGAGGAGATAATCTCTGGAGCTCAACGTGTCCACGTACCCGAATTTTTAGCTTTCGAATCATGGTTGAGAGGGAAAGCCTTGGACCCGTCAAAGTACAAGCAAAATTTGGGTGTTATAGGAAAATACTGGATTGCAAACATGACTTCTCTTGATTCGAGCCTCAGCCTAGAAATCAATCTAAAAGTTGACGTAGACATTTCACCTGATATGAAACTGGAAGATCTTAAACTTTATGACTTGATTTTTTTTTTGTTGTCTTGAGTTTCTAAAACTCAACGGGGACATGGAATCCTTTGTTTGAATTGCGTCCTATGGAAACAATGTGTTACAGACTCATGGTTGCTTAGATGTCTTAGTTGACAATATGCATGTATATGACACTAGATGTGAAATTTTCACTTGAAATGATGATTCTGGTGAGATTATATTATGCTTGTATATGGCATGTATTGAGGATTGGTTTTAAATCTAGCAGTTTGGTTGCATAGAGGAAACATAAAACATGAGATCCCCAAATTGTGAAATCAGTTTCCATCACTAGCAGGGAACCCACCCCCACCCCCCCCTCCAAAAAAAAAAAAAAAGGTGGCGCTTTTTGAAAAAACGCCACAAATGACGTCATTGTGACGTCACACATTAAATTGACAAAAAATAAAAAAAAAAGTGGCGTTTTTTGGAAAAACGCCACTAAATGACGTCATTGTGACGTCACACGTTAATTTGGGACGGAGGATGAGACGGTTGTCAAAGATTTTACGACGTTTTAAAAAAAGCCGTCTAATGTTTTTAGCGACGTTTTTTAAACGTTTGGTAGCTATTGCGGCGGCCGTATCAGCGGCAAAAATTTTACACGTCGCTATACGATATTACGGCGTTTTTCAGGATTTTCGCGGCGTTTTTAAAACGCCGCTAAAAAACGAATTTCCTGTAGTGTATAACTGGTTTTGAACCTCACAGAAATAATGTCATATGATATTTTAAAATAATTATCTCTTACATATATATGATAATTCTTAGCTTTCGTTTGGTATATCAGACTTTTTAATTTTTTGACTATTTTAGCCAAAAAAGACAAAGTAAGTTTTTTAGCTCAATAAGACAAAATATCACATCCAAACCATAATTATTTCATTTTTTCTCTCACAAAAGTCAAAAAAACCAAAAAACCTATCCCAAATGAGATTTTTTAATCCCAAACTATAATAAACAAAAAGCTAATCTACATCCCAAACGAACCCTTAGCCTCGTTTAGTACACACTACTTTAGTACATTTTTTTTTGGGAAAGGGTCTTTACTGTCTCTAGTCTAGATCTGGGACAGCCCAATCTAGTTCGGCCCATTGGGCCAACTTTTCAACCCCTTTTTCGATAATCTCAACAGTTCACATTTTGGAGTTTGTTGAGGACATTATTCCTGTAAAAAATTATTTCGATCGAATAATGGATACTATGTATTCGGATCACTTTTGTCTGGAAAAAAAAAATGGACGGTCAAAAAATTAACGATTCATAAAAAAGTGATCTAAATATATAGTATCCGTTATCCGATCGACGTGATTTTTACAGGGATAATGTACTCAACAAATCTTAAAATGTGAACGGTTCGGATTATCGAAAAAGGACCCAAAATGGGCCAAACTGGACCCTCTAGTTCAGATGGTGAACTGGAGCCAAGCCACTGCCTTTGAGAAATTTAGTCAAAATCCCTTCATTAGACCATTGTTTGATAAAAAAGACAGCCCAAATTATTTTTTTTCATAAACCCCCTAAGGAGAAAACACATAATTAAGTAAGGACAAAATAATTTTTTTTTTTTCTTTCTTAGACAATATTGTCAAAATAACATATTACTGTGAGATAGAGTAACATGTTACTGTTTATATCAATTTCAACGGTAATATTTTTTTTAAAAGAATTTCATAGTCAACATGGATATTATTTGATAGATTTTGATGAGAGAATTCAAAAAATATTAATTTTATTAAAAACCGACATCTACTTCAAAAGTTATATTATTTTAAAATTTAACATTTTGATAACAGTGATATTTGTTGGACTTTTTTAAAAAAAAATTTGTGCTTGTCCTTAATGCATTAAAATTTTATTATGAGGTGGTTTTGACCAAATCCTCCATCTTTTTTTTTAATCTTATTTAAGTCACATCACTTCTTATTTAGGTTAAATTACATTTCTATCACATTACACATCTTTTCATAAAAAGTTAAAGAGTATACTTATTTAAGACGTTTGGAGAAAAAAAAATTTAGCCGGACTTTTTAATTTTTTGGCTAATTTAGCCAGTCTAAATTAACTCCTTTTAAAAAGAACTTTTTAACTTTTTTATGAGAGAAAAAATGAAATGATTATGATTTGAATGTGACATTTTGCCTTATTGATTTATTTAGGCACCTTTTGGAAAGAAGGTTTTCGGGCTTTTTTGGCTATTTTAGTCACAAAAAATAAAATAGGCTATTTTAGCCACAACAAATAAAACATCACATCCAACCTATAATCATTACATTCTTCTCTCACAAAAAAAGTCAAAAAAGCCAAAAAGCCCTTTCCAAACCAAGTTTTTTAGCCCAAGCTAAAATAGTCAAAAAAGTCAAAAAGCCAAAAAATCAACCCACTTCCCAAACGGAGGCTTAGTATATTTTGTCTTTTTGTACTTTTTTAATTCTAATCCAAACCCAACCCACTTGTCAAACGGTAACTTAGCCTCCGTTTGGGAAGTGGGTTGGCTTTTTGGCTTTTTGGCTTTTTTGGCTATTTTAGCCTGGGCTTAAAAGCTTGGTTTGGGAAGGGCTTTTTGGCTTTTTGACTTTTTTGACTTTTTTTGTGAGAGAAGAGTGTAATGATTATGGGTTGGATGTGATGTTTTGTTTTTTGTGACTAAAATAGCCTATTTTGTCTTTTATGGCTAAAATAGCCAAAAAAGCCTGGAAGTTTGCTTCCCAAACGGTGCCTTAGGTCATTCCAAACAGCCCCTTGAAAGAATAAATAAAGATTTTAATTAGTTATTCTATTTTTGGAGATTCGAACTTATTACTTAGCACATTGAAATCATAGAGGTCGAATAACTAAAAAGAACATAATTAAAATTTATATACATATCAAACAATAAAAAAAAATTGCTAGGTACTCTATGAAAGTTATGTGGTGATATCACAAACTAATAATAAAGTATTATTTCTATGTTGTCTTCTTAAAAATTAGCAATAATCTTATCACATACGCCAATCATACTTGTTTAAGGACTGACATCAGCCGATCATATCAATGAGACATGAAATAACTACACCAAATAACCGGATATGTAATATTTGTAAATGATTCGTTTGGATGATTGGAGTTAATTTGGAATTAGAGGACCATTGGAAGCATCAATTCAAGAAGGTGGGGTCTAAGATTGGAGCTGGTCATGGACCAGGTTGACATGAAATAACTACATCAAATAACCGAAAATGTAATATTTGTAAATGATTCGTTTGGATGATTGGAGTTAATTTGGAATTAGAGGACCGTTGGGAGCATCAATTCAAGAGGGTGGGGTCTAAGATTGGAGCTGGTCATGGACCATGGTTAGTGATGGTTTGTTTTGTTTTTTTATAGTGATTGTCTTAGATTTCATTTGGCAACTACATGTTTTACTCAAAAAATTAAAAAAATCACTACAAGTTGTTGTATCACTCTCTTTATTTTTTTGTATATTTTTTTATAAAAAATTAAAAAATTGCTAAAATTACTTATTCCTAAATGAACCCTTAATCTCTCTCACTATCTTTGTTGTGTTTCAAATTGTTGGAAGACATGTCCCACTCAGCATTTGTCATGGCCACTACAACAAGAATAAGCACTTCAAATTGAACCATTATTTAATGGTGCTAGTTGGCATGAAATGGAATTCCATAAATGGTCCATGATAGGGACACCCTCTTCTCAAGTGTAAACCACTCAATTTTGATTTTTTTAATTAATATTTTTTTCCCTTTTATTCTTTATTAACTTATTTTATTTTATAAAAACATATAAACAATGAACTGAACTAATTTAGTTGACTGCAAATTTCATTAACCACTCTTGTATGCTTCTATTCCAGAGGTCAGGAGATCAATTGTTTTCCATTACAAGGTTATTATATGTATTGTAGTTGTTTATTTCTTCTCAAAATCGATTCAAAAAAAAAGCACACACACACATGGGCATAACACTTCACAAAAGTTAAACCCACATAATATAACTCACCTTTAGTTATTGTGCGACCCGTGCAAATGTTACTTTATATTTTATTATTATCGGGTGAAGATCGGAACTTTTGAATGCGCTCCCTGCTTTTAAGAGTTATTATTCCATCCTCACAAAAATTTAAAAACAATGTATTATTACAAATATACCATCTTTTTTAAGCATTTATTTGCAGGACTTAAAAATATAATCCTTCCTTGAGAGGGAAAATTTAAATTTATTAGTGTGGGTATACATGTTTTTATTGTTTTAGCAATGTTATTTATTGAGAAAAATACATAAAAATGCGTTCATTGTATTCAATTTGAATGTGACTTACACTACATTAAATTTAAATTTATATCAATATTCAAATTAAGAATACTTTTCTAAATTCATTTGCCCGATAATGCATGTAGTTTTTAATTTCTTGTCAACTGAAATTTAAATAGCATTGAGAAAATAGCAATCAGTGTATTTGGTTTCAGTTTTCTGAATTTAGTTTTTTGAAAACTGAGTTTTTTGTTTTTCATGTTTTTTGTTTTTAGTTAATATTTTTTAAATTTTAAGCATTTTTTTTTTACTTTTTTAGATGCACCATACTTAGATGTATCTAAAAAATAAAATATTTGTGAAAAAATATTTCAAAAAATTAATAAATACACAAAAATACGAAAAATATATTGAATTTTCGTATTGTTTTTTATATTTTTGGTATTTAGGGAATTTTTTAAAGACTTTTTTAACAAAAATTATACTTTTTAAGTGTATTTATATTAGATGTGTCTAAAAATTAAAAAAAATTGCTTAAAATATTAAAAAACATTCAATAAAAACAAAAAAAATACGAAAAATAAGAAAGTAGAATTTTTTGAAAAGTGTTTTTAGAAAACTCAAATCAAGCAAAGTGAATGGTTTTCCAATAGGGAAGTATTCTTTATTTTACTTCTTTTTTCCTTCATTTTCTTTTCCATCCTCTTATAGTTCAAACCAAATTCATGGATAATTCTATTTCCACACACCAAAACATCTCGTTCCACATTTTCTCTCAATATACATACCAACTAATTTTGAATTTTGTGATTTTACTCAATGCACAATCTTTTTTGCCAAAATTATCCCTCTCTTTGACATTGAAACCCTAAACCAACACCCTTTTGTAAGTGTTATTTTTTCTCCCCTACCTTGGTCTTGAAAAGAATTTTCATTTGTAAGTGTTGTTTCTTCTCCCTTGTAAGTGTTGTTTTCTGCATTGCATTGAGTATTCTTGGCATTATTTTCTTTATTTCAACACATTATTTATGTGGAGTGCTTGACCAATTTCATGTCATTTCTACATCTGTCATGCACTAGGTGTGTTGGAAGCCAATTTTGTTGAACCAACTCATGATAAACAGAGCTTTGAGCGAACAACTGCACTAGCGAGACTTGAGGCAAAGATTAGTTGTGATACAGAAGAGTTACTAGTCTGTTTGTTTATTTATATGTCTATTTCATTTTCCTCCATCTATAGGTTTCATTAGTGTGGCTGAGTTAAGAGATGGAGATCAGTGTGGCTGCCATGGATTCTAAGCTTCGAACGATGAGAGGAGATGAAGAAATTAGGGTTTTGATGGAGAAGATAAGGGCACTTTAGTAATTTTATTTTAGGACAAAATTATAATAAAAAAATAAATCATTAAATGTGTGTACAGAGGTAGGTAAGCGTGTGGAAATAGAATTACCCCAAATTCATGCACTATCACATTTTATGTAATGCTCTCTCCTCCGATCAAGAACCTTAAATATGGCATATATAGCATTATCGCTACAAATTTGATATGAGTTTGTTTTAGGTATTTTTTATGAATTTGTAGTATTATTGATTCCTTATCCCAATATATTCTTAATGGTACAATCATGTTTCATGATTTCTATATGTCAAGGTTTTTATCATATAGTACAATTAAAGTTGTTAACGAGGCAATTTTAAGATTATTTATGTTTTAAGATTTTCATCATCTCGTGCGATTAAAAGTATGGAAAATGTTATGAGTTCTAAATTTTCTACCAAATATATGACTAAATATCTTACATGATGTGGGGTACCATTAAAAGTATATTAGAGAAACAGATATTTAAGAACATATGCTCAGCTTGTTATATACACCACGGAACCATCTTGTTGTGCCCTTGGGCATTGAATGCTCTCCAAGGATTTGCCATTGGAATAAAGTTCAAGATTTTAAGAGACAACCAAATTTTACGACATTAAAGACAAAGCAACCTC
This sequence comes from Camellia granthamiana, assembly GCA_036172215.1. Lineage (NCBI taxonomy): Eukaryota > Viridiplantae > Streptophyta > Magnoliopsida > Ericales > Theaceae > Camellia > Camellia granthamiana. The sequence goes on from CM069904.1 coordinate 166,924,681, forward strand.
AATGTACTTTCAATGCATTATTCTGTTTAAACACTTAAGGTAAATATATGTTCTTCAATGTAGGTTTTTGGTTGTTAAGAACTAATGCCACAACATTAGTGAAAATTCAGAATTTTCAGTTGTTCCATTCAGAATTTTGTTTGGACTTTTGTTTTGTGATTGTAATTTCCCGATTTAATAGACTTTACGATAATATAAAATAAGAAAAAAAAATTTAAGGTCCATAATATTAAGATTTTATAGGAGCATGTAATATTTTTATCGTAGTTAGGGTTAACTCAACATTTTTTCAAAGAAATTTCGATCCAAATTTATCTAGTTTGCTCAATTTCTCTATGTTTTGAACTTTCTTTGATTTGCTTACAATTTTCACTGTGTTTTGATCAATTTTCTCTAATTTATTTACAATTTTCTTTGTGTTTTAACCAAACTAAAAACAATCATGCCTTAACTCAATCAGATAAAATTGATCAAAAAAACCAACACAAAGCATCATAATAAGAATTCACCATGTAAACAGCGCAATGAAAGTGAGAAACAGAATGGGAGAAAAACAAACCTCTCTCTTATTTAAAGCAAAACAAAACAAACAAACCAAAAATGAACAAACCCCTCTCTCTCCTTCCCAAATGGACCAACAATGACTTAATTCTTTATGTTGTGTCGGCTTTAACTTGATTTTCAGTTCTGAATCACTTCTCTTCTATTATGCTTCTAGGTTCGAGCCCCGACCCCCTGTGTCGCTGAGATCTTCCAACTCATCCGCAAGCTCGCCACCACAGCGCCGGTCAGTGGCGGAGTTAAGAAATTAAATCAAAAAGGGCACTTATTAATTACAATATTAAATTTTTTTTATAAAAATATTTAACATAAATTTTTACCATTAACTTCAAGAAAGATAAAAAAAATTAATCAGTGTATTTAGTTTTAGTTTTCTGAATTTAGTTTTCTGAAAACTAAGTTTTTTATTTTTCAAATTTTTTTGATTTTAATGAATATTTTTTAAATTTTAAATTATTTTTTTATTTTTTTAGATGCACATTACTTAGATATGTATCCAAATAGTAAAATATTTGTGAAAAAATATTTTAAAAAATTAATAAATACACAAAAATATGAAAAATGTACTGAATTTTTATATTATTTTTATATTTTTTGGTATTTAGTGTATTTTTTAAAGATTTTTTTTCACAAATATTATACTTTTTAGGTATATTTATGTTAGGTGTGTCTAAAAATTTAAAAAAATTTCTTAAAATATTAAAAAAAATTATTGAAAACATTAAAATACGGAAAATAAAAATATAAAATTTTTTGAAAATTATTTTCTGAAAACTAGAACCAAATAAGCTAAATAGTATTTGTAATTAGTGTATCATGGACAATATTAAAAAAAGTTATGGATATAAAGTTTTAAAATAAAATATATAATGATAAAGTAATTTTTTTATACAAAATATGCGTAAAAAATCAATATAATAGTTATACCACATTATCATTAACATGTGATATCACCAATCAATAGTAATGAAACACATAGAGAATGAGCGCTATATGTCAAATGTAACTAATAATTCAATAAATTCTATATTTTCATTGAGATTAATTATATTTGCATGTCAATAGTAATAGATATCACCATTACATTGAAATTTTCATAGATAATAATATCGTAATCACTTTATTTTCAATCAAAATAACCATTATTATTCTTATTATTTAAAAAATGTCATTGACATTTAAAATAATTTTTTTATAATTTTTTTTATTTAAAGTATTTTCTTTATGTTTGCTTTAAAAAAAAAAAAATTGCAAAACCCAAGGGGGGGCACGTGACCCCCCTGGCCCTTTGATAGCTCCGTCCCTGGCGATGGCCACCACTGCTAGTACCGCCGCCGCTGCTCATTCAGTGACTGGTTGTGATGCATCAACTTTGCCAAAGCTAGAGGGTTTGAAGAGAGAGAAAGTAAAATCTATGAGATAGAGAGAGAGTGAGTGTGATATATGGAGGAACCTTAGACTAAAAATATATATATATATATTGTGGATTTCTTCCATTATTAAAATTTGGATAGGAATGTTAGACTAAATATCCCTATAAAATATTGTAATTAAATCAAAAATGTGTTGGAGGGTCCAACCCATGTAAAATCAATTGTCCTGTTTGGTTTCGTTTTCAATTTTTTTTTTTAAAAAAAAAATTTGAAAATTGATTTGGTAAATAAAAATAAATAAATAAAAATAGTCATTAGTTATCAAATCCCTTTTCAATTTGTCTTGTGAAATTTTTTCCTTCTCATATTTTTCTTCAATTTTCCTCATTAAAAATGATTTTTTCAACTACTATAGAAAATAAAATAAAAAAGGAAAAGTTAAGCCACTTTACTCTTAAAAAAATGTCTATTCATACAATAAATAAATAAATAAATAAAATTGAGATAATTACATTTTACCCTCTGTAGTTTCGTGAGTTTACACATTACCTCCCTAACTTTTATAAATGTACTCATAAATCCCCTGTGGTTTTGAATAATGTGCAAAAGTGACAGGACGTGACATAATTAATGAAAAGACTAGAATACCCTTAGATATTTATAGTGCTTACATGCTACAATCTCTTTAGTTGCTTGATTACGACTTTCAAAGAGAGAGAGAGAGATATGAGAAACAATCCATGGGTGTTTCTCTCTGTTGTTCTCTTTCTCTATTTCTCTTTCAACACCCATTTCTATTTCGGAGCTAGCACAATCGCTGCAAACGAATCTCTGTCTAGAGACCAAACCATCGTCTCCGATGGTAGAATCTTCAAATTGTGAATCATCAGATCTATTTTTGAAACCTGTGTATAAAGCTAGAAAGAGAGAGAGAGAAAGAGATAGATTTGACAAAGATATACAAACAGATCTAAGAAACTTCAGATTTGTATGATGTAAAATTTGTTCTCAAAGTTTGACAAAGATATATACACAGATCTGAACATATGATGTAATCGAGACGGTAGAGGCGAGAGCTTGGTGATGACATCGATGACACCGTCGGCGAAGAAACATGAGAAAGAGAGAGAGAGAGTGATGATGATGATGGAGAGAGAATGCGCGATAGAGAGAGAGGAGTGGATGTGCGATGACCATCATTGAAAACCAATGAAAGGTTCAAGGAAGAAGAGGGAAAAGAAGGACGTCACCATATAGGATGGAGGTACGGCAGTAATGGTGGTGGCGGATGAGACAAATTCAGAGGCAAGGATATATACCATCATTGCAAACTAATCACTCTCTCTCTCTCTCTCTCTCTCTCTCTTCATATATATATATATATATATAACTATTTGTATTATATATATAATGATTTTCTTGGAAAATCTTGGGATGAAAGTAACTATTACCAATTGGTAATCTCGAAAAAGCAGTTTTTTAACTAAAAAACTCCAAAGAAAAAAAATTGTTTGGTTTTTGTTAGAAAAACAAATTTTCAAATAAAAAAAATCATAAAATTGTTAATACGTGATTTTTCGTTTCATATTTTGATTCCTGTTAATTTTTTTATTCTGTTTATATTTGACCACACTGTTTAATTTTCTATTTCACACTATAGTTGAAACTTTGGGAGGATGACATCTTCAAAACTCCAAATTTGGCGCCAAAACCCTTAATTCCGTGCAAGTATACTTCTCTGGCGCGTCTGCCCCACGCATTGTTAAGTCTATTAGATCCCGACATTTTTGCACATTACTCAAAATCACAGGGGGTTTATGATTACATTTATAAAAATCAATGAGGTAATGTGTAAGCGCACGAAATCACTGAGGGTAAAATGTAATTATTCCCAAAAAAATTATATATAATTTATAGCAAAAAATATATGATAATAACATTTTGAAATTTTAAGTGAAATTTTGATATGTTTTTTCTTGAAAATTGTAAAACTAATATTTATCATATAATTCTGTATTAATATTTTGTACAATTTTTTATTATTATTTACAGTAGTTTCTCTTGTCCCATCATTTGGAATTGGAAGAGAGCTCTTACTGATGAGGCCTCTATAGGTACATGGGCGGCCCAAGCCCAACCCTTATCGGGCTTAAGGCGTACTCTCAAAGATAAAGAGGAATTTTATTTACATCCAAAAAATATTTAAATGAATTTCATTTTTCATTACATTCTATTATCTCAATATATCTTCTTCTTTTTTTTTTTCTTTTTTTTTTTTATTTTTATCTTACCCTTTTGAGGTACCTCCAAATAAAACAAATTAAGAAATTCAAAATACTTCTGATTTTTTTTTTATTTTATTCACGTGCATATTGGAAACACGATCAGGAAACTTAGCACCGGCGAAGGAGAATAATGAATGAGAATGAGAGGGTGAACTTTGCATTCGGACTTCCAAAACCGAACAAAGTGAATTTGTTCGGTTCTGAAATTTTGAACAATAATGATTAAAAACAGGCAGAATATTCGCTTTTATGTAAAAAAAAAAAAAAAAAAATTTAAAAATCAATAATTGTACTTTAATATTTATATGAATACTTATCTCTTCTTTAATGGGTTACTTCAAAAAATTATTTTCAATATTACTCTCATTCATTGTTTAATTTTACCCAAACTTTCTTTCATTTGCATATAACAATATAATAAAGGGTAAATTACACTGACACCCTTTCAGGTTTATGTTTATCACAATTTCCCCCTCACGTTTTGGAAATTACATCTCCCTCCCTGAGGTTTAAAGTTTCATTACAGATTCCCCCCCTCAGCAATTTAATTTTTTTAAATACCTATTTTGCCCTCACTAGTTAAATTACATTGACACCCCTCACATTTTAAAAATTACAATCCCCTCCCTAAAGTTTAAAGTAGCATTACCAATTTCCCCCTCGATTAGTATTAGTTGGAAAAAAAAATTCATTGAAAAAAAAATTAATTGAAAAAAAAAAATTTAGTAAAATTTTAAATTTCTAATTAAAAACTAACGTAAATTCATTTTTTGAATTTACGTTTTTTCCTCAAATTTACAAACTGAGACAACCATTTATAAACAAAAAAAATTATCAAACAAGTTTTTATGACAGTTTTTTAAATTTTTGTAAATATAAATTGAAAACTGAAAACGAAATGGTTACCACACAGGTTTCAGATGGTAAAACTGTCGTAAAATTAACAAATAATTAAATAAGTTACCAACGTAAGAAATGACTTATCAAATGATTCTTAGGCTATGTATGGTTTGATTTTTAGAAATTTTTTTTAAAAATTAAAAATTAATTTGGTTAAGAAATAAAAAATAATTATCATTTTTATATAATTTTTATCTTTCAAGTGATTAGAAATATTTTTTTACAAATTAAATTGAAACAACCATATGTATGTATATAACCTGCCCAAAAGTTAAAATGATAATTATTTTTTACCCTTAAAAGATAATTTTTTTTATTTTTTATTTCTTAAACAAATTAATTTTTAATTTTAAAAAAAAAATTCTAAAAATCAAACCATACATAGCTTAAAAATCTTTTGATAAGTCATTTCTTACGTTGGTAACTTATTTAATTATTTATTAATTTTACGACATTTTTATCAACTGAAACATGTTTGCTAACCATTTCGTTTTCAGTTTTTAATTTATATTTACAAAAATTAAAGAAACTGCCATAAAAACTTGTTTGATAATTTTTTTAGTTTATAAATGGTTGTCTCAGTTTGTAAATATGAGGAAAAAACGTAAATTCAAAAAATGAGTTTACGTTGGTTTTTAAATAGAAATTTAAAAAATTTACTAACAAAAAAAATTTTCAATTAATTTTTTTTTTTCCAATTAATTTTTTTTCCAACTAATACTAACTGAAGGGGCAATTGATAATGCTTTTTTAAACCTTAGGGAGGGGATTGTAATTTCTAAAACGTGAGGGGTGTCAATGTAATTCACCCAGTGAGGGCAAAATTGGTATTTAAAAAAATTAAATTGCTGATGGGAGAATTTGTAATGAAACTTTAAATTTCAGAGAGAGAGATGTAATTTTCAAAACGTGAATACTTATCTCCTCTTTAATAGGTTATTTCAAAAAATTATTTTGATTATTACTCTCATTCATTGCTTAATTTTACCCAAACTTTCTTTCATTTGCATATAACAATATAATAAAAAACAATCAGTGTGTTTGATTTAAATTTTCTGGATTAAGTTTTTTGAAAACTGACTTTTTTGATTTTCGTGTTTTTTTGTTTTTAGTGAATTTTTTTTAAATTTTAAACATTTTTTTTTACTTTTTTAGCTGCACCTTACTTAGATGTATCTAAAAAGTAAAAAATTTGTGAAAAAATATTTTAAAAAATTAATAAATACATAAAAATACAAAAAATGTACTGAATTCTTTTTTTTTTTTTTTGTATTTTTGGTATTTAGTGAATTTTTAAAAGATTTTTTTTACAATTTTTTTACTTTTTAGGTGTATTTATGTTAGGTGTGTCTAAAAAGTAAAAAAATTGCTTAAAATATTAAAAAAATTCAGTAAAAACAAAAAAATACGAAAAATAAGAAAGTAAAATTTTCTAAAAAGTATTTTTTGAAAAATGGAAACAAGCAAGGTGAATGATGTTGATGATAATGGTGAGTTTTGGTAAGGTAGATTGGAGTTTTGGAGTGAAAAAAAAGAAAAAAGATAAAATAATTGAAACTTTGAAAAGAAGATGAAGAGAATTAAATATGAAGAATAAGTATAAAAATAATAATTTTTTTTAAAATTTAATATGTGTTGTCCTTATTAGTAAATTTACATTAGAATATAATAAGAATTAAAATTTTAAAATTTGAGTTGAGATAATTTTTTAGTATAAATACAATGGCCCTAAAGATAATCCAAATAAAACAACTTTTCTTCGGTCCAAAAAGTCTCACTTTCAAGATTTATTTTGGCCTTGTTTGGGAAATTAGCTATTTTAGTTGACTTTTTAACTATTTTAACTTGGTTAAAATAATTATATTTGAGAAGTTAGTTGATTTTTTTAGTAGTTGATTTAACAGTTGTGAGAAAAAAAGCGAAATGATTATGGATTGAACTTGTTAACTATTTTAGTTTATTTTGTCTTTTAATGAGCTATTTTAGCCCAACTCTTTTTTCAAAAAAAATAGTAGTTAATTAGATCCGATAATTATAAATATATTATATTTGCATGCAAAAAAACGAACAATAAGTATGAGTTTAAAAAAATTATTCATTTTTTTATATATACATTTTTGAGAAAATGCATTTCAATGGAATAGTGGAGATATAAATTTTATTTTCATAGTAGTGCAAGTCTTATGTGTATGTATGTGTTGTAAGTCTATGCCTGTGTTTAGTACAAGTCTTTCTTGTGTGTCAAAATTATACCAAAAAAATTTGATCCGTAGTGTAATTATTTTATGACTGTTTCACTTGTTTGCAATTTTTTTATAGACAAATATAATAAATCATGTGTTTACAATTATTGAATCAATTTGATTTTTTTTTATGCATGACTTATCCACAAATACCTAAAAAATAAACAGTTTTGATTGTTGATTTTGTTTAATATAATATTCTTAAATTTTATAATTAAAAATATAATTTGTGCACAATTAAAATATTAAAATATATCAAAAGCGTATGAAAATATGTGAGTATTAGATCCCGACCAAAAAAGAAAAAAAATCAAGATGAATTCTATTTCTGATAATATTAACCAACATCTAAGGAACAGTAGAACTCTAAAATAATTTAGACTTTGGATTTTAATGTACCCTAATCTAGCAAGTGGAGATGAATTTTATAAATCTTTTTTTATTTATTTTTTGGATAGTATGAATTTTATAAATCTTGGATGCAAGAAAACTATATCTAACAGAAAAATATATAAAAGGAAAAAAAATAGCAGACAACGCGATATCAATTAGTACTCTGGAAACACTTTTGTGGGGAGACTTGAGAGGACTCGAGAGAAAATCATCTGATAACAGAACGATATGTATCAAAATAATTTGAAAATAAAAATAAAAATAAAAAAGAAGAAGAAGAAGAAAGGGATTGACCCATTATCCTCTTAAAAGAGTAAATTATTAATAAATTTTAATAATTATACTTAATTCTCATCAAGTCATATTAAAAATAAGTCTTAATAAAATTATTGTTAAAAATAATTTTTTGTGACGCTTTTTTGCATGTCACTAAAAATTGACAATTAATGAGTTTTTTTGTCACGATTTTTATAAATTGTTGTTAAACCTTTTAATTAGTGACGTTTTTTTGTGAAATTTTTTTTGAAACTATCGTTGAAAGTTAAAAATTAGTGATACTTTTTTGTGATTTTTTTTAAACTGTCGCTAAAACATTTATTTAGTGACATTTTTTGTGACAATTTTCAAACTATCGTTGAAAATTAATAATTAGTGACGTTTTTTAATAGTTGTAGGAGCCGAATAAATGAAATCACTAATTGACAAACATGGCATATCCAAGCCCATTTGTAAGGGGGCATATTTAGCCAAGGCCATTGCGTTCAAACAAATCATTGCCAAGTAAATTTAAATGGGTTGAAGAATGCCGAGTTAGGGTTACCTAGGCCATACGTCTAGGGCAAGTATATTGGGTAAGTCAGCATGGCAACCCACTTTAAGTGGGTCCAGTCTGTCCTTTTCTTAGAAGTATAGTAGGGGAATGGACTCTGACATAGCAATAATAAAAGATTAAGTTACAGGAGAAAAAGTCTATGAAGAGTGACTATAAAACGAAAGTAAAGGTGAAGAAGAAGGTATGTTTTAAAAACCTGCACTAAAAGAAATTCGAACACTTCTATCTCTTTCAAAGAAAATTAACTTTGCTCGTCGGAATACTAATTCCGGCATCCCTAACCGGAGTATTTTTCAATTTTAGATAGTAGAAGAAGGATCTTCCAATGACTTATTTGGAGTGGAGAAATATCCCAAAACCATCCCCCACAATAATGTTTGATTAAAAATGTTATTAATTCTTTAACCTATTAAATAATAAATCCACTTATTAGAATCTGTACATAAATCTCCCCTTACCTAAACAAAGATTGACCGTCCAAGTTAGTTGAAGCTGATGCATGCACAAATGCAGCTTCTTAGATCATATGTTTTGGCACTTTAGGGCAACTTTCAACATGTAAATGTTAATCGTTTAATCATTTGCAACTATTGGGGAATGTGATATCACCCTCACTTCAAACTAACGTAACTTTGATTATTAGATCAATAAATATGTTGAGATTTTAAAAAAGGAAAATGAAAAATCCCCCTAAAAAAACTCCCCCTAATCCCCCTAATTTCCATTTTTGGTAAACTGTTTTTTTTTTTTTCTGTTTTCTTTTTTTTTTTTTTTTTTTTTTTTACTTGAAAGGGAAATTCGGGGGTTTCGGGGGACCCCCTCTCGAGCTTTAAAAAAATCAACACTGTAGATTATCAATTTGAAATTCGTGAACGCTTCACAGACTGAGCAGTACTATTCAGTTCACAAGAATCTGCTCCATTTTACTTTTTTTAATTTATATATTTTTTCAAATATTAACAAGTTAATAATTAGGTCAAGTTTGGCTAAACTAAAAAAGTGCACTTATTTCATCTTTTTATCTTTTTTGGGTCACATCAATCATATCTCCTCTCTACTTTTTCTACACATAATACAAGAAAAGTCAAAAAGTACACTTATTTAGTCTTTCCAAACTTGGCCTTAGATTACAACATCATATCTCTCCTTAAACTCAAACATGAGATCCCACACCCTCTCAACACTGCTTGAACTCCTGCCTGGGTCTGGAATTGACCCTATTCACTACACAATTGAGGTGTTTGATAAAAATTATTTTAAGTTAAAATTTGATAATCAAAATAACAGAAACTAAAAATATCCTCTCTTAGCTTCTGGAAAATTAATTTTTTAAACTTATTTAAGTTATTTCTGTCTAATAAATTATAAACAAAAATTGTACCAAACAATCTATCTCAAACTTTCAAATTAAAATAAATTATAAACTGCTTGTATAATCACTGCCAAACAACCCTGTGACCCTCCCTACTTTACCACTACCCAAAACCATTAATATGACTACACCTACCAATTTTTTTAATAGCCAAAACAATTTAATTTTTTACCCTAGTTGTACACATCATAATTCAGATACATCAATGATTGTTTTTCCCCTACTTTAATTAAAGAACAGAAAAAAGACGACATAAAAAGAAAAGGTCACTGATATCTTTGACCAACACTAATTATTTTCCATGATTCAAGCCTGTAACCTGCAATAATAAGTATTGAGTGTCTTACCTGCAAACTATTAATTCTTTTTCTCTGTGAACAAATAATCAATGAGACCATCATCCCAAACTCCACAGAAAATGAAATCCCATCTCCTGCTATGGCTTCTTCTGATCCTTGCTCTTGGAATAGTTGGTGAAGCCTGCAACCCCAATGACCTCAAGGGTCTAACGGATTTCAAGGCCGGAATTCACTTCGACACCTCCGGCCGCCTTGCGAAGTGGCTCGGCCAAGGCTGCTGCAACTGGGAAGGCATTTCCTGCGACAACACAACTGGGAGAGTGACAGAAATTAACCTCCCGGGGTTGATTACCCGCAATGACACTCCTCTGCAGATTATCATGGAAGGCCGGCTTTCGCCTTCCATAACCCACCTCACCTCTCTTCAAGTCATCGATCTTAGTGGGCTCATCAGGCTCACCGGAAACATCCCAACATCGATTGGTTTTCACTTGCCGGAGCTCCGAAAGCTCTGGCTCTTCGGCAACAATCTCACTGGTCCATTGCCAGAAAGCATTGGAAAGCTGTCAAAACTTGAAGAACTGTTTCTGAATCAGAACAGATTTTCTGGGTATCTCCCTCTAAGTCTTGGAAGTCTTAAACGTCTTACAAGACTCTATCTACATTCCAATCAATTTTCAGGTTCAATACCAGATTCTATAACAAACCTCACAAATGTGGTGAGTTTGAATCTTCAAGAAAATTGTCTTTCTGGCCATATACCGGTGAGGATTGGAGATTTGCAGGCTTTGGAAGAGCTTGATTTTTCGAGCAATTTCCTGAACGGGAAAATCCCAGTTTCAGTAACTAACTTAACTGCCATTTCAATTATCTACTTGAACACCAACAATCTTGCGGGGGATATCCCATTTCCAGCAAGCTCTGATCAAATGCCATCCCTTGGATTTCTCAGTCTGCACGACAACCATCTCACTGGAACGATACCAGAAACCTTTGGATACCTAACCTCCCTCCAAAGAGTTTCTCTCTCTAACAACAGGCTTGAAGGGGCTCTGCCTTCGAGTTTGGGTAATTTGTCATCATTGTCGGAGATGTATTTGAGTGACAACCAGTTATCCGGTCAAATACCAAGATCAGTAGGTCAGCTCTCACAGCTTCTGGTTTTGAGTATCTCTCATAACATGATTCAATCACCATTGTCTAGCGAGATATCTTCACTTCAAAATCTTCAAATTCTTGATCTATCGTTCAACCAGTTACACCTTTCATCCATCCCTGAGTGGCTTGTGGAATTGCAGTCCCTCGAAGGGATTCACTTAGCCGGATGTGGGATCCAAGGGGAAATCCCAGAATTCTTGGGATCGACTCATAGTTCACTATTGGAACTGGACTTATCGGCTAACCAACTTATGGGAACAATACCTGAATGGCTCGGGAGCCTTACACAGCTCTACTTGCTGAACCTCTCGAGGAATTCGCTAGTTTCAAATATCCCTAGTACTATTACAGACATTCAAAGCTTGGGCGTGCTCGACCTACACTCAAATAAGCTAACAGGACCAATAAATCAAGTCTTCGAAGGTTGGTCATTAACATATGTAGATCTTTCAGATAATACATTCTCCGTTGGTATTGAACAGATTGGGAAAGGAACACAACATGAGATTCGGTATCTAAATTTATCACATAACGATCTCAAAGGTAGGTTACCAAGCTCTGTAGGGCAGTTGGAAGGGTTGCAGAGTTTGGATTTGAGTTGCAATGAGATAGGTTCCGACTTACCGGATTCTATGGCAACTCTAAGCTCCTTAGAGAAGCTTAAGTTGCAGAAAAATCGATTTACTGGTGAGATACCCAACGGGTTTTTGAAGTTGAAAAGGCTGACAGAATTGGATTTGTCGGATAATCTTCTGGTGGGAGAAATTCCATCCGGGAAGCCTCTGAGTGATTTTCCTAACAGCTCATACACCGGAAACAGAGGCTTATGTGGAAAACCTCTTATTCCCTGCAAGGCTTGAACTCCAAATATCTTAATCAATTATAAATTGTTAATTATTCAAGAAAAAACATTTCTCTCCTGGGTATCTAAGATATGTTCTATATAGAAGCAGGCAAGCCAAGCCAAGCCACATTCACACAAGTATATGTACTAAAGCACCTTAGTGAATATCATGGCATTCAAAAATGGTAGTATTCAAGAACATGCTTTCTCTTCCTGTCTAAGACTTGTACGATTTGTTAGATGTGTTTTATACAGACACAGATATAAACATATACCATCAGTAATTGGAGGCGAAGCGAAAGTTAAGAATGAGAAAATAAGATGTCACAAATGCATTTATAAAAATTAGCCTTTTATTAGATATTAACTTCAATCCTTACAGTGTTCGTTAACTTTATTCAAAAAGACTCTAACTCAATCCCAGTTGCTGATAATTCACATAATCAATTCCATTTAACCGTACACAACATAGGATCTGCTCCGGCAACTCTTCAGCTTTGTTCCCCTGATTTACATTACAGACAAAATTTAATGTTAGTAATGCTTGCAAAACCCTACCTCTGATGTCAAAAAAAGAGAAGAATAATGAGGTTAAACTTACCTGAATTGTGAGGCCAAAATCCAAGATGCAGAGCTTTAGTCTATCTAGGAACGCTTCGAACCCTTTCCTAGAGATGTAACTGAATCTATGCATATCCAAATCAATCTCTAAATAATTTTCTCCCTGTAGAAAATTCAAAGTAGTGTCACTGAGAATGAAAGCATGCTGAAAAAGCAATGTTTTTATAGTTTTCTAGAATTCTTGATTTTCACAATCCAACACAGCATCAGGTTGGAGTGTCAACTACCAAATATACAATACCATGACTTCCGAGTGACACAAATTTTCAGTCAAAGTGCCTGATATGCACAATGTTAGATGATGTACTTTGTTTATCTTATGATTTTGTTAAACTGACTACAATTTTTAGAATTTTTTTAAGATTTTCCAACTTTGAGGTCCCACTGTCAGCAGATTAAAGGCTAATTTTTGTAATCTAACAGACTAAACCCAAAAATCCATGCAAAATAAATGTATATTAAATATGCTTACAACGTGAAGCCGTAACAAATAAGATGGGACCATATCTGGATGAAAGAGTGATGAACACAGAACTATGAGCATATCATAACAACATTGATGCAAATTTCACATTATCTCAAACAAACTGAAGTCTAGTTTATCATAAAACATCAAATACCATCAATTTGAACTGAAATGTACAAAAGTAAAACTTTGTATAAAACTAATATGATGAATTGGATTTTTCATATTTAGGATTTTTTTCTGAACTTACCAAGAAGAATTCATGTTGAGGACGTGAAAGAACAGGTTTTTCATTATAAGCGTGCATAAGCTTCCTCTCCGCTGCACTTAAATGAAGGTCTTCCACATTTACTACACGACCCAATATTTTCAACCTTTCCCGGAAGGGTACAATTGCATCTACAGGAAAACCTTTGACTTTTTCTACTTCATCATCAATTATCCTCTGTTCCAGAAGGAAGAAAATTGACATTAACTCATTAGTTATGGTGGTTCAGGGCATGTAAATAACAAAAAACCAAAAAAATGACCTTCCAGTCTAGACAACAGAAAAGACAAAGGATCATATATATGTCAGATTGAAAGATCGTCATTACAGAAATGCAGTGTGCTAGTAGTTAGCATCACATTATAGAAATGAACCATTTACAACAACAATGTTCCAAAGAATCCAAAAGATGTTCTGCAATGGCGTCACCAGATTTTCCAAATATAATAATAATCTGTAACAATTGTACATCACAAAAACACTGAAATGAAAATATAACATTTCATCTTACTCTGATGCGTTCTTGAAAATTGGATGGAAGTTCCTTAGAGTAACTTTCTGAAAGCTTAAAGTACAAAACGATACTAATCCCTTCCCCATCAGTTTCACTCTGGAAAAGAGAAGGAGAATAAAGTGGAACCTGTAGGACCAAAAGAAATATGTCAGTATCAAGAGATGGGAGGAGAATCGCAAAATTCTGCCCAGGGGGAGGAGAAAAAAAAAAGAAAAAAAAGACTCAAGTCTCACAGAAATGAACTGTTTGAAATTCAAAGTTCCTATTCAAGCCACACAGTTAGAAACACAGACTAGAGACTAACACTTGTGACAATAGTAGAAATACAGTGAAGAAGGGATTCACTAAATTGGAAGGCAGCATCATTCATAGACAATGTAAGGAAAAGTCAACTGGAGATGGTTTGTCAACAAAAAGTCTTGGACAAGGAAGAAGCTGGAGACGTGCAACGGGTAAGAATGTGAACAGAAAAGTCTAGTCAAGTCAGTTCAGTAATGACTGAATAAAGCATTATATCACAGTTTGATTTGTGCTTCTTGGAATAAACAGAGTTTTGCAATATCGATATCTCCAAGCACATGAAAACTGTTTTAAATCCTTAACCACAGCACAAAAATAAACATTTTGAGTGCAAGTAATCAAAAATAAAAGGTGGGCATGCCTGAGCATTTACAACAAGGATGGGTGGAAGTATTCCAGAAGAATTAATAACAGGTAGTTCCACAAACCGAGCGATATGATCAATTTTCTGGGGAGACAAGAATACATCAACTCCAAATGGATAATATGCGGCATAATTAGGAGCAACATCCTTCTTTTTATCCCTGCCATAAAGCAAAAAAGAGTTTCTATATGAAATGCACTTAGATATCACAGACAAGTGTGAATTATAAATTACGGAGCTCTGCATGCCTTTATTCATATATACATATGTATTTTGTGCATATATGTGTGTATCTGCTTTATAGAAAGATGTTATATGAATGTATAAGTATGAACCAACTTAGTACTGTTTTTGTACCTAAAATAGTTCTTGCCCCGAACTTTGAATGTATTTGGTTCAATATGTGACCAAGAATCAAACATCTTCTTGTCTACTGGGCAAAATGGTACTTGAGAACCTGCTATTGGTCTTTGTAGAAGCATCTTTGAAGAAACTGCGAAAAAAATTAATTAAATAAAATTCATACGCGCTGCTACCTTCTTAGGATCGAAATAGCACACAATTCATAACAAAATGCCATTACAATGGACAATTAACAAATATGTATATGTCCAATTCAAAATTTTAATCAGGAGATTTGGAACTGAGAGCAGTAGCAATAATAATCTTGAGAATGATAGTAAAATAACTATACGCATACTATATGTATTTATATGTTGTTCTCCAAGTTATCAAAACTACAAGAAGACAACAGTAATAGTACTCACGTAAAGCAGCACTAGGATGTCCTTCCCTCCATTTGAAGGAAAGTTTTAAGGTACTCTTTTTCTTTGCACTTGGTGGACTACAGGTCAATGACCTTCTCTTGTCGACTGATGGAACAGTAGAAGCAAGACAAGGGAGACAGTTGTTTGGAAGAATTCCACAATTATCCAACAGTCCCTCCCTGCCAGCACCTTCATCCGTAGAGGACACCTCATCCCGGAACACAGGTTGCCTTTCTTCATTTAGAGGTTCTACAGATTTTGGTTTGCCATTAACATCATCCGAATGTGTTGAATTTTTAGCGACTTCTTTGACAGAGTTGTGTACAGAATTTCCTGTTGACGAGTCCCCTGGCCTCTGAAGCTGATCAGTAGAAGAGGCATTGACAGTAGAGTCTCCATGATTAGCTTCTCTAAGAGAATCAATACTTGATACTGATGCAGCTTCAAGACCACTCAGAGATAGAACATCTGTAGATAGAAAATGTACCCATAATTAGCTAGAAACATTATTGATTAATCAAAAACAGAACAAGAAACAAAATTCAAATCTCATTGAAAAATAATAACTTCAGATATTATACCATCCTGCACACTCTGGAAATCCTCATCACAGTCAGACTCAAGTACCACAACAGAATCAAACCATGCCTCCTCATTACTCCCTGCAACTGCCATTACATTGCAATAAAAATGAGGTAAGAACAACTGCAAAAGATAACAAAAACTTCACATGGAATCAAGCAGCTATAGTTGCAGTTATACATAGTTTCGAGATGAGACAATGTCTAAGCAATACAAACTTGCCAAAATAAAAATATATAAATCAACTCAAAGCTTCCAAAGCTCCAACTATATGAAGATATTGTAATAAACATGTAGTGCATATAAAAGAATGATATAACATTTGGCATAGAAAAATTCTACAATTTGACGAGGACTATCTTAACACTTTCTGTTATACATGATTTCCACATAAAAATAATTTCTTGAAACCGGTTAGGCTTGTTCAAGCTAAAAGACTTGTAAAGCATTCCCCCATGGATACAAGGAAGAAATCTAAGGAATCAACTAAAATATTGATCTGAGGCTCACCCCAACAAGACATGCACCTAAGCTGTGTATATGATTAAGCAAGCCACTCAAATTAGAACTTAATTCCTCAAGCCACTGGCTTGCACACATAAATTCAACCACCCTGTAGAGTTCCCCACTTCTCAAGTCTTCTTTCTTTTCTTTTTTTTGTCATTCACGTTAAGGATGCATTATGCAAAACCCAAATGACCAAGATGAGAAACATCTACCGTTGCTCATATCGAAACATACGAGACTCGTAATACTAATCCCAAGTACAGCTCTTGTCTTTGGATCAAGGAGTAAGCTCAATGACCCTCCAAAACCCCTGAATCTCAAGTACATTATACTTCCTAGTCCATAATGAACATTTAAAAAAAATAAAAAATAAAAAAGTTACCCACATCGCTTTAAGATCAGACCCCTAGACTCAACTTGTCTCCCAGAAAGCTGAGAATCTGGCTCAAAGAGGTCAACCCCAGCAACTAGACAGACACTGTAAGGCAATTCTTAAAATTTCTTCAAGGTCAATGCATGAGGTATTCATTTACAAGATCCACATTTTGTAAATAAGTAACTAGGCCAGATTACAATGCTGATGATATTTAAACCGCATCCATGTTTAAGCCATTGTTCTCTCTTCAGGCCTTCATAGAAAAACCCTCCCTCCCCCCCATCCATATCTAAAATTGCACAATTTCATCTCGACAGAGCTAACATAACAGCTTTGCAATAACAAATTTGTCACAAAAAAATAAATAAATAAAATTATTTATAATAATAATGCAGCTAGCTACAAATCCAAATATAATCAATTTTCAAAGCAAATTCTATATCAAAACCCCTAATTATGCATGTTAATTGTGAGAGAGAGAGAGAGAGAGAGAGAGAACCATGAAAAGTGGGATTGTGGTAGGAGCGATCAAGAGGAGAGGGCTTATCGACCCGGCCAGGCGATCCATGAGAGAAGCGAGACGAAACTCTTGGCTGAATTGATTTTTTTCTCTTCCGACACCACTTCATCGACGAACTTAATCGAACCCTTACGCAACCTTCGGGCGACGACACGCAAGCTCCCATAGCTCTCTAGAGAGAGAGAATGTCACTCTTTCTCGCTCTAGAGAGAGAGAGATAGAGAGGTAAATAAAAACAAAAAATTCACAAATCTACCACAACTATTTCAATCAGAAATCGCATTGATCATGAGAATCACAATATGCAGAGAGAAGAGAACATCGATCACCGGTGGAGGTTGTTTTGTGTCTCTATCTATAAATAATGTATGTAAATTTTCAGAGCTAAGAAAGAAGAAGAAGAAGAAGAAGAAGAAGAACAACGAGAAGAAATTGAAAATTTTAAATTGTGAACAGAGAGAGATTGGAAAGCGCTTACAGTGACGGCAGTTGGGTGCGTGTGTATGGCAGATGGATCTAATCTAAGCTAAATAGTGGGAGGGACCTGATCCTTGGTGTTTGATCGACACGTGCCTGAATTTTGGATAACCCGAACGTGCGGGGGTGTGATTTTCACCCGGGTGAACATAGTTCGGATTGGACTGAATTTGGAGTAAAATCAGAACTAATTTGGAGTAAAATCAGAACTAATTCGTTATTTACAGTTTTTGAAAAATTGAAAACAATTCAATTTGTTTAAATCATGGAATCAATCTGAACCAATCCATTTAAATACGGATTGAATCTGTTTAGAATCACGGATTCACATAATTAAATAACAAAAAAATATATATATAACACTTTAATTTCATAAAAATATAAACATAACGCTATATTAGTTCCACAATAACAACATGTCTTTCTATAACAGCGACATACTGTTCTAGAATTTAAACAACCATAAAAAAATTGGTTTCACCATTAGTATTTGGACCATTACAAATTAAAATTAAAAACTAACAAACAAAAGTAATAAAAGAAAATATTATGCGAGTTTAGGTTTGAGTTTATGTTGGAATAAGAAAAAATACTATGGGAAGGATGTATAATAAAAATATAGACTATTTATATACGGTCCGGATCGGTTCCAATCCGGAGCTATGGGGTTCAATCCGGAATCAATCCGTAAACTACGAATTTTTAATTGTTTAATTCGAAACTGAATCACAGATTTAAAAAATCAATCAAAACTTATTAAATTTATTTAAATTGGATCGAATTACGAATTTAACGAATTTTTTAGTCAGTCCTAATTTTCACTCGCCGATCGCTTTTCCTGTCCTTCTGAAATTGGTTTGAGACGTGGATTCACTAATTATTTTAGTTTTAAGTTAAAAGTTTTTTTGGGATGAGTTTTTTGGATTTTTTTGATATTTTTTTGAAAGAAAAAATATAATAATTATAAGTTAAATATGTTATTTTTTCTTATTAAACTAAAAAAATCTATTTTATTTATTTATTTATTTTTGACTAAAATAATCACACACACAAAAAAAAACGGACTTAATAAAGCCTTCCTCCTTTTTGTTAGATGGTTGGTACTAATTTAATTTATTAAAAAGCAAAATTAAATATTATATTTAAATTATAATTATTTTTCATTTTTTTACAAAATTATAAAAAAAATAAAAAAATTTCTCAAATGAAAATTTTTAACTAGGTTAAAATAGTCAAAAATTTTAAAAATAGACTAAAAATCTTCCTAAATGAAGGCAAAGTCTCATTTGTAAAGTGATTATTTTAGTAATTATTTAATTTTTTAATTAAAATATGAAATAAAAAAAATAAGTTAAATTTCAACATCTTATAATAGTCAAAAAAAATGATTTAAAAAGTTATAAAGTCAAAAAAATTATACAAAAAAGTCAAAAACTTCATTTCCTCTTTACTTTTTACACTTTTTTTCATAAACAATAAAAAAATTATCCCAAACATAAGTAATTTTTTTCATCTCATATTTTAACCAATAGACTAAAAAGTTATTAAAATAATCTATTATGAAACCAATCCTTTTGTTTGGAATGAATTTTTCACTTTTTACCAACAAAAAAACAAATGCAAAGGGTAGAGAAAAGAATTTTTTTTTTATATATATAAATTGTTAATTTTTGAATTTTTCTTAGTGATTTTTTATCTTTTAAGCTAAAAAGTGGAGTTGTTAAACGAGTCCTAAATTATTATGTAATGTGCAACTCACTATAGCAATTATATATTGTCAATCTATAAGAGAGTTTTACAAATATAATAAAATTTTATATCATCAAATAAGACTATTAATTCACAATAGTTAAAAAGTTAACAAAGTCAAACAATATACGAAACTCATTAAGCCTACAAATAATATCAAACTTCTCTCCATATAAGTTGTGGGTTTTACATCATCAGAGAGAGTACTAACCTAGTTTGGGAACAGACTTTTTTAATAATTTTTTAACTTTTTAGCTAAAATACGATGTAAAAAAACTAGTATGTTTATGATGACTTTTTGACTTTTTACGAAAAGATATGCAAAAAGTAGAGAGAAAATGGAATTTTTGACTTTTTGGTATGAGTTGTTGATTTTTTAATTTTTTTAGTAACTTTTTGGCTTATTGACTAACTCACAATAGTTAGAAGTAAGGCTTGTTTGGGAAGATGAGTTGGGGCTAAAATAACCATATAAGATAAAATAGGCTATTTTAGCTCAATAAGACAAAACATTATATCTAATCTATAATCATTACATTCTTTTTCTCACAAA
Organism: Camellia granthamiana; assembly: GCA_036172215.1. Lineage (NCBI taxonomy): Eukaryota > Viridiplantae > Streptophyta > Magnoliopsida > Ericales > Theaceae > Camellia > Camellia granthamiana. The sequence continues at coordinate 166,945,005 of CM069904.1, forward strand.
AAAATTTAAAAAGCCAAAAAATCATTCTCAAACGAGACTTTTTAGCCTCATGTTAAAATAACTAAAAAGTCAACACACTTCCCAAACGAACCCAAAATAAAACAATATACCAAACTTACCAAGTCTAAGCCTATAAAGATATCAAACTTTTTTTCATATGAGTTTAGACCTCACACCAAAAAGAAAAATACAATTACCAAACCAAATGCCCTGATTAGGTCAATTTTAATGAACAATTTTATTTCATGAGACATTTTGGTAGAAAATAATTTTAATAAAAAAAATCAAAAATTTCATTCCATCTTCAATGACCAACATTTTACCAATTTGGATCATAATTTGATATTAGCTAGTGGAAATTTTAGTAATAACTAAATAAAGGGTTAAAATGTGTAAAAAAATTTATTTTTAAAAATTTACACGAGGGTTCACTTGATAAAGGGTTAGACTTTCATAAATTTAAATATTAATTTGGAAGAATTTGGAGGGATCATAAAGTTTATTATGGATCTCATTTTACTGATTTAAATTTTTTATTTTATAAGACTTTTCGTCTATATCATTAATGAGAAAAAATTAGATAAATAAATTGTAACATTTTTATTTTATTGTGTTTGTCTAAAAAAAAAAATTTTGATGGTTAAATTTAAAAAATATTTTTGTTGTTTATTTTTTCGGAGACAAAAAAAAATGATAATCAAATTGATATCAAAATAAAAACTGTAATAAACTTCATGAATTCTGTAAATTCACAAATTCAAATGTTTGAATTTGAGGAAAATTCAAACAATTGATAAAATAATGGGGAAAGCACTAATAAATCCTAAATTTGGGAATGTTAACCCATTTAATCCCGAAGGTTTTTTGTTGGACTAATAGGTCCTATTTCTCAAGAAGTTTACTATAGGCCTTTTTATGATTTCCCTTTTTTTCAAACATCAAACATTATTCATCCAACATCAAACATTAGCAACGTTAGGATTATTTATCAAACATCAACCACTAAACATTAAGATTATTCATCAAACATCAAACACAGATTCTGAACCATTAAACATTAGGATTATTCATCAAAGATCAAACATTATCCATCAAACATCAAACATTAGATTTATGAGTAACATCATCGAAACAACATCAAAACAAAATCAAACATCACAACATTATCATAAAATAACATCAAAAATAACGATTAAACAATTTTTTAAATAAAGATTAAACATCAAAATAAGGAGCAAAATGAGGCTTCAAACATCACCAACAACACCAACATCAACTACATCTTCAACATTATTCATCAAACATCATTCATCAAACATTATTCTCCAACATCATTCATGGCTCCGCCATCAAATTCTGCAATCAGTAACAAATCTGAATCAATCTACCCATTTCATGATTTTCCCATTACAATAATCACTAATAGTAATCAAGAAACCCCATTACTAAAAACAACAAATAGACTCTTAGATTGAAAATTCAACTACATATCTCACAAAAATGAAAGAGATAAGGCAACGTTACCATCGTTGAAGATCGATTGACAAGGACTTGAAAATCAGTGCCAAACTAACAAGGGTTAAGTCTATATATATATATAGTTTGATGAACTCAACATTAACAGTGATAAAAAATAGTCACTGTAATAAAGAATCAGATGAAATTGAAGAAAAGGACGATCTTTAGTTCTAGGGTTTTAATGTAGAATTGAGAATCGTACAATCACCAAAATGGTCCATCAGATTGAGCATTTCACTTTTTGGGTATTGTTTAAAAGTAGTGGGTGAGGCGGCTTTGCTTCGCATGAGGGTTTTCTATGACTTTCTCTCTCTCTCTCTCTTTGTGCATATATATATATATATATACATACACCATGTATATAATGTGTGTATTGTGGATATGAACTTGGGAGTACGAAACGCGGGAGACAACGTCAAATTACCCGAGTAGAACTCTTATTCCGCACACTGCTACGCTAATTGGGTTCTACAGAGAGAGTGACGATGATGATGATTTGCAGATTTCAGGGACTGTGGAGATTTGTTTTGATATTGAAGACGAAGAAAAATGAATAATTTTAATGTTGTTTTGATGATGATGTTTGATGTTGTTTGATGATGATGTTGTGAGGTTTGATGTTGTTTTGATGATGATATTTGATGTTGTTTTGATGATGATGTTATGATGTAAAAAAAGGACTAAATGGTTTATAAAAAAATATTCAGGACTAGATGGAGTAACATTTTCCAATATAGGGCTTATGAGTAATTTTTCCTAAAATAAAAATGTTAAAAATTTCAAAATTTCTACTAAAGTTTTTATCAAACACTCAAATGACTGTGAATCCCACGGGATCATTTGGTAAATTTTGAATAAAAAAAAAAAATAACATTGTTCTGATTGGCAAGTTGAGTGTAGGCTAAAATAATTAATAAAAATGAAATAAGCTAAAATAATTAATAAGATAATATATTATATTCAAATTATAATTATTTTATTTTTTTCTCTCAAAATTATTAAATTAACTAAAGGAAAAAAAAATAATTATTGTTTCAAACATAATTTTTTTAATCAAATTAAAATAATTTTAAAAAATTAAAAAATCAACTAAAATTGACTCCAAACGGGAGCAAAATACGTTGCGTGGTGAAGCTGAGTTCACCTAAAATTTGACCGAATAGGAAGCGTGTGACAAGTCTTTGGGCATGGAGTGAAGGAATTGGAGGACCCTTTTATGTCCAAAAAATTCAACCACATCCCCACAAGCCCGGTTTCGGGGAAAATTATTTTGTGGTTAAGGTACATCACGTGCCTAATATTTTTTTTATTAATCATAAATTAACCTGTCTTATGTTATTTCTTAATTATTTAATAAAAAATAGTAAATTTTATTTTCTTCACTAAACGTGATCATGCCCACAGAAATACCAAATAATTTTTTCATTTTAAGAAAAATTATTAATGAGGTTTTATTTGTCATAACCTAAAAAAATTAAAAAGTCACTATCCTATCTAAAGTCACATCATTTTATTTAAGTTACATCACTTCTCTACCACATCACTTCAAACCCAACCCATATCCCACTTAGGGCCACAAACGAGTTGAGCCGAGCTTTAGTATGTTTGAGATTGTTTATTAAGATTTTAACGAACTCGAACTGGATAAAAATTTGACGAATCGAACTCGAGCCGAGTTGGCTTAGGCTCGACTTGAGCTCGAGCTTGTTCATGAGCCTTAATGAGCCAAAAAATTTATAAATTCATACTTGCATGTGAGACTAAAGTTATAATTAAAATTTTGATTATACAATTATATATATAATGTAAATAAATATACTAAAAAAAAGTCAATATTTTACTAAAATAATAATATCTACTACAACTATTATATAAATGTACTATTTATAGTTAACTATTATTTACATTTATATTTTTTAAATATATAAATAGTATATTTATCTTATTTTTTATACATATTTTTATATTATTTAATAAATAAATAATAAATATTAAACAAGTCGAGGTTACGAGCCGAGCTTTGGAATGTTTCGGCTTGTTTATTAAAAATTTAACTCGTTCAAGTTCGAACGTAAAAAAAATTTAACGAACCGAGTTCAAACAAACTCTTATCGAGCCGAGCTTGAGCCTATTCACGAACGACTCTATTTATTTGCAGCCCTAACCCCACCTATATTTTATAAAAAATTAAAAAGTAAACTTATTTAAAACATTCCAAACCACCACTTAACCTTGAAATAAATGTTATGTAGCTTTATCTTTTATTAATTATAATTTATCATATTTTTTTATATTTTTCAATCATTAAATATAAATTTATAAATTTCGCCCAATCTATCAATTATAATACCATTAGAACAACTCTTGAGGTTGTCCAAACCAACCTCAAATCGGGGTTCAAATGATTTGACAACAACAGTATCATAACATATTTCTCTCAACTGCCAAAGCGTAAAACATAATGAAGTCATCAAAATCTCAACTACCCTCATCTAAGGCCTTGTTTGGGATCTTTCAAAAAAGTCAAAAAGTCAAAAAATTACTCAAAAAGTTAAAAAGTTAACACTATTCACCAAAAGTTAACAATTACGGCTGCACAACTCCCAATTCAAATTTTCCTCTAAAAACCAATTTTCACAATTTTTTATTACACATTTTTCCATAAAAAGTCAAAAAGTTAACCCAAACATCCATATTTTCAACCTCAATTTTTTAGTCAAAAAAGACAAAAAGTGCACTTATTTAGTCTTCCCAAACAAGGCCTTAGACAGTCCATCAAACAAAAATATATTTGAAGGAAAATTTTAATAAACTTTTTTTAAAAAAAGTGAATCATATGCATTTTTATTTATATTATTTTTTTAATTATAATATTATTTTAAATATAATTTTTTGGGTGGATATTTTAAATATAATTCATGTTGTTATAATTCATATTGTATTTAATTATAATATTTTTTTATAATTATGACTCAAAAAATTAAAATTATATCATATTTTTTTAATTATAAAATGTATATGGTAATTTCAAATTTCAATTTCATTGGAAGGTCTCTTAAAAAGATTATTTAGTAATTTTAGGATAAGTTTATGTGACACCATAGTTTAATAATTTTTTTTTTAATCCACATTCTAATTAGATTTATTAATTTGTTAATAAAGTTAATATATCACTTAAAGGATGGTCTTTGCTCCATCAATTTGAATTCCTATACTCTAAAGTGTAATTACATGCCTACTTGTCACAAGGGCTTTGGCCATAACTTAATATGATTAGTTAAAATAGAATTCGTTTGGGATGTAAGTTAATTTTTTGACTTTTTGACTATTGGGGTTAAAAAGTCTCGTTTGGAATAGACTTTTTAACATTTTTGACTTTTGTGAGAAAAAAAATAAAATGATTATGGGTTAAATGTAACATTTTGTTCTATTTGATTAAAATAACCAATTTTATCTTATATGACTATTTTAGCCCAAACTTACTTCCCAAACGGACCCGATGTGATATTCAACATTTTTTTATTGAGATTTTTAGATGGCTTGACAAATTTTAAGTAATAAATGATGTGAATTATTATTTCAAAACCACTAAGGTTTCGTTTGGTAACTTTTAGTTTTTGTCAAAAAATTATTATAAATTATCACATAACTATTTTAATTTTTTTATATATCTTTTTGATAAAAAAAAAATTAAAAAATTATTAAAATAATATATTCACAAACGAGACCTTAAATAACCTTTCGAGTCTTGCCATTTGTAGCATTGGTTATAAAGTCATAAAGCCGGAGGATTGGTTATAAAATCACATATGTGATTTGTGTGGATCTCATACCCATGTGAGAGGTTTGGTAGAATATTTGATAATTCATTTGAGATTTATAGCATTTTTTATTTTTTATATGTTAGAAATTAATTATTAGAAGTAGTTAAAAATTCATTTGTCTGTTTTTCAATAATTAATTATTATTATTTTATTTAAATTATTTTTGTCATATAAATTGTATCAAATATTCTCGCACCATTTTTTTTAATGCAATCCAATAAATTACACCAAACAATCCTAGAGTGCGATAATTACTTTTTAATAAATTTTGTTTTGACTTTTTTTTACATTTTTAATAGTTTTTTTAAATATTTTTACGTTTTACTAAACTAGATATAAACTTAAAAAACAAAAAGCTATAGAATTTTCTTTTGACTTTTTTTGGTTTTTATTTTTTACTTTTTAAATCCTTACACTTGAAAAGTAAAAAACAATTTAAAATTGATCTGTAGAAACGGGTTACTTGGATAAATAATTCTGAAAAGGCTTTTTTGAAAAATTTCAAATATTTAAAATAAAAAGTTTTAAAAAAAATGAAAGAAAGCAATATACAAATAGGTAAATTACACTTTCCCATCGGCCGCTCAAGGCCCGGCTTGAAGCCTGATCCACCCGAAACCCAGTGTCGTTTTTGATGAAAAAAATAAAACTTTGGTGAAAAAAATAGAAAACAATTAAAAAAAATGGACAGGCCCTACCCACGTTGCCCCAAGCCTGAAGCTTGGCCCACCAGCTTGCCCGAGACTTGAGTATCCCTTAGACCTGGGCCTAATTTTTTGGCTCTTGGGCCAGTCCAAATTTTGGTTAGAGCCCACATGGCTCGATAGTGAGCTTTGTTAGCCAAACAAGTTTGGCGTATTTTTTCTCATCCGGATTTTTTGCTCTCACAAGTGCTTTTGGGTTGATATTGTAGTAAGGAGGGGTTTGATAAGGTTAAACCATGTTCAATTGCATCTTGGGGCTGGAGGAGAATTTTAGAGGGTAGGGATTAGCTTTTGCTTGGGGTGAAATGGGTAGTGGGAACAGGGGATTAGATTAATCCCTTTGAGGACCAATGGATCCCTTTAGTTGATAACCCACAGATAAGGAAAGGCTTGTCTAATCATTTATCTTCACTTACGGTTTCTCATTTTATTGATTAGCAGAAATATGCTTGGCAATTGAATCTTTTAAGATTGTTTTATCCAGAATGTTGCATTAAGCATATCCAAGGTATTCATGTGCCTGCTGAAAATGTACTTGATAAGTTGGTATGGAGTTATACAAAATCGAGGGATTATAGGAGACGTTAGAACATTTATTTTTTAAAATGTCCTAATTCACTTAGGATTTGGAGAGGCAGCCAGTTAGGTTTGGGATTTTTCTATTGGAAAGCCTATTTTATTTTTTACTTGTGAGAGGGAGATTCGTAATCTGGCTTTGGGCCGTGGTAGAGTCCGGGCAAAAAGAGGTCCGAGCGTGTTTGGGCCGAGCTAACTTGGGCTTGTCCAGAGTTAGTTTGCTCGGTTGAGATCCAGGGCCCATTCAGTCGAGATGATCGTCTGTCAACCCGGGTTTTAATGTTCGTACATTTAGCTCGGCGAGAGAGGTCTTCTGCGGACCGGCCTAACCTGTCCGGAGCTCAGTCGTACCAGAATGCTACTGAGCTCGGTTGTGATGGAGCTCAGTAAGTGGCATTGTTAGACTCATTAAGTAGCACGATCGTATGAGGCCGGGGTGATGTCGCCGAGCTACCCGTTCCGCCAATACTGTGTGATGGTTTGATTAGATGGTGTTTAGTTGAATTTGCACTGACAGGTGGGAGAGCATGATAGGAGAGCAGCTCTACGTGTCAATAGGCGAATGAATGCAGAGGTGAGCGCATAAAGTATATAAACATGACTGCACCCCCATGTTAGTGATGGAACATCAGTTGGTGAGAAAAACTTCAACATTCATCCAGCTTCTCTCTCTCTCTCCCTCTCTCTCTCTGAGTGTGTGCTAACTTGATCGTCGGAGGGGTTTTCCGGCAACACACCGCCGGGTAGCTCACTACCGTTGTGTTCGCAGGTTAATCGGATAGAAGCGGAGCTTGGACGCAAGGAGTATGGGCGTTATTGAATATTTATCCCCCGTACAACTTGGTTGGATGGAGAAAACAAGCTAAATATGTGAATTGTATTGGCCAACTTGTTGCTGTGCTTTGGGTCATTTGGAAGCAAAGAAATAGTGCTATTTTTAAGGAGAACATATTGTTGTTTAAATTATGAAATTAAAGAAATAGATTTATGAAGAAAACAAATTATATACCAAGAACATATGCTGATAATTACAACTAAATTTCAACAGAAATACACAAAACAATAAAAGGGTAAAGAGACGAAACCGAAGCCTGCACGGAAGCAGTTTCCTTAAAACAGATTTCGCCGCCTCACAGGTCGAGTGCTTGAGGAAACCCGGCGTCTGTCTCCCAGGATACGACGGTCAAAACCAGCTACGGTAGAAGCACTATCTGTCTAGCTTAGCGAACAAAAACAGTGGCAGCACTCTCTCACAATAGGAACTTTCTGGCAAACTGACTTGTAAAATGGAAGCAAAAATTTCTATATTGAAACTTGACAGGAGGGTCTCAATTTATACATGTATAGGGGAGAGAGGAAGAGCCTCCAGCCTTTAAGGCTAGTCATTAAAACACCAAACATCCATAGCCCCTTTCCACAAAATGAAAAGTATGGATGCCCAAAGGATTCACACCCTTTAGTCAAGAAAAAGGATTTAAATACTCTTTAAAATCCTATTCATGAATCGAACATCATGAAGCAATTTCTTGGCAATTTCTTGGCAATTTTTTATTCAAAACCCAATGGTTTTTGGCTCACTTGGACCCAACACAAAAATGGTTAGGACCTACTTTAATATTTAATTAAAGTCACCACACTTTAATATTAAATTAAAGTCCCCAAAAATCATTTTTGCCAACAATCCCCCACATGAAAAAAAATTGACCGAATGACTCAACAAACGGACATCGTTCAACAATAAAGACTCTGAGAGAGAGTACAACGGACTAACCCCGACATCAGAGAAGGTAGCTTTTGGCTTTGAACCTCTCCCAGTGAAAACCTATCGAGTTTACTGGCTGATCAGTGAATAAGACATCTTGAACTGCTCTGCCGTTTATGTAAACTGAAATAATAGATCTCACACGGGAATTACTCCTACCACCATTCTGTTCTCACTGGTGTGCCCTGTGTGGCCCTGGACACTAGCCTGGTTCAGCGAGTGGTTTCAAAGAATCCTAGCCTGCCCAATTCTTCTAGAAGCGGCCCCACTTCACACTCACATAGGTGACTCTACTTAAGTATCCTGCAATACTCAGCTCAACAGCTTAACACACTAGAGTCATTAAAAGCTCAGCTTAACCTCTACACTTACAGGTATCACTGATAGAAGGAATGGCTGGAGGTTTAACCTCCTCAGTGACATACCACCGTTACACGCAATTAGGTTGTCCCATTGAACTTAGATCTTGGGATCTCCAGTCAACTAGGTTGGGTTTCCATTCCGGTAACTTCCAAAGGCCTTAACCCCATTCCTTTTGACGACGTTTCGACTAACACTCGACTTAACCCTTTGGTTAGCGGATCCACAATGTTGTCCTTAGACTTTACAAAGTCTAAAGAGACAACTCCATTCGAGAGTAGTTGTCGTATGGAATTATGTCTACGACGGATATGTCTAGACTTTCCATTATACATATTACTCTGTGCCCTACCAATTGCAGATTGACAATCACAATGAATACAAATAGCTGGCACAGGTTTAGACCAACGTGGAATATCTTCAATGAAATGACGAAGCCATTCTGCTTCTTCCGTTGCTTTATCAAAAGCAATAAACTCTGATTCCATCGTTGATCTAGATATACACGTTTGCTTGGAAGATTTCCAAGACACGGCTGCCCCACCAAGAGTGAACACATATCCACTAGTGGACTTTGAGTCCTTTATATCTGATATCCAATTCGCGTCACTATATCCTTCAAGTACCACTGGATATCGAGTATAATGCAGCCCATAATCCCGAGTGTAGCGTAAATACCTTAACACCCGCACAATGCCCTTCTAATGAGAAGCATCAGGATTACTTGTGTATCTACTAAGCCTGCTAACCGAGTAAGTGTAGACACCCCATTTTTGACCGACCTTAAGACTCAGACGTCACCGATTGAGCGCTCGGTGATGTTACATATTGTGCTCGTTCAGAAGTCTCAGAGTCTCGGCCGTGAGCCTTGCCTCCGGACTTCCGGGCTCTTTCTATACTTTGCCTCGGCTTGCGAACCAGGCTCGGTTTTCTCTGTTTCTTTTCCTGAGGGGAGGGAGAGGTCCCGTAGACCATCTCTCAGTGGCCGCGGGCTACATTTTGTGGCCGTAGGCCATTTTGCCCATTTCGGAGCCCGGTTCCCGGTTTTCGGAGCCGTAAGGCCGTGTGCCTCGGTTCGGGACCGCCTAACCATCTCCGATTGCCCCGGTTTTTGGCATACATCCTATTTACTCCCTTTTGAGGGACACTGAGGTCTGAGAGACCCACTTCGTGGTCGAATGCCACTTTCGGTGCTTAACAGCCTGTTTTCGGGACCTCGAACTGCGCGTTCTGGCCCCCGAACCTTCATTTTGCATCGGTTTTCGTTCATTTTTGCCAGGTACCTCTGTTTTATCACCAGGAAGGTCACAGAAGGGTGGGAGGCCAGTAATTGTCTCAACAACCAGTTATATTCCTCCGGCGCCCTCCGACGCCCGTTTTTCTCACTTCCGAGCCAATGTTGACCACCCTAAGGCCACTTTCTTCAAACCCAAACTACATATTTGTGTTGTAGACACCTGGGAGGACACAAATGTCATATGGCCGGCCAGAAATTCAACTTGACCCTTTCGAACCCCTTGGAAAAGTGGGTTGTTCTCTCTCCTGGTTCACAGTTGCCAATTTTCAACCACAGGGTTGTGTTCAAGACACATGGGAGGACACTAATCTAGCATGGCCGGCCACTAATTCAATTGCCCCTTTTTTACCCTTGGCCGACCGGCCATGGGGAAGGGCCGGCCGGCCACCTGCAACCCAGAAAGCTGGCCGGCCTTGTTCCATTATGTGGGTGTATTACAGCTGTATATCTGTTTTCCCCCAAAAATATCTATATTCGGGGGAAACTTTTGGAGGAAAACTTGATGCAATTTCCCTCCACTTTTTCCCTCATTTTCCTCCCCCTCTCTTGTCTATAAAACCAGCCTCCCAGGTCTGTTTTTAGGGTTGAAAAATTGCTTACACTCATATCTCTCCATTTCTCTCTCATTTTCTCAAGTTTTGGCTCCATTTCTTCACTACCACCAAGCACCACTACCACCATACCATTTCCAGCAGCTTGGGAGGATTTCCAGCAGCTAGGAAGCAACATTTCTCAAGCCAAAAGGAAGCTAAGGGGTAGTCTTCAAGGGTAAGTCCATTTTCCCCATTTTGTAGCTCTTTTTTGCACCATTCTTCTAGCCTAGTTTCTTGCTGTTTTGGGCTCTGACCCTAACTGAAACTAGGCTTCTTTTGAGCTATTCTACATGTTTGTTTAAGGGCTCAACCTTGTTTGAGCCCCCCATTTGATACTTTCTTCAATACCCTCTTGTATGCCATTATTTTGCATGGTATTTCTAGCCTATGTGTGATCTGTTTTTTGAGCATGATATAAACTGTGAGTTGGCTTATTTTGAGTCCCTCTACAACATTGTAGAAGGGCTCAACACTGTTGGGGGTCTCCATGTTGTACTTACCATTATGCCCCTCTTTGGTCCCTATTTTTGCATGCTTTGTTAGCCTACCTTGCTTCTGATTTTAGGCCATGATCAGAACTGAAAATGGCCATATTTTGACCCTCTTGGCATATCTCATTAAGGGTCTTTGGCTATTTGGTGAATTCTTTGTATACCTCATGTTATAGCCTCTTGTTGGCCTACTTCTTGCATGGCATTTTTAGCATGTTTGTATTTTGTTTTAGGGGTTGTCACCTACTGAAAAACAGAATTTTTTTAGGCCCTCTTCAGTGTTGTAGAAGGGTCTTTTGCCATTTGGGCTTTTCATCTATCACTTGCTTCATTGCTTCCCTTGCGGAGCCATTTTCGTATGCCATTTTTACCCTACTTGTGATTACTGTTTGGCCATGTTTTGTACTGTAAAAATGTGATTTTTGGGGCTGCCTTGCTTCTTCTTTTTCATGTCATGTTCAAATTATGCATATATTGTATAGCTACAAGTCAGTTTGGGTGCCTAATTTTGCATTTCGAGTGAGATTCCATGCATCGGGTGTCATTTCGCCATCTTTCGGGGCTGTTTTCCCCCTCATTTTGCTACTGATTTTTGCATGTTTGTATATCATATTCCATGTCTTTGCCATGTCTCATTAGAGTGGCATTTCGGTGCCGGAGGGTCCGTTCTCGGTTTGCGTGCCCGCGGGCACGCATTTCGAGTTGTCTTGTTTTCATCTGATGGCCTCTTATGTGAGTGTGGCTGAGGCTCTCTCATGTTGGTGTAAGCCCATATTGCATTGCGTATGCCATTTCATCCATAGCATTGTGCATGCCTGGTTGTGTATTACCTCGTATAGCGTGTATGCCATTCCATAACATTGTGTATGTTAGGATTGTATCTTAGTTGCATTTCACGCATATCATGCACATTGCATCGTGTTCGGGATAGGAGTTAGCCCGGGCACGGGAAACGAGGCGCGTTTCGTACTCCGAATGACGGAGCGGGTCTCAATTCCCAAGTCACCGACACTCCGGATTATCCGTGATGGAGTTAGGTTTTGTTGTAGCATTCATATGCATTCATCCTATATTGAGTTGTGCAATTCGGCTCCTCGGCCATCATGCATCGATATGCGTGATTGGTGGCACGAGGATCGAGGCATGCATATATTTGTGAAATATGTTGCTATGCCCCTTTCCTACTCTCTGTTGCAGCATATCAAGAATCAGCAGTCTTCCGAGGCATGGCGCGCTTTTCAAGAAACATTACAAAACAGAGGCTAATCGGGGCATCGCCGTGGATTTCCACGCAAAGCAGCCCAAACATACATCGTTCATCAGAATCAAGGCAGTCCCTGGCTTGCATGCCAGTTTTATTATTTTCTTAGTTAATTTGTAAATTAATTAGGAATTTGTACATTATTTGGACTGTACTATTCTTTTATTCGGGACTGTATATTCTTTCGGACCCTCTGCGCGAGGGCATGATTGTAATAAGTGTGGGTGAGTGTGATATATGTCTTCCAACCCCACGTCTTTCTTCTCTTTTATTTACCCGCTTATGATGGTTAGATATAGGGCATATTTCAATTAGCATACAGTATGACAGCATGTTTGCATCATTCATCTGTTTTGCACGCACCGGGCTCGGCGCATCATACAAACTGCATTTGTATTTCAATTCCAAATTGAATACGTGTTAGTTGTAGCATTCCATATGCCATGCTTAGAATAGCCGAGCCTGTTACAGTTTGCATTTTTGCATGTGTTGCATTAGGCATTTCTGTATACTTAGGATCACGCATGATTTCTAATGTAGTTTCTGTTTTGGCTTGGAGTACTCGGTGAGTTTTTATGCTTTAGCATCCTTGCATGTGTGTGAGTGACTGCCATGATAGCATGCTTGCCATGAGGCTATTTGCTTATGTGATATAACTGCCTTGAATGCCTGTGGGTGGAGGTTGTGTTACTTGAATTGGGACAATTCATCAAATGATTGTTTTAAGCCCACTAGATTGTGGCAAAACCACCTTTTTCTAAGCCCACCTGAGGGTGGCAAAATCTGCATTTTAAGCCTACCTGCGGGTAGCAAACCATCTTTCAAACAAACATGAAATGTTTTGTTCCAATTCAGGCGACTCAGTCTATACTTGTATGCTGTGCGCATCACATAGTAACCTAGGCTAATAACCGGAATAAGAACACACAAGGTTTTCAAAATAAGATATCATGATTAGTAGAGGCCGGTCTTTGACCGGGCGAGCGGGGGTGCTCACGAAGTGACCTTCCCCAATCGTACACAAGTTCCCGAGCCGAGGCAACTTTGGTGATGACGGACACGTGGCCTTTGGCACCGAGTCAGGGTTTCCTAAATTTCCCCATTAAAAAAAATATTTACGTGGCGACTCTGTATCTGGCAAAGCAGTCCATGTTTGGCACTTCTTTCAAAAAAATCTGTTTTCAAAACGATTTGCCGGATTTGGACTCTTTGGTTCAAGATTAAGAACCGTGACATTTGAGTCCTTCGAACTGTAGTAGACCCAATATCGAACCAGAACGGGGGGGAGTCCCACCCTCCCCGGGATGCGTTCGGGGACGTCTACAGTAAGCTATATCCGGCCTAGTACAACTCATCAGATACATTAAATGTCCAATTACCCGAGAATATTCTAACTGAGAGACACTCTCTTTATTATTCTTGGTAAAGTGTAGACTTAAGTCTACAGGTGTCGATGACACACTCGTATCTGATCCACTAAACTTCTCAAGTATCTTATCAACATAATGAGACTGAGAAAGTACAATTCCGCTAGATATTCTGGTAATCTTAATTCCCAGAATAACATCTGCAATGCCCATATCCTTCATGTCAAATTTAGAGTTTAACAACTTCTTGGTAGTTTTGATCATTCCATCGTCACTACCTATAATGAGCATATCATCAACATATAGACACAAAATGACATAACCTCTGTTAGTGTCTTTGACATAAATACACTTGTCACATTCGTTAATTCGAAACCCATTTGACAACATTACATTGTCAAACTTCTCATGCCATTGTTTAGGCGCTTGCTTCAAACCAAACAAAGATTTGACAAGTTTACAGACTTTCTTGCTTTGTCCTGGAGCTGAAAATCCTTCAGGTTGCTCCATGTAGATTTCTTCATTCAAATCCCCATTTAAGAAAGCTGTCTTTACATCCATATGGTGTATCTCAAGATTGCGCAAAGCTGCTATCGCAATCACCATGCGAATGGATGTTATCCTAGTTACAGGTGAGTACGTATCAAAGTAATCTAGGCCTTCTCGTTGCCTGTACCCCTTGATAACGAGCCTCGCCTTATACTTGTCAATAGACCCATCGGCCTTCATCTTTCGTTTAAAAAATCCATTTGCAGCCTAAAGGCTTGCAACCTGGAGGTAAAACTACCAACTCCCAGGTGTGGTTCTGTAAGATGGAGTCAATCTCACTTTTGATCGCTTCTTTCCATAAAGGACTCTCCGGAGAAGTCACAACTTTATGGAAAGTTTGAGGTTCGTTCTCAACCATATAAGTCAAGAAGTCTAGACCAAAAGATTTGGATGTCCTAGCCCTTTGACTCCTAGGCTGATCATCACCTTGATTCTCAACTTGATCATCAAAATGATCATCATCACTAGTAAGCTCATCAAATTGCTCCAAAACCTCAGAACCCCTTCTTAGGTTCGGCAAGGAAAAAAGTCTTCAAAGAAACATACATTCCTTGACTCCATGATGGTATTCCTGTAAATGTCTGAAGTTTCAGAGTTATGTACAAGAAACCGATATGCACTACTATTATGTGCATAACCAATGAATATACAATCCACGGATTTCGGGCCTATCCTAACCCGTTAGGGTATAGGGATCACGACAATTGCAAGACACCCCCACATTTGTAAGAATTTATAAGAAGGCTTAACGCCTTTTCATAACTCATACGGGATCTTGTCCACTTCGCTTCAACACAAGTTTCACACTTGTGTTTCGTCAGAACGACCTTGTCGGACTCAAAAAACCATGCGAAAAACATGTTTACTGAGAAGAGTCCTTGAGACAAGATTCTTACGAATGTCCGGAACATATAGGACTTCGTTCAAGTTAGCTCTTTTCCTGAGGTTAACTTCAGGACCACCTTTCCCTCAACAAATGAGGTAGTAGAGTTTCTCATAAACAACTTCTCACCGTTTGTAACCGGTTCGAAAGTTGTAAACAGCTCCTTCTCGGAGCAGATGTGGCGTGTAGCCCTAGTAAAGCTAAAAGCCTCTTGCTACCACAGTTGTAGCACTTCCCAAAGAACCGATAACCAGGTTCCCGCGGCTTGTATGCCAGCTTCTTTGCAACACCACCCCTTAGCCCCAGCAAAGAGCCCTTGTTTACGGGAGGCTTCTTCCTCATCCCAGAAAATTTTCCATGCTCAATGACATTTGCCTTCACTGAGGAGGTACTCCCTCCTTTCTTTCTATTATCCTCCTCAATTCGGAGTCGGATAATTAAGTCTTCTTTGTAGAATTAGTACAAAGTTATAAACAAATCCTTGTGTCACAATGATTATGAAACTCTCAAAATCATATCACAGTAAATACATTCCCAGAATGTCATCAACCGAATTAGGCACCCAAATATATTTGGTCCAACCTATCACTCTGAAGCCAATAGTCTTACTATTAGGAAACACAAATCCAGTGTTCAATAGTCTACTATTCGGAACTTCATAACATGGCCAGTAGTCTTATCACTAGGAATCACTAATTTCTCAGCATGTGGTCAGTAGACTTTCTACTACTAGGAATCACAATGTCTTAACCTGTGATCAGTAGTCACTTTACTACTAGAAATCACAACGTCCTGACATAGGATCAATAGACTCTTTCATTACTAGGAATCATCATGTCTTAACATATGACCAGTAGCCTCTCCACTACTAGGAATCATGATGTCTTGACATGTGATCAGTAATCTGTTCACTACTAGGAACCACAATCTCATAACTGTGTAGCCAGTGGTCTAACACCTCCTAGGAACCACCAGTTTCTATCTCTGTGATCAGTGATCTTGAACTCACAAGGAGCCACCAATTTAAGAATATATTTGGAATTTAAAAATCCAAAAAATATTCACCCACAATAACAGGTTGTCTCATCTTTGCTCTCAAGCAAAGTCACATAGCAATCATAAATGCTATAAATAACACAAGGATACCATACTAATTACCTCTGATCAATTCAGAGATATTTTAATGCAATCTTATGATTTCCTTTAAGAATCTCATGAGGCTAAGATTGTCAGGTGGAACAACATTTCTGTTTGTCACCTTTTGAAGCCAATTCTGAAACATCACAACAGAATTTCACTTCTGTGATTCTAGAAATTAAACTTAACCCTTAGAAAATCCCTCAGATGGAAATTTAATTCAAAACTAGTCGCACCATTTAACCTAGAATCGAACATGGTCAGGAATGTTCCCAGGAAGACTGGAGGGGTCACATCGGTCCCATTTAAAACCCAGTTAACCTTTTGACAAAACATTCAAGAGCATGTTGACTCCTAATCCATAGGAAACAATTTAAAAATTAAGATTTCCAGGGGATAAACCAGGTTATAACAAACCGATTCCCAAGCAAATAAAATTTGCTATCAGAATTACACCGCTCATAAAAGTTAGCCGGTACTCCCGGAACTAAGCCCATGAAAGTTAACCGGTACTCCCAGAACTAAGCCCATTATTTCTGAATAAAATCAGAAATATTTTAGCTAATGCTAAACTTTGGTTTCCTTTCTCAAAACCAAAACACTCTGGACATAATCAGATTATAACCAAAGACTTTCTCCAAACACGGTTTTCCAACACTTTGGGAATAAAATGATTAAACCCAAAGACTTCCTCAAAACCCAAAGGTTTGAAACCAAATCCGTCTTAGTTGTCATTTCTGAACAAATAAGAACTATTCTTTAGCCAAAGCTAAACACTTTGGTTTCTATCACAGAAAACCAAACCAAGTTCCAAACTTACAAGCAATTTAAAAATTGTTATAACAATTACACGCATATAAAATGCTTCTAACAAAATAAGCAAATAAAACTTGCTACCACAAATTGGTAAACAAACCAACTAAATCTCAAGCAAAACATGCTTCAAACATTTAAATAAAATAGCCAATCCATAAGGATTCTATTTAGTCCAAAAGCTTTTCCACGCTTAGGTATTCCTATTCAATACAAATGTTAGTAGTCCAAACATTTTTGTTTTTACATCCCAAATACTATTCATTTGGTTTTATATTTGTTTTCCGCATTGGTATCCCTACAAAGAAAGTTAGTAAAAAACCACAACAAAATACAAACAAATAATCTAAAAAATTTAATAAATAAAATGAAACTATCTAGCCAACTTTGATTATATAAGTAACCAACTAATATAAGGTACCAAAACAAAATACAATTTGTAACTTCAAAATTAAATTACAACTTTAAAATAAAGTTCAATACTCATGAGTCATGAATGAAATTAATTCATAATAAACATTTAAACTAATAACTCCAAATAGATAAGTCAAATTCAATGCAACCAATTAAATAATACCTAATTAAATAATTCAGATTAATGCACTTAATTAAATAATTTAGATTAATGCACCTAATTAAATAATTCACATTAATGCACCCAATTAGATAACTTAGATTAATGCACCTAATTAAATAATTCACATTAATCATGTACACAATTCATAAAAACTCTATAACTCCAAATACATTAAATTATGTAATCTAGCCTAGAAAATAATAAGCATGTAACAAATTGAGACTAGAATAGAATTAGTATGTCAAAATTGCAACATCCATAAATTATAATTTATAACCTTAAAATTCATGCAAATCATGGTAGGGGAATGATGAACCATATGCATAAAACAATATCATACTAATACAATTAAGTATGCAAATTATGATAGAGCATTCTAATTAAACTAAGCAATTAGAGAATAACATTGCATAATTTACAAAGTCTACTTAAATAACAGAAGTAATTCCGCAACAATTCCTAGTAACATTATACAAAACTAACCTAATAGTCTATATAAATCTGTTCGATCAATTTCATAGAAAATATATAATAATCTGTTTTAAGCTTGTTGTTTAAATTATGAAATTAAAGAAATAGATTTATGAAGAAAACAAATTATATACCAAGAACATATACTGATAATTACAACTAAATTTCAACAGAAATACACAAAACAATAAAAAGGGTAAAGAGACGAAACCGAAACCTGCACGGAAGCAGTTTCCTTAAAACAGAT
Source organism: Camellia granthamiana (assembly GCA_036172215.1). Classification (NCBI taxonomy): domain Eukaryota; kingdom Viridiplantae; phylum Streptophyta; class Magnoliopsida; order Ericales; family Theaceae; genus Camellia; species Camellia granthamiana. Next base: position 166,963,435 of record CM069904.1, read on the forward strand.
TTCGCCGCCTCACGGGTCGAGTGCTTGAGGAAACCCGGCGTCTGTCTCCCAGGATACGACGGTCAAAACCAGCTACGGCAGAAGCACTATCTGTCTAGCTTAGCGAACAAAAACAGTGGCAGCACTCTCTCACAATAGGAACTTTCTGGCAAACTGACTTGTAAAATGGAAGCACAAATTTCTATATTGAAACTTGACAGGAGGGTCTCAATTTATACATGTATAGGGGAGAGAAAAAGAGCCTCCAGCCTTTAAGGCTAGTCATTAAAACACCAAACATCCATAGCCCCTTTCCACAAAATGAAAAGTATGGATGCCCAAAGGATTCACACCCTTTAGTCAAGAAAAAGGATTTAAATACTCTTTAAAATCCTATTCATGAATCTAACATCATGAAGCAATTTCTTGGCAATTTCTTATTCAAAACCCAATGATTTTTGGCTCACTTGGACCCAACACAAAAATGGTTAGGACCCACTTTAATATTTAATTAAAGTCACCACACTTTAATATTAAATTAAAGTCCCCAAAAATCATTTTTTCCAATACATATTGTCTTGTGAGCAGGCTGTTGCTTTAGCTAATGACTTGTTTGGTTATTTGTCTAGAAGGCATGATGAACCAAAATTAGTAAGTTGCCCAAGAGAGGAAATTGACATTGTATCAACTACTAAATGTCTACTTGCATCTGATGCTTGTTCTGATGTTTGTTTACAAGAATATAAAGTGCTAGTGAATGGTTTCTAGACACAAGCAAATGGATGTGCTGGCGTAGCATGGCTCTGTTACAATGCCAATGGTGAGCCGATAGCATAGTGAGCTTTTCAGTTGCAGCTCAAGTCAGCCTTTGAGGCGGAAGTGTGGGCTCGTCATCGAGCAATTCAGTGGGCGAAGGATCAATGAATACGTAAATTGGAAGTATGGATGGACTCACAATTTTTGATGGATGTTTTATATCATAGAGTTAGTCCTTTTTGGTCTACTTCCACTTTAATAGTAGATATTAGGACATTTAGTAAGATTTTTGATTATCTGCTTGTATGTAATGTTAGGCGACAGGAGGTTAAACCAGCACATGACTTGGCTCGTTTTGTAAATCATTTCCCCACTTAATATATCTATAGATGGTTTGTTTTGTTTTCAAAAAAAAAAAAAAAAAAAGAATGCAAAATCATCATTAAACTATTGAATAGTAAAAAATGTTAAACTGTCTTTTGTTTTGGTAGAGTTTACCAACACCATTTTTTTTTTTTTTTTAAATTTATAAAATGGATATGCAGATAAGCTATTCTAACATATCCATTAGGTAGTATTATCCTTTAATACTCACAGCATATCTGCAGAGAATCTCACTGCATCTATGTTGGGGCCTAAGCTTAAGGCCCATATGTTTCAAGTGCTAAAAAAATATTTAAAAAATTATCAAGACTCAAACATAAATTTTAAGCAAGAAATTTGAAAAACTTACCACCAAGGCTTCGTTTGGGAAGTAGGTTGACTTTTTGACTTTTTTGGTTATTTTAGCCTGGTTTAAAAAAAACTTTTAATTTTTTGAATTTTTTGTGAGAGAAGAAATGTAATAATTATGGGATTTGATATGATGTTTTATCCTATTAGGCTAAAAAAATTATTTTATTTTTTGTGACTATTTTAATAAAAAAAAGCTCCAAATCCCTATTCCCAAACGGAGCCTAAATGAACCACTGTTGGTCCAACACCATTGTTGTCGCATGAGAGTGTTTTGAGAAGTTTGTAAAAAGTTGATTTTTTAACTTTTTTAACTTATTTTATCTTTTTATAGGTAGATTATGTAAGATGTAATGTGATCCAAAATTAATAAAAAATAAAATATTAATTTTTTACCAACTTCCCAAACGAGCACATGTTGGCTCCATACACCAATTGGGTGCACATGTATGCATCTATATAACAATAAAAACTAGTAATAGCTACACATTTACAAGTGGGTTGTACATGAATAGGCAGTGGACCCATATTGATAATGATGAAAACTACTTGTTTGTTTTCACTTTTCAAAGGATACCTTTTAAAAAATACTATTTTTTTATTTTTTGTATTTTTTATTTTTATTGAATTTTTAAAATATTTTCAGCATTTTTTTTTATTTTTTAGACACACCTAACATAAATACACTTAAAAAGTAAAAAAAATTATAAAAAAAATCTTTTAAAAATTCCCTAAATACCAAAAATACAAAAAAATACAAGAATTCAGTACATTTTTTATATTTTTATGTATTTATTAATTTTTTAAAATATTTTTTCACAAATTTTTTATTTTTTAGATACATTTAAGTAAGGTGCATCTAAAAAAGTAAAAAAATTGTTTAAAATTTAAAAATTATTCACTAAAAACAAAAAAATACGAAAATAAAAAAAGTCAGTTTTCAAAAAACTTAATCCAGAAAACTCAAACCAAACACACTGGCTTTGTTTGGTTTGTTTTTCAGATAAATTTTTGGGAAAAATTTTTTACAAACAAATTTTCAAGAGTAATCAAACCAGACAAATTTTTCTAAAAAAATCTGAAAATTTTGTTTAGTTACATACTTTCCAAAATCACTTTCTCTCTCATACACATCAAATCAATCATTTTTTTTAAAACTCTCTCTCCAAAATAATTTTTAAAATCATTTTTAAAAAAAGACAAATCAAACAAATTTTTGTATTTCTTATCTCAAAAATTACTTTACAAGCGCAAATCAAACACAATATATTTACATATATTTTTTAAATCTCCCCCAATAGGGATGGCAATTTGAAACCGGCCCGACGGGGATCCCCGATCCCGACCCCGATTTAAGCGGGTTTTCCCCGAAAAATACCCCCGTGGGGACGGGGATGGTATTCAAAATTGAATCCCCGAACAGTTTCGGGCCGGGGACGGGGATAAGTGTCCCAGCCCCGTACCCGGCCCGGCCCCGGCCCCGTTCCCCGACCCCGTTCCCCGACCCCGTTCCCCGATGTGAAGTTACTGTTTTACCCCTATATATATATATATAATTTATAAACCAAACCCTAAATCACTTTCACTCCTCTCTCTCACAGAGCCGTGTCTCTCGTCTCTCTCTACCTCACTCACTCACTGACCTCTCTCTCTCTCAGATCCACCACCACCGCCGTTCACCTCCGTAGTCGACTCTCCACCTTGTCCCCCTCGTCACTCTCGCACCTCTCCTCCAAATCTGTCTACCTCGCGCCGATCTTCTCCAGATCTAAGCTGCGACGGAGAAGATGTATATACATCGCGCCGATCTTCACCAGATCTTCTCCATCGCGCTGATCTTCTCGGTAATATATATATATGTATATATACATTTTGTTGTTGATGTTGATGATGATGATACTCTACTTCTTGTTGTTGTTGATGTTGATGATGATACTCTACTTCTTGTTGATGTTGATGATGATGAGCCAGGAGCTGTTCTGTTTTGTTTTTTTTTTTTTTTTTTGGTCGGGGAATATTCGGGGTCGGGGAAACCCGATCCCCGTTAGGGGGCGGGGGTGGGGACGGTGATAGGCTCCCCGTCGGGGATCGGGGCCGGGACCGGGGGACTTTTCACCATCGGGGATCGGGGACGGGGAGTGCGATCCCCGGCCCCGCCCCGCCCCGTTGCCATTCCTATCCCCCAATGCATATCTTACGTATGTATGGTACTTTGAGGAACATATGTTTGAAAGTTGTTTTTGTGAATAACAACAAAAGATCAAAGGCAAAAGAACAATCATGAAGTTGTCTGAGGCACAGCGACAGCTAACAAAATCATCATCAACGTGTGGGACTCTTTGATGTCACAATAGTGTAAGTCCTATTTTGACGAGGAAAATGAGTGGGAGTACTAATTAGTGCTACCACTAATGATGTGACAGTAGGCCCTATCATGAATGATTTGATGTTTTAGTCTTGGTGTTGTATTTTTTTTCTTTTTTTATTGAGTGCCATGTCATTAGTGGTCTTTTTAGAGCTCTAAAATTAGTGGTCTCTATCATTGTTGTTTTGACAATTACGAAAAAAAAAAGTTAATTTTTTTAATTTTTTTTAAATATATATAAAAAAATTGTATGATTCAAATAAATCAATAAGTTAATAAATTATTATTATTATTATTATTTTGACTCTAATTGTCAAAGTAGACCTAACTTCGCAATGTCATTTAACTTAATTTTTATTCTTAACAAAACAAATTTGAAGTGGTCATAAATTAATCAACTATGGATTCGTTTGACATGTTTCTTGAGGCAAAAATAGTCATATAAGATAAAATATATTATTTTAGTCAAATGATACAAAATATCATATCTAACTTATAATCATTTTAATTTTTCTCTTACAAAAATCAAAAAAATTAAAAAAACTATTCCAAAAAAAAAAATTTAGCCTCAAATTAAAATAACAAAAAAGTAACCCACATTCTAAACAAGCTCTATATTTGTCATCAACGAGCTAGGAGTTTACATTGCAAAACTTGGCCAAGGTTCGGATTCCAACCCTTGTTTGGGACAATTTATAAAAGTCAAAAAAAAAAAAAAAAATTACTAATCCTAGAGGGGCAAAATTGTATGGGAGAAGTTTGTGGGGAAAATTTAGAGGACAAAATTATTATTTTGTCTTTTAAATTCAATTATTTAAAAGTCAAAAAATCAATAAGGGTAGAATGATCATTTTAATTTTATTATAATATTTTATTACACATCTTTTCGTAAAAAGTTAAAAGTTATCCAAAACTTGTTTGGTTTGTGTTTTCCAAAAATTTTTGGAAAAAATTCTCTACAAATAAGTTTTCAAAAGTAATCAAACCAAACAAATTTTCCCAAAAAAATTTCCCAAAACTTGTTTGGTTTATAAGTTTTCCAAACAAATCTCTCTCTTATACACATCAAATCAATTACTTTTTTCAAAACTCTCTCTCAAAATAATTTTTCAAAATATCTTTTAAAAAAACCAAACCAAACAACTTTTCGTACTTTTTATCTTTAAAACTCATCTCTCAAACTCAAACCAAACATACCCTTGATTTTTTTCTCTACTTTTTTAGTCAAAAAGTGTACTTATATAGCACATCCCAAACAACCTATAACATAATTTAGGATTCATTTAACCTTCGTTTGGTATTGGCTAATATAGCCAATTTTTTTGTATTGAGACTTTTTTTGCCTGACTTTTTTAGGAGTAGTTTGGGATGATCTAAATAAGTGCACTTTTTGACTTTTTATAAAATATAAATTGGGTTTGAAGTGATGTAGTAAAGAGGTGATGTGACTTAAATAAGATGATATAACTTAAATAGGATAGTAACTTTTTGACTTTTTTAGGGAACCCCAAACAAGGTCTTGTTTGGTTTAGATTTTTTAGTTTTTTAACTTTTGTGAAGGAAAAAATATAATGATTTGTGATATTTTATCATATTAATTTATTTAGCCTATTTTTTATTTTGTACTTTTTTTAACCCTAAAATGATAGCCAAACCAGAGATCTACTCAATGTTAAATTTTGAATTATTTTATCATAGAAATAAAAATGGATGACCCATTACTTAGATAAGTAGATATGTACGTTTTGAATAATCATACGGAAAAAAAAAAAAAAAAAAAATTGAAAATAGGAGAAGGACTCCCTTCAGGTCCGATTTTAAACTAGAGCGCACTGTTTAGGTTCGAGAAATCTACCACAGATCATATTTTGATAATATGAAATATTTATTTTGTCAAGTACTTTGTTTATTTTGTTTGTAAAACAATTAAGTTAATTCGAAAATTATAATTTGTTCAATTTTTTACTAAAAAATAGGTAACAATTGTATTTTAAAAAATAAATCAAATATTTTTTAGTGACAAACGCAATAAATTGAACAAGTTATAATTATCGGATTAATTTTTTTTTGTAATGAAATACACGAAATACTCAACAAAATAAATGATCCGAACTATTAAAATGAAACAAGTGATGAATTTCACAGGCCCAAACAATAAAATCCTCCTCCTTTAAAATATTTCTAACATTTTAATATTTTTTACACAATTTAAATTTAAGAGAAATCGAATCTATTAAATAATATTCAAGGCAATAATAAGATGGGAGGAAAAATAGTTTCTTCGTTTGGGTTGGGTTCACTTTTTTGTGTTTTTTTTTGACTATTTTAATTTAAAGTTAAAAAATCTTGTTTGGATAGATTTTTTGATTTTTTAAATTTTTATAAGAGAAAAATGAAATAATTATGATTTAGATATGATGTTTTATCTTATTAAGTTGAAAATTTTATTTTATTTTATTTTATAATTAAAATAATTAAAAAATCTGACATGCGAAACGAATGCATTTGTTTTTTGTTTGGCATTTGTTTTTCTTCACAAAATTACAACAAAGTTAGGTGGTACCATACCAACCAATATAGACGTCAACATTTGTCACTATAACAAAAACATACTTTAGTGACACTACATTAGTGGCATATTTTTTAAAAATGTCACAAAAAATGATATTTAGTGGCACGTTTTTTAAAAATGTCACAAAACCACAAATATAAAAGGCTCTAGTGACATTTCAATGAACAAGTGTCACAAAACTACAACAAAAACATACTTTAGTGGCACTACACTAGTGGCATATTTTTAGAAAATGCCACAAGTAGCACGTTTTTTAAAAATACCACAAAACAACAAACATAAAAGGCTCTAGTGAAATTTCAATGAACAAGTGTCACAAAACTATAACAAAAACACACTTTAGTGACACTATACTAGTGGCATGTTTTTAAAAAATGTCACAAAAATAATATTTGGTGACACATTTAGATAAATGCCACAAAGCCACAAACATATAAGGCTCTAGTGGCATTTCAATAAAGAAATGCCACATCAATTTTATGGCATTTTATAAAATAATGACACAAAAAATTATGTTCGTGACATTTACCAACAGATGCCACTAAACTTTAGTAGCAATGACATTTTTTAAAAAATGTCAAATTACTTTTTATGGCACTTAGGTGAAAAGTTTCATAAACAAATATTTTATAGCATTTTGAGAAATGTCACTAAGTCAAAAACTTTCCAAGCTTATCATGGCATTTCTGAAAAAACAAAAAATGCCAATATATTTTTAAAATTTTTACAATGCAGTAAATGATTAAAAATAAATAAATTAAACTCAATATACACTACAGGAAAAAGCATATTCGGCGACTAAATTTCCTGACCAAAAAAAATTTGGTCGGTGAAAGTATAGCTTTCAGCAACCAAAACAGCATTAGCCACCGTTTGGGAATTGGGTTGGCTTTTTGGCTTTTTGGCTTTTTGACTTTTTGGCTATTTTAGCCTGGTTTGGGAAGGGCTTTTTGACTTTTTTGACTTTTTTTGTGAGAGAGGATTATAATGATTATGGGTTGAATTTGATATTTTGTTTTTTGTGGCTAAAATAGCCAATTTTGTTTTTTTGGCTATTTTAGCCCCTAACCCACCCAAACCTTCTTGCCAAACAAGTAAAGCTTTTTGGCGACTAAACAATTTTAGTAGCCAAAAGTCTACAATTAGCGACCAAAACTAAGTTTGGTCGCTAATTATATGGGTTTTAGTGACAAAAAAAATTTTAGTAGCCCAAAGTAAAGCTTTTTGGTGACTAAAAAAATTTTAGTAGCCAAAAGTCTATAATTTGCGACTAAAAAATAAGTTTAGTCGCCAAAAGTGGTTATTTTTAGCGCGGGAGAACTAAAATCCTAAGGCGGGAATTAAATTTTTTGGCGACCAAAATTTTGCTAGCTGAAAGTGCATCTTCGGTGACCAAATCCGATTTTGGTCGGCAAAAATTAAGTTTTTTTAGCAACTAAAAAACAATTAGTAGCCAAAAGTATAGAATTGGCGATCAAAAAAAATTTTTAGTCGCCAAAAGTGGTCTTTTTTATTTTACTAATAAATGATTTATTTTACATAAATTATGTTCAATAAAATAATTATGTTTATACATATACTTTTATATTAATATAGATGTATGTATTATATAAATAATATATGTTGCATATATAATCATATGCTGCTATAGAGTTGTAGTGGGAAGAGTGTGGCGTATAAGGTTTATGGTGCGGGAGGTTGACGGTTCGAGTCTCTGCAAAAGCAGATCAAATTGTTCTACAACGAATTATCGTTATGAATGGCACTTGATAGCATCACGAATAGTACCTACCATGACATTAAAGTGTCACTGAAAGGCTTTAGTCTTGATGGTGTTAACTCTTTTTTTAATGGCGCTTGATAGTGCCACAAATAATATCTACCATGACATTAAAATGTCATTGAAAGTTTTTAGCCATGATAGTGCAGTGGCACTTGCAAGTATCTACCGTAGCACCGATAGAAGTGGCACTTGTTCAAAATGCCACAAGACCAAAAAATGTCATTAGAATAATAGTTTTATGGCACTATCAAATGTCACTAAACTAAGAAAATGTTATAGTGTGTTTTTCTTCACAAAATTATAGTATAATCTTAAACAATAGTGATAGAGTGGGTGTTTGAAAAGTTATTATTTTAGTAAGTTATTTTAATTTTTAATTATTTTAATATGTTAAAGTTTTTGTATTTAGAAAGATGATTGAATTTTTTTATAGTTAGATATGATGTTTGTGAGAAAAAAAATGAAATGATTATGAATTTAATGTGATATTTTATCTTATTAATTATTTTAGTTTATTTTACCTTTTAGTACTATTTTAATCCCAAAAAACAAAAAAAAAATACTAAAAAAACTTCTTTTCAAACAGAGAATTTTAAAATTAGAGTTTTAAACTCAACACTAGTAATGTGTCAAAATCAAAGTCAAGTGATGGGCCCCCTTTCTCTAATCTTAAAGCTCCATTTCGAATTTAAGGATGTTGTCCTTAACAAGAATATATACATATATATATATTTAAAGAGGGATTTATTAAACATTTTAATTAGTCTATAAGATATTTTTATATTCTAATAAATTTTATTATTTGAATATTTGATCTATCAAATTTTAATTTTCATATTTAAGGTGTTTTATGGACATTTTTACCTTTATAAATATTTTTTGAACGGTTAGTAATTTGGTGATGTGAACATTCATATTTTAAAATGTGAATATTCATATTGACAATGGTGGTGTTTGGGAAGAAAATGAGTTGGGGTTTTTTCTCATTTTTTTCATTAAAAGACAAAAATTTTGCAAAATAAAAAAAAAAACACATCCAAACAAAATATCACATCTAACTTCATAATCATTTCACTTTTTCTCTCACAAACGTCACATCCAACCACAAAAAAACCAAACTATCTTTCCAAACATAAAAAAAAATTTATTCAATAATATCCTACATCTAATAAAATCTACATAAAAACCCACTTCCCAAACACCATCAATGTGATCACATTGATGGTGTGAACAATCGCATTGACAGTGTGAACATTCACACTGTAAATGTGAATATTATTATGGGTATTTTGATAAGTATGTCACCCATAAGACTTAGGGAAATTTGGCTATAAACCCCCTTTACCCTCATTTCATTGTTAGAAGGACTAAGAAAAAAATTATACTTTCTAAACCCCCTCACAATTATAAAGTCTTGCATAAATGACAAAATTTATTATTTAAATATTTTATCAGACTATTATACCCTCACATATACACAATCCAGATACAAAATTTATCTTCTCTCTCGTCTCTCACTTCTAACCCTAGCTTCCTCCATGGCCGGAGCTGTGTCATTTCTAAGCTCCGACGATCTCTCTCCGCATCTTCTCAACTCTCCTCCTTCAACTTTCCTTCAACTGTTCATCTTCTATCTCGTCTCTCTCTTCTAACCCTAGCTTCCTCCATGGCCGGAACTGTGGAGAACTTGCAAATCGCGCTGATACATATATATATATCTATATATATGTGTGTGTTTGTGTGTTTTGAGATTTGAATTTGAATATATATGTGTTTTGAGATTTGAATTCGAATATATATATATATCTATATATTCCGATCTGTAATATATATATATATATATCTATATATATGTGTGTTTTGAGTCTTTAAGATTGGAGATTTGAATGATTGCATAGATCGGTCTCGGCAATCATTTGATTCGAACTCAAAAGCTCAAAGATTTAAAGTAAAATATGAAAAATCTGTGTGTATGAAAAATCTCAAGATTTTTGAAAGCTCAAAGTTTGAAAAATCTGAAAATTCTGTAAAATCTGAAAAATCTGAAGAACCGGGGTATGAAAAATTGAGATTTCTCTAAAATTTTCAGATTATAGGCCTGATTCAAGAATTATAGGCATGATTCAATGTTTTTCAGAGTAAACATCGATTGATTTAAGGATTATAGGCCTGATTCAAAACTCAAAACTCAAAATTCCATCGATTTTTCAGAGTAAACATCAAATTTCATTTGATAGAATCAGAGTAAAATTTTACTCTGATTCTATTGCTCTGTTTTTTTCATTTGACAGAACCAGAGTAAAATTTTACTTTTATGCAGAGTAAAATTTTGCTTTTAGCTTCAAAGTCTCACAGTTTACTTATTTTTCAGAGTAAAATTTACTTTTATACAGAGTAAAATTTTACTTTCATACAGAGTAAAATTTTACTTTAGTTTCAGAGTGTAAAATTTTACTTTCATATAGAGTAAAATTTTACTTTCATATAAAGTAAAATTTTATTCTGAAATACATAGTGAAAATGTCTTAATAGGGGAGCTGATAGATATGAGGGTAATATAGTAAAAGAAACAAGTTTTAAAATATCATAGGGTTTTGAAAGTACTTATATAATTCTTGTCATTTTGAAAGAGAAATTAGATAGTGAGAGGGCTATGACCAAATCCCCCTAAGATTTAGACTTGGGTTGACATCTTCAAAATAAGATAAAAAGTCAAAAAATTACTAAAAAAGTTTAAAAAGTTATCACTATTTACTAAAAAAAATTATAAAATTTTTTTTTTTATACAAATTGTGAAACAACTCACTCTAATGTGAGTTGTCTTTGCTGGACTTTGGTGAGGACAAATTACACAGGCGGAGGCAAGCTTAAAGACGATGTTGTTCGGCTCGTAGAGGCCATCATGGGTCCCGTTTTGATAATTTGAACCGTTCAATGTGTATAACTCGTTGAGTACTATATGCCTATAAAAAATCACGATGGTCAGATATCGCTAACTATATGATCAAATTAGTTTTGTATAAAAAAAAGAATGGCGGTTGAAAAAAAACTAATCCAATCAGATAGCAATCGATATTCAATCAACGTGATTTTTTACGAGCATATAGTACTCGTCGAGTTCTACACATCGGTTCTGATTAGTAAAACGGGACCCATGGTAAGCCTCCACGGGCTGAACAGCACCGTCGAATTCAATGCCTAAAAAAGAGGGAATCATCTCCTATCCTATACTCTGCAAACGTTGTGCCTTACGCTTTTCGACTGTACGACCTATTCCATCACAATCTTCTCTTATACACAAATTTATATAATTTTTTAATACACATTTTTTCGTAAAAAATTAAAAAGTTATCCCAAACAACCATATTTTTTCCTCAATTTTTTAGTTCAAAAAGTTAAAAGTGCATTTATTTAAGACCTCTCAAATAATCTATTATTGAAATATAAGAAAATAATGTAAACTAAATAAAATATAAATAAATGAAAAGAAATTTATGAAAAATGTTTCGTTTTTAAATGAATGTATTTAGACGAAAAAAAAATGAATTTATTGGAAAAGAACACTTTTTGCAGCACCACATTTACCATGACAACGAGGCAAATATTTTTTTGTTTTTTAATCTAGGATATTTGCCGCTCAATTTTGAGTAATCAGACACGAGTTATTTCGTATTCTTGAAAACCTTCAATTTTGTGCAGACCTTCAATAATTTTTTATTCAAACTTGAGACGTTGAATTTCATTTTCAGATCTTTACTAATCGGTTAATTCTTTTAGATTATTTATATGGGTTGTTTACTATTTATGACATTACTTATTATTTTTTTATTTTACAATTTGTGTCAAAATATTTCATATAATTTTTATTTATAGTTTATAACTAAAAAATTTAGAAAATAAAAAAATAAAATTGATTATTTAAAAGTTAAGAAAGATATATTTTTAACTTTTAATTTCTAATAATCATTTTTTAAATTGTTATAAGTTGCAATAAACAGACTCAATTACTATCCTCACGTCTCTTATCTTTTACCTAAATCTTCAACTCTAGTCCCTCCTCTCCCTTCTTGCCACTCCTTTTTCCCAAATTTGCAATCTCAAGCCACTTCCTTCTCAATCCCACCACTCCTTTCCACCCTCAAAACACTACAACCCTCTATTTCTTTCCATCTCATAGCCTTCACTACCCTTCTTTCACCACTCTCCTTCCATCACCTTCGCAACTATATATTTGTGAGAAAGAAAGACAAAAAAAGAAAAGGAAAATAATATAGAATAGAGATAAAGAAAGAAGAGGAGATGGAAGGAGATGTAAAGAGAAAGTGTGAAGTTAAGAATGAGAATGAGAAGAGAGGTTTGAAATATCGAAATATGTAAAGAAATAAAAATAAAATTTTTAATTTTATAAATAAATGTAATGACTATATGAGTATAATAAGATAAAATCATGGCGTAAAAAAAACTAAAAAAAGGAACACGATAAATTTGAAATTTTCCCATTAGATATAAGTTGTTGCACAACATGATGTGAGCAAATTTATACTTTCAAAAACCAACTTGGGAGTAAAAATACAATATATATTTATATAAATGTGACAACCCTATAATCGCTAATCTATTTCTATATAAATTATTTATATAGATATTGATAAATGTGACAACCCCTTAAGAATGAGAATAGATATTTATATACAACCCCTTAACAGTTAACAGTTTTATGAAGGTTGTGTATCTATTATTTGCTTCCGTTAATTCCTTAATTTGTTAATTTGTTTTAGAAGTCTTTGGTAATTTTAGAATTATTGGCCGGTTACGATACTAAAGTTTCGTTTGGGAAGTCAAAGGTTGGGTTTTTTTTGGCTAAAATAGTCACAAAAAATAAAATAGATTTTTTAGTCAAAAAAAAAAAAACATCACATCCAACCCATAATCACTACATTCTTTCTCTCATAAAAAAATTTAAAAAATCAAAAACCCTTTCCAAACAAGATTTTTTAATCCTATACTAAAATAGTTAAAAAAGGCAAAAAACTTAAAAACTAACCTACTTCTTAAACGAATCCTAAATTTATAAGAGTAAGTTTGGATCTTAACAATAAAGCATATCATAAATAAGGCAAATGTTAAGTATTCCTATAGCACTTGTTAATATTGAGAATGTGAGAAACTTACTACTTAAAAAGTGTAAAAAAATTATAAAATATTTTAAAATTCATAAAGAAATTATATTAAATTTAATAATACAACAATAGTTGGTGGCCCGAAATTCAGTGGCTCGAATAGTTCAAAACTGTCAAAACGATGTCATTTTAGGCATAAAACGATACAAAATGACATCGTTTTGGTAATTTTAAGCTATTTGAACTATTGATTTTGTGGTCCCTCAAACATTTTTCTTAATAATAAATGTATTAAAATTATCATATCTGTTATATTTTTATTGTATACTAAGGCCAAGTTTGGCATAACCTAAATAATATAAAAAGTCAAAAAGTCACTATCCTATTTAAGTCACATCATCTTATTTAAATTACATCACCTCTCTAATACATCACATCAAACTCAACTAATATAAATTAATAAGTCAAAAAGTACACTTTTTTAAAATATCTCAAACCAACCTTAAAAGTACGTACTAGTAGGATAAGATTCATAAATAAATAAGCATTAATTAGGGATGGCTAGATAGATCAATTCACGAGGATCTTTTTAATTGCTTCATTTAATGGGGTAGATGCCCTGCCATGCCATGCCAAATCTTAAAAGGTCAAAAAAAGATTTACATTGATTATCCTTTGTTTCTTTATTTCTCTCATGCCATCTGACCAAAACTTTGAAAAAAAAAAACACATCGGGCTTGTTTGGTTGATATTTCTGAAAAAAATTTCAGAAATTTTCTTTACAAACAAATTTCAGAAATTTTCTCTACCAAACAAATTTTTCCAAAAAAATTTCCCAAAACACACAAACCAAACAACTTTTCCAAACAAATCTCTCTCACACACACATCAAATCAATCACTTTTTCCAAAACTCTCTCTCAAAACAATTTTCCAAAACAAATTTTCCAAAACACCAAACCAAACATGTTTTCGTACTTTTTTTTTTTTCAAAACATGTTTCTGAAACACAAACTAAACAAGCCAATCGTTTCTGCGTTCTGCAACAATTGATAAGGTAACTTTTGTTTTAAATGTGATTGTAAATGAAAACGCATTAAGTGAGGCTATTACCATGAAGTTGAGAGGGCGTCTCTGGTCACTCTCTGATACTCGAATGATTCTCTTCCTACTAGTCTACGCAAACTTTTTTACCCAATTGAATGTCAAATTAAATTATCACAAAATTAAGTGATGGTTTTATTAATTTAATTTTTTTAGTTGTACATAATTTTTTTTTATCAACATGTACAAGAGTTTGTACATTGCACATTCAGAATGAAGTATCAGGATCCTCTAGAGTTTAAAGCTAAAGTGATCTCCTAGATTGGAAGATCCAACGGCTGAAAATAAAATTCACCAAAAAAATATCGTTTTGGTGAGTAATTTAAAAAAAAACAAAAACAGCTTTAATTGAAACATCAAAGGGATTCTGCAGATATGAAGCATTAGAGAGAGAAAGAGAGAGAGAGAGAGAGGGGCTGAGAGGAGGAGCCCTTCCACCCCTGACGAGCCGCTGCCACGCCGCTCCGTTGCCACGTCACTGCCCGCCATACTCCAAACAGAATGCAATGCATATTCTGAACACATATATATTGTTCTTCAATGACAGGATTCCTTAAATGAAAAATATCCACATGTAGTAAATTCAAAAAGAGACTGAAATGAAGATGCAGACTACCTCTGTTTCTCTCTCATTCTCCAAGCACTGCAATTCCATTTATTCAGCCATTTCAATTCCAATTCCTTCCTCTTCACAACTTAATTCCTTGATAAAATATTGGAGGTAGTGAATATTTTCCCTCATTTCCTGATTGGTTACTTTTATTTCTTGAACAATTTCCACCATTTCAGAGAAAGCATTGAGCTTTCAAAAATCTTTATTTAACAACTCCAATATTACTTGTTGTGACACCATTGTCTGATACCAATTGATGTGAGTTTAAAATAAACTAGAATTGAAGAATTGAGGAAACTTGTAGAAAAACAAAGCACAAAGGTCTCTCTATTTCTTCTTTTTTTATTCAATGCTACATAAAATTCAAGAATACAAAATCACACCTCTCCCTAATTGCTTCTTCCTAGCTTAGCACAACTAAGTCTCAACTGAGCACCTTTTGAGCTCTTCTTCACTTCCACCACTATCATAGAGATTCTATAGAGAAAGAAGCAGAAGGTCCTTTGAATACAGGACTGTAAATTCAGCTTTAGGGAATGGAATGCAGGATTCTAAATACCTGTATTTTTTCTTCAATCGGCTGGAGCAGGAACTCAGCGGAGGCAGGACGGCGGCAACGGCGGGGCAACGAGAGGCAGGGAGGAGCGGCCTCTCTCTCTCTCGCACTCATATGGAGAATTTTGAATTAAAGTTTTTTTTTTTTTGAAATTACTAACCAAAACGACATCGTTTAATTAATTTTATCTTCAGCCGTTGGATTCTTCCACTTTAGGAGATCACTTCAGGCTTCAAACTCTAGAGGATCCAGTTTATCAAACAAATTTCAAAAAGGATAAAAATCTCCACAATATTCTTTGGCCCCATTTTGGGAAGTGGGTTATAATCCACTTTCCAGATTATAACCCACTTCCCCTCTCACAAAAAAACTGCTTATAAGCAGCTTTTAACTAAAAAGCTAATTATAACCATTTTCCCAAAATAGCCCTTTGAGTATGTTTGATTGACAGGATTAGAGCATGAAATTAGATTTATTAATCCGTAGATCCAATAATCCTGCGTTTGTTTTGAAATTTTGTCTCAGGATTATTAATCCAATTGATAATTAATCCAACAAATTTGTAGAATTATTAGTAATAGGGTAGGGGTGGGATTACATATCCTGAGCTAAAAAATAAAATAAATTTTTTTTTCCTTGACTAAAAATTAAAACACTTATTATTTTTATATAATTTTATATTTTAGAAGGCTAAAAATAATTTTTAAAAATTTTAAAATATTTTTTGTTATTTATTTTATCAAATTAGTTTATATTTTTTTAAGAAAAAATTTAAAAACAAACCAAACATAGCCTTTATATTTTGTATTTTGCTTTTAATTATTTATTTATAATTTTTTTCAAAACCACGTTTATGAAGAAATTTTGATAAAGTAAAGATTGTGAAAAATATTGATGGAGGGTAAGATTGGAAAAGAAAATAAATATAGCTGTAATTCTATATTCATATGTTTTCTTATCCATTGTATATCAAACAATGGACAAGGAGATAATTTATCCTATTAATCCAATTGGATAGTGAATACCATATTAATTTGATGAGATTATTAATACCTTCATTATTAGATTTGTGAATCAAACATGACCTTTAGAATTTATTTGTAAAATGAATTACTCAAATTATTAGAGTGAGATCTTTGTAGGCTCATGTTAAACGGACGGAAAAAAAATAAAAATAAAAAATCCCATGTTCTTTCCTGCACTTTCTATCTTTTTTATCCTAATCAAACTCATTTGTTGCTATCTTAAAGGAGAAAAAAAAAAAAAAAACTCATTAAGGATTTGTAGAATTTTTTTTACGTTGTATTTGGTTGAAAGATTTAGAAAGAAATTTAAAAAAGGAAAGTGTGAAATTAAGTAAAATGTAAGTATATTTTATTCATATTTTACATAATTTTTATTTATTTTTTTCCAAATCTATTTTCAAATTCCCCAATTAAAGAATTTGTGGAGGTCCATAGGTTAGTCCGTTGATATTCGGGCCTGGTCCTGTGGGGCATAGCAGGGCTCAAGCTTTTGGGCCTGGCCTGGGTATACGTGGGTATGGGAACCCATCTAATGGGCTGAATTTTAGGGAGACAATTTTCTTCGTCTCGCTCCATCCCTTGTCTCGCTTCGCACGGGAACCTCGGCTCGCTCAAGTGTATTTTAAATATATAATATATAATTTAAATTTCTTGAATATAATAAAAATAACTTATTATATTTATTTTATATTTTATTTTTTTTTATATCTTGTCTTACATTTATTAACTTTCATCACTTATAAATCATTATTCATAAATATACCACACCATCTCTCATTTCTATTCATATCACTATTTATAAAGTTACAAAAATACAGCCTAATCTGTCCCGCCTCCGATATGACACAAGACGGGGTGTAAAGCAGTACAAACCTGCCCTGTTATCATCTCTACTGAATTTTAAATATCATCCAATAAAATCCTTCCGCCATTTCATGTTCATACTTTCTTTGCCTTTGGTTTTGAGGGCATGATATATATATATATTTTACTGCAGTTTAAAAGTTGTCTTTTTTTTTTTTCTTTTTTCTTTTTATAGCTTATTTTTATCTTTATTACATCTTTTTCAAATTTGAGTCATTAATATTATTATTATTATTTTTTAAACCGTTTTAAGTCTGTCTAAATTAGGCGATTTTAAAATTTTTAAAAATTTACTAATGACAAAAATAAGACAATTCTTTTAAACCCTGTTCAAGAAAATTCGATATGGATTTTTTTAAATTTTATTCAAATATAGACTATAATTGAGCTAGTCTTGTTTGTTTATTAAAAAATCAAGTTGGAAAATCATGTTTGACATGAAAAAAAATGCACATGGTAAAAGCATATGAATTATTGGCTAACAGTAAAGAAATTTTGGAATTGTATTCAAAAGGCTCATCAAATGTTCCCTACACAATTGTCTATTGTATGAATTATATCCTCATTCCTCAATCATAGATTTGGGTTACAAATAGCTTTTTTCATTCAACAAAATTATAATTAATTGATGTAGAGATAACTTCAACAACAAAAATAATGAACAACCCTACAAGAGAAATTTGTCAATTTTTTTAAATAATTGGTTTTGGAGGGTCCATTAGTTGTTGACACTCATTTCCAATTAATCAAGCAGTGGACCAAACCAACGCCCATAGGATAGGATACTGTAACTGCAGCTGGCCAACCCTACCCCAACCCAAATGGCCCAAATTAATCACACTTCTCCCACATTAGTCTTACAATTGTTTTATAAGTATATTTTTTTTTTAAATTTGTGACAGAATGTTAGATACAATTCTTGCTTATAACTATGAGATCGGTTTGATTTTGGTATATAGTTTACCTACACAAAAGATTAAAGAATCAGTGTGTGTCTGTGATGGGCTCTTTTACTGGGTTCCTTTTTTTTTTTTTTTTTTTTTTCCTACCAAATTTTTTTTAAAAAATTAATCAAAAAGTTTTACACTTTTAAGTACTATGTATTCGACTAGACGGGCAAAAAAAATAAATAACATGATTTAGAAAAAATTTATTAAAAACAGAATAAGTAAATAAATAAATACTTTTAGATCATTTCACACTGACCTAAAAAATAAAAAACTTCACACAAAATTTTAAAAAAATCACTAAAAAGGAAAATTTTTAAAAAAATATTAAATTAATTCCAATCAGATCATTAAAATAGGATCTGTATAATGGGCCCACTGTGCCATACTAGTTAGTGCAGTGAAGCCCAGCATTTGCAGTGGTTTTGTTGTGAAGCACTCACACAGCTTTTGAATAGTTGATATATGAAGCAACTCAGCACCATCCAAGAGGTGACCCATTTTCTAATAAATGCAAATGCTAGAAAAAACCATGAATTAGACAGTTGGATTTAAGCAAGGACAAGCCATATATATCTAATTCCCGGTTGTAGAGCACACATATCATTTTAGTGAACTGCAAGTTGTAATGCGATTTTGCCTATGTGACAATACATCTGAGAAATTATCTGATAGTTTTACAGTAATATTTTATACCATTTATCATATGACACTTATTTTTAAAAAATAACACAAAATTACTAAGTTATACTGTTTTAATCAATAAAAATCCATTTTAAGATACCATCTCATATAATTTTTCCAGTACATCCATTACTTCCAAAATTTTTTTTTTTTTTTTTAAACAAGAAAAAGGATGCCCTGTCGTGTCGTCATCGCATTCGTAGGCCTTGGTCCCGAAATAGCTGGTTGCCGGTTAGATTTAACCCAACTCATAGGAAGGGACTCCCTACCAAAGCACAAATGGAATTCAGCCATACACCACAGAAGAGCCTAGGGTCGATTGGAGTACGGTGCAAAGTTTAAAAAAAACCAACTAATTTCACATCCTTCAAGATTCGAACCTGAATCACTCTTGTGAAGAGAATGTGTTCTTCACTAGACAACTTTAAAAAGTTGAATAATGCAGCAAATGCCCAATGTTTTTAAGAAAATGTATCAAATGTATTTATTCGAGTGTGAGCTCTCCCCTAAAATGACGAGAGCCACGTGATATTATCCTAATAGTAATGATTCAGAACACTATTTTTGGTATTTTAATGGAGTACTAATGACATGAAAATTGAAAAAAAAAAAATCAAGACCAAAACATCACATCAGAATTGGTGGGACCTACTGTCAGCTCATTAGAGCTGACTTTAGAGCAGAATTAGAGTTTCAAAACATTTTTCTTATTGTAATCCTATGATAAAAGTTTCATTGGAATTTTTTAATATTTAAATAATAGTGATTATTTTTTTTTACAGTGTAAATTTTGTGTACTAATATTCTTTTTTCCCCATATTTATTCAAGTAATTAAGATGGGATTTACTGCTTTTCTAATTGGGGTACTTTTAGATGAGTATATTTCAATCTTATTGAAACCTTTTATTATTATTATTATTGTTATTATTATTGACATGGATAGGCCCATAAAGATCACAACCCACAGTGAACAAACCCAAGTCCACCATTTAGACCCCATTGCATAACCCGGGTAGCAAAATCCAAGACAGCTGGAGGCCAACTGGGCATGAGGGACCAATGACATCCGGACATATGGCAGGTGCAAGACATGCCACATCAGCAGACAAAGATCTGCAAAGTTATTGCCACAACACATCACCATTAATGCAGCCCATCACAGCATTTATTACGACAACACCTCCCCGTCGGAATAGCGCCCCTTTACCCTGAATAAGGTAGGCTACAGCACAGGCTTTTCGGCAAGGGAGGCACGTCGGAAGGGACAGTGAAATGATTACCAAAGAATATAAGCAAGCATGGAAGGCAAGAAGAATGTTAAGTATTCTGTTCCTCTCTCTCTCTCTCTCATTCTACATTCCCTATTTCCACTTCTAACTTACACGCCGGAGCGTTCGCTGGGGGACTACCCTGTTCCCCGTTGAACTTGTTTGCAGGTCTTCTGGTAGGCCTCATCACTCGGACGTGGGCTTAAGGAGCTTGGATTGGTCCAGTCCATCCACCGTGAACGAACTGTATCATCAGTTGGCGCCGTCTGTGGGAACTGGTTGGTCCGTGCGCCAGTTGTGTTCATTGCCGCCGGAGACCCCGTTCTCGTAACCTTTTACGTCTTACCCGTCAAGTGTATGGTCACGACTAGATCCATGGCTTCCCACCATAATGTTGCCGATCATCAAACCGACCCTCCCAATCCAAACAACCCACCACAGTACTTCATCGAGCTTACCAACAGCATCAACCGCATGGCCGAACAAAACCAGGCCTTAATAAATGCTCTGCTCCAGAGAAACCTCCCTATTCCTCCATCACCACCTCCAGATATTCCACCCCATCCAGAACAAACTCCGAGCCATATTGTCCCACAACCCAATCCACTCAACTCGGGAGGGTTTCAACCTCCTCACCCACATATAAATCCACCACCTCCACCCCCACGTCCATCGGTCGTAACACCAGCCCCCGAGGGAGAAGCCAGCAGCGTCCAACACCTGTCTCCCTCTGGTGGCGACAACATTCCCCTTTGGGACATTGAACTCCGAGCCATGAAGCTCCAGCTCCAAGGGGTTATGCAGAATATCTAGCATAAGCCCTCCACCACGGCGAGCTCGCCGTTTGTCGCCTCCATCCGAGACAAACCCCTGCCCGCCAAATTCAAAATGCCCACCATCGACTCCTTTGACGGAACGACCGACCCGGTCGACCATCTGGAGACCTATCGCACCCTCATGATCCTCTATGCCTTCCCTGACGAAATCATGTGCCGAGCTTTTCCTGTGACACTGAAGGGGTCAGCTCGACTGTGGTTTAGCCAGTTACCACCAGACTCGGTCTCTACTTTTCAGCATCTCAGTGACTCTTTCCTGAGCCATTTTATCGGAGCCCAGCGCCAACGACGCCCGGTCACCCAACTCCTCAACATTCGTCAGACCGAGGGGGAATCACTATGCAGCTTCGTTACCCGCTTCAATACCGAAGCTCTGCAAGTAGCGGAAAACGACGATAAGGTCATCCTCATGGCTTTCATGGCCGGCCTACGGTCGTCCGACTTCCTTTTCTCCTTTTCCAAAAACCCCCCGACCTCCATGGCCGCACTACTCTCCAAAGCCCAAAAATACATGAATGCCGAAGATTCATTGGCCGCTCGGCAGGACCCAATAACTAAGAACCCCACCCCCAGAGATAAGCGAAAAGACACCGAACCTAAAAACACCCAGTATAATAGCCAAACACCCCACTTTAATGACCGACCTCCTCGAGCTGACCGGTCGGCATCCAACCGGCCACCCGGTCGGTTCGAGCGGTACACGCCCCTCAATTCTCCCATGGAACACGTCCTTAATCAGATCCAGCGAGACTACCCCCTCAAATGGCCTTTGTCGTCCCGAACCCCTTCCAATCGGAAAGATCAGTCCAAGTACTGCCGTTTCCACCAGGACCATGGCCATAACACTGACGATTGCATCAACCTCAAGGATCAGGTGGAGACCTTAATACGTCAGGGGCGCCTCAGCCGATTCACAGACACTCGCCCCCAGCAGAGACAACGAACCGAGCCCCACAGGAACAACCGCCGGCGTACGCCACCCCGACAGCCAGCCCAACCTACTTAAGTCCATGATCGACCTCCACAACAGCCCCGGCCACCAGGTAACCCACAGCCGCCTGTTGGTGAAATTAGAGTTATCTCAGGTGGACTTGCCTGCGGGGGGCCATCTCGCTCGGCTCAGAGGGCGGAACTAAGAAAAATAAAGCAGGGCTCAGACAAGGCAGTCGCTACTGTAGACCGACCCTCCAAACAGCCAAACAGTGGGCAGAGCCCATCACCTTTACAGATGCCGACTGCACAGGCATCCGCTACCCACATGA
Organism: Camellia granthamiana; assembly: GCA_036172215.1. Lineage (NCBI taxonomy): Eukaryota > Viridiplantae > Streptophyta > Magnoliopsida > Ericales > Theaceae > Camellia > Camellia granthamiana. Next base: position 166,985,901 of record CM069904.1, read on the forward strand.
TGACCCCCTTGTCATTTCGGCCATCCTCTCCAATTACAAGGTCAGACGAGTTCTCATCGACAACGGTAGCTCTTCAGACATCATCTTCCTCAACTGCTTCCGCCAGCTCAAGATTGGGGAAGAAAGCTTGTCTCCACTCCAAACCCCCTTGGTCGGCTTCACCGGCGACCGCGTGACCTCCATCGGTTCCATTGACCTCCCCATCACAATCGGCGAATACCCACGGCAGGCCACGAAGTTGTTCACCTTCCTTGTGGTTGATTGCCCATCTGCCTACAACATCATCCTTGGCTGCACCGCCCTAAACGCTTTCCAAGCCATCACATCCACCTAACATCTTGCCCTCAAGTTTCCCACCGATCTCGGGGTCGGAACGGTCAGAGGAGAGCAGACCGTGGCCAGGGAATGTTATGTTGCCTCACTTAAAGAAGTCAAACTGAAAGAGGCAATGATCATCGAAGGTCTTGACGTCCGGGATGAGGACGAGCTGGTTAGAGGAGAACCTGTAGAGGAGCTCGTTGAGGTCCCCATTGACCCCACCAACCCACTGAAAACTGCCAAGATTGGCACCCAACTATCCCCCCAAGCCAAAGCCGACCTTACCGCCCTTCTGACCGAGCACAATGACGTGTTTGCCTGGACCCATTCAGACATGCCAGGCATCGACCCGTCCTTCATAACTCACCGCCTCAGCATCGAACCCCATTTCCGACCTTACCGCCAGAAGCAGCGCATCTTCCATCCAGAGCGCAATACTCTTATAGCCGCAGAGGTCAACAAGCTCCTTGAGGCCCAATTCATCCAAAATGTAGACTATCCTAAGTGGCTGTCCAATATGGTTCTAGTCCGCAAGAACAATGGCAAGTGGCGACTCTGCGTCGATTACTCTGACCTGAACCGAGCTTGCCCCAAAGATAGCTATCCATTCCCCCATATTGATCTGTTGGTCGATGCCACGGCCGGTCACCAAATGCTCAGCTTCATGGATGCATTCTCCGGGTACAACCAAATCATGATGCACTCGTCCGATCAGGAACACACGTCCTTCATTACCGACCGAGGTACCTACCACTACTGTGTAATGCCGTTCGGACTAAAGAATGCTGGGGCCACCTATCAACGGTTAGTCAACGCTGTTTTCCACCATCAGATCGGTCGGAACATGGAAGTGTATGTGGACGACATGCTAGTCAAGAGCAAACTCTCCTCTGACCATCTGACCGACCTACGAGAAACCTTTGTCACCCTTCGCAAGTATCAGATGAAGCTTAACCCCGAGAAGTGCGCCTTCGGCGTGGGATCTGGAAAGTTTTTGGATTTTATGGTCAGTCAGCGCGGCCTTGAAGCCAACCCTGAGAAGATCAAGGCCTTGATTGAGATGCAGTCACCCAAAATTGTTAAAGAAGTCCAAAGACTCACGGGCAGAGTGGCGGCCCTCAACCGCTTCATTTCCCGCGCAACAGATAAGTGCCTACCCTTCTTCAAAGTTCTTCGGCAGACTTTTGAATGGACAGCTGAATCCGAAGAGGCTTTTCAGCAGTTAAAGCAATGCATGGCCAATCCCCCCCTTCTTTCACAGGTAATTACGGGTGAGCCCCTCTTCCTCTATTTAGCAGTATCGAACACCGCCGTCAGTGCAGCTCTTATCCGGGAAGATGTTTCAGTCCAACGGCCGGTCAACTACATCAGTCGAGCTCTCAGGGGAGCAGAGCAAAATTACCCATTGCTAGAAAAGTTGTCCCTAGCCTTGGTCACCGCCTCCAGACGACTTCGTCCTTACTTCCAGGCCCATTCCATAGTGGTCCTCACCGACCAACCCCTGAAGAAGATCATGCAGCAACCAGAGCTTTCTGGCCGACTCATGCAGTGGTCGGTGGAACTCAGCCAGTTCGACATCTCCTACCGCCCTCGCAAAGCAATCAAGGGACAGACCATATCCGACTTCATCCTGGAATTCACCAACCCTACCCCAACCACTGCCTCTCCACCCCCACCAACTCCTGCCAAGCCAGAGGACCCCTATTCTTGGACTCTCAACGTCGACGGGTCATCCCGGAGGGAAGGTAGTGGGGCTGGCCTCATCCTCACCTCCCCTGAGGGTGGTTACTTGAAATGTGTTCTCCGTCTCTTGATTGAGGCCAGCAACAATGAGGCCGAATATGAAGCATTGATAGCAGGACTCCGCCTGGCCAAGGATATCGGTGTCAGCCACATCCGCGTGTTCAGTGACTTACAGCTCATCGTCGGTCAGATTACGGGGGAATTCGACGCCAAGGATGGCACAATGCGAACTTACAGGGACATGGCGCTCTCTCTTGTTCGCCTCTTCAATACTTTCCAAATCAACCACATACCTCGGGCAGAAAACTCCAAAGCAGATGAGATGGCTCAGTTGGCTTCTGCAGACCAGTCCGACCTCAGCCACGGAGTCCGCCTCGAATACCTAACTTATCTGGCCATCTCACCCGACCTGCACGAAGTGCAGTTCCTCCAAAATGAACCCCTCCCCTGGGCATCCGACATCATACAATTTTTGACAACGGGAGAACTTCCAGATGACCAACAGCAAGCCGCCAAAGTCAGGGCCCGATCGTCCAATTACATCCTCGACAATGGCATCCTGTACAAACGTGGTTTTTCACGACCATATCTGCGATGCCTCAATTCGACCCAAGCCACCTATGTCATGCATGAAATTCATGAGGGAATTTGTGGCAACCACTCGGGCGGCAGGTCTTTAGCCCACAAGATACTCCGTACTGGTTATTTTTGGCCAACTCTTAATCAAGATGCAACTGATTTCGTCCTTAAATGCGATAAGTGTCAGCGTTTTGCCAACATCCCCCATGCCCCTCCTACAGAGTTGATCACGCTTTGCAGCCCCTATCCGTTCGCCAAATGGGGGATCGACCTGGTCGGTCCGCTTCCCACCGGCTGAGGCCAGACCAAATTCGCAATCGTCGCCATTGACTACTTCACCAAATGGGTAGAGGCCGAACCCCTAGCCACCATTACCGAGCGGAACACAACCAGGTTCATCTGGCAATCGATCGTCTGCAGGTTTGGCATCCCTCAGGCCATTGTGTCAGACAACGGCAAACAATTCGACAATGCCAGATACAGAAAGTTCTGTGCAGACCTCCAGATTTAACCATGTTTCTCCTCCCCTGGGCATCCCCAGGCCAATGGCCAAGTTGAGGTCACCAATCGTTCTCTTCTGAAGATCATCAAGGCTAAGCTGGAAGCTGCAAAGGGACTCTGGGCTGAGGAACTACCGAATGTACTCTGGGCCTACCGAACCACAGCTCGGACTCCCACCGGGGAAACCTCTTTCCGCTTAACATACGGCGCTGAGACGGTTATTCCGGTGGAAGTCGGTCTGCCAACCCCTAGGGTTTTACATCCGGATCCAACGCTCACTGAAGAGCTCCGTCGGGCGAACTTAGACCTAATTGAAGAACTCAGAGAGACCACTGCCGTCAGATTGGCCTCATACCAACAGAAAATGCGAACTCACTACAACCGCAAAGTCTGATCGCAGGAATTCGCTGTAGGTGATCTTGTCTTAAGAGAGGCCACTCTCGCCACCAAAAATCCAACCGAGGGAAAACTGGCAGCCAAATGGGAGGGACCCTACATCGTGAAAGCCCGTCCACGACTGGGCACTTACTGACTTCAAGACATGGAGGGTCGAGACCTTCCCCACCCATGGAACGCTGAACACTTGAAACGCTACTTTCAATAGGCTATCGCTTTTGTATTGCTCCATTGTTGTACTTTCTTTTTGACGCATAATGTAAATTTTGATCGTTGGAATACACTTCCCATGGCAACAATTTTATCTCCCAGCTACCCCTGTCGTCTCAATAACATTTTTTACTTGCAGCCAGACTGAGCACTTCAAAAACCTCATCCAGACCGAGCACTTCAAAAGCCTCGGCCAAACCGAGCACTTCCAAAGCCCTCGGCCAGACTGAGTAATTCGAAAGCCTCAGCCAGACTGAGCACTTCCAAAGCCCTCAGCCATGACCAAGCGCTCCAAAAGACTCAACCAGACTGGGGGCCACCAATGCAGGTCCAGAATGCCTTACCTACAACCTCAATTCCACCATCAGTGACACTCCATGATTATAGCCTTAACAAGATCTACATTGCGCATTAAGGAGTTCCTTACTTTCCTTTGACAGTCACAATTCCAGATCCAAGTTTTTACACCACCCTTTACTTAGTCAAATTCCAAAGATATTCTCACATGTTTCATTTACTAATCAGGTTCAGTTTTACTATGCATAAGGAAGTTTTTAACTTTGTTCAATATTGAATTTTTACACCTCTCCCAAATTCAGTTCACCACTGACTTATGCACAAACAAACACAATTATCTGATAGAAACATAAATAAAGTTTTATTTAGCCACAAATGTATGCACAAGTTCGCTACATCAAAAAAAAAAAAAAAAAAAGAGACAAAACAAAAACCTTCAAGTACACACTCCTTCCGTTCACTCATCTCCCTCACTGGAGACGAGGTCTTCTTCTTCAATACCCTCATCCAGGGGGGTCTGGGCCACATCATCCTCCCCAATCGTCACACTACTCAAGTCAAGTTCTGGGAACAGCTCCTCAGCTCTACGTTTGAACATCTTCCACCCGCTGTCCCAGTACTCAGCCATTTCATGTTTGTAGAAGTCTGACTGCTGGAAGCTCTCAATGACTTCAGACTCACTTCTCCCCCCAGCAGTCGTCCTTGATGGGCCAGCACCCCCAGAGTCCACCCCAGCTAAGCTGCTGGCGACTGCGGCATTCACTGCCATCTGAAATTCAGGAGACCCTTTGAATTGAGTAACTGCTGCAACATAAAGATCGGGATAGGCCGCCCTTTCCGAGGCCGCCTTCGCCTTTTCTTCGTCCAGCTCTTTTTGTAGGATCTTCTTCTCAAAGGCTGCCTTGGATCTTTCTTCCTCCAGCTCTTTACGCAGAGCCTCCATTTCAGCGGCCGCCCTTGCCCTCTCTACTTCGAGCTCTTTCTGTAGAGTCTCATTTTCAACGGTCGCTTTGCCCCTCTCTGCTTGCAACTCCTTTTGCAGGCTCTCCTTCTGCTCCATCGCTCTGGCACGCTCACCTTCCAGCTTCTTTTGCAGAGTATCAACTTTAACATCTGCCTCATCTTTTTGCCTGACCAGCTCTTCATTGCTGCTCATGGCCTCTTCATGCCGTTCGACCGCAACGGCACAAGCTCTTTTGGACTCCTCCAACTTTTTCTGCTCGCCAGCCAGTTGGAACTCGAGCGACACAACCTGGCAGCGTGTGTCCTCCAACTCCAACTTAACTGCTTGCAGATCAGTGTGGGCAGTTTTCCAGTCAGCACTCTCCTTCGTCAACTTCGCCAACTGGGCCTTGGCCTCATCTGCTTTAAGTTTGGCAGCCCCCGCTTTCCTCAAGAGGGCCCCTGCTAAGGTAGTCACCTCCATTTGAGCGGAGCATAACCCCCTCAACAGGTCAGCCTCACTGAATCTGGACGCCGAGCGCAGGGCCGACTCTTCTACAATCTTCACCAGGCGGTCTGCTCCTGCCCTGGCTGGCCCCTCCTCTCCTTCCAACAGTCCAGCCACCGCACGGACATGATAAATTGCTGTGGCGAGACTGACCCCCCCATTCCTGGGAATCAGAGCCCCTTTGGGTCTGTTGCCCCACCCTCGGCTCTGCACCAGTTACCCCCACCACTTCTGGGGCATCCTTGACCACAGAGGTCTCCACCATACCTGGAACGCCCTTAGCCCTTTTGGACCTAGGCTTATCTGCAGCCTCCTCTGGGGCACTTCTCTTCTTCTTCTTTTTTTTCTTTAGAGCCTCCCCCTCCCTCCTGGCTTGTTCTTTAACAGGATCAACTGGGGGTGGTCGCGACTCAAAACTACTTAAGTCCTTCCCCCCCAGTGGCCTTGGACGCGGGCGGATCCTCTCCCGCGCGATCGGTTGAACCGGTCGGTCTCCTTGCGCTTCCTTAAACTTTTTGGCTCTTGCTAGGATGGCCTGATCCTCTGCCTCTTGAGCTTCCCTCCTCGCCTCCAACTCTGCTCGGTCGAGGTCCCCCCCGATCGGCTGTGGACCCAGCCCCGCCTCGAATAATGCGGACGGCTGAACGAGCTCGTCCCATCTGGCTTTCTCCCTCTTCCTCCACTCCTTTACCCTCCTCACCCTCTCCTCTACCGCTGCCCCCAGTCTTGCTTCCATCGACCTGATGGGCACCTTCCACATGGTGCGCACCCCAAGCCCCCCATTGGCAGAGACGTAGAACCACCGTGGTCGCCACCCCTTGATCAACGTTGGCAGCCCTGCCACCAACCCCTTCCCCGCTACTGCCTGCAGGGTAACCCACGTTTCCTGCTGCCCAGAGGCCTTATAACAGGCAAAGAACTCATCTACTGTCATGGCCTCCCCTCCATTCGCCTTCGGCCATGCACTTGCACAGGCTAGCAGGATCTTCCATGCGTTGGGTATCAGTTGACCCGATGCTACCTCCAGTCGGTTGAGCACGTCCACTACCACTTGAGGCAGCGGCAACCTCAGCCCACCCTTTAGAGCCTCCTCATAAAGGGAAAACTCTACCGGTCTGGCGTCAGACGGCCTTTCTGTTGATGTTGGCAGCGACAACTCCACTTCCATGGGGATCTGATATCTTTCACGCATAGCCTCTAAATCCGCTGCCGTCACCGTCGATTTATCCGCCTTTGTATGCCAATGGTCCGGTTCCACCTGGCTAATTGGCTCCGCAGCCGCTATCACGGTGGAGCTGTGGGATCGTGCCACCGTTTCCCCCACCCTCCCCATCCTATATTGCTGCGCCAACTCCTCAGCATCATCATCACCAAGCGGGTCCATCCTGGCAATGGCAGTTTCTTCCTGGGCCATTTCTAAGCTGTATCTGCGAATCGCTTCCGCTGCAGGTGCAAGAAAATCGAAGAAGTGTTGCAAAGGTGTATCGTGAGCAACAGATGAAGCAAGACTTGGGATGTTTTGGTTCTTTGTAAACAAGTAGGTGAATCGAATGATACCAAAAGTCCGCAATTTGCCCGTATTCCAAGGATCCCAATTAATTTTTGCCAGTTTGAAAACTTTTCAAATCATCCGCCAAAACTGTCTTTTTAACTCCATAATGACCTATCGTTTCACTTCTACTCCAACGCCTCACTTCCCCCCACCCCCCACGATCTTGCCACGTGTACGACCACGATGCGTTGTCTCCTCGCCTCACACTGTCTTTTCCACTTCAAATCATCACGTGCCACGCCGCCTCTCGAGCCCCGCCCCCTTCCGCTCGGCTCCCCTCGCGGTCGGCACACCTCACGGTCGTTCCTTCCACTCGGCTCCCCCCGCGGTCGGCACACCTCACGGTCGTCCCTTCCGCTCGGCTCCCCTCGCGATCGGCACACCTCACGGTCGTCCCTCCCACTCGACTCCTCTCGCGGTCGGTACACCTCACGGTCGTCCCTTTCGCTCGGCTCCCCTCGCGGTCGGCACACCTCACGGTCGTCCCTCCCACTCGGCTCCCCTCGCAGTCGGCACACCTCACGGTCGTCCCTTTCGCTCGGCTCCCCTCGCGGTCGGCACACCTCACGGTCGTCCCTTCCGCTCGGCTCCCCTCGCGGTCGGCACACCTCTCGCTCGGTCCACCAACTCGGCCACCTCTGACGGTCGGACTCATCTTCCTCATTACTATTCCCTTCGTTGGACTGAAGCTGCACTCGGGAATGAGGGACTACTGACATGGATAGGCCCATAAAGACCACAGCCCACAGTGAACAAACCCAAGCCCACCATTTAGACCCCATTGCATAACCCGGGTAGCAAAATCCAAGACAGCTGGAGACCAACTGGGCATGAGGGACCAATGACATCCGGACATATGGCAGGTGCAAGACAGGCCACATCAGCAGACAAAGATCTGCAAAGTTATTGCCACAACACATCACCATTAATGCAGCCCATCACAGCATTTATTACGATAACACCTCCCCGTCGGAATAGCGCCCCTTTACCCTGAATAAGGTAGGCTACAGCACAGGCTTTTCGGCAAGGGAGGCACGTCGGAAGGGACAGTGAAATGATTACCAAAGAATATAAGCAAGTATGGAAGGCAAGAAGAAGGTTAAGTATTCTGTTCCTCTCTCTCTCTCTCGCTCTACATTCCCTATTTCCACTTCTAACTTACACACCGAAGGGTTTGCTGGGGGACTACCCTGTTCCCCGTTGAACTTGTTTGCAGGTCTTCTGGTGGGCCTCATCACGCGGACGTGGGCTTGAGGAGCTTGGATCGGTCCAGTCCATCCACCGTGAACGAACTGTATCATCAATTATATTAGTTTTTAGGTCTTTTGAACTAGAAGTATTTTATTCAACTTTTATTAAGGTTCGTGGACGGGAAATGTTTTTATAAGATCGGACTCTTAGATTAATAATCATTCTGTTTGGTTTCAGTTTTCAGAATTTATTTTTTTAAAAACTCTATTTCATTTTTCGTATTTTTTTATTTTCACTGAATTTTTTTAATATTTAAGCAATTTTTTTTTTTATAATTTTTAGACACACATAACATAAATATATTTAAAAAGTATAATATTTGTGAATTTTTTTTTAAAAAAAAATTCACTAAATACTAAAAATACAAAAGAAATAAAAATAAAAATAAAATTAAAATTAAGTACATTTTTTTTTTTTGTATTTTTGTGTATTTATTATTTTTTTAAAAATATGTTTTCATAAATATTTTACTATTTATATACATCTAAGTAAGGTGCATCTAAAAAAGTAAAAAAATTACTTAAAATTTTAAAAATATTCAAAATAAAGAAAAATACGAAAAAAAACTCAATATTCAGGAAACTAAAACCAAAGAAATTGAATAATATTTTTGATGGGTTATTGGATAAAGAGGGTTTTGTTTTTCCTTAATTTATTTTGCATGGCGTTCAGACAATATATATATATATATATAAACGGATTCTTTTGATAAAATTTTGGAGCCTTTGAAAAACTCGCCTAAAGGATGAGCTAGTCCCACTACGCCAAAAATGAGCATTAACGGCGGTTTTTTACCGCCGTTAAAGGATGTAAAACCGCCGTTAAAGCCTTTAACGGCGGTTTTAACGGCGGTTTCGTTACCGCCGTTTATGCGCGTGTCGGAAAAAGTAAAACCGTCGTAAAAAGGCAAAATACCGTCGTTAAAAATCGACCAAAAACGGCGGTTTCGTAGGGCCAAAAACGGCGGTTTTTTACCGCCGTAAATAGGTTAGAATTTTTCAAAAAATAATTCTTTCTTCTTGCACTCCCCAAGTTTTGAACCCATGACCTCTCATCCACCCACACCACCAACCACTTTGCCACAATCACTTTTCATGAAATATATCACCTAAATAAATATTTAAACATTACTTTTACTTTGTAGATGGTTTCGCCGGAGTGCCGCCGGAGTGTCGCCGGAGCTTCGCCGGCAAAGACCGCCGGCATTAACGGCGGTAATGGTTGAGCATTAGCGGCGGTTTTATTACCGCCGTTAAAAGTGGGCATTAACGGCGGTTCGTTACCGCCGTTAAAAGTGAATTTAATTACCGTCGTTAAAGACACTTTTAGCGACGGTTTTTTTAACGGCGGTAACGAAACCGCCGGTAAAAGTACTATTAACGGCGGTAACGAAAACCGCCGTTAATAGTACTTTTAACGGCGGTTTTCGTTACCGCCGTTAAAAAAACCGCCGTTAATGCTCATTTTTGGCGTAGTGTCCTACAGAATAAAAACTGCTTTATTTGCATTGCATTTTGTGTGCATTTTTTCCAAACAAATTCTATATTTGTGTTTTGTAAAATGTTTTACAAAACAGTCTCACATAGAAGAAACTAACTACCCATCAATTTGGGTTATATAGTACAATTCATGTTCCATATACAAATGCCATATATATGAAAAATTCTCTAATGCATAATGTATATTGTATATAATTCTATCATAAAGTTACGTAAATTTTCACGAACTTGAGAAATTTCTTTTCAATTCAAGTTGATATATATATATATATATATATATGGAATTTGATACGACATGATCGAATAGCTGATGATAATTATAATATTATTAGAATTCAACTCCAAGTCCTTGAAAGACTTCAGTCACCAGACGCATTACCATTTCTAGTAATTTGGCACATGTCATTTTACATCTTGATAACTTCTTGACGATGGTACAGTGAAAACAAGGCCCAAATTTCTTGTTTTGCACGTGTTTGTTTTACCACAAATTCATCATCAACCTCCAGTGATAGTTGGCTGGCAAGTTGAACTGTGATTAAAGCTTCCTAATTTAAGAGGTGGCTAATTGACAAGTTGAACCGTGATGCACGTTTTATAACCTTTAGATTATATATACAATAAAACATCATACACTAATCAAATGATGAAAAATTTTCATGATGCATTTCTTGATATCTTTTTTATGATCTCTAGTATTATTCTAATTTAAGAGGTGTGGTTGTGTGTTTTAATCTGATGAAGCATTTGAAGAGGAAATGCATACACCTAATGGACTAGTCGAGCCAAAATCTCAAATGAGATAGACTTCTCTCCAATCCAATCCAGTCCAGTGATTGGATATTGGACTAGAGGCTCTAGTTGAGGGGCTGGACTAGACCCACCTTGAGCCCACCGTAATGATCCAATTTGTTTATCTTCTACTACCTTCCAAGTAGATAATTTATGGAAAAAAATAAATCTATTGAATATTCATAATCACATGATTGAGTCATATTCGTCGTATAAAAAGGGTAACAAATATAATTTCGATAATAGACTATCCTTTTTAAAAACAAAAACAATTAAATGTAATCAAATTATGAAGCTATCAATATCTGATCAACCTAAATTTTTACATAAATAATTTTCTTAATAGATACTAAAAGATGAACCTATCACAAAATTAGTTCAAAGTGAGTTAACAATCTTTTTAAGTATACCCTTTCATCCCAATTACTCTCCTCACAAAAAACAAAACAAAAGATAGCAAATTCATCACCAATGACAATGGTGAAGACTTTTACCAGACATATTATCTTTAAAGATAGCTTGTCCTAACATATACCAAAGCTCTACAGCTCTAAAAGCTCTCTCTCCCCAGTTGGCTATAGCTATTGCAGCCATTATTGATGAGTTGGACACATCATAAGGGATATCACAATCTCCCAAATAGACACGTGATAAATTATAATTGGGAGCATGATTTTAATTTCGATGTTGTCCAAAAAGTAAGAAGGGACTAGTCTTTATAGTGATAACATATGTCTAACTAGAATAGATATATGTAATAGGCAAAGTTTGGGTTGCATTGCATACAAAAGCCAACTTGCTCTCACCCCATCACTTTGACAATGGAATACACCAAACTATAGTTTCTTTTTTCTTTTTCTTTTTTTATTAATTTAATTTATCAAATTCATGCTATTTTGATACAAGTTTATAGATGGGAGTTGTTTTGAATTTATTTATTAAATCCAATTATTTTTTTAAGACGTATTTTCAAACCATGAGCTTGGGGTTTAAAATCTTGTTTTGAAAACAAGATTTTACTGAAGTTGTGCATTTAAAACACGAATCCAATTGACTTATTGTACAAAAAAAAATAAAAATAAAAAAAAAAAAAAAAAAAATTTGAAGTCGTGCTTTGCAAATATGACCTCAAAAATAACATGAATTTGAGAAATAAATTTAAAGAGGCTTTTCTCCGGCTGATAAAACTATTTGGACTTGTCTAGTTTCTTCGTTGTGGGGTCACTTTTGGAGCCACTTTGGTGATTCAAACCATTTATCTCATAAATCTTGCGTAAGATGATTATTCATGTAAAAAATCAATTTAATCGGTTCTTAGTAACTATACGATCAACTCATGTCTTAAAAAAATAGATGTTCTATTCCCAAAACTATATTGTTTTTTTAGACAAATATACGGTCATGTAGACCAATGTTCCATTAGCTTATTTTTTAACATGAGTATTTTGCTCAACAAACCTTTCAAAATAAACAGTTTGGGAGGGATCATCTAATAGGCCCAGAGTAAACCTACAAGACGCTGATTGGACGGTGATCTAATCGTTTTATCTACTGGAGAAAACCTCAATTTTAAATATACAAATTTATTTAAAAATAACATGAATTTGGTAAAATAACTCCCACCAAACTATGTTAGGCCAACGACAGATGCTTTTGGAGTGAATTGGCACAATGGGACATGTTGAAAGACATTGACAATAAGAATGGGGACCTAACATAACTGGGTTACATCAAATTGTGCATTCACTTTGTAGATACTAGTTAGTGTGAAAACTGGAATCAATCACCACACCCCCATGGTCCCCAATGAACACCTAACCAATTGTCACTTAACTAAGGTCCATCTTGAGGGTTACCAACTCCATCTTCAAATTATCAAAAATTAGTGCCACTTTTTTGCATACCAGAGATAGTTAGAATGCTACGAGGATAGTTTTTTTTTTCAAATATTTTTAAGTCTAGCTCCTTTTCAGTTTAATTGAATGTCTAATTCAATATTCGTGAAAACGTCAGGACTCTAATTCTAGCTAGCTAGTTTATGTGAGAAGCTCGTTAAACATTCAATTTAGTTATTATGAGAGAGCTAGTCACTTCTAAGCAGGCCCCAAGTATTGTGGGACTTACTAGCCCTCGTAATAGTAAACAAATTCAACTGGAGAGAAGCCTACCTATATTGTTTTTCTAAAATCTTGATGCACATATCATAAGTGACAAAAAAGATAGGGGAATGGATGAAAAATTGAGACAAGGAAGATAAACAAAGAGAAACGTCGAGTGGGAGAGGAAAGGGTAGGTAATGAATAGACAAAGAATGTCATATATATAGTGGGTGCATGTGTACTTCGAAGGGCGTGTGATAATTTATTATACTACCCGTATTATTATTTGTCTCATATTCTTTCATTTATTAATTTTGATAATATGACAATATGTGATGAATATGTAGCAAAAAATAAGATAAAGAGTGAGATAGATAATCATTACTTCTCACCTAGATGAGTAGTGAGCAATATATGATTTAGTTATATATGCATTTGAAACACTCAAAAAGAAAGTTGAAGAATGAAACTAAGGTTGAAATTTTACGAGGATTTGGTCATATGCACGTTTGTTGTTTGTCTACCTATGTCTTCACCTCTTTCATTTAGTTTGATCCTAAAGCAATTGAAAAGTGGTAGGAAATCTTGTATTAAAGTATTGATGTGATTACACTTTGTACATAGGGCCTGCAAGGGAAACAAAAATAACTGGGGTGAGTTTGGCGTACAGTTTATATGTTTTTTGAACTTTTTTTAATTTTATTTTTTATACTAAAAAAACCAACAAAAACACTCACAGAAGAACAGACGGATTAGGGGAAAAAAAAAAAAAAAAAACTTGGGCAATTTAGACCCAATACTAAATTGGGTTATAGAAAGAAAGTGCAATAGTTTGGATGAGATTTGTTCAAAATTAAAACCCCTCCATAACTAGGTTCTATCATAGTTTGTCATTATATTTTTTGTGAACAATTATGTAAATCATTATATGTTCCTAAAATTGTTGTAGACCCAATTATATTACTGGATTGTGCCAAGTTGAAATAAAACTACAAGCATCCAAACAATAAATTTAATCATTAGGATTAGTTTAATAGTCAAAACTCATATTTCTTCACTAAATCACCATCGAATGCCCCTTCCCCGCTCTAAAAAAAAACAAAAAGAAAATGTATTAAAAAAAAATCACAATAAATATCAAATGGACTAAAGAGTCCTATTGAGGGCCTTGTAAGTTGATTCCAAGTTAATCTATGGCTTTGAATCATTTATCTTATAATGCTTGCCAAGTACATTATTTATATAAAAAACTAGTAGATGATTTAATCCTATTACTGTTTTTTTTGTGTGTGTGTGCCTGTGTGTGTGTGAAGTTAAAATAAAATTTCAACAAATACTTGCAAATGTTTCTATATTTTGCTTAGTTATGGCATGGAAACCACAAATTAATTAAACCAATGAAAAAGACATTATGGACTAATAGCTAAGCATGTTTTTTAATCAGCTATCTCAAATCAAGTGATTATGATATCTATATAAAAATATATATATAATAATAGACTGAGCTACTACCAACGAAAATGGTGGCTGTCACTACCATCTATAGTCAAGATCCTTATTTTGCTATCTTAGTGCTATCTTTATTCATAACTTACTATAAATAGACCACTTTACAACAATTGTAACACTCATTATCATTAACTAACCAAGCTTTTTGCAAATCATGTCAGTCAGTCAACTTGGATATATTAAGGAAAATGCTAATTGTTTAATATTAGGAGGTAAAAAGGACAGATTTAAAAGAAAAATATTTTAGAACATGCAAAAAAAAATTTAATTGTATTATGTTTATTTATTTATTTGTACTCAAGACGGATCTACGATTATCACTATAGAGGTACGAAAATATGTTTTGAATGTAAACTCTTATAATTTTAAATTATTTAAAATTTTTTAATATAATATATTATATTTTTAAAATTTCTGGATGTGCGGTGTCCTCATCGCACCCCCTAGATCCATCATTGTTTGTACTTTTATTGTATTTCAAGGTCACATGCTAGGATTGTTTCAAGTCCAAATCGGATGGCGCTATTGTGACTCGTGACATCTATTAGGGGTGTTCGTGGTTCGGTTGCGATTGGAAAATCTCTAATCAGTCATCCGTCCGTCAAATTGGCAAATTGAAAAAAAATCAATCCATATCCATCCGTCGGATTGGCGGATTGATACGAATCGGTTTGACGGTTTAAACTTTTATAAATTTTGAACATAATATAACGACTTGCCAACATTTTTTTTTGAATAACAATCCAACTCAACATAATCAAAAGATTATCAAGTAAATTGTCAAATACCAATAATAATAAACCATGCATTATCAAAACTATTTCATTATTTTTTTTTTTATTCAAAAACTATTTAATTTGATTTTTTTTTAAAATGACAAAATTAAACCTTATATTTTCTACACAAAAATATCAAATATCAATACTTGCCATTTGATAAAAGGATTTCCAAATTGAAAATAAATTAAAAACAGAACATAATATCTAAACTCTTTTTCAATTGAAAATACAAATAAAATATTTAAACAAATTGAAAATACAAAATCTTACAAATTATTAACTATGGTGTCACGACCCAAACCCGGCCCTATGGGTTTAGCACCGTAACTGGCCAGTAATCCGAGATTATTGAAAGCCTGCTGAACAGTAATACAGTCTATACCATCATATACGAACATTCAGTACGAGGACCTAATTCCTCGATAACAGTACGGTAAAACAGTAGACAGTCTATACAGTAGTACAAAACAGTAAGGGAACCGATGGGGGACACAAAAACACCCCAAGCCATAGCATGGCAACTCGGAACCTCGCAGTGAGGCACATAGGCTGGCTTGACAAAACTGGGGACTAACCCACGCTCCTAGCTCCGGTCTGGCTGCTGAGAACCTACATATATATATAAACAGTGAGCTAAAGCCCAGTGAATAACGTAAAGCGTAAAGAGGTTATGAATGAATGTCCTTACAGTAATGGAAACAGTTCATTAAACAGTATTTCAGTCTTTCAGTGTTTCAGTCAATCAGTCATATGTGGTACACCCATTAGCCTATAAACAGTAGGTCCAAAAGGACCGGGTCTTAACAGACCCAACAGTAATGATGGCCATCTATCAGTAAACAGTATGGTTCCACAAGGGAACCGACAGAGCTCTGTAACGGTAACGATAAACAGTAAGTGCTAAGGATGCCACAATACAGTTCAGAATACGGGACATACATTCATTCAGTAAATAATATCAGTTTAATAAACAGTTCAGTTCAGTATTCAAAAGATAACCATTTTGAACATATCTTTACACAATCGTTACTCATAGAGATTGGGCTAATAGCAGTTAGAGCGCGTCCCCGAGAGCCAACCCTAAACAGTTAACAAATAGAACACACACTAAGTTTCACAGTCGGGAAGGATGATAATTAAATCCCTAAATTTCCTCGGTGTGGTTCTACGTCTAAATCCTCATTAAGATGTCTTAAACTAGGCCTAAGAATGCCTAGGATGAGATGAGAATGCGAAAATACAGTTGGAAGGCATTTTTCAAAAGTTACTGAAAACAGGGGTCTCGCTCGAGCGAGCCTTCCTTCGCTCGAGCGAGGTTGCAAAATCAAAGGCTTCGCTCGAGCGAGGAATCCTTCGCTCGAGCGGTCTGATGAAACAGTAAAAGTACTGGTTGTTGGATTTTTACGCGCGATACCACGCTCGATGCTCGCTCGAGCGGAGCCCTGAATAAAGGGTGCTCGCTCGAGCGAGGAATCCTTCGCTCTAGCGAAGAAGCCAAATTTGGAATTTCCAGACTTGCCTCCCAAGCTCAAACCAAGCATTCTCAACTCAATTCTCGACCTCTTGGGCCCAAATTTTGGAAAATACATCCCAAAACAATGAATAACAAGTTTCAAAAGCCAATTTGTGAATTCAAGCCCCAAAGGTGAGTCAATTAAATCCAACATTCAAACCCATTTTCAAGAACCATTTAAAACATGCAATGCATGAGCTTTAAACCAAAATTTAAGCTTCAATCCTTGCTCAATTGAGCTTAATAGTTGGAAAACAAAATGAAAACATGGACTTTAGCTAAAACATGGACATGCATGGACAATCTTCACATGAACTCAACTCAAAATCACCAATTCAACCATGCATGCAACAATCCAAACATAATTCAACCTCTTAGCACTAAATCATGGTTTAATCCTACAATGGAGCATGAACCATGCAAGATGAAGCTCAAAGACAACAATAAGGAGATGAAATTCTTACCTAGAGTTTCAATTCCAAGGTGTGGAGGCTAAATTTGCAACCTATGTTCCAATTCCTCCAATTACTAGGCAATTTACAAGCAACAATGAGATGAAATCAATTCCCCAAATTCTTCTCTCTCTAAAATTCGGTTGAGCTCTCAAATTGGCTGAGGAAGAGGTTTGTTTCAAGTGTATGCAAGGCTCAAATAATAAAAAAATAACTAAGGCCCACTCAATGGCAATTCTGCAATTACGGCAAACTCTTTAATTGGCTCAAATTAATCTAGTTTAAGCATACCTAATCACATTTTAGTTAAATATACCACTAAATCACAAATATTCTACTGATCCCAAAACTCTAAACGGTTCCTAACTCGGCCGCCGATAAGGCCTTCAATTAGCAGTTTAAACATATGAATTCAAACAGATAATCAATCAATCAAACAGATGCAATATGCAATTCAATCGATAAACTTATTCAATTTCAGTTTCGATTTCAATCAGTCCATTCAGTACTTCAGTTAATTCAATTATCAGCCATTATCAGTTCAGTTTAGCAGTAACCAGTAGCTAATTCAGTAGTTTATCGGTAATCAGTACGAGGGTTGTTACATATGGATACTCGTCGTTTGATAGTTCTGTTGCAGCCAAAGAAACCTCAAATTTGTCATCTGTTCAAAACTAGGTAGATTGGAAAAAATCAATCCGCAACCGTCCGCTTGTCATCACACATCCGTCTAAAGTGTGGCGGATTAGTTTGATTCGATTCGATCGGTTTGGTCGGATCAGAATATCCAATGAACATCCTTATCTATCACAAGTCTCACTCTAGCAATTTAAATAATAATCAAATTAATTCCATATTCATAAGTATATAATTTTATCATATTTGTTTTACAAAATATAATTTATTTTCAAATTTATACTCCTCATGTATTTTTAATGAAATCATATACTTGTGAATATCATATTAATTTTTTTTTTTTTTTCAAAGATGATCCACAAATAAAATTTTATAAGATGAAAATCTCAAATCATTGAGGTAAGACTCGTAGAAAGTAGGGTTGGGCATCGGCTTGTTGGCCTGTCCAGCCTACCCGACTTGATCCCATTTTTTTAAGATTTGAGAGGTTATTTTAGCCCCATAGGGCCAGATTGAGCCAACATTTTTGGCCCGATATATTAATGAGCTGGGCTTGGAATTTATACCTTTAATCCTACCCCAGACAACTATTAAATAAATAAATTAATTAATTATAATATATTAAAAAATATATTTTTTTGTCGGGATCTAAATTTTATCTTTATTGATTTTATTGAAATCAACATTTGTGGTGATATTTGATTAAATTTATTTAAAAAATTCTTCAATTTATACATAAATTTTTTCAATTTATAAGGATTTTAGTGTATTTATTTAATAAATATAATGTGTGATTAAATTTAATTATAAAATATTTTAATTATTATTTTTTGAAAAATAGTTTGATGGACGGGCTTGAGATTTATAATTATTTTTTGGGTTGGGCTTGGGCAGATATAGAGGCTCGATGTTATGGCTAGGCCGGGCTTGGATAGTCACAATGATGTAAATTTAGCTCGGCCCATGTCGGGCCTCACGGGCTCCCTCCAAAATTCAGGCCTGCCAGGCTTACGGGCCAGAAATTAGACCTAGTCTCAGGCCCAAGTCCAGGGGATATTCGAGCCTTGGGTGAGCCAAGCCTCGGGCCTGGATTCGAGCTTGGGTGGGCCTAAATAATTTTTTTTTTTACCAAAATTTTATTATTTTTCACAAAAAAAAATACTGGGCCTTGGACGAGCCTTGAGTAACACTTACGCGGACCGATGGGTCGAATCGGGCTTCAAAATGATGGCTCAAGCCTAGGCCCAGGATATTAGGCTGGAACCGGCCTAAATGAGCCCGCCCTTGCTTGAGCCATTTTTTCACTCCTAATCTCTTACTATGTGATGTCGGTCTGACACGACAAATGCCCGCTCCTAGTAGAAAGTAGCAACAAATAAAAAAAAAAAACTAAAAATATAAAAATTAATTACATAAGACATAAAATATATATGGAAAAACAGAATTATTCAAAATTAAATTTCACTAATAAATTTTATAAAATTTTATTTAATAAGTATGTTCTATATTTTATTTTATGTTCAATGTATATGTTTTTGCTCTTATTTTTGTATTTACGAGCTAGCTGATTAAGGAAAGTATTGGTTGCTCTTGAGACATGATATTTCAACAGTATTGTAATTAGGAAAAGCAGCGAAATTTAAAATTTTATATTAAGTAATTAAAAAATATAATAATTTATGATTAATAAAAATTACCGTCACGTGACGCTACGACCAACCAATTATTTTCCCATTGAATGACCTACAAAATAATATCAAAGTTCATCTAAGGCGTACCTTTCCCTCAACTAATCACCGTTAAAGTGTCGTTGACTTGCAGTGTAAGACAATCCAACGGCTGAGAACTCAGGTAATCGTACTCAGGAAAGGAATAGATAAAGAAGTCGCATCAAACGCGTTAATTCTGAACACCATAGCGATACTCCCACTAACCATAAATTATTATCTTTTTCATATTTTTTAATCACTTAGCAGAAATTGGGATCTCAAATTGTCTGCCCCGACTCACCAATAACTCTTCCAAACGCTGGACCCTCCGAGAAAACCTCACTCAAAGTCACTTTTTTTCAACTCCCCATGTCTCTCTCTCTCTCTCCTCTCGCTGTGGGTCTCTCTCTCTATATATTGGTGGTGGGGAGTGAGTGAGCTCCATTGGGCACAGTGCACACCAGCAACCTCCACTCTAGAACGAGATCACAGCTTTCGCTCTGCTGTTCTTGTCTCTCTCTCTCTCTCTCTACACATCTCGCTTTCAAAGTGTCTTTCATCGAAGCTAATCAATTCTTCAACTCACTCGGTATCAATCTTCAAAAACACGCTTTGAAAGCCATACATTTCCAACTAATTCATTGAGCTTTTGAGAAGACTCAGAGTAATGAGAAGTTAGGATTTGAATCTGGTAGTGATTTGAGGTGAGAGAGAGAGAGAGAAATGATCAACGACGGTGCGATTCATTCTTCTACTGCGGCACCGTACAATTTGGCGGAGATCTGGCCGTTTCCGATCAATGGCCGTGAGTCTGGTGGCGGCGGTTTGGACTTGAGGAGGGTGCAGTTCGGGCAAGGGTTAGGTCAATTTGCGGAGAAAGCGAATCGAGAAGTTTCCGGTGGTGATGATCCAATGTTTCTGGATCATAAAGGGGCTCAGAGCGGCGGTTCCAGGAAGCGCCGTGATGTTCCTGAGGATGAATCTGCCATGGCTGTTTCGACTAGCTCTGGCAATGGCATGGTACTTTATCCACGTAATTCAATTTGCAATCTTATTATATATATATATATATATATGTTTACTTTTCTAAATATCTAGCTTTGTTCTCATTGACTTTATAGTATTGTTCAACTTTATTTGTGATTTGGATAGTGCTCACGATCACTGTATCTGCTTGATGGAATTAGCAATTGTACCTATTTAGTGATCTATACAGGAATGCTGGACAATTACAAGAATGGTAAATTTCATTTTTATCCCTTAAATTATCACTATTTTGTCTATTTCATTCTTAAACTATTTATTTAGTCCTCAAGTTTCTGATTTCAATTTTCAATTCATGTAATCCAATTGGAGACAATTTTGCAAATGAGGAAATATAATTTGCAAATCAGTAAGGTTATTTCAAAATTTGAACAATTTAACTATACAACTAAACACCCATCAAATTGGTTGTAACTTAAGGTGTATAGTTTTTTCAAAATTAAAAAAAAAGAAAAAAAAAAAGAGTATTTAGTTGTATGATTTAAGTTGTTTGAATTTTAAAACGACTTTTTTGTCCATCAAATCAAATTTCAACGGTTACGGATTTGTACAATTGTCTCCAATTATATTACATGAATTGAAATCAGAAAATTTAAGGACTAAATAGATGAAATTGATAGTTTAAGGATGAAACTTTAAAAAATGGCGATAGTTTAGAGGATAAAAATGAAATTAGGCCATATAAGAGTGAAACTGAATTTTGTTCTGGATTGTTTATGGGAATAAATTTCACCTATTTGAATACTACAAGAAGATTGTAAGTCTTAACAGTGCCAAGTTTTGGTTCAATTGAACAGAATGATTGTGATGGTAAACGCATTAAGACAGGGGGATCTAGAGATGAATATGGTGATTCCAAAGCTGAAGCAGAAGCAAATTCAAGCAAGCCAGTGGAGCAGAATACAAAACCACCAGAGCCACCACCGAAGCAAGATTACATCCACGTGCGAGCAAGAAGGGGCCAAGCTACCGATAGCCACAGTCTAGCAGAAAGAGTAATTTACTTCATCCCTTTAACTCATATTTTGAAACAATTTTTGCGGTACCCAACCATAATAACAACACCAGTCGGCCTATAATTAATATTACTTTAAACAAGATTTTTTCTAATTGAAGCTGTTTGGTGGACAGGCTAGGAGAGAAAAGATAAGCGAGAGAATGAAAATTCTACAAGATCTAGTCCCCGGTTGTAATAAGGTGGGCTTTGGCATTTCTCAAACTTTATCTTATAACATAATTATTTGAGTGTGCTTCTTTATAATAGCTTTTTTTTTTGCTAAAATTGGACTTCCTGCTCTCTTTTATTGTTGCTTTTTTAGTAGTTATTTAATCATTTCTAGTCATAATATGTGCACTTGTAAAACTTGCCAAGGAACAAGTTCTAACAAATGACTAAAATGACTACAACTAACCAAGACACTTTGAATGAGATTGATGGCTAAAGTAACACAACTGGAGAGGACAAACTGCAACCAGACAAGACCAATCTCATTGGATTGTGCAAAGAAGGCTAATATTGGATTGCACCTGCAGACTGCTATGTGCTCTGCTGTTTTCTTTATAAAAACTAGCAGTAGGTGCAAATGCAATGCATACGCAATTATGCATTTAAACTTTTGGGCAGTTTCATAAATCGTTTAACAGCTTTTGAATGAGCAAAACAATTTAGCAGTTTTGGATGGTTTGATGAATGAGAAAAACTATTCAACAGTTAAGTGTGGCAGTTTTGGAAGTGGAGGGCATTTTTGGAGAAAGAAAAAGCGTGTTAGCGTTCATCCCAAATGGGGTGTATGCTTTATATAATAGAACAGATAAAGTGCTTATGCAATTGGGGTTCTTCTTCCTTCTTCATTTATGTTTTTATTTTTTATTTGAACCCTTGGTTTTGGCTGATGAAATTGATGTTCCATTGTCTTTCATTTTTTTTCCCTCTTTTATACAGGAAAATTTCCTATCTTGTCGTCTTGCACTTGCAATCTTCTTCTTGAGTTGGCTTTGTAATCATCTTTTCCTGCCCAAAAAATAAAAAAATAAAAAATCAAACAAATCATCTCTTTGATAAACAAAATAAAAAAATATTAAATCTTATAACTTGTATACCAATCAGTCGGAGAAGTCCCTTAACTGGTTTTGGTATTTTTGTTAGAACTTGTGGATATACACCAATTCACCTCAATGTTTGTTGTCAAAATATTGTCTGTGACAAAGCTTTATTTGGATTCAGGTCATTGGCAAGGCATTGGTCCTTGATGAGATAATTAATTACATCCAATCACTACAGAGTCAGGTTGAGGTACACATACTTCTTTTCACCATGGTTTACTGCACTATTGAATTTGAGGTTTTCCCTATTGATCTTGAACTTATCAGACAAATTACTTGGTGTTGTAGTTCTTGTCAATGAAGCTTGAAGCAGTAAATTCAAGAATGAACCCTGACATAGAAGGATTTCCACCCAAAGATGTGAGTTCTAATTATCCATTTCTTTTTTTCTTTCTGGGTATGTAAAGCATGAGATATATATAATAAGCCAATATCATGTTTCAGTATAGTCAACAAACATTTGACACTGGTGGAGTGGCGTTTGGTTCACAAGCTACGAAGGACTATGACCGGGGATTATCACCAGAATGGTTACATATGCAGATTGGTGGTGGCTTTTAAAGAAGGATGAATGACATATTTTAGATACAATCTTCATCGATTGAAAATAAGAGCATTACGAAGTCATGCTTCGCCCTTTAGTTCACCAAAAGATATACCCCATTCATCATGAATCAGAGAAATTCCTCATTCTTTTTCTACATCGGAGCACGGTGGAGCTGTGGTTACTCTTTCAGGACAATTGAAATACAGATATAAACATCTCCATTTCTTTGGGTGTCAGAAAATGAATTTTATTTTTATATATTTGATAGCATGTTTCATTTTCTCTGTTCCAATATCTAAACAGACTTTCTTAAGAGACTGTGTTATACTTGTAGAATTGCCTGTTTGGAATCAGCATTGGGTGTATTAAGAAGCTGAAGGTTCATGAAATAAGCAATTTATTATTTTCTTTTCAGAGTTGGTGACTTTTTCTTTTTTTTCTTTTTCTTTTTTTTAAATCTATATAACCTCAAAGTGCTTAATTTGCAGATCATCTATTATAATGACGGGTTTCAACTGAATTGTGTTGTTTTATTTGTTTAGTTATATTTGGATCTTAGATTTGACAAGATAAAAGAAAATTTCAAATGAAATAGAATTACTTATACATACTCAGTTTTGTAGGTAACTAAGCAAAAATAATAATTTTTTGATAAATATGTATTTATTTTCTTGTCTTTTGAAAAGGAATATAAGATAAATGGAAAAGAGCCCTGCTAAATACCCCCAGTGAGGTGGCGCGCCCTCACTGGCTGACAACCCAAAAAAAAAAAAAAAAAAAAAAAACAATTTTTTTGGCCCAATCATGGGCCTCCACCTCACTGGGGGGTCGATCCCCAATGGGAGTATAAAGCATTTTTGAATGGAAAATGTGAGAACTTTGCAATTAGTTGCAGTGGGCATAGTTCTCACTTATATGAAACACAATTCTAACTTGCATTCCAAAAATTTGCAATTAATTTTTTATATTTTCTATTTATATGATATTCCATCTCTCAAAAGAAAATTTACCTCATTTTCTTTTTCCTATCTTTTATATTTCGTTTTATTTTTTCTTTACAAATTCAAGATCAAAGATATTCACTTCCCCAGGCGATAGATGTCAATGATGCTTGGATAAAGATATTTTATTTATCACTTTTTAATAAATAATTGTCCCACTTACCGCTAAATAATAATTTTCTCTGTAAAAAACATATACAGTCCACTCAACAAATAAACATATTTTAATCGAGGTTCATTTTACGTCTACACTCCCTTAAAAAAGATGTACCCTATGCAATTATTTATTGACTATCTCGTTTGTCAATTTTAAATATTAGTTAAAAAGATATTATAAATTATTATATTATTTTTTATTATTTTTTTAATAAAAAGTCCAAAAAATATTAAAATAACTATACGGGGAGCAAATATTCAGGCAAGCCCGTACTCCTTTCTTCCAAGCTCCGTTTCTGTCCGATCACCTGCGAGCACAACGGCGGTGAGCTACCCGGCGGTGTGTGGCCGAAAAACCCCTCCGACGATCAAGTTAGCACACACCATGAGATAGAGAGAGAAAGAGGAGAGAGTGTTTGAGTGTAAGAGTTTCTTACAAAAATGTTCGTCCCCCACGTATGAGGGGCGCAGACATGCCTATATACCCTCTGCGCCCCATATCTACTCTCAGTCATCTCCTGACACGTGACTCTGCTATCCCATCTGTCGGCGTAAACCTTACTGAACATCACCTAATCTCAACTGCCAGCCTTCTCTGCTGGAGCTCGGCAGCCGAGCTGCTCTATCCATGGCCGGGCTGTGCTACATGAACAAGCACTTCACTAGCTAAGCTCAAGAGAACCGGGCTAGGCAGCATCTCAGTAAAGCCATACCCGGGACATCTCGTGCTCACCTGTGGTCGGCCTTCCTGCCGAGCAGACAGGTACCTCGGCTGACGACGCCTTTCCGGGCGCCGTTCAGTCAACCCGACTGGCTTCGTCTATGCCATACAAGTAGCTCGGTCCAACCGAGCGTTGCCTTAACCGAGCAACTTCTTTCCGGACTGGGCGGCGCATAGTTGGCCCAACACCTGCCCGACCCAAGTCCTAGTAGCCCAATTCTGGGCGGATCGCGGATCATCTCGGCCCAACGTCACATTTGGCTCCCAACCTGCTCGGTTGTTACCTCGGCCCAATTCCAGATCATAAATCTCCCTCTCAATTGCCCCTTAATTCCGTCCGCTGAAGCGTGACTGGGATTACCTATTCTGACCGGGGTATCACCTCCTCGGTCCTCAGCTTATTTATCGTCAACCGGGCTGGTTGGCATGCCTGCCCTCTGGCTAGCCCGGTCTCCTCCTCGGTCAATGCCCCATTCTGATCTCGTTGTCTCTTCGTTTTGCCCGGCTGACGCCTCACCTGCCCCCCGTCTCTTCAACTCTGACGCTGCCATTAATGGTGACAGGTGGCATCCTCTCATTGGTCCTCGAGCAGCCAACCAGCCGTCGTCAGAAATTCAAATTTTTGGCGGCCTCGCGATGCCTATACACATGCCCCCCTCACTTTCCTTTCTTCCTTACTGATCTTCAGCCATTCCAAGCCTTCCAGAGCTCTTGCCCATCTCTTGACGTTGCTGATCTCGAGCTCGAAGGAGAAGAACTCACTGCCCCAGCCTGGTAAGTCCTTCAACTTCCCTTTTATTGTTATTTTCTTTGATATTTCACACATTAGGGCAGAAAAACACAGCTTTTAGGATTTCGGCACCAAAACGATCCGAAACCTTTAAACGTTCATGGTGTTCTTCATTTTTCCTGAAGAACACCGAAGAATTGGGGCGGACCGGGCTCCTGGTCTTCATTTGATCCAAAAAACCTTTACTACAGAGCAAATAACATGTTTGCCACAAACCCAGCAAAGCCGAGATAGCAAAAAGGACCTGGTCATTCAACCGGGCTAATATCTGGTCCGCTTGGGCGACCGAGCTCCTTGATAAGCTTAGACAACCGAGGTGGTTTGACACTCTTTATGACCGAGCTAAAGTCAAGCTCACTTTGCGCGACCGCGCTCACACTCACACTTGTCATCCTTTTCCTGCAGAGTCCAAGGGGATCTTTGACCACATCTAAGGCTCTCAAGACTGACCAACATCCAATTAGCACAGTGCCAAACCCCTCAGCCGAGATACACTAGCTCGGTCACATGGGGAAATTCCGCTTCCTAGTGGACACTCCAGCCGCGCTGGATGCGTTTAGAGAGGAGTACGGCATCCCGGCCGACGTCCATCTAGAGCTGGCGGAAGAGAAGACAACACCCTGGGGCAGACTTGACCAATGCCCCTTCACCGTGCTGTCAATAGTAGAAGGAGGCCTCCGCTTCCCAATCAATCCCCTGATGACCGAGTTCCTGTGCCGGACCGGGCTAGCACCAACCCAAGTATCCACCAACACTTACCGAATAATAAACGGCGTGCACGAACTAAACAACTAGCTAGGCATAAGCCTAGGTTTAGCCAAGATCCTTCGCCAATACACATTAGGCCACACCGGCGACGGTCTCGCCTATTATCTTAAGATTAGACCGGGCAGAGAGAAAATCGTGACCGGCACTCCAGACAAGGATCTTCACGACGATGATTTCTTCTGGGTGTCAGGAAATTACGAGACAGCCGCGGTACCGGGTTGGATGATAAGCAAAAACTTTGGCAGCACATGTAAGCCGCGCAAATTAGCTCGGTCGATTTACTTTCTTTATGTTTCTGTACTTAATCATTTTCTCTGGTCTCTTTTGCAGCAATCCAAGCCTTGCAAGCCAACTATCACTTTCCCAACGTTGAGGCAATCAGGACCGCGCTTCGCTACCGCGACCGAGATTGCAACCAACTGCTCGGCTACACTCCCACATACAGATACTCCGCTCCCCGCCGGAGTAAAGTCACAGACTTCCTTCGCGCTCCATCACCTCCAGCAGACCCAACCTTGCCAGACGTCCCCCTTATCCGCTTGACAGAGGAGCAAGAGATGGCCAAACGAAGCAGAATCAAGAACCTGATCGCCGCCACTTCAGCTGAGATACCGAGCGTGGTCATCCGCTCTCCAGCCACCGGACAAGCAAGCGACGCCATGATCGCTCTTTCTTCCCCAACAGCCGGGCAATCCAACAAGCAACCAACTTAACGCCGGGCTAGCAAAAGAGCCCGCGCGGATCCATCTGCCGAGCTAGTGGCCGAGCTCACTACCGAGCAACCATCTGAAACAGCTGACCCAGTACCAGCATGGCGTCCGCAATTGAAACACCAGGGAAAGGACATCCCGGCGACGGCGTCGATCAAGGGTGACAAAGAGCACTTGCTCGCCTTTGATCTTTCCAAGGCGCTGCTACTACCGAGCGACGTGGTCGGCAGCGACCATGTTCCTGACACTCGGTTGATAAAGTCATCCGTCAAGTCCATGGCCAGGGTAAGTCTCAATCTGCCACTGAAATTTTTGCTAAGTGTTTGTCCGGTTCCTTCGCTAATCAAATTAGCTTTTTGCAGGCCATTCAAAAACAACACCTAGTTATGGAGCGCATACACCGGCTACGGCAGAAGGCGGCCGACACAACCAGCCAGGTGCAAAGCCTCCAGACCAAGTTTGGCCGAGCAAAGTCCTCGCTCGAAGCTGCCAACTCTGACAATAACAGGCTGCTCGGCCAACTTGATGCGGCCGAGAAAAAGAAAGACGAGCTCCAGGCCGAGCTCGATACACTTAAGAAGTCCAGAAAAAAAGACTGCGAGGATGCCAATAACGCCGGCTTCAACGAAGCCGAGGAGAATTACAAGAAACAAGTCTTCGCCACACAAGACATTTACTTCAAGGCAGGATGGAAGGCTGCCTGTCAACAGCTCGGTCAGGGCCCTGATACTGATGTGTTTGCTTCTCCACCGGCTGTCTTTTTACCGACATACCTCATTCCATATGCCAATGACGTCTTCAGTGCACTGCAAGCCGAGGCCGAGGAAGGACTTGAAGAAGAGGGTGAGGAAGATGCTGAAGGAGAGGACCAAACCACACAGGAACAGCCCGGCCAGACTGAGACCGGTGTCCAGGACCAGACCGCCACGGTTAACCTGGAGCCTGATGAGGAGTTCCCTGATCTCTCCCCCCTAGCTTAGGTTTCTCTTCTTTTCTTTTTGTATGTTTGCTTTCTGATGTAACCGGGCTCTGTCCCCACCTTTTGTATTGACTTTCTATCAATGAAAAACTCGATATTTTTGCTAAGTGTTTGCACAGTTGTCATCAATTCCATCTTCAGCAAAACATCTCGGTATAAATCACGAATCTGGACGACACTTCGTCAACCGGATTACTTAACTCGATTGAATCATTTAAGCAAAACAAAACACCAACTTCTTCAACCGGAGTAAACCATCTCGGTTGGGAATAACTAAGTTGAACAAATCACAAACTCTTCCAACCGGAGTAAATCGTCTCGGTTGGGATGGCCTAAGTTGGTCAGAACACTAACTCTTCCAACCGGAGTGAATCATCTCAGTTGGGATGGCCTCAGTTGGACAGAACACCAACTCTTCTGGCCGGAGCAAGACATCTCGGCAAGAAATATCTAAGTTGAACAAAACATTAACCCTTCCAACCGGAGTAAACCATCTCGGTTGGGAATCCTAAGTTGGACAAAACACTAACTCTTCCAACCGGAATAAATCATCTCAGCAAGAAATATCTAAGTTGAACAAAACATCAACCCTTCCAACCGGAGTAAACCATCTCGGCAAGAAATATCTAAGTTGAACAAAACATCAACCCTTCCAACCGGAGTAAACCATCTCGGCAAGAAATATCTAAGTTGAACAAAACATCAACCCTTCCAACCGGAGTAAACCATCTCGGTTGGGAATCCTAAGTTGGACAAAACACCAACTCTTCCAACCGGAATAAATCATCTCGGTTGGCATGGCCTAAGTTGGACAGAACACCAACTCTTCTAACCGGAGCAAAACATCTCGGTTTTTACATTAAAACAACATTCCAAGTGCTAGAGCAAAATCACTTCTATATATTGACAAAAAGAATTACATTCTGAAGTGCAAGCCAAAAAATTCCTTTGCACAAGAAAAGAAAGCAAAAGCTTAGAAATAATACAGTTTGAGGTTGGCCGCATTCCATGGCCGGGGTATTGCTCTTCCCTCTAGATCCTCCAAATGGTAAGCCCCCTTGCCCGCCAGACCAGTGATCTTGTAGGGTCCTTCCCAATTTACCCCCAGTTTGCCTTCACCTGGCACCAGGGTGTTGCCCATAACCTTCCTCAAAACCCAATCACCAACTTTGAACGGTCTGGGGTGCACCGTCTTGTTGTACTTCTTTGAGAGCTCTTGTTGGTAGGCGGCCACATGGATGAGGGCCTTCTCCTGACGCTCTTCCACTAGGTCCAGCTCCAAGGCAATAGCCTCGGCATTCAGTTCGGGCTCAAAACTCTCGCTCTTTAGGGTGGGCATGCCAACTTCCAAAGGTATGACCGCCTCCATGCCATAAGCCAAAGCAAATGGAGTTTCCCCGGTAGATCGCCGCGGGGTTGTTTGGTATGCCCAAAGGATGCTGGGTAATTCCTCAGCCCATTTTCCCTTTGCCTTCTCCAGCCGTTTCTTCAACCCATCCAGTATAGTCTTGTTCGATGCCTCGGCTTGACCATTGGACTGCGGGTAAGCCGGAGTGGAGTTGTAGAATTCAATCTTCAAATCTTCACAAAATCCTCTGAATAGGCGACCGTCAAACTGGGTGTCGTTGTCGGAGATCAAGATCTTGGGGACGCCAAACCGTGTGACCACGTTCTGCCAGACAAACCGCTTCACGTCTTTCTCTTTGATTGTTGCCAAGGGCTCAGCTTCGACCCATTTCGTGAAGTAATCTGTGGCCGCAATGAAGAATTTCCGGTTGCCCGGTGCGGTTGGCAGCGGCCCCACTATATCTAACCCCCACATGGCGAAGGGCCAAGGACTGGTGAGGGGAAGAAGTTCCCTAGCAGGCTGATGGATCTGATGGGCGAATTTCTGGCATTTTTCGCACTTGCGGACGTACTTTTGTGCGTCGGCCTGCATGCATGGCCACCAGTATCCCTGCGAAATAGCTCGGTAGGCCAAGGACCTGCCCCCTATATGGCTGCCACAAATGCCTTCGTGAATTTCGAACAAGAAGGCCTCCACACTACTCGGGTGCACGCATTTTAGATAAGGACCAGTGAAGGACTTTTTATACAACGCACCAGATGGAGAGAGCCAAAACCGCTCTAACTTCACCCAGACTTTGTGCGCTTCCTTCTTGTCAGTTGGTAGAGTCCGGTCTCTGAGGAACAAGATTAAGGGGTCCATCCAGGAAGGACCTAGCGCGGCGCAGAGTACATCCGTCTGCCTGGCGTCTTCAATGCTTGGCCGTGGAAGAAAGTCAATTAACAGGGGGTTTGGAGAAGTGCTATTTACCATCGAAGCGAGGCCGGCCAGCTCATCAGCTCGGCTGTTTTCTTCACGGCCAATCTGTTGGACTCTGATTGCCTGAAACTGCTTGATGTGTTCCCTGACCAGAGCTTGGTACTTCGCCATTCTGTCATCCTTTGCTTTGTAAATCCCAGAGACTTGGTTAACCACAAGCTGGGAATCACTGTACACCAGTAGCTCGGCAGCCTTCATTTGAATAGCGCTCTTGAGCCCGGCCAGAAGGGCCTCGTACTCAGCCTCGTTGTTAGAGGCTGGGAAGCCAAGCGTGATAGAATGTTCAATGGTTAGGCCATCCGGGGAGATAAGAACGATACCTAGGCCGGCACCGTGACAGTTGGACGCTCCATCAACAAAAAGCTTCCACATTTCCCCCACAAAAAGCTTCCAACAGTCTGATGGGTCCCGAGAGTTGCGAAGGGCAATGGGGTTACGGTTCCCTGGCTGTCTGGCTTCAAGTTCTGTGTTGACTGGTTCCACTCCAGCCCCCCTTGGTGATTTGGCACCGGACTCAGCAAGTCGGTCTACAATGCTTAAGTCCGTAGGCGAATCACCAGGGTGAGGTATTATGCCGGCCGCAGGCTCTGTGTTGAGTAGTTCCATTACTTCCCCTTCTGACGACGCGGTACCGGACAGAGTGGGTGGGACAACAATACCCGACTCCGTCATTGCGTCACCGGTTGGTTGAATTGTACAAGTTGAAAGTACTTCGGTGGGGCGCGCAAATTCCGCGTCGGCAACTCCACCTAGTTGTGGTATCTCGGTCAGGCTCGCAGTCTCTTCTTCGTCTGCCGCGGCAATATCGACCTGGTATACTAGATGAGTTCCAGGTGAGAATTCGGCAACGAAATCGGCCAAAGTTTGGGCCTTTATGGCTGTGCGCGGCTGGAACTTTACATCAAACTGTCCCAATTCAACCGCCCACTTGAGAATTCGGCCTGAAAAGTCCGCCCGTTCAAACAAGGCCTTAAGGGGAAACTCGGTCAGTACGATGATGGTATGGGCGTGAAAATAATGTGCCAACTTCCTTGAAGCCATCATTAATGCCAACGCAAGCTTTTCTAGCGGCAAGTACCTCGTCTCAGCCGGCAACAAGGTTTTACTGACATAAAAAATTGGGAGGTGCTTGATTCCTTCAGCGCGGACTAGCACCACACTGACTGCGTGCTGGGAGACGGCAAGGTAAAGGTAGAGTTCCTCACCCGGCTTTGGTGTAACCAACAATGGCGGAGAAGACAGATATTCCTTGAGCTTGGCCAAAGCTCGGTCACACTCTTCGTCCCACGAGAACTTTGACTTCAATGCTTGAAAGAAAGGGCGGCAGCGATCTGATGACCGGCTTATAAACCGATTAAGCGTGGCGGCCATCCCGGCCAGATGCTGCACGTCCTTAGCCGAGCTGGGCTGCTTCAACTCTTGCACGGCTCTGATCTGAGTAGGGTCTGCCTCGATGCCTCGGTTCGTGACTAGGAACCCCAAAAATTTTTCGGATTCCACGCCAAAGGCACACTTTGACGCATTCAATCGCAGCTTGTGCTTCTTTAGAATGGCAAACATCTCGGCAAGGTCGGACAAATGGTTTGCCTCATGTTGGCTCTTTACTACCATATCATCGATGTAAGCCTCCATTGTCCGGCCAAGCAAAGGAGCAAACATTTTGGTCACCATCCTCTGAAAAGTTGCCCCGGTGTTCTTCAAACCAAAAGGTATGACTCGGTAGCAGAAGAGTCCCCTTGGAGTCGTGAAAGAGGTGATCTCTCGGTCAGGACCATGCATGGCGATCTGATGTAGCCGCGATAGGCGTCCAGGAAACTGAGCCTGTTATGTCCAGCCGTCAAGTCCACAAGCTGGTCAATCCGCGGCAAGGGGAAGCTATCCTTCGGACAAGCTCGATTCACAGTCTTGTAATCGACACAAACTCGCCACTTCCCGTTCTTCTTCGGCACCACGACCGTGTTGGAGATCCATCGAGGGTAGTGCACTTCCTCAATTGCTCTCGCCTCAAGCAAGTTTTTCACTTCCTCTGCAACTACCTCGACATGATGCAGCGCCGACCTCCTTGTTCGCTGAATGACTGGCTTCGCTTCGGGGAAGACATTGAGGTGATGGCAGATAAAACTTGGATCGAGGCCGGGCATGTCGTAAGGCGACCATGCGAAGACTTCGATATTGGCCATCAAAAACTCAACCATTTTGGTCCTTTCTTGGGCAGTAAGGCTGGAGCCGAGCAGGAAGAACTTGTCCGGCTGCTCCATATCAATCTGCACCTCCACCAATTCCTCGACGGCTTTGTCCTCTGCATTGGTGCCCACATCTTCATGAACTCCCCGGTCTTCCGGTCCTTCTATCATTTGAACGAAGCCTTTAGCAGCCCGGCTGCCGTTCACTGCCACGAAACACTGCTTTGACATGACTTGATCTCCCCAAATCTCCTCGATTGCCCCCATAGCCGAGGGGAATCTCATCACCTGATGGTAAGTCGACGCGACGGCTTGCATTGCGTGAAGCCATCCCCTCCCAAGGATCAGGTTGTAAGTAGAAGGCACGTGTAACACCCAGAACTCCACTTGGTTGACCACGGATCCCGCTTTGACCGGCAGGATGATCTTTCCCAAAGGCCACTCCGGTTGCGAGTTAAAACCAACCAGTGGCGAAGTTGCCGGAGCCAAGTCTGTCTCTCGGAGCTTGAGCTGCTTGAATGCATCATAATACATGATCTCGACCGAGCTTCCTTAATCGATCAAGATTCGTTTGACGTCAAATTCCTTGACGCGGAGCGTCACCACTAAGGCATCGTTGTGCGGCGTCTGAATGTGCTCTAGATCACGTGAGGAAAAATTGATCACATCTTTTTCTTCGGTCTTCCCCTTCTTGATCGCAGGCTGAACCGACAACACTTCCCTCATGTGTTCGGCCTTCTTGATCATACCCCGGAGCTCACAAACGCGCGCCGGTTCTACTATGCCGTGGATGACATTAATAACTCCTTGTAGCGGCGCATCTCGGTCATCCTGTCCCCTGGGATCAACCGGAGCCTGGTTAGCCTTTACGCCCCCATCAATGTAAAGATCTAGGTGTCCGACCGCGACTAGCTCTTCCAGGTGTTGCCTCAGAGGCAAACAATCCTCAGTCCGGTGGCCTCGCTCACGGTGGAATGTGCAGCGATACCGCGGATTGTAACCCTTTTGTCCATCGCCCAACTTAGCAAGAAACCGGACATACTCGTCGTCTCGGATTTCACTATGTATGCGATAGATTGGAATCTTGAAGACCGTGGTTATGCCAGTCCTTGCCTTCAACCTCCTGTGTGCATCTACTACGTCATCTCGGGGGTAGTCATCCCGGTCATTCCGACGTCCTCTACCCCGGTTCTTACGATTTGAGCCACGGTTAGACTCCTCTGCTCGGTCGCTTGAGCGGCTGGACTCTTGCCCAACTGCGTGCACCTTGCCTGCTGTCTTCTTGTCTGTTACTACCGAAGCTGCCTTCACGGTTGAAGTTGACGCATCGTCCTCAACTCGGATGTGCTCGTTGATGCGCTGCATGAGCTGGCCCATGGACGTCGGTTGGTGCATGGTAAGCGAGTCCCGCAGTCTATGTCCGACCGGGAGACCACGCTTGTATTGAGTGATTGCAAGGTTGACCGGACAATCCAAGATCTCATTGAAGGTCTCCCAATATCTGGAGTTGTACGCCTTCAATGTGTCGCTCGGTTCCATCTTGACACTCAGGAGGTGATCAACTTCTTTTGGTGTTTTGGTGTTGGTTTTGAAGCGCGTGACAAAGGCTTCAGCCAACTGATGCCACCTCTCAATACTCCCCTCCGGCAGCCTTTCGAACCACTTCAAACCCAGTTCGCCCAAACTCGACGGGAAGATAAGGCACATAAGAGCATCATTCCGCCTATGGCCGGCCATGACCTGTCGGAAATGACTTACGTGCATGTAAGGATCCGTCTTCCCGTCGTACAATGTGAACTTTGGCTGGTGGAAGCCCGACGGAAGAGGTGTTGTCTCTATTTCCAGGGAGAAAGGGGTGGCACTCAACCTTGCCAAATCTGAATCCACTAGGAGCGGCGCTGCTTGGCGGGGTGGAGGCATTCCGACCTCCTCGCTGGCGTGAACCTCGTAGGATAACCGCTGGAACGCCGGTATCCTCTGAGCCTCCCGCCGGCGAGCCCGCTCCTTTAAGACTGCCCGCAAATCCTCTGAATGAGCGGAGTAAGAGTACCTCGACGTCGTCACCGGACGTGAGGGCTGGTAAGTACTATCTTGCGCACTAGACTTCTCTGTATGCACGTCGGAATCACCAACCTTATAACTTCTGGTAATGGAGATGGATGGTGTGTGTCGCTGACTCTGACTACCTGAACGGCGGGGTTGGGTGCGCTCACTGTGGTCACCCACTCCAGCTACACCCTTCCTCTTGACATGCCGCTTCAATTCCTCCATCTCCGCCGCCATTCATCGGATGACGGCATCCTGGTCCTTCAACTTGCTTTCCAGACGTCTGGCGTGTGAGTCTCTCCGCCGCCGATGACCGTCTGGACTCCGGGAATGACCAAGACTCCTCCCGCGCTTATCCCGCGCGTCTCCTGACTGTCCTCCTGGGTATGTCTCCAAGTTCCCCATCGGAGAGATGGTGGGAGGTCCCTCTCTGCGTCTGCCCGACTCCGGAGTGATCCCGTCGATGGCGGACACTTGAATCTCCTCGTTGTTCGCCATTGAAGGCGGTCAGATGAGCTTCGGAAGACAAGGTTTTATCTGCAAGCTTCCCACAGACGCCGCCAATTGTACGGGGAGCAAATATTCAGGCAAGCCCATACTCCTTTCTTCCAAGCTCCGTTTCTGTCCGATCACCTGTGAGCACAACGGCGGTGAGCTACCCGGCGGTGTGTGGCCGGAAAACCCCTCCGACGATCAAGTTAGCACACACCATGGGATAGAGAGAGAAAGAGGATAGGGTGTTTGAGTGTAAGAGTTTCTTACAAAAATGTTCGTCCCCCACGTATGAGGGGCGCAGACATGCCTATATACCCTCTGCGCCCCATATCCACTCCCAGTCATCTCCTGACACGTGGCTCTGCTATCCCATCTGTCGGCGTAAACCTTACTGAACATCACCTAATCTCAACTGCCAGCCTTCTCTGCTGGAGCTCGGCAGCCGAGCTGCTCTATCCATGGCCGGGCTGTGCTACATGAACAAGCACTTCACTGGCTAAGCTCAAGAGAACCGGGCTAGGCAGCATCTCGGTAAAGCCATGCCCGGGACATCTCGTGCTCACCTGTGGTCGGCCTTCCTGCCGAGCAGACAGGTACCTCGGCTGACGACGCCTTTCCGGGCGCCGTTCAGTCAACCCGACTGGCTTCGTCTATGCCATACAAGTAGCTCGGTCCAACCGAGCGTTGCCTTAACCGAGCAACTTCTTTCCGGACTGGGCGGCGCATACTTGGCCCAACACCTGCTCGGCCCAAGTCCTAGTAGCCCAATTCTGGGCGGATCGCGGATCATCTTGGCCCAACGTCACATTTGGCTCCCAACCTGCTCGGTTGTTACCTCGGCCCAATTCCAGATCATAAATCTCCCTCTCAATAACCTATTTCTAAATGAGACAAATCTAAAAATACACATCTCAATTATTAATATTTTTAGATAAATTATAAATACACACTCTTTCAAATTTGTTTAAAATATAATTTGTAAAATTATATCTCACTCTTTGAATTTTTAATTTCATAATAAATGATTATTTTTATTAATACATCATTAAGTCCATTAATTATTTTTCATGATGTCATAAATTTATTTAAATTAATAATTTATGTAATTTTATTATTATATAGAAGAACAGTTACGAATTTTATTTTATTTTTTATTTTTGTTAAATAATTTTTTTTTAATAAAGGGATATTTATAATTTTATAAACCACATAAGATAATTTATATTTTAAGCAAACTTTAAAAAATATATTTATAATATATCCTTAATTATTCTAATAACAAAAATAGGTTACTCACTAAATCGGGTTCCTCTAGAATTCTTTATTCTCTCCTCTCTTATTTTCATAATCGATTAGTTAAGCTGTGATTTAAATTATGAAAAAAATAGTATTGGTTATTACCTAAAGTGGTTATGTGTTGTGAGAGAATTGAATTCTCTCCTCTCTTATTTTCATAATCGATTAGTTAAGCTGTGATTTAAATTATGAAAAAAATAGTATTGGTTATTACCTAAAGTGGTTATGCCTCCGTTTGGGAAGTGGGTTGGCTTTTTGGCTTTTTGACTTTTTTGGCTATATGAGCCTGGGCTCAAAAGCTTGGTTTGGGAAGGGCTTTTAGCTTTTTGGCTTTTTTGACTTTTTTGTGAGAGAAGAATGTAATGATTATGGGGTTGGATGGGATGTTTTGTCTGTTGTGGCTCATGAGCCTATTTTGTCTTTTGTGGCTCATTGAGCCAAAAAAGCCCAATGAGCCCTTGCCAAACCAACCCTATGTGTTGTGAGAGAATTGAATTTAATTATGTTTTAAAGTAATGAGAAATGTGGTTTAAAAAGTCTAAAAAAATAAAAAATAAAAATAAATTACTAAAAAGGTACAAAATTAATTTCCAAACTAGTACTTTAATCTCTAATCATGTCAATATTAATTATTGATAAGTTCAGAAATCAACTAATTAAGATACCATGTCCTATCTTGTTTATATAAATAAATTAAAAAAATATACTATGTATTTTAGTGCGTCTAAGCATTATTATGCATGTAGGTTTTTATGTGGTGCTTCTAACGTGGTTACAGTTAGCCTGATATCTCGTCACCCTAACGCCAAAGCTTTTAGATTTTCATAAAAAGCGAAACGCAACCCAACCCAAAAACACCATAATAACAATTTCAAAGCTTGAAAACAACGCAATGGCTGACAATGGAGAAGACAAGTTACGGACGAGGAATTCACAATTTTGATTAAATTTGTGTAAAGACGTCATTGTTGTGGCGTAATCGTTGAAATCTATCTTCAATTTCAATAAGCGGTAATGTTTTCTTCTGCAATTAGATGCTATACGACGAAGAAGAACGGATCGAATTAGGTCTAAGGAATTTGGGAGAAGATGAGCGGATCTAGTAGATCGGGGATTGAAATGGCGGACCGAGCCCCGCCCTCTCGCACCGTTACTCTCGGTCGTGTCCAGCCTCAGGCCCCTTGTTACCGCACCATCTACTGCAATGATCGAGAGTCCAACCTTATGGTCCATTTCAAGGTGCATTTCCTTTCTCTCTCTCTCTCTCTCTCTATATATATATATATATATATAAACAT
This sequence comes from Camellia granthamiana, assembly GCA_036172215.1. NCBI lineage: Eukaryota > Viridiplantae > Streptophyta > Magnoliopsida > Ericales > Theaceae > Camellia > Camellia granthamiana. The sequence continues at coordinate 167,023,649 of CM069904.1, forward strand.
ACTACCTTATTGTGATTTCTTTTTCTTTGATTCATTTTCTCACTACTGCAATTTGATGTATGACATTCATTTGCACAATTCAAACGATCGGGAATTCTATGTTGCATATACCACTAAAATGGGTAATAGTAAGCAATGTTACGCTATTTTGCAGTGTACGAATCTATATACACCCTGAAGTGAAAGTTAGGAAACCATTGTGGGTTAAATGTCACGTATCACATTGTTTTGTTGTTATGTTGATTTAGTGTTCTTTTGAAAATTGATTTTTTTAAAGTAATTTTTTTGACTTTTTCTAAAAAGACGGGTAGAAATATAGATAAAAGCGTGTAAAAGGATAGAGAGAATGAGTTCACTTTTTGGATTAGTTTTTTTTGGCTTTTTGACTATTATTTTAGCCAACTGCCAAACATGGCCTTGGACTAACCAAAAATATAGTGTGGATAAACTGGAGGTAGTTTTTAGTAGGAGCTGAGATTATGGCACAAAAGTAAAGTACGGAGATTTGACGTATATATGTATATTAGGCGATAAGAAATTAGTGGCATACCCATATGCAATCTTAAAACACGTCTGAAACTTGTAAGTTGTAAGCAGGCTTTTAATCCCCATGTACAAGAAAGTTTTTTGGTTATACCCATTGTACTCTTTTCTTCATGTTGTTTGTTGTCTGGGATTAATTGTTTCAGGGGAATTCAATATCAACTACAAAGTACAACATTCTTACTTTTCTACCAAAGGGGTTGTTTGAACAGGTAATCTAGTTCTCAGCCTCCCAGTTATGAGAATAATAAATTAGTTACCTTGCTATTACTCCTTAGTCCTTACATTATTATTGGGAGTAGGGGATACGCCACCCATCTGTTAGTATATTAGAACATGAACCATGAATTTTTAGGGTGCATGAAGGTTTGAAATATTAGATGTGATAGGTTGTAGGCATAATTGGCAAGACAACCTTTTTTTCCCTCCTATTTTTAATCTGAAACTCATTCCTTTACTTGAAAACCTGTTTTGGAAGGTGGGATAGAACTTCTGAAAAGGTGAAAGGGGTGGAAACCTTTTGAAACCATTTTCTTTTAAAAACCCTTAACAGAAAAAAAAAATAATATATGTTAGCTTCTCTGGTAAATCATCTAAGTTTGTTAAAAGATTTTGGAGTTATTCACTAAAATTTACACTTTTTTTTTTCTTTTTCTGTGGGCTTTTCTAGTGTTCAATTTTGTTTTATTGCACTTTTGTATTCCTATTTGGTAATTGCGGTTTTAGAGGTGATTCAAATGGGAACCTTGATTTCTCTGTGGACTGAAACTTTTAATGATACTGAATTTTAGTTTTAATCATTCGCTTTTCGCTTTTCGCTTTTCGCTTTTCGCTTTTCGCTTTTCGCTTTTCGCTTTTCGCTTTTCACTTCTCTAACGTGGTTTGAGTTTGTCCTTACAGTATGCATCATATACCTTTACTTTATAACAATCTAATGTTTAAAAACTTTGTAATTTTCTATGCTCACATCAATAGATTGTATAAGTGACACCATCAACCTTTTTTCATGTGCATTTAGGTTGTCTTTTTCTAAGGTTGTAAAAGCATAGATATTACTTTTTTTATCTTATAAATAAAGTAGGAGCTTCAAACTTATCAGCAAAAGGAGAATGGTCTAATCTATTGCTTATCCTCAAAACTAAATGCCATCATCTACTTGAAAATTCGTGTAGAAGTGACAATTCTACTTTCTAATAGAGTCAGTTTTTATATGTTAGCCAAGTACGAATATTACAATGCTTCTATTATAGAAGGGAAAGCAATGGGCCCTGCTATCTGTCAAAGAACATCCAAGTAAAAAATGGGATGGGTAGACCCAAAAAAAGATTTTTTATGCTAGGGTTTAGATTTTTTACCCATTTACCTAATGGGGAGGGTTGTGCTTAAGATGTTTTACCATTCCCCATATTGTTGGTCTAACTCAAACTGAACTCAACGCAACATATTATCCCTTTTACCTTGTTATATATATATATTATATGTATATTTTTTTTCCTGAAAAAGTTATTCTTCTTCCTCTGACAGTTCAGGCGGGTGGCTAACCTCTACTTTCTTATGGTCTCAATTTTATCAAGCACACCACTCAGGTATGTTAAGCCTAATAAGAGTCAGTTTATTTAATTATATTTTGAAGCATTTGAGCGTAGGTACTAGAGTAACATACAAAACAACATACTTCAGAAGATTGACCAGCTGATATTGTGCCTCATGGGATATAGTTCATGAAAGTTTTAGCAATTGTGACTAGATCTGCTTGTGTCTGCAAATTTCAATCAATTAACTTCCAACTAATTATTTGTGAATTGTTGTTGCATAAGCGGTGTTTATCTATTCCCCACTCAATATGATAGTGTTAGTCCCACCAATTAATCTTATACAAAATTTCAGATTTATTATTATTATTGTTATTTGTTTTCTTTTTTTAATTATGAAGAAGTTAGATTTCCTCTTTTCTTGTTGTTTGAAGCATTTTTTTGAGTACTGGGATCTTCATTTGTGCTTTTGTAGAAGTGTTCTGATTAAATAAATATGAAATTAATGAGGACAGATGTATTTTTCTCAGGGCTTCTGTTGGTAAATGTGCATAGCTATGCTTGTGTCTTGTATAACTGCAATGCATTTCCTATGTTGCCTGATATGTTTCCTTATTTATGTATTACGTCTTCTATGGTGCTTCCTACTTGCTTTTTGATTCCCTTTTCCCAATCTGTGGAGGTGGAGCTCTATCACTTACTGGTGGCATGGTAGGGCTTCTACTGATAATGTGTTCGGATATGCTTATGTCTTACAGTGCAACTCATTTTCTATTTTTCTCAGGGCTTCTGTTGGTAAATGTGCATAGCTATGCTTGTGTCTTGTATAACTGCAATGCATTTCCTATGTTGCGTGATATGTTTCCTTATTTATGTATTACGTCTTCTATGGTGCTTCCTACTTGCTTTTTGATTCCCTTTTCCCGATCTGTGGAGGTGGAGCTCTATCACTTACTGGTGGCATGGTAGGGCTTCTATTGATAATGTGTTCGGATATGCTTATGTCTTACAGTGCAACTCATTTTCTATGTTTCCTTATCAATGTCTTTTGTATGTCATTTCACAATGCTTCCTACTCTTTTGCTGATTCCCTTTTCCCCGCTTGTGAACTCAATCTTCCCTGCCCATTGTAGGGCTAGATTTTATATATAGCTCGTGTACATGTGATGTGATCCCTTTAATGTTTTCATGCATTCAAACTATGAAAGAGAAAATCTAAAAGATATGGATCTATGCTTCCATAATCCATATACTGCTTCCTGCAATTGCCTTGACAACATGATGTTGAATAAGTAAGAGGGGCAATATTCTTTACAGATTTACTATTGATTTGTTTTGCCCTTGCACCTAAGAAGTTTTGTTTCATGCAGCCCTATATCTCCAATAACAAATGTGCTCCCATTGAGTGTGGTACTTTTTGTATCCCTTGTTAAAGAGGCATGGGAGGACTGGGTGAGTACTATTAGCTCATAGACATCTGATTTGTTCAGTGATTTCTTCACCATGGAATGGTTTAAGAAAAAGACTTCATTGCATATAATTTTTGCTTAACTAAAACCTTTATTTCCTTTCTTATAATTTATCTGCACCAGAGTATGAACGTCTGGAAAATTGCTTACTCCCCTTATCTTTTTTATTCTTTTATTCTCCCCTACTATGTGTAACAGAAGCGTTTACAAAATGATAAGGCAATAAATAATTCTTCTGTAGAAGTGCTGGAAGATCGAAAGTGGGAAAGTGTCCCCTGGAAGAGTCTGCAGGTTGGAGACCTTGTCAGAGTAAGTACCCGTGATTATGTGTTTCTTCTTGTCAGCAGCGTCTTATATGATGAAATTGTTTCTCATTCGGATTTTAAAAAAGGCCTCTGATGTCTATGAATGTTGTCTGGCGGATGAAGCACCCCAAGGTATTTTGTTGCTGTCAACGGTGATTGTTTCATGTGTCATCCATTTTAGTCATTATTGTTATTATTTAATTTTATTCTCCAATTGTACTTGTCCTATAAAAAATAAAATTATAGCATGATAGAATATATGTCATGGGAGCCTTTGTTTGTTTGAGTAGCTGGTTGGGCTATTTCGAGCATTTACTGAAGTGATTTTGCACAGCTCTAGTTGAGACTTGAGAATGAGCTATCATTGCACAGTATGACTTTTCATGACACATCTGTTGAACTTACTGTTGCCAATTTACCCATTTTACATTATTGTTGACCTGGTAACAAAATTGTCTATTTTTTCATTCTTTATCCTGTGCATTACAAAAGTAGTGCAGCCTGCAATTATGTATGGAAGTGCTCCCTACTAAGAGGAATGGTTGGGGATATAGGATATGTATACATAGTACTGAAAGTTCAAAAAGAAACAAATTACGGGCATGTCAAGGAATGTCAGTTATTTTTTACAAGAAACAAATTGTGTTTCTCTCATGCATCACATCTTGCATTGTGCCCATGCCTGTGCCCGTGCTGCTTAGTCCGCTATAGTTTGAATTTAAAATTTAACGTCATTGACGATCTATTCATAATGAGTACTATGACTTTTCTGCTATGAACTTGAATGTTGTTGTTGCAGGTTAAGACAGATGGATACTTTCCTGCAGACCTGCTATTCCTTGCTAGTACAAATGCAGATGGTGTTTGTTACGTCGAGGTTTCTATTCATTTCTGCACTGTCTCCTTTTTGAAGAATCTTGTTCTTTTTTTCTTTTCAGAACTGCACATGATTCCTTTCAAAAGGATCGAACAGTTTGTTGATGTTATCGCATGTTTCCTGATTGCCCTTTTTTGTCTTTTGCATCCCCTTAATGTCATTTATTTTATTTCATGCGTTTCAGACTGCTAATCTGGATGGTGAAACAAATTTAAAGATCAGAAAAGCATTGGAAAAGACTTGGGATTATGTGACTATTGAGAAAGCTTCCGAATTCAAAGGTTTTTCCTTTCTGTCACTCATCAGTTTTGTGTGTTTGGACCGTGGACCGTGGTTCACTTTAATTGATTTTAAAGAACAGCCATGGAACAATGGACAAGGCCCTCAGACCCATTTCTATTCTCTTCCTCCTCCCAAGGCTTATAATCATTTGGTTTTCATTTACACATACACAGGTTTTATATTAAGGATGCTGGCATCTTGAATTCTATGATATAAGTGTATCAATTAGACTGGAATCAGGTGTTACTCTTTTTTTCTTTTTTCTTTTTTTTTTTTTGGGGGGGGGGTGGGATGATGGTCTTTTAGCAAACTAATTCCCTTTTAAGCACAGTTTTAATTTTTTTCCTTTTTCAGTTGAAATGATTTAGTTTGTAGAAAACCTTAATGACTTGGAAGTTGGAATAAGACAGTAAAATTATTCATTGGTAAAAATACTGAGACAGGGTAGTGCTGTAGAGCATCGTTTAACTGAAGTTGTGGCCTCAGAAAGACCAGAATTGTGAAACAGGATACAAGTAGCTAACTCCAAATAGTTGGGTCAAAGCTCTTTTTGGGTTTAGTTGAGCTGAAAATCTTCAATAATATGGATTTAAAATTATGATGCATGCAAATTATTATTATTATTTTTTCATTTTATATTTTTATTATGATAATTTTTCTTTTAATTTCAGGTGAAGTACAGTGTGAACAACCAAATAATTCTTTGTACACATTCACTGGAAATCTGATAACTGAAGAGCAAACTTTACCCCTCAGTCCAAATCAACTTCTATTGCGAGTATGCTTTCCTTTTTTTCCTTTCTCTCACTGTTGTGTTCAAGTTTTCATTTCTATTTGGCATTCAAGTCTGAATATGTCTTTGGCATGCTTAGTTTGTTGAAATGTATGCTTGTGCACTTGGGTTGAACTGCGTGGATTTAGAATATTAGATGAAACATAATTCTCCTTTTCTTTCAATTATAATGGTTTGTCGATCTTGTATGATTCCTTTGATTTTTCTGATCACTCGCCATTGTTGAGACTTATCTCTCATGCACTCTGGATCTATATCTTTTCAGGGATGCAGTCTCAGGAACACTGCGTACATAATTGGAGCTGTTATTTTTTCTGGGCCAGAAACGAAGGTGTTCTATTAGTTAAATAGTTATATATTCATTGCTAGCTTTACTTCTACACATATTTTTAACATTGAGCAGTTTTCAACTCAATTTAACAAGCCTTTTTCCCACTTACATGGGGTTGGTTACATGGATCCAATTTCTCCAGTTGGTCACAATCATATCCTCAATAAGTTTAAGTTGGTCTTGTCCATTTTATTACCTCAACCCAAATCCTCGTAGGCCAATCTTTATTTATTTACCACTATCTGCGTGGATCAAATCACTCCTCCTTATAGGCACTCTTGTCGGTCTATGATGCACACGCCTATTACCATCTCAAATGGCTTTCCCTTACCTTATATTCAATTGAAGCAACTTCTAATTTCTTCCTAGTTGATTTGTTTCTTATTTTATCTTTTCTTATTGGTCCACTCATTCACCTCAACGGTCTCATTTCTACTATACTCATTTTGTGAACATTCTTTTTTTAACCACTCAACATTCAGAACGATGTATCATTGCAGGCCTTTTATAGTAATCCTATAATTCACTTCCTCCGTTTCCTTTATCCTGCACTAATTCTAATTTCATTGAGACAAGTGTCCTCAATCTTTCCATTTTACGTTGTCGCTGTTGACCTACATCACCCTCAATATGGTCTTGGGACCTGCTGCATAAAATAAAACAATAAGCATGACCCAAGAGGAGCTAAAATTGTTGCATGTTCTTGAGTAGAACTCAACCCCAAAAGCTAGCTTTTGAGGTGGGGGTGCCCTCACAATTATATACATAACATTACTTTAGTAATTAGGCGGTGTGGGACTTTGTTTCACGAAAATGGCATGTTAACATTGAACAATTTCATAGCTACCTTTATTGAATAGCATGTGTTAGGTTTTCATTAGTCTTTTATTGCACTGCAGGTTATGATGAATTCCATGAATGTTCCTTCCAAAAGAAGTACTCTGGAGAGGAAACTTGACAAACTTATACTCACTCTTTTTGGTGTTCTCTTCTGTATGTGTCTAATTGGGGCCATTGGCAGGTATGACAATAGCTAGACTGTTCTCCATGTTATGATGTAACCAATGTGGAGCTTTCACTTTTCTTTTTTCAATTTCCCTTTCAATGACATTCTTTATGCTTAATGAAATTTTGTAGCGGAGTATTTATAAACAGCAAATATTACTTCTTGGGTCTTCACGGTCCAAATCTAACACCAGATATGAACCCCAATAACGGATTTGTGGTATTATTTTCGTGCTTCTATCAGAGGAACCCTCTGAGATAAGATTCTTTTTTTTTTTTGGTCTTCTTGTTATTGATGTTGTTTATTTCTTCTACAGGTTGCTTTTTTAAATATGTTTACCCTAATTACTTTGTATTCACCAATTATCCCCATTTCTCTTTATGTTTCAATTGAGGTAGGGATCACACTATTACAGTACTTGTTTTCCCAAACTGATCATTGATTTTTTGTTTTTAAGTATTCATTTCCTTTTTCTATTTTCAGACAATCAAATTTATACAATCCAATCAATATATTAACAACGATTTGCATATGTACCATGTTGAAACCAACACCCCTGCATTGGCACGGACATCCAATCTGAATGAGGAGCTTGGCCAGGTAAACTGGTTTCTTGTTGACCTGCTCAAGGGTGGATCACAAATAGTTCCTTTTCTCTCCTTCATATATATATTTTTAAAGAAAATTTCTATCTATTTCTGCTATAGTTCTTGGGAAAATGTTGTGTGATTTATTTATTCGGAAAAGCTTCTAAGGTCATTATTGCATTTTTCTTCCTTTCCACTTTATTTTCATACTGATTGCCAAGGTTGACGTTAATGATGAATTGTGCCTTTGGCCAGGTGGAGTATATCTTTTCTGATAAAACTGGAACCTTAACAAGAAATTTGATGGAGTTCTTTAAGTGTTCAATTTGGGGAGAGGTCTATGGAACTGGTCTCACGGAGATTGAAATAGGAGGAGAACAAAGGAGTGGCATAAAAGTTGATGAGGTATACTTACCTAGCATCACTTAGCAAATGACATAATATATATTTATGGATAATTTTACGCCATTCATTTCTCACAGGTTCGGAAATCATCAAATTCAGTACATGATAAGGGTTTCAATTTTGATGACGCTAGGCTTATGCGAGGTGCCTGGTGGAGTGAACCTAATCCTGACATGTGCAAGGTATATGAGTTTAATTGACAAAAATAGAATGATTGTTGCTATATGATAATTCATCACATCAACTGGTATTTATTTTCTATATATATTTTTGTAGCTGTTGAAGTCAGCTCATCTATGGCTATATACTGTATATTGTATAAGATTCAAAGTGTTGTGATTGCTGTCAATATGTAGTTGAAAAATAGTTTAATGTAGTTTTATTTCTGTTGGGAGCTCTTCAAATGGCTTGTGTGTGTTGCTTGATCCCTAGGATACACTCATGTCACAACACATGACTGAAACTGGTGTCTTGATTATTTGATGATTACACTTTTTGGTGAATGCTTTTGTTGTTTGTATAGGAATTCTTCAGATGCCTTGCTATATGTCATACTGTACTGCCTGAAGGTGATGAGTCCCCTGAAAAAATTCGATATCAAGCTGCATCTCCTGACGAAGCTGCTTTGGTTACAGCTGCAAAAAACTTTGGCTTCCTCTTTTACAGGTTTATAATTTGTACGCCTTTGTAGGATCGTTTTTATCACACTTTTCTCTTTTAACATCAGATTGTTTCTATCTCCATTATGGTATGGTTTTAAATAACAGTATCGATGATATGGTCGTATATTAGTCAATATCGAATAGTATTAGCCGATATACCAATGAATAACGGCATTGAAAATCCAAAATCCGGATACATAACGGACGATACAATATGTAACAGCTGATAGTTAAAACCCTAGATTTGATACGTACGCCTCTTTGTTTATAACAAATAGAATTACACTTTTAGATTGGAAGTATTTCTAAAAGAGCATGTTTCCTTTTTTTGGATATAAAGGAAGTGGAACTTTTGAAACTACAGTGCATTGTACTGAAGCTCCTTTGTTCCTATTTCATTAGGAGTATTTCTAGCACTCAAGATTCTGCCTTGGTATGAGGCTAATGATATGTTTTTTCTCAGGCGTACACCTACTTTGATCTATGTTCGTGAATCACATGCTGGGAAGATGGGAAAGGTTCAAGATGTTGCCTATGAGATTTTGAATGTCCTTGAGTTCAATAGGTGGGTACGTTCTTCTGACTCATTTTATCCTTGTTACTTCACGCTTGATGATTACTAAATTTGAGTGCAAATTTTTATGAGTACAGTATAAGGAAGCGACAGTCTGTTGTTTGTCGTTATCCGGATGGCAGGCTTGTATTGTACTGTAAGGTAATAGTTTTATGAAGCTTCTTATGTGAATTAAAAATTGTTAGTAAGAAGTAAGATTGTTAAATTCAGGATCCTATGTGAGATCATTGGGAGGGAATTGTGGATTGGATCATAAAATCAGATCGAGAATCATAAGATTTTACTCTCAATGCAACATAAAATGAAAAATTATTGATAATAATAATGTATGTTAAATAATTTTAAAATCATTAAAGAAAATTGATAAATATGATATTAAGCATCTTCTACGCTAAAATAAATTAGAGGAGACTCTTGGAGAGGGAGTTTGTAGTTATTATTTTAATATAAATATAAGAAAAAAATCATAGTCACTTTAAGATTCTACAAAATTTAAGATTTTAGTGCGATTTAGATCATTTGGCCCAACTGGGTTTGCAAAATTGTAAGATCCTACGATCCAGATTGGGATTCTGATAGGAAAAAAACTGACACTTGGACAGAACCTGTTTTTTTCAGGGTGCTGATACTGTGATCTATGAAAGATTGGCTGATGGAAACAATGATATTAAGAAAACATCCAGAGAGCACTTGGAACAATTTGGAGCTTCTGGATTGCGTACTCTTTGCCTGGCTTATAGAGATTTATCTTGTGATGCTTATGAGAATTGGAATGAGAAATATGTTCAGGCAAAATCTTCTCTTCGGGACCGTGAGAAAAAATTGGATGAGGTATGCATCGGTTTTGAACAAATAATTTTTTATTTCTGAACTCTTTACTTATCTTCTGCTGAATTCATATCTTTTTTGAGACATTTTAGGATTGAATTTATTGTGCAAACATAATGTTCTCTTCAATGTTTGTTCCTTTTCAGTTAATAGCTTCTGATTATTCATCCTGAATTATAAGATTTAGTCATACAAATATCATCCATGCCAATGGATGTATTCATTCTGCTGCTATATCCGTCAGCATGGAAATCAGTCTCCCTTTTGTATTTTATAAACCTGCCCTTGTCCTGTTTGTTCACTCAATTCCTAAGGGAGCATGTCATTACTTTTTCCTTTTTCCTCCCTTCTTTTTTGGTGGCAAGGTTTTTAATGTAGCAAACTTTATGGTTATTATTGCTATATATAGCAAAATTTCTACCTTAAATCACATGGAGCTTGTGCAGGTTGCAGAACTCATAGAGAAGGATCTTATCTTAATTGGGTGCACTGCTATAGAAGATAAGCTTCAAGAAGGAGTACCATCCTGTATAGAGACTCTTTCTAGAGCTGGAATCAAGATTTGGGTTCTAACAGGGGACAAGATGGAAACAGCCATTAATATAGCTTATGGTTAGTATTTAAAAGAGTTTTGGCATCATTTAAAAAAAAAAAAAAAAAAAAAAAAAAATTCTTACTATAGATATGTTGTTTCCTTATTTATTTATTTATTAGTAACAACTTAAATCATATTTCTCTGTTTTTCTTTGACTCAGCATGCAAGTTGATTGATAATGACATGAAACAGTTTATTATCAGTTCAGAAACTGATGAAATTAGAGAAGTAGAAAGCAGAGTAAGGAGCTTTCTTGTCTGGTTTGATTTTTCATGAAAATACATCAAAATCATTTTTCAGAGCGTTCAATATGTTAATGAGACATTTAGGGAACACAATTCCAGCCACATCCCTCTCACATGCCCCACATGCAGGTATGTGTGAGGGTTGTGGTTGGAGTTGTGTCTCTAGAATTATTGTAGTTTAAAAGTTGCTTTACATTCTATGGCCAGGGTGACCAAGTGGAGATTGCACGCTTTATGAGAGATGCAGTGAAAAGTCAGCTAAACAAGTGCCACGAGGAAGCAAAAACCTCTTTTCTTACTGTAGCCGGACCAAAATTGACTCTTGTGATAGATGGGAAGTGTTTGATGTATGCACTAGACCCGAGTTTAAGAGTAATACTACTGAATTTGAGCTTGAATTGTAGTTCAGTAGTTTGCTGCCGAGTTTCTCCTTTACAGAAAGCACAGGTAAGGATTGTCATTGTGGTCCACCTGATATATATGAGTGAAATATGTTTTGTTGACATTGAAAGGAGTATGTGACTTTATGATCTTTTATACTATGATTGGAGTATACTTTGAGTTTGAACTTATTAATGCAGTGTGCAATGCAAAAAATTTGCCATGCTTGGGCTTATTAAAAATAAAAAACCAAAAAAATCATTTTTATAGTTAATGGTATACGAATTCTAGTCTAAACTTTTAACGGCATGATAAGAAACATTTGCTAAATACCTCGTCAGTTGGTTTATTATTACAATGCTTGCTTCTTCTTCAATAAACAATATATTTGTTTAGCAAAGTAGCATATTAAAATCAAGGTTGGGAATTTAATTGGGTGGCAGGTTATACTCTTAGAAGCCCAACTGCTATAATTTATTTATTTATTTTTCAATTGATGATGATTATTTTTTCTTTTAAAACCAGTTACAGCTCAGTTTGATAACATTTTCTGGAAGGGCTTCTTGTATTGATCACAAAGTTCTGAAATTTTAAGAGGGTGTTAAGAAAAAAATTTGGATCAGGGCAACATACTGTTTGGTTTTTAGAGAAACCAACTTTGCATGGTTTAATGTGTCTTGTTTTCTGCCTATCTTGTAGTATGCTTTGTGAACTGTCATCTTACTTTCTCTTCTTTTCCAAACATAGCTCTACCCTGGTCAAAGGAATTGTAATCCAACTAGATGTTTGTGGGTTTTCCTAATAGCCCCTAACTTTGCTTTATTATCAACTATCAAGTGGATCTATTTGCTGGTTGAGTAGTCTCGACTCGAGTTTTACATATTTAAGGGTGAAATTGGAAAAACTTGATGCTATTTGCAGGTGACGAGACTAGTCAAGAAAGGTGCACAGAAAATAACACTTAGTATTGGTGATGGTGCCAATGATGTTAGTATGATTCAAGCCGCTCATATTGGTGTTGGAATAAGTGGTATGGAAGGAATGCAAGCAGTTATGGCTAGTGATTTTGCAATTGCTCAGTTCCGTTTTCTTACAGATTTACTTCTTGTGCATGGCCGATGGTCATATCTCAGAATATGCAAGGTTCTAATTTTCTACCTTCATGGTTTATTTTTCTTTTCATTTCTCTACCTAGAGTTTTTCATGCTTAAAAATTCTTGATTGCAGGTTGTGTCCTATTTCATTTACAAGAATCTTACATTGACTTCGATTCAATTTTGGTACACCTTCCAAACTGGGTTTTCTGGTCAGAGATTCTATGACGATTGGTTTCAGTCTTTATATAATGTTATTTTCACAGCCATGCCTGTGATTATGGTTGGACTTTTTGAGAAGGTACTTGCATTCTTTCTATTTAATGTTGATTTATAATGTGAGTTTTTGTGCCATTGATTTGGATTAATGATTTCATTGTGGAAAGCCCCTAGTATTTGTATAATACCAATTTAGAGTATTTACACTTCGATTTAGAGTATTTACATTTAGAGCATCTCTGATCCTTGCTCTTTCTCTTTTATTTTTTCTTTTCTTCTTTTTCTCTTTTTTTAATCAAATTTGAGTGTAAAATTGGCTAAAAGCTTGATCTGGTATGGAAACTCAAATCTTTACTCATTTCTTTTCATAAATCTTTTTGAAAAATTCCGAACTTATCCTTAAAACCTGCTTTAAGTGCTTTTTAGGAAAGAAAATCATGTCCAATCCTTACTCTTTTTAAAATATCATTAAATTTGTATAAATATATGACTCTTGGAAATTTGGTGAAGGATTTGGTTCATCCTTGATTTAGTGAAAAGTTTACCACTCCCTGGATTTGATACAAGTTTGATACAATGATTGAAGCCCACTTTTTGCTCTTATTCATCAAGATGCTCTTACCATTCGTTTTTTGTCGTTTATTTTTGCAACCAATCTAAATGTGACTGAATGATCACATACGTTCTTTGGCAGGATGTCAGTGCTTCCCTTTCCAAAAAGTACCCCCAGTTGTACAAGGAGGGAATAAGAAATACCTTCTTCAAATGGAGAGTTGTGGTGACCTTGGCTTTGTTTTCATTTTACCAATCATTAGTCATATACAATTTTGCAATCACTTCCAGTTCTAACAGTGTTGATTCGAATGGCAAGATGTTTGGCCTCTGGGATGTCAGCACAACGGTCTTCAATTGTCTTGTAATAACTGTTAATTTGCGGCTTCTTCTGATGTGCAACACAATTACGAGGTGGCATCAAATAACTGTTGGAGGAAGCATTGTAACATGGTTTATATTTGTCCTTGTATATACAGGCGTTTACACTCCTAAGGTGAGTCCTCTTCTTGTTTTAACCACTTACTGAATTAAATACTCTTTGGCAGCAGAGCTAAAAAGCCTTTTTTTTCCAATATTTTATTTTATTTTATTTTATTTTTTGTCTTTAGTGATTTTTTTCTTTTAATTTGTGCCCAAAAAAATTATTTTTCCTGTCCATCTAGACCCAAAAAAAAAAAAAAGAAAAAAAAAAAGGAAAATCTGAAAAAAAAATTCACTAAAGACAAAAAAAAAAAAAGAAGTCAATTTTTAAATCCTTTTAGCTTCTTTTTTTTCTTTTTTTTTTTTTCTTCTTGTCTCTTTAATGGGCTTTTCATATTTTTTTTAACATTTCAGGTCCATCTAGTATAGTAGGACTGGAATATGATTTTTTTTTTTTTTTTTTAAATAAAAGAAATTCACCATAGATGAAAGAAAGTCAACAAAACAACTGCTAAAAAAGCAATTGCTAAACCCAATACTAACTTGCTCATTATTTACATTCACTGCAGGGTATCTATTCCGTCTTTTATGTCTTGATCAGTACATTCTATTTCTATATCATGCTTCTCCTTGTTCCCATTGTGGCACTGGTTGGCGATTTCTTATTTCTAGGGTAAGATTTTTGGAGAATAATTTTCTTGGAGCATTTTGTATATGGACAGGGCCTCATATTATGCATTAATCAAGGTTGCAGATGACTAGACTTTGTATACTGTATAGCTCACATGTGTTGATCTGGAAAAAAAAAAAAATCTAAACACTGTATAAAATGTATTGGTCTACATTAGAAATAGCATGTCAGCTTATTGTAGTGACTGGGTTTTGTTTGGTTGTGACTTAAAAACTAGCTTATTGGCTAAAAAAAACTTATTTTGCTAAAAAATTTAATCGGACAGAAGATCAAATGCATGTCACCTGCATTTGGCTATGGAAAACTTGCTGCCACACCAAATGCAGACACTCTCTTTTAATTGTTCACTTTTTCAATCCTCTAATATCTATATCTTTATCTAAGTTCATCTATTTCTTTTGTATTTGTGTGTTTAATCTTTTGATGCTTTATAATTTGGTATAATACATTTATGAACTTTTGTTATTTGGCCTCAGGGTTCAGAGATGGTTCTTCCCTTATGATTATCAGATTATTCAAGAAATCCATAGGCAAGAACCCGACAATGGCTGTGCCGGGTTGCTGGAGATTGGGAACCAGCTTACACCAAATGATGCAAGGAGCTTTGGTGTCGCACAGCTTCCACGAGAGAATTCCAGGCACACTGGTTTTTCTTTTGATTCACCAGGGTATGAGTCCTTTTTTGCTTCACAAGCAGGTGTCCCTGCCCCTCACAAGGCATGGGATGTGGCACGGCGAGCCAGTGTGAGGTTTCGGTCGAAGTTATCCTTAAAGAATTGAATGAAGGAATTTATTTGTACATTATATATATTTTATTTTTTTCTTTAGATTTTGAAAACTAGTTGTACCACATACAAGAGTTGACTTTTTTTTTTGGGTAGGTATTGTAGTTATTAGGATTGTTAGGGTAAAAAATGACTTTTTTTTGGACTAAATGAACATTCTTTTGTTATATATAATGTTCTTTTATTGGATAAGCACTTTCTCTCTATCTCTGAGTGTACAATTTTGAGGTAAAATTGTTAAATTTTGACATTTTAAGCAATGAATTCAATCATTCATGGCCAATGATATGCCTTACGAAGTTGTAAGTTCAAATCCCGTGCATTCCATTTGAATTTTTTAATTTATCTATTAATATATGTATTTTAATAATTGAATAATTGGATCAACTTACGTACATCTCAATTAATTTCATTTGAGTTTTTTTAATTTATTTATTAATATATATTTTTTTGATAATTGAGTGTTTGGCCAACTTGTATAAAATAAT
Source organism: Camellia granthamiana (assembly GCA_036172215.1). Taxonomy (NCBI): domain Eukaryota; kingdom Viridiplantae; phylum Streptophyta; class Magnoliopsida; order Ericales; family Theaceae; genus Camellia; species Camellia granthamiana. The sequence continues at coordinate 167,039,316 of CM069904.1, forward strand.
GACTAAAAAAGTCTACTAATTTAAAATAATAAAAAATATTATTTTTATATTACTTTATTTTAATTTGTAACTTTAACGTTAAATTATATCATTCACTAACGTGTTTTATTGTGGTAAAAATTCACAACTAGATTATTTGCCGAGAAAAAATGACAGAAAATTCAATTCCAAATTGTTTTTTAGTAAAAAAATTGAAATGTCAAATTTCCGCCACATTAGAGGCATCCCTGGCTGATATCAAACCCCACTTGCTCAAATTCACCATCAAACTCGAGACTGCCACTAAAATAAAAAAATAAAAAAAAATTCCTGACAAGTAACGAACAAGGAAAATAAAATAAAAAATCTTTTCCTCAACAGGTATTGATGCCCACTTGAATTTAATGCAAGTTTTAACAGTTTGGTTATCACAAAATGATTTAGGTTCAAGAATTGAACAATATATAATAAATTGCATAAATAATACAACACAAGATAATTGAAAATTGAAAGAGACAAATAAAAGAACAAACTATTAAAGAAAATGCTACGTATAGTTTTATTTTTTACCGTATTTTCTCACTTCTAAACATATAATTGAGTAGATCTCATGTACATTTATTAATGTGAATTTTATTCTCATGCGTCTAAAATAGGAATACAAAAGATTTTCACATAATGGGGTGTGAGACCCCACCCTTCGTCTCACACGTGTCACATTTGTCCCATTCAGTAAATAATCATCTGTACACTTGGATTTACAAGTGAGAAAATAAGGTAAGAAATAAGATTACATATATCAGTAATGCTAGGTATCATAAAAAATCTTTCATGAAAATGGTCATGAAAGATTTGTGACCTTTGGATTACACTTACAATAAAGCATCACACACTAATCAAAATAATCTAAGGATCACAAATTTTCCATGACAATTTCCATCATCCCTAACATTTCTCTACATATATAGCATTGCTTAACTATAAAACATGAATACCAACCAACTCAACAGCAGGAATCTTCTTCAGAAGATCCCATGAACGTCGTTAATTTCTGCGATACAGACTGCTGACCTTCACGCAAGAAATTTTCGTCTCCGACATAATCATCATCATTTTCAAATACCAGATGAATCCCACACTTCTTCAGGTGAATCCCCTTGACAGGAGAAGGGTTCTGCGTTGCCACTCGTATCTTGTCACCGTCTTTCAAAAACAAAACCAATGGAGTATGATTTTCATATCGGCACAAGTAAAAATGATCTTCATCTGTCTTTGGCACTCCTTCTAAAAGCGGTGCAGTATTGAATATTGGTACGTTCAATCTGAGGATCGTTATTAGAATACCTGCTACTACAGGGGATTGATCTCTTAGATCATCTTGTATGGAATGGTCGATAGAGACAACAATACCTACAATTACAGCTTTGATCACACGGTTTTTGGGCTTTGAGTAAGAAACCTCGTCTCGAGTAAACCAATCTGGGATTTCGCTTCCAGGCACGCATAAACTGTTCAAATTCCTCAAAGCAAGCTGCATTTATAAAGTCCCATAAAACATTCTATTTCTGATCTGATATGTATGTTAATTACTCCACTCATAATCAGGATTATCTACTGTATTTTTCTGTAATGTGATCTTGCTGTGGTGATCCAACAGTTGAGGTTTAAAGTCGAAATAAAAAAACATCATTTTCGAATGTGTAATTCTAGTTGTTTTACCTCAGTTTTTAACTTTGCCACTAGTTTATGTTTTTTGCAATGGGTCATGTTGTGGTAAAAAACCCAGCAAGATCATGGCAAAATCTTTGCACAGCCAACCCATATTCCATGCAAAATATTTTTATTTATTTATTTTAATTTTGAACATAATAATACTCTTATACCAAAGACCAAAAAGCAATCCTAAGAAACAAAAGAAAAAAAGGATCTAAGAGTATAGAAACCAAACACAAAATTGAACACAAGAAAATACAAAAATACATGAATCTTGTAAACTCTCTTTCATCCATATATTTTGTGTTTGGTTCTTAGTAGCAAGAAATTCCTACTTTGAAGACGTTTTTTGCTTAAAAATGTGATTCTGCACTCCCAAGTAAGAAACTTGTAGAAACCCGCTTTTGTCCAAGAAGAAATTCGCTCTCAATTGAGTAGAACCTCATAAAAATCTCACAAAAACAAAAGAAAAAAACTCAAACTTATTCTAATTGTTTCTATTCATATACTTAACAAAGACAATTTGTAATTGACATTAATCTTAATATTTATTTATATTTGAACACATTAAATTAAGTAGAAAAAAATAATTGTTAAATATATTTATAAATTTAATATATAAATTATATACACACTCCCATAGGGGTTGCCAACTTTATAAACTTCTATATGCCCTTGTTCCCTCTGCCTCTGCTCCCATCTCCACCACCACTTCATGCAAACTAAGGTTCAGTTCTATGCCTGATTTTTATCTTCCTAGATTTTTTCAAATAAAATAAAAGTACCAGAAAAATAGTTCCTTCGGTAAATATAGCTTATGTTGAATTAGGACATAAAAGTTGAAAAGAATCTGCATATCCAAATGGGATATCAACAGAAGAATGATTATTTGATTACTTACATTGAAAAAGGATTCAATGGTAGTTTGTCTATGAAAAGCTCGAAGTTTGAACTAGAAGATTTATTTAAGGTAGATAATCATAGTCATTGGTCAATGATAAATCTACACAATCTTACAAATATATGACAAGGAATGTGTGTGTGTGTGTGTGTGAGAGAGAGAGAGAGAGAGAGAGTACCTTATCAAGTTTTGCCTTTACCACTGAAGAACTGCAACCACTCATGTACAGCCATCTCAAGGACCTCAAACGTTCAAGACCTGGAATACCCGTTAGTTTCTCACAGTTTGCAAGGTTCAGGTTTCGTAAATTCTTCAGATTTGATATATCGGATATACTTTCCAATGCAGTACAGTTTGCAGCATTTAACTCTATCAAACTTGAGGGAAGTGGGGGAAGAACTTTGAGATATTTACAGTGGGACAGTACAAGCTTTTCGAGAATGGAAAGTCCTCTTAGACTACAAGGAAGACTGGAAAAATCATTGTGACTGAGATTCAGAAGCACTAAAGACGACAGTTTTTCAAAATCATCAGGTATTTTCCCAGCTATTTTCCATGCACGGGCATCAAATTCTTCTAACAAGGAAAGATTTGAGAAAGAAGATGGAAGCTCTGTATTTTCAGCATTCTGAGATACTTCATGGTCAGGCTTCTTTGCCATTTTCAATATCATCAGTCTTGAGAGCATGCCAAAATTTTCAGGTAATTCTGTCACAGCCGTTTCCTCCATTAGCAAGTGGTGGAGGGACTTCAAATTCCCAATTGAAGCGGGCAGTCTGCAAAGCTTTGTACATTTATTCAACCTTAACATGATAAGATTTTCCAACATCCCTATAGATTCTGGCAGCTCTGTTATGGCAGCATTCACTATGATCAATGTAGAAAGAGTTAACACACATCCAATTGATTCTGGCAATGATCTAAGAGATCTACAATTTCTCATCTCAAGCTTCTCAAGAGATTTCAAGCCATCGACCCGATCTGGCAGATCTATGATCGATGTCCCATCTAACTGAAGGTCAACAACAGAAGCTAACCCTCCAATGGAAACAGGCAATCTGCTAATATCACAACAGTTGCCAAGTGATAAGTCCTTCAGATAGGCTAATGACCCAATAGAAGTTGGCAGTTCTTTCACTGAACTACCATTAAGCCAAAATTTTGTTAATGATTTGATGTTGCCAACAGAATCAGGTAATACAGCAAGTGATTTACACCACATCAAACTTAGTTGCTCAAGATTTCCTAACGAGCCAATGGAATTAGGCATATCTTCTAATGCAGAACCATTAAGAGAAAAGTCCCTTAAGGAACCTAGCTTCCCTATACATTGGGGTAGTTGCTTTAGTGATTGGCAATGATCCAAACTAAGCTTTTCAAGTTTTGTAAGCAAGAATATAGTATCAGGCAACTTCTCTATTGCAGTTCCATCAATGAGAAGCTCTTTCAAAGAATTCATGCCACGCATGTCTTGTGGTAGTTCTTTCAGTTTAGAGCAACCTGAGAGGATAAGGATCTCTAGATGTTTCAGCCCAGAGACATCATTTGGAAAGTCAACAATGTTGTAACATCCTCTCATATTTAAATGACGTAATGTAGTCATATCCCCAAGCGATTTATGAATCGTAGTTAAACTAGTGCAACGCTCGAGGATCAACTTTTCCAAGGCATGATGCTTAGATAAATCAGGAATAGCAGTTAGGTTGTAGCAACCATGAAGATTCATAACCATCAAGTTCTCTGCCACCTGGTAAGCAAGATGTATTAGTTTCATATAGCATAGCCATATTAAAACTGCTGCAATAGAAAAATGTATGCCAAATTAAAAACCCAAGAAGCACTCCAGCAAACTCAGTTTGTCTTGGAACAATAAAAATATATAAAAACAATAGAAAAGAGAAAATAAATGCCTTTCTCATAGCACCTAGGTAATATATACATCCATCCACATAGCCCTTTCTTGCAGCTTTTTATCATGGTTAATGTGCCATGCTTAATGAATGCAATTCTAGTGTTCTTTTCTCTTCCTTTTTCTATAGGTTAAATTGCAATGACATGTGAAAGAACATTTAACAAGTCACAACTAGAGTACTGCTCCCTCCATAATGTGAGTGAAGCATTGTGTGGTATGCAGCTGATAAGGATCTGAGGAGATTTACACCCCTAGGGCCTATCATTTATCAGTGATCGGAGCATGGCTAAATGAAGGGTTGACTTGATATGATTGCTAACTTCATAATTAGCAACATGAGAAAGTCCTCAGCCAACTTGTCCGCATTATCCCAAACTTGTCGACAAACATAAGACATTTAATGTTACCAAGGGCATAAGAAATATATGCTAGTCCAACCTCAGTCAAGCCATACAGTCACATCTTATAAATTATTGCATACACCTACCATTTTGCAACATGTAATTATGAACTATTTAGTCCTTGAAGCATTGAAAGTTTCTTCAAAAAGCCTAAGACCAACTAGTGGCCGCAGAAAATTTTGAGCTTCAGATCCAAGGAAATTCAAATTAGCTATAATCATCATCTAAATTATTGGTTTGATAAGTGCAACATACCTTGTTATTGTACCAAAACCACCATCTCCATCCCCATACATTCTCTATCTTGCTTTCTGAGAGATCAAGTACTGCGAGCTGCTGTGGACAAAAATTAGAAGGAAGATTTTTCAAAGGACATGTTCTCCATTGTAGCCACTTTAGATCAGGAGGCATGCATTTGAAATTTCCCTCCAATCTCACATTACTTAACTGAAGCAGTCTCAGACAAATCATTGATTGAAATGGTTTAGTCTGAAGTATCATCTCTCCCTCTTTGTTGGCAACATGGTTGAAATATTCTTTGTATGTCTCCATCAAGTATGTTACTACAGAGGTGATACTGGGTGTTTGCCTTAATTTGTCCCGAGAAATTGATTTAGCACTCTTCTCCTTAGGAAAGTTCTTCTTTTCAAAGTCTAGAATGATCCCTTGAATATTTCTTGTTCCCTGATGTCAATGATATAGAAGAAAATAAGGATAAATAATAAAATTATAAGGCTAATGGTGTCAAGTGAAGGAAAACAAATAGTAGGAAATTTAAGCTAAAATGATAGGTCTTAAAAAATGGTAGCGGTTCTAAAAACTTTCAAGTTTGAGGAAACTAAGGAAAATGTGTTTTCAATTGTTCTCCAAACAAGTTTTAATTCCCTTCTCTCTCCCCCACCCTTTCCAACAACTCATCAAACATGTGATTATACTTTTAATTTTTGTGTTTTGAAAACACACCAAACATGTTCTTTGTTTTATTTTTTGCAACAAAAACAAAAATAACTGTTTACTTGATTTCAGGAAACTGGCAATGTTACCAAGCGCTATCTTATTTGTTTCTCATTATTTTAGGGCACAAACCAGCTCAGAAAACTAATATGCTATGTTGCATAAGACAATAGGTAACGGAAAGGTAAGATCTGATGCCAAGATTCATACCTTCCTATCTTTCAAGACAGTTAGAATTTCACCAGACTCCCACAGTCTACTACGCATACCAGGATCTACAAGGTGTTCATGCTGAACAATTTGTCTCCCCATATCCCTAATTTGGTCATGCATCCACAAACTCTCCTCCTCAGTAATTTTAATGAGAGATCTTGCTATCAGAACATTGATTGAAATCTCAGCTCTGAAACCACAGCCCTTCACTATGTCAATCACATCATCTCTCTTCATTTCCAGATTAACAAATAAACAAGCAATGTCGAGGAATATACACTTCTCTTCCTCATCAAGCCCGTCAAAACTTATCTTAAGGACATCTTGAAGATGGTGCGGACGAATCTGCTTCAACTTTTGCAGAGCATCTTCCCATTCCTCCACTCTCCTCTTATCAAACAGAAAAGAACCAAATACTTCCAGAGCCAAGGGTAATCCTCCAGTAATGGACACAATTTGTTGAGACAGATTGAGGAAAGTTTCAGTGGCCCTTTTACTTCTCAATGCATGATAACGGAAAAGTTTTAGTGAATCAGAGGAACCCAATTCTTTCACCTCATAAATGTCATTCACATGATAAGCAAGCAGAACATCTCTATCTCTTGTAGTTATAATTATTCGACTTCCTTCATAAAACCATTCGCTCCTGGCAGCCAGTACACCAAGTTGGCTTACATTATCAACATCATCTAAAACAACAAGGACTCGCTTCTCATGAAGTATCCCTCTAATTGCTTGCTTGCCAGCATTAACATCATTTACAGGAGATGCATTTCCCGAAAGATCACCAAGGAGTTTTCTCTGAAGAGATAGTAAACCGTTTTGTTGCATAGATGTTTCTCTAACATTGGAAATAAAACTACGGTGTTCAAAGTGACTGACAAGTTTATTGTAGAGAGCCTTGGCAAGGGTTGTCTTGCCAACCCCACCCATTCCATGAAACCCCAAAACTTGGACACGACTGGATTTAACATCTAACAATTTCATCAGCTCCTCAACACGAGAATTGAGTCCCACAGTATATGAAGCCACACCCATTGGAGTGTTGCTTAATTCATCCAAAATCCTTCTGACTAATAATTGAATCAACTGAGGTTCTTCGCTGCAAGTAGACATGATTGTAAGTACATACTACATAGTAACTATAAAAAGCTTAAGGGGAGATTTATAAGTGAGTTTGACAATCAAATGGCAAAGCAAGGACATAGATATCATTCATGTCACATCAACCAAGATGAGAACAAATATAATACTCTTAGAACCCCACGATTTTAATGCATTCACCGGATAAGAGTCATTGGAGTTGGCATTTAAAAAACAAAGTAATATGTGTGAAGAATTTTTATATGAAGGAACAATAAATGAATAGTTCCATGTAAACAACACCATTTTATAACTCATAATAACAACTGCATGCAACAATGTCTAACTTGGATACATAGTAATTATTGGTTTGGACCAAGTCCCCTTTACAAAATGTGGTACCAAAACAATCCACATTCTAGCTGACATAGACCCTTAGATGTTGTTGGTCCTTATAATGCCATGCCTCCCTACCAAAACCAAACACTGCAGGCTCAATCTATAGAACCACACCTTTCTTCTACAATTAATGCATTTTCAATCAAATAGGTCTTTTAAGAAAACTACACAAGAAACTTCAAATGAGATACGAGGAATATGCTATTCTTTTTCTTTTCTTTTTTTTAAAATTATGTTGACCAAGAGAGATATTGAAACTGCATGGATTATTTGCATTGTTCTTTCTTTTATCACTTAAGAGCCGTGAGATGAAAGTCTCATGCACGATTTTGAATGAGAGAAAGAAGCGAGGAATTCTCTTTTCAATCCAGAATTTAATTAAATAGATGTATCTAGGGAGAATTCACTTGAAAGCGATTATTCCTTTCATACACACGTGATATTTCAATTGATGAATCAATTTAAATTTAAAAAAGACCCAAGTTGAATTGAATATTTGGAAGGCATAAGAAGCCACTAACAGTAATAGTGTTTGGTACCAGAATATACATCTATATATTATATAAGGAATAAGGAGTTTCTAACAAGCCTTGTAGGAGTTTCAATATCTCAATCTTGATTTTCTAAGTTTTGATTAAAAAAAAAATCTCAACATTTATTGACTTCTCCAAACCCACAAGCTTTCTTGACTTCTTTCATACCTACTGCCGCACCCTTTTTAACTTCTCTCATACACTATGGCTAGTAATGGGATTGTTAAATTATTTTTATAAAAAATCTTAAAAAAATAATTTGTATATTAAAATAATATCTAAAATAAATATAAATTCTTATTAAAAAATAATAGGTTGCAATTGCACAAAAAAAAAGAGAAAAAAAAATATTACACTGTGCATTTCATTAATAATACTCAAAAAATGTACCAAGTGTTTGTATAAAGGCTTGACACGTGTCCACTCTCAAATTATCAAGTGAATATAGATGAAACCAAAGAACTCAGGTTTAATGGCTAACAAATATTAGAAACCCGACATTTGAAGTCTAATAACTATTAATTAATAGAATTCAGTAATTGAAATGTCTCAAATCATATCTCTTTGTCTTCTCAAATGTTCTCTTTTTTTGGTTCATGCATTCATTCTAATATTGATAAAGAATTAAATGTATGGAAGAGTGAGATGCATTAAAATTATAAATTGAGTTATGTAATTGTTGTGATGAAAAATAAAGGTTGTCTTTCCCTTCTATGGTGATTTATTTGGTTATACCTCCAATTAAAACGTCACGTGTGCTTCTACATCATCATTGAACGTTGCTTTCATTTTTTAAAAATATTTTGTCTCACAATTGTTTGTGTTTTGTGTTATGAAATTTATTACATCTGTGTTTGCTAAACCTATGCAAGAAGTGCGTACTACTTCAATGTTATTCTAGAGATTATAAGTACAAAAAATATACATAAAAAGTATATGAATAGACAATATTTTATTAAATTTGTTTATGAGTCTCACTTCTTGAAAATCCTATAATTCATTTATTTTTTGTATTATAATTTATGTTTAGTTTATGTACCTTTTTTTTTAATATAGTTTTCTTTATTTTCTTTAAAAGTTTATTTTTAAAAATTAATAAATAAATAAATAAATCATTTTCTATTTCCAAAAAATTTCATTTTTGTTTTTATTTTTTTATTTTTTCTTAAAGTAGTTTTAGTTTTGGGCAATTACTTACTTTTTTTCTATATATTGTAATTTTGTGAATTTTAAGTGTATGATATTTTCACTAATATACTCAGAGATGCATTATGAAAGAAGTATCATGAGAAAATCAAGCAAGAAGAAGATAAATAAATAAAACAATACAATGAATGTGGAGTAAAGATCAAAGATCAAAACTCCCAAAGCAAGCAAGTAGACAAACAAGCAAGTAGAATAGAATGTCTAACAATAGACATTAGAAAATTTGCAAATTTTTTTTATAATTTTCCTTTTTGCTAAGAAAATTTTATTTGGTACTAACTAAATAAAATGCTTTTAAAATAGCTCTTTTTTTTTTTTAATTTTAAAAATTTGAAATTAAAACTATAGTAAATTTATGTAAGCATAATTGCTAACCACATTTTTTTACTTAATATATAATATTATATTGACTACCTTTTTTCAGGTTTATTTTTTAAAATATTTATATAAAAGTAAAAAAAATGTCGGTACAAATAAATTTTTCCTTAATTTAGTTATAAATTTTGCCCGTATATTATTTTTAAATTTTGAATAAAAGCAAACATAAAATAATTGATTGAGGATATGCTGCATTTGTTATATTCCTTTTTCTGTGTGAAAAAAAGAAAAGAAAAGACATTTAAAAATCGCAACTCATATATATACAAATAATTATAAACAGAACCCGTGCATAGCACGGGTGAAACACTAATATTAGTAATGTAAAAGCTAGCACTCAACAAAATGATCTTCGAGTGAGCTACGACCATTAATTTTGAACAGTTATGAGATAGATATGAAAAAATAATCAAAGTAGCCTAGTTGGCTAGTTCTTTGGCCACCAAATCTCTCCTAAGGTGAAGTGTCCTACTCTTAGGAGTGGAATGAGAGAATACGATTTTTTTGCAAGGTATATAGGTATGAGTTTTAACTTTTTCAATGTGTTAATCTAACAATTAATCACTAATTTTTGCTGATTAAAAAATAAAAAAGAAGAAGAAGATAGATATGAATAATGCATGCAAGAGAATCATAGATGTACAGCCACACACGTGAAGACAGAGGTACATATAGAGAGATAGGGAGCTTTTGATGTAGCATGCACCCCGTGATCCACAGAGTTGCAGTTTTACTCAGTTTTATTATTTTATTGTCCACCATAGTAGTAGTTTTCTTATTAGGAAATGGCCTTATATTTCCTTCTATTTTTGGTAGTTGGTTTTACCTTTCCAAATCTGGTTGTTTCTTAGTTCGGTCTCTAAGTTGCTTATAAATATTGGGTGTAAGCCTTAGGGCTCTGCAGTTTTGATCATTAATATATTTTGAGTTTATATACTCTTTGTTCCAACTTTGGTTATTCTTTGTGAATCAACTATTGTTGAGCCTTTATTCTCGGTATTCTTTGTGAATCAACGGGTCTAGAGAGGAATCTTATTTCCCGTATTCGTGTTGGAATCAACGGATTTTAAGATTGTTACTAATTCACGTTTTGCGCTGCATCAGTTGGTATCAAAACCTAGGCTACGATGGCATCGAGGAGGCAGCCCGTGGACGACATTTATGAAGCTGACGCGGCGAGGATGCAACAACAAATTGATGCCCTGACCGAGCAACTTGCAGCGTTGCAACAACAGCAACAACGTCAGCTATATCCAAACCCACGGTTTATGGAGGATGAAGAAAGTATGGAGGAGGCAAACGACAACCCTTTTGCTGGAGATTTCCATAGGGAAAGGGTTCGACATGGTACGGAAGTGAGTTCACGTCGGTGGGAAGCAGGTCTGAAAATTGGCATCCCTGAATTTCAAGGCAGTGTTCAACCCGAAGAATTCTTGGACTGGCTTTTTGCTGTCGAAGAGGTTCTAGAAAACAAACGAGTCTCCTTGGTAGCCACATGCTTCAGGGGAAGAGCAGCCGCTTGGTGGCAACAAATAAAGCTAACTCGAACCAGACAGGGAAAGAGTAAAATTGCTTCTTGGGAGAAGATGAAGAAACATATGCGTATGGCGTTCCTCCTTCAGAACTATACACGCATGATGTACCAACAATTGCAGAATTTACGGCAAGGGACGAAGACGATAGATGAGTATACCATTGAGTTCTACCAATTGGTGTCACGTAATGACCTTGCTGAAAACGAAGACCAACTTGTTTCCAGGTACATTGGGGGATTGTAAAAACAATATCAAGATACCCTGAATTTATTTGATCCCTATTCTATTTCTGAAGCACACCAGAGGGCTATACAATTAGAGAAAAGGTCAAAGCGTCGCTCAAGAGTTACTGGGTGGCAAGTGGAAACACTAGTGGCAACCGTAGTCTGCCCCCAACAAATCGAAATACGAGTATGAATCTACCAGGGGCAAGGTGGGGCCCCACCCAATTTGATACGGCTGGTAAACCACCAGGAGGACAGTCAAACAGGAACCCTGTTACTAGTGGTGGTATGCGTTGCTTCAAGTGCAGGGAAGTTGGTCATCGCGCTGTAGATTGCAGAAAAGGTGATCGGGTTGGCAAGGGCCTATTTATAGACAGCGAAGAGATTGTCGAATATGGGACTAATGAAAGTCTGCAAGATCCTACCAACGATCCCGAGGTTAGTATTTATAACAAGGAAGAACGAGTTGTTGGCAATGATGGTCCTCTATTGGTTGTGCGCAGGGCTTGCTTTACACCTTAAGAGGTTGAAGGAAATGGGTGGTTACGAAATAACATCTTCCAATCCATGTGTACCATTAGTGGGAAGGTGTGCAAGTTCGTAATTGACTCCGGACGTTGTGAGAATGTCATTGCGGAGGACGCTGTCGCAAAATTGGGAATAAGTACAAGCCAACATCCTAACCCATACAAACTGTCACGGCTTCAGAAAGGCAAAGAGGTAACGGTATCCAAGCGTTGTTTAGTCTCCTTATCTATTGGTTCTAACTACAGGGACAAGGTGTGGTGTGATGTGGTTCAGATGGATGCTTGTCATATTTTGTTAGGAAGGCCTTGGCAATTTGACCGCGACGTGTTATACGATAGACGAAGGAACACCTACTCCTTTGTATTTAACAAGATCCGTATTGTTCTCGAGCCTCATAAAGAAGAAGCACCAAAACTAGCCACTGAGAAAAGTTCTAGCTTATTATCTATGCGTCAATTCTTAGAGGAAATGGCTGAAACATAAATGATGTTCGTGCTAGTAGGAAAAGACAATGCTGTAGAGCGTAAGATCCCTGAACCTGTGAAGGCTCTAATTACAGAGTTCCATGATGTATTTCCCAAGGAGTTACCCCCAGTGTTACCGCCCATGAGAGACATACAACATCAAATTGACTTGATTCTAGGATCGAATTTGCCAAATAGACCCCACTACCGTATGAATCCAAAAAAGCATGAAGAACTTCGTCGACAAGTGGAGGAATTGCTAGCCAAAGGACATATCCGAGAAAGCCTCAGTCCATGTGTCGTGCCTGCACTACTAACCCCCAAGAAAGATGGTTCGGGGCGCATGTGCGTCGATAGCAGGGCAATTAATAAGATCACTATCCGATATAGGTTCTCCATACCTCTGTTGGATGACTTATTAGATCAGTTGAGTGGAGCAACTGTGTTTAGCAAACTGGATCTGAAAAATGGGTACCACCAGATTCGGATTCGGGAAGGTGATGAATGAAAGACAGCCTTCAAAACTCGAGAGGGCCTTTACGAGTGGCTAGTCATGCCGTTTGGTTTATCAAATGCTCCCAGTACTTTTATGCGAGTGATGAACCAACTATTTCGGCCTTTTATAGGGAAGTTTGTTGTTGTTTATTTTGATGATATTTTGGTTTATAGCGCTAGTAATGAATTGCACCTTTAGCACTTGCACCAGGTTCTATCAGTACTGCAAGAAGCAAAATTTTATGTTGGTACCCACAAGTGTTCATTCTTAACAGATACTATTTTGTTCCTCGGTTATGTCGTGTCTAAAGACGGCATCTCAGTTGATGAAAGCAAAGTTAATGCAATTCGTGATTGCCCAGTACCAAGAAACATTCACGACGTACGAAGCTTTCATTGGTTGGCTTCGTTCTATCGGAGGTTCATTCCCCATTTCAGTAGCATCATGGCCCCAATTATGGACTGCATGAAGGCTGGCCAGTTTTGTTGGACAGAAACAGCGACAGAAGCACTCCAGCTGTGACAACCCTCACCATTGATTAGTGCTAATCTATGATTAAGCATGTTAAGTAACTGATTGACTGAAATTCTGACTGATTGATTGAGTGGTAATTAATCTATTCATGTTCTATGTTTTAAACTGCAAATTGAAGGCCTTATTGGCGGCCGAATCTGGAACTGATTAGTGTTTTGTGTTAATTAGAATTAATGTGATTTTATGGTAAATTTAGTTGGAATTTGATTTGGTATGATTAAATTGGATTAATAAGCTAAATTACATTAGCTGGACTTATTTACCTTTTTGCCACATTAGTGGGCCACTTCATGAGACCTCTTGAGACTTGAATTTGTATCATTTTGTTGCATCATTCTCCATCTTCTTGTACAAAACCGACTAGAGAGAGGGAGAGTTAGGAGAAAACTTGAGTTCATCAAATTTAGCTTGAAAACTAGAAGAAATTGAAGAGAGATTGCATAATTGAGCTTCTATTCTTGAAATTGAGGACCTAAGGTAGGAGAATTATCTTCTTGAACTTGTATTTAAGTTGTATCTTGCATGCTTCATGGAAGTTTGGTGATTAGAGTCTAGAATTGGTTCAAAATGTTGAATTGAAGCTTAAATCATGCATGCATGTACATGTTCTAGCATTTTGAGGTTGTTTTCATGAAATTTGCTACATGCATGTCTACACTCTAGTTGTAGCTCATGAATTCATCATGTTTTTGGAAGGATTGAGTTATTTGACCATGTATTTGAAGCTTTGAATTTAATTGAATTCATGCATGCTGCATGTACATCATGTTCTTGAAGTTTTGTTTGGAAATGGGTTCAATTGAACAACTTTTGGGCTTTGATTTTGCAAATTGATCTTTGAAACATGTAATATTATGAGTTTTAAAGTGTTTTTCAGAAAATTAGCCCAAAAGGATCAAATTTGATGCTTTAAATTTTGAGTTTTATGCTTGGAGACAAATCTGGGAATTCTAGATTTTGGATCCACGCTCGAGCGTACACTCTAAGTACATGCATTCCGCTCGAGCGTGAAATGCGTGTATCCAGTACTTTGCATGTGTTTACAGTCCGCTCGAGCGAGGGAATGCACGCTCGAGCGAGGACTTGTGTCTCACGCTCGAGCGGGGGTCGAGCGCCCGTCGAGCATGAATTTCATGCATCCAGTACTTTTGCAGTCCGCTCGAGCGAGGAAAGTCACGCTTGAGCGTAGCTCTTTGTCTGCATGTCTGCTTGAGCGGAGAAAGCCATGCTCGAGTGGGACCCCTATTTCAGCAAAAATTTGAAAAGTGTTTTAAAGTACATATTTGCATCATCATTCCATCCTAGGCATTCCTAGGCCTAGTTTAAGGCATCTTAATGAGGATATTGATGTAGAACCACACCGAGTCAAGATAGGGACTAAGTTATTGTTTCCCAAACGTGCAACTTAGTGTGTGTTCATCCTGTAACTGTGTAGGGTTGGCATCCGAGGACGCTCACTAACCTATCTGTAGCCCAGAACTCTGTGAGTAACAATGTTGTAAAGATATATTCAATCATGAATATTTTATGAATGACCAACTGTATTGCTTTCTGAAATGATATTTCTTACTGAATGAATGCTTGTCCTATTTGCGAACTGTATTCGTGGCATCCATAGCAATTTACTGTTACTGTACTGTACTGCTACTGTCACAGAGATCTCTGTCGGTTCCCATGTTTGGAACTACTACTGTTTACTATTTTGATGGCCATCAACTGACTGTTTGGTCTGTTAAGACCTACTGTACTATTTTGCTATGGGATGTACCACATATGACTGCTATGACTGAATGACTGATGTACTGTTATAACTGACTGTTTTAAATACTAAAAGGACATTCATTCTTAACCTCTTTACACAACTGTTATTCACTGGGCTTTAGCTCACTATTTATATATATATATGTAGGTGTCTAGGCACCGGATCGGAGCTAGGAGCGTTGGGTTAAACTCCTTTTTTGTCAAGCCAACCAACATGCCTCACTGCGAGGTTCCAAGTGTGTTCAAGCTTAGGCTCGTTTGGGGTGTCTCAGTTCACCCTTCTGTCTCTGTTTTGTAATACTATATAGACTATTACTGTACTGTTATGTTAGGGATTTGGTCCCTAACCTGAATGCCTGTATATGATGTATGTACATACTGCTTTTGTTCTGAATGTGAATATGTTATGAAAAGTCTTTTTGCATACAGATTGTCACAGCTCATTAGACATCTTATATTATTGTTTTGGCTTCTGCCAGCCCCTGTATTCTGTATTACTGTTAAGCAGGTCTTCGGTAATCACGGATTACTGGCCGGTTACGGTGCTAAACCCATAGGGACGGGTTTGGGTCGTGACAGAGTGGTATCAGAGCAATATCAAACCATGAGTTATACCGCACACACGTGTCCAAATGAGCTATAGGATGTCCTAGAAAAGTGATTAGGGCATTGCATGAGCATAAGAAAGTGTGTGTGGCCATGACATGAATATATGTGCTAATGTGTTAATATGTTAAGTATGCAACTATCTATGTTTATAATTGCCATAATTGTCTATAGTGAAATGGATAACGCAAAGTGCCGATAAAACTGAATCATCTGACGCCAGAATGGCGAGATTAGAAAGAACAGTTAAACTGCTAACTGAGGCTTTGAGGCAACAACAGAACCAACAGCCCCCACTTCCTCTGGTACAGCTGGAACTGAATGTGAATGATGACATAATTGCTCTAACGCAGAAGTTCAGTAAAATGAAATCGCCGTCATTCCAAGGAGGCCTCGAACTGCTAAAGGCCGAAGCATGGGTCCTACATAATTGCTCTAACGCAGAAGTTTAGTAAAATGAAACCGCCGTCATTCCAAGGAGGCCTCGAACTGCTAAAGGCCGAAGCATGGGTCCTAGAGACCGAGAAATTGTTTGAAGTCTTTCCGTGTTCTGAAGCACACAAAGTGCTACTGGCTACCTTCACCTTACAAGAAGAGGCTAGAAGGTGGTGGATGCTTGTCCGTGACACCAATACTGCCATGAATTGGGCCCAATTTAAGGGAGCTTTCGTTGAGAAATACTTTCCACAGTGTATCAGGGACTGAAAAGTGACTGAATTTGAACAACTGAAACAAGGCACTATGTCCGTAACTGAGTATGAATCGAAATTCATTGAGCTCGCCAGATATGCACCACGCATGGTGGATACCGATTACAAAAAGGCCAGGAAGTTTGAAGGCGGCCTTAATGTTGAAATACTTGATAGGATAAATGTTCTGAAGTTATTGAAATACGTGGATGTTCTTGACCGAACAATAATAGCTGAGTCAAATATTGAGGCATTAAAACAGACTGAAACTCCAGCGACTGAATGGCGCGGTAAGAGACGAGGCTTTAAGTTCAAGAAAGGCCGAAATAATTCATCGAACAAAAAACAGAATACAGGGTCAACAACCAATTCCAGTCAGGGGAGTGGTTCCATACTGCCCTGTTCTGAATGTGGTAAGAAACATAAATGGGTTTGCTATAAAATATCTGGTGCTTGTTACAGGTGTGGCAAGGTAGGCCACATGGTCAAAGATTGCCCTTCTACTCCTTAGGGCAATAGTAAAGCTGCAGCTAGCGCCGCAGCATCAACCGTTACACCAAAACCTAATCCCAAAGCTACCGGAAAAGAGCATATGAGGCAAGGCCGAGTGTTCGCACTCGTACCGGGAGATATACAGAATACCGAGACCATTGTGTCAGGTATACTCTCAATCTGTACTCAAAACGCTTATGTTTTGACTGATTCGGGGTCTACACATTCATATGTATCGTATGCTTTTTCGCGAAAATTAAATAGACCATTGGAACCTATGAACTATCTGTTAGCTGTATCTTCACCTGTTGGAGGATCTATGACTTGTGCTTATATGTACCCTGCATGTGAAATTATTGTTGGGGATTTTCATTTGTATATTGATTTACTACCTTTGAATATTGATCATTTTGATGTGATATTGGGAATGGACTGGTTAACAAAATATCATGCTACCATAGACTGTGTAACAAAACAAGTTATTTTCCATCCACCTGGACTGCCTGAATTTGTATTTAACGGAGTTGGAGTAGTACTTCCCCTATATCAGATTTCATCCATGAAAGCATTTAAACTGATTAAAAAGGGGTGTAAAGGGTATTTGTGTTGTGTATTGACTGTACCTACTGATGCTAAAACTGATGTGAACAGTATTCCTATAGTCAGAGAATTCTCAGATGTTTTTCCAGATGATTTGCCAGGGGATTTGATTGATAGGAAGATTAAATTCACCATTGATGTGATTCCGGGTACACAACCAGTATCTAAAGCTCCTTACAGAATGACACCGACTGAATTGAAAGAGTTGAAAGTTCAGCTGCACGAACTGTTAGATAGGAAGTTTATCAGGCCCAGTACTTCACCGTGGGGCACTCCAGTTTTGTTTGTGAAAAAGAAAGACGGCTCATTGAGACTCTACATTGACTACCGTGAACTGAACAAGGTAACAGTGAAAAATAAATATCCATTGCCTCGTATTGATGATTTATTTGACCAGTTATAGGGTGCTCAAGTGTTTTCTAAAATTGACCTGAGATCCGGCTACCACCAATTGAAAGTCAAACCAGAGGACATTGAAAAGATTGCCTTTCGAATGAGGTATGGACATTATGAATTCTTAGTTATGCCCTTCGGAGTTACCAATGCACCTGCTACATTTATGGATCTTATGAACAGAATTTTCAAACCATACCTTGATGAATTTGTAATTGTTTTCATAGATGACATTTTAATTTATTCCAAAAGCACGGAAGAACATGAACATCATTTGAGAACTACCCTATAGACCCTAAGAGAATAGAAACTGTATGCAAAATTGACAAAATGTGAATTTTGGCTTGACAATGTTATGTTTTTGGGACATGTAATCAGTAAGGATGGAATTTCAGTTGATCCGCAGAAAATTGAAGCAATAGTGAATTGGCCTAGACCGAAAAATGTTACCGAAGTTCGAAGTTTCCTAGGCTTGGCCGGGTATTACAGAAGGTTTGTCAAAGACTTCTCCAAAATTACCCTACCACTGACTCAATTGACTCAAAAGGGGATATCATTTGACTGGACCGATCAGAGAGAATCAGCCTTTCAAGAGTTAAAGACTCAACTTGTGACTGCACCGATTCTTACCCTACCCTCAGGTACGGATGGTTATACTATATTTAGTGATACTTTTTATAAGGGTTTGGGATGTGTTTTAATACAGAATGGTAAAATTATTGCGTATGCTTCCCGACAACTGAGACTGCACGAAAAGAACTACCCGACCCATGATTTAGAACTTGCTACAGTAGTGTTTGCATTGAAAATCTGGCGTCACTACCTTTATGCGGCAACATGTGAGGTGTATACAAACCACAAGAGTTTGAAGTATTTTTTCACACAGAAAGAACTGAACATGAGACAACGGAGATGGTTAGAACTGATAAAAAATTATGACTTGCAAATTTTGTATCATCCAGGAAAAGCTAACACCGTTGCCGATGCATTGAGTCGGAAATCGATCGGAAATTTAGCCTGTTTATGCACCGGACAGAAAGAGTTGCTATGTGACCTTGAAAAACTTGAAGTTGAGATTGTTTTGCGTAAACAAGGTGGAACCTTAGCTGCTATTTCTGCTCAACCGGCACTTATCAAAGAGATTAAAGAGAAACGGCAACAGGATGACTTCTTGAAGAAGATCATCGATGAACGAGAATCTAAACCAAGGCCGGATTTGAGAATAATGTGTTGAAATTCTAGGGAATGTTGTGTGTACCGAATGATTCTGAACTGAAAAGAAGAATTCTGTAAGAGGGCTACAATTCGAAACTGTCTATCCATCCAGGAAATAGAAAAATGTACCAAGACTTGAAACTGAATTTATGGTGGCCGGGAATGAAGAAAGAGATTGCTGACTTTGTGTTGAAATGTCTTCATTGCCAACAAGTTAAAGCCGAACATCAACGACCCGCAGGCTTACTGTAACCCTTACCGATACCGGAGTGGAAATGGGAACATATTACTGTGGATTTCATTGTTGGTTTACCTCGCTCCAGTAAAGGGATGGACTCAATTTGGGTTATTGTTGATAGACTGACTAAATTTGCTCACTTTTTACATGTCAAAACAATTTATAATGCTGACAAATTGACTATAATCTATATTGATGAGATTGTTAGATTGCATGGAGTGCCTGTGTCCATTATTTCTGATAGGGACTCGAAGTTTACCTCGAGATTTTGGCAAAGTTTGCAGACAACATTGGGTACTGAACTGAGACTGAGTAATGCATACCATCCTCAGACAGACGGCCAGTTAGAAAGAACCATCCAGACTCTGGAGGATTTACTGAGAATGTGTGTCCTTGATTTTCAGGGAAATTGGGAAAGCCACTTACCGTTAGCTGAATTTGCCTACAACAACAGCTTTCACTCGAGTATTGGTATGGTGCCTTTCGAGGCTTTGTATGGCAGGAAATGTCGATCTCTAATTTGTTGGGTAGAAGTTGGAAATGGGCCTTTGCTTGGGCCCGAAATTGTACATGAAACTACTGAAAAAATGAAACTGATTCAATAGAGACTGAAAACCGCACAAAGCGGACAGAAAAGTTATGCGGATGTCCGAAGGCGAGACAGAGAGTACGAAGTAGGTGATCATGTTTTTGTTAAAATGACACCGATGAAAGGGCAGACCCGTTTTGGGGTTAAAGGCAAGTTAGCGCCGAGATATGTCGGATCGTACGAGATTCTTGAAAAGATTAATCCGGTGGCGTATCAAGTAGCGCTTCCTCCTGAAATGGAGCATATGTATAATGTCTTCCATATTTCAATGTTAAGGGATTACCTTCGGGATCCCTTCCATGTGATTGAGCCTACCCGTGTAGTGCTAAGTGCTGACTACATTTATGAAGAACGGCCTATTTAGATTGTAAACCGACGGATCAAGAAGTTAAGGAACAAAGAAATTCCGTTAGTGAAAGTTGATTGGTAAAACCATGTTGGCATTTATGCCACTTGGGAAAGGGAAGACGACATGTTAAAGAGATATCCTGAACTGTTCCCTCTAGATCCAGTATTCTTCCAAAATGAAGGTAATTCAAGTTTGGAGGACCAAACTCTTTGTAAGGAGGGGAGACTGTGACAACCCTCACCATTGATTAGTGCTAATCTATGATTAAGCATGTTAAGTGACTGGTTGACTGAAATTCTGACTGATTGATTGAGTGTATTAGTTTAAGCGCATTTCTATCTGTTTGACTGGTAATTAATCTGTTCATTTTCTACGTTTTAAACTGCAAATTGAAGGCCTTATCGGCGGCCGAATCCGGAACTGATTAGTGTTTTGTGTTAATTAGAATTAATGTGATTTTATGGTAAATTTAGTTGGAATTTGATTTGGTATGATTAAATTGGATTAATAAGCTAAATTACATTAGTTGGACTTATTTACCTTTTTGCCACATTAGTGGGCCACTTCATGAGACCTCTTGAGACTTGAATTTGTATCATTTTGTTGCATCATTCTCCATCTTCTTGTACAAAACCGACTAGAGAGAGGGAGAGTTAGGAGAAAACTTGAGTTCATCAAATTTAGCTTGGGAACTAGAAGAAATTGAAGAGAGATTGCATAATTGAGCTTCCATTCTTGAAATTGAGGACCTAAGGTAGGATAATTATCTTCTTGAACTTGTATTTAAGTTGTATCTTGCATGCTTTATGGAAGTTTGGTGATTAGAGTTTAGAATTGGTTCAAAATGTTGGATTGAATCTTAAATCATGCATGCATGTACATGTTCTAGCATTTTGAGGTTGTTTTCATGAAATTTGCTACATGCATGTCTACACTCTAGTTGTAGCTCATGAATTCATCATGTTTTTGGAAGGATTGAGTTATTTGGCCATGTATTTGAAGCTTTGAATTTAATTGAATTCATGCATGTTGCATGTACATCATGTTCTTGAAGTTTTGTTTGGAAATGGGTTCAATTGAACTACTTTTGGGTTTTGATTTTGCAAATTGATCTTTGAAACATGTAATATTATGAGTTTTAAAGTGTTTTCCAGAAAATTAGCCCAAAAGGATCGAATTTGATGCTTTAAATGTTGAGTTTCATGCTTGGAGACAAATCTGGGAATTCCAGATTTTGGATCCACGCTCGAGCGGGAAACTCTACGCTCGAGCGTACACTCTGAGTACATGCATCCCGCTCGAGCGGGAAAAGTAACGCTCGAGCGTGAAATGCGTGTATCCAGTACTTTGCATGTATTTACAGTCCGTTCGAGCGAGGGAATGCACGCTCGAGCGAGGACTTGTGTCTCACGCTCGAGCGGGGGTTGAGCGCCCGTCGAGCGTGAATTTTATGCATCCAGTACTTTTGCAGTCTGCTCGAGCAAGGAAAGTCACGCTTGAGCGTAGCTCTTTGTCTGCATGTCCGCTCGAGCGGAGAACGCCACGCTCGAGCGGGACCCCTGTTTCAGCAAAAATTTGAAAAGTGTTTTAAAGTGCATCTTTGCATCCTCATTCCATCTTAGGCATTCCTAGGCCTAGTTTAAGGCATCTTAATGAGGATATTGATGTAGAACCACACCGAGTCAAGATAGGGACTAAGTTATTGTTTCTCAAACGTGCAACTTAGTGTGTGTTCATCCTGTAACTATGTAGGGTTAGCATCCGAGGACGCTCACTAGCTTATCTGTAACCCAGAACTCTGTGAGTAACAATGTTGTAAAGATATATTCAATCATGAATGTTTTCTGAATGACCAACTGTACTGCTTTTTGAAATGATATTTCTTACTGAATGAATGCTTGTCCTATTTGCAAACTGTATTCGTGGCATCCATAGCAATTTACTGTTACTGTACTGTACTGCTACTGTCACAGAGATCTCTGTCGGTTTCCATGTTTGGAACTACTACTGTTTACTGTTTTGATGGCCATCAACTGACTGTTCGGTCTGTTAAGACCTACTATACTGTTTTGCTATGGGATGTACCACATATGACTGCTATGACTGAATGACTGATGTACTGTTATAACTGACTGTTTTAAATACTGAAAGGACATTCATTCTTAACCTCTTTACACAACTATTATTCACTGGGTTTTAGCTCACTATTTGTATATATATGTAGGTGTCCAGGCACCAGATCGGAGTTAGGAGCGTTGGGTTAAACTCCATTTTTGTCAAGCCAACCAACATGCGTCACTGCGAGGTTCCAAGTGTGTTCAAGCTTAGGCTCGTTTGGGGTGTCTCAGTTCACCCTTCTGTATCTGTTTTGTAATACTATATAGACTGTTACTGTACTGTTATGTTAGGGATTTGGTCCCTAACTTGAATGCCTGTATATGATGTATGTACATACTGCTTTTGTTCCGAATGTGAATATGTTATGAAAAGTCTTTTTGCATATAGATTGTCACAACTCATTAGACATCTTATATTATTGTTTTGGCTTCTGCCAGCCCCTGTACTCTGTATTACTGTTTAGCAGGCATTCGGTAATCACGGATTACTGGCCGGTTACAGTGCTAAACCCATAGGGACGAGTTTGGGTCGTGACACCAGCAAATCAAACAAAAATTGAGTTCAGCACCAATCCTCATATTACTAGATTTTTCCAAACCCTTTGAGCTACACTGTGACGCATCTAAAGTGGGCATTGGGGCTGTTTTGAGCCAAGGGGGTCGTCCGATTGCATATTTTAGTGAGAAGCTTAGCAGTTCTAAGGGCAACTACAGCACTTATGATGTGGAATTTTACTCCATTGTCCAAGCCCTGAAGCATTGGTATCCTTATCTATCCCAAAGTGAATTCATTTTATTTTCTAACCATGATGCTTTGAAGCACATCAACAGCCAAGACAAACTTTCTTCGAGGCACGCAAATTGGGCAGCATATCTGCAACAATTCACCTTTGTTATTAAACATAAATCAGGGGCCTTAAACAAAGTGGTTGATGCACTTAGCCGCCGTTCCTTTCTACTAACTACTATGAGAAATATGGTACTTGGATTCGACTCATTTCAAGAACTATTGTCTGTTGATCCCTATTTCTCTAGTATTGTTGCGGAAGTTAAATCAGGTCAAAGGTCAGACTTTCTTCTCCATGATGGATTCCTCTTCAAAGGTAACCAATTGTGTGTGCTTGCATCAAGCCTTCGGTTGAGAATTATCAAGGAGTTGCATGAAGAAGACCATGTGGGGCGTGACAAAACTCTGCAGCTTATGGCTGGTTCTTACTTTTGGCTTTCTATGAGGAAGGAAATTTCCAAGCTTGTGGACGGGTGTCGCATCTGCCAAGTATCCAAAGAATCAGCAACAAACGCAGGCTTATACATGTCGTTACCCATACCCAGTCAACCATGGACTGATGTTAGTATGGACTTTGTTTTGGGACTCCCACGTACTCAGCGGGGTTGTGACTCCATCTATGTAGTTGTGGATAGGTTTTCAAAAATGGCCCATTTCATTGCTTGCAAAAAGACGACGGATTCTGTAAATGTGGCCCAATTGTATTTTCGAGAAATCTATCGTTTGCATGGGCTTTCTCAGTCCATTGTATCTGATAGAGACACTCGATTTATTAGTCATTTTTGGAGATGTCTGTGGCGCTTGGCTAATACCAAGCTTGATTTCAGTAACGCCTATCACTCTCAAACTGATGGCCAGACAGAAGTTGTCAATCGTTCTTTGGGCAACTTGTTACGGTGTTTAGTAACGGATCATTTGAAAACATGGGATCACAAATTGCACCAAACAGAGTTTGCTTACAATCGCTCTGTAAATCGAAGTTCTGGTTTTAGCCCGTTCTATGTCAATTATGGCTACCAACCACGGGCCCCGCTAGATTTAGTACCTGTGCCAGATTTAAATCGCATTAATGAGAAAGCAGAAGATCTGATTCACAACCTTCAGGAGGTGCACAAATTGACCCGGTCCAATTTACAACACTTCGTCGCCAAGTATAAGCAGACTGCCAACAAGAAACGTCAATTAGTAGAATTTGAAGTTGGCGATCTTGTGTGGGCAGTTCTTACCAAAGACAGATTTTCAGTAGGTGAATATAATAAATTGGCAGCACACAAAATTGGGCCCCTCGTAATTTTGGAGAAGATCAATTCTAATGCCTACCGTTTGAAACTGCCTAGTCACATTCGTACTTTCGATGTGTTCAACGTTCGATACCTCATTCCTTATCAAGGTGACCACTCCAACAACAAGGCTGCGAATTCGATGGCGAATTCTCTCCATCCAGGGGAGGATGATGTAGCATGCACATCGTGATCCACAGAGTAGCAGTTTTACTCAGTTTTATTATTTTATTGTCCACCATAGTAATAGTTTTCTTATTAGGAAATGGCCTTATATTTCCTTCTATTTTTGGTAGTTGGTTTTACCTTTCCAAATTTGGTTGTTTCTTAGTTCGGTCTCTAAGTTGCTTACAAATATTGGGTGTAAGCATTAGGGCTCTGCATTTTTGATCATTAATATATTTTGAGTTTATACACTCTTTGTTCCAACTTTGGTTATTCTTTGTAAATCAACTATTGTTGAGCCTTTATTATCGGCATTCTTTGTGAATCAACAGGTCTAGAGAGGAATCTTACTTCCGGTATTCGTGTTGGAATCAACGGATTTTAAGATTGTTACTAATTCACATTTTGCGCTGCATCAGCTTTCAAGTGATTTCCATTATTTTAAAATCTCAACCATGGTAGACAAAAATCATGTTGATCAAACCAAAACTACAGATTCAAACAAGACAAGGTAGGAACAATTTTGTGCACTATAATGCTCTTGCATAATTCTTATTTTTTATACATCTATTATAAACCCTAGCCACAAGAGCTACCAAACATCAATATTGTATTTTAACGTTCTCTAGTCATAATCATATAAACCGAGTCATCACTTTTTGTATATCGCTTTACATGTCTATGCAATCACTCGACTTCTTCCAACACAAGCTAGACTCACACTGGTAGATTAAAGTCACAGTAAATAACAATTAGCAAAAAATAGTTTAATTTAAGTGCTTAAAAGAGACAGCTTTGTTATTTTACAAGAAATATACCCAGTGATTAAGATAGTGTAGGGAATCAGAGCAAAAGTTATGTTTAAATTATTTGTCCAAATCGCTAAAGTCAATGCATTAATATTCAAAAAAAAAAAAAAAAAAATACTGCTACCTATTCAATACACAACTATACATTAAAAAATTACACAACTAATAAACAAATCTGAGAAACCATTAAAAAATAGCAAAGTGCATTAGAGACCACACATCTCAAACGGCTGCTCTTCTTACTTGAATTCCAAGATTCCATTACAGTATCTTAAAATATATATATATATATATATTTTGTGGCATCCAATTCAATTCTACCATAGAAAATTTTGTATTTTCAAGTACTGGAGAGCACAAATTGAACTAATAAATGTTTCCCAGCAGCTAGAAATCTACAAATAAAAAAAATATTATTTATAAAGTTTTAAGAAATAATCTAGTGTGTAGGTAATAAACAAAAAAAGCTGCTTACCTTAAGGAAAATTATTAATGTAAGTATGCTTTTTTTTAAAGTTTTAGTTTGCAAAAAGTATAAGCTTAATTTTGTTTTATAGTGCTCTATTATTGATATGTTGTAACTTAGTATATATGATTGCATAATATATAATAAAACAACACAAATTAATCCATGGGTAGAAAATATTCATGATAATTTTTACATGAAACCTAGCATTACTCTAAAATATACAGACCATTTGCTTTCCCATATTGAACTCCCAGTCAACTCCAACTACTCAGCTTTAGATCATGAATTTGGATAGGAAAGAAAAAGGAAAAGATGAAAGAAATGGAGAAAAAATTTAATTTATATCTTATTAACATTACTCTCACATTTTTCCATCTCTTTTCAAATTCTTACCAAGATTCAAGAAGTTATTGATTGGTTCACAAGCATTACTCTACATCATTCATTGAATGACAAGCTTTTAATTCTCTTAAAAAAGACAAAAAGATTATGAATCTCCCTATTTCAACTAATAAAAACAAAATTGGAACACCGCATCAGCATGCCACAAAAGTAATGAATAATTTTTCCTATGGTCCCTGATCTAAACACAACCTTTTTTTTCTCAGCTTTCAAAATTTTAATCAATAAAACAAGGAGCCAGCTCCTTGCCAGTAACTGGGGGTGCCGTTCGGCAATGGTGGGCCCTGATTTGGCTCATCATGATAATCTAAATTATTTAATATAATTGTGCTGTAAAAAAATTTTATTAATTAAATATCGATATTAAATAA
Organism: Camellia granthamiana; assembly: GCA_036172215.1. Classification (NCBI taxonomy): domain Eukaryota; kingdom Viridiplantae; phylum Streptophyta; class Magnoliopsida; order Ericales; family Theaceae; genus Camellia; species Camellia granthamiana. The sequence continues at coordinate 167,066,101 of CM069904.1, forward strand.
AATTTTCAAAACAAATTGATGTCAATATCAAAATAATTTTCAAAACAAATTGTGACATATTATGATATGATCAGGTGGAAAATAATTTTCAAAATAAATTATGATAGAAATTGTGATATGATAAAGTTAATATTTGTAAAGATAATATATTCGACAAGTTAATGATTTGGATCATCGCCATGAGCCCGGATCAGAGCCCACCAGTGCAGAACAGCACCCTCCGGTGCAGAGAGAGAGAGAGAGAGATACCGATTCTGAAACACCCAACCAGAGATTCCACCAGCCTTTTCCATAGCAGATCTCCATCTCCCGACCTTGTGGTCTCCAAACCTCCTCTCGAGACTTTTAAAGTCTTCTTCAAACGGTCCTTTCTGTCTTCGAACGTTCGATGGATCAACAAGGTAGAAAACAGGAAGAATAAGCCTCTCGCACTCGCAGATCTTCGCCAGCTCATCGAGACACCACCGTGAGTCAGCGTATCTGGGAGAGATGATCGCAATCGCAGCAGCAGAGTCTTCGATGGCGTCGAGAAGGCTCTGAGCGACCTCGTTCCCCTGAGTCAACCCGTCGTTGTCTCGGAAGACTCGGACACCTTGTCTCTCCAACTCGTTGTAGAGTCGGTCTGTGAAGCCGGTGCGAGTGTCGTCTCCTCTGAAGCTCAGGAACACGTCCCACCTCAGCCTGAACGCCGGCGTTGAAGACGTCACCGTTTTGTTGTCCACCATTTTTGTAGCTCTGTTGAGCTCTATACAGAGAGAGAGAGAGAGAGAGAGAGAGAGAGATAGACAAGAGTTGCTGAGTCTATATCTCAGTAGCTGTACGTGAAAACGGTGCTCACAAGCGTTGTAGATTCTTTGTAAACGGTGCTCACAAGCGTTGTAGATTCTTCGTATTACGTATAAAGTTTCCATGGGTCTATTTCGTACTATTCCATTTTTCTTTTAGCAATGTTGGGTATCATGAAAATCCTTTCATGAAAATAATCATGAAAGATTTGTGACCTTTAGATTACACTTAGAATAAAGTACCACACACTGATCAAGTAATCTAAGAATCACAAATCTTTTATGATCATTTTCATAAAAAAAATTTCATGATTCCTAACATTTCTCTTTTTCTTTTATATATATATTTGCAAAAGGATAGGACTGTCTCCGGGCCTATTAGGTTTACTTTTGAACCTTTTTTTTTTTATTTTTTTGATAATCATCACATTTTAAGATTTGTTTATTATATTATTTTTTTTTAAAATTGCATTGATCGAATAACATATATTATATATTCGTATGTGAAAAAAATAGACCGCCAGAAAATTAATTGTTCATAAAAAAACGATTTGAATACATAGTATCTGTTATTCGATCGATATAATTTTTTACAAAGATAATATACTTAACAAATCTTAAAATATAAATAATTCAAATTATCAAAAAAAAAACCTAAAAATAAACCCAATGAACCGAACTAGACCCGCTAATTCAAATAGTAGACTGGAGGCTACCCCCAGCCTTTGCAAAAGTCTTCCATAACAATTCAAAAGATAAAATAAGTGACACACTTTAGATTTTGTAATGACTCTTTGGACCCTATTAACATGGGGATGAGCTCCCTTTCATATTTTTATCTTTTCATATTCATTTATATCTTTTTTGTGGGTACAAATTTAGATTCACATTGATAATATGAATAGTCTATTTCGTAGACTTTGCAATAAAGTTCACACGTGTAAAAAATTAATTTTATTGAATATCTATAATACATGAACAAATCATATCTTATTTTATAAAATAAATGATAAATAAGATTATAAACTTAAACTATTTATTTTATAAAATAAAATGTCATTTATTTCTATGTTAGTAATTGCCTGATAAAATTGATTTTTTTGTATAAATAAACTTTAATTGTAAAGCATAATAAATAGACAGCACGGATCATCTATTTGTGCTCAGGTCAGAATTGACAAGAGGCATACATAAGAGTACAAAGAGTTGATTAATACCCCACATCCAATTATTAAAAATATATATATATATATCTATATAACAATGGAAGGGTTCATTTGAAAATGTCTTTGAAATTAATGGTTCAGATCTATTTAATTTAAAAAGTAATGGCTCAGATTTATTCTTGAAAATGTCTCTCTCACAAACTATCTTTAATGGTTTAGATTTCTCTAATTTAAAAACAATGGCTGAGATTAAAAAGAGTTTCAATGGTCTAGATTTTTCAATGGTCTATTTTTCAATGGTTCAAATTTGTTTACCTATCTACTCTTACCAACCCACTGCACTCTTTACATCAGGTAAGGCACTCTCACCAGGTAAGGCGCTCTTTACATCATATGAACAAAGCTCTGAGAAAGCTTTGAAGAAGGAAGAAAGCTCTGAAGAAGTAAAAACACAGCTCAATCAAAAGCTCTCTTCTTCACCATCACCAGGTAAGGCACTCTTCTCTCCTCACTTTCTTTTTGTTTTTCCATTCATTTTTTTTACCTTTGTTTTTTTTTTTTTTCATCATCCTGTCATCCCCACCTTCAGTTTGAATCTATATAACAACTACTCATATTTTTTTTACCTTCAGTTTGTTTTTTTCTAAAGCAAAAAAAAAAATATATATATATATATTCTGAAGCAAAAAATTCGGAGGGTTAAGATGATTTGTTTTTTAGCTTTTTCCCTCCAAAATTTTCATCTCTTTCTCTCCATTTTCCTCACTGGTTTTAGCAATCCCCAGCAACTCTTCATAGGTGACACTCCTATTCTTCTCTGCTCTTTTACTTTTCTGTAAATATTGAAATGGGTTAAAACTATGATGGATTTTGATTCATTGAAGTGGGTTTATGATGGGTTGAAAATTTACATTTTCTTTTTGTACGATTGATAGGTTTATATATTTCTATTTCATTGATGGGTTTTATCAACTAATCTATGATTATAGATGGGTTTCGATTTTGGTTTTGATTTCTATAAAATTGTATTTTGGTTTTGTATTTTGAAATGGGATTATATTTCGATTTTGGATTTTGGATTTCATTCTGAGGTCTGTTTTGTATTTTAGGTTCATATTTGTGGGTTTCATCAACTAAACCTATGAGGATTTCAGAAAATTATTGAATAAGAATTCTATGAGTAAATGGGTGCTGATTTCAGAAAATTTTGGGATTGAAACATTAGCATTCTGTCTTTGGTTTGATTTTGTTGCATTATAGGGCTGTTTGCATCCTGTTAATTTTCCTTTTCTTAATTCATTGAGTAAATGTTATTGATTGTTTCTTAGGTCCTTGCATGCATTACAAAAGTGTTTTAGTGAGATGCCTTACTGAAAATGCATGTGAACCAAATTTTTTTCATACCTCATAACTAGTTCTTATATTATTGATGAATTGAACAGTCTAACAGGGGAGTTTAAAAAACTCCATTAGAAGTATGCAAGGAGTGAGCTTTTCTCCTTGGTTTTCCCTTTCCTTTTTTGTTTTGTTTTGTTTTTTTTTTTTCTTTTTCTGATATTATTGTGCATACAATGCACTCTATTCTAATACACGGTCACCTTTTGAAAAACTTGGCAAAAATTCTTCCCAAACTCTTAACATTGGTGTTATTTGCAGATTTTTAGGTCACCTGGTAAACCGCTTGTACCTATTGTTTCTGGACGAGTCCAAGGTATTTTTTTTTTTTTTTTAAATACTGGCTCTCTTAAATTGTTTTTCAAGAATAGTATAATTGTTGCTTCATGAAGCCAATTTATGACATCTATTAAAGCATTCCAATTTATACATGAAACACAATTAGTGAAATTTATTTTCTTTTACTCTCAACAAAGCTCTGTTATTAGAATCGTACGCTTCGCAATTCGAATCGTACGATTCGATTCAATGCGGTGGGTAATCGATACGAAAGGGTTGTGTGAATCGCAAATAACTATGAATCGGAGGTGAATAGGTGAATCGAATTGTTGAATCGTGAATCAATTGGATTTGCTAAAATCGATGTTTGGCTTTCTTTTTTGGTTTTTTATTGTTGGATAAGGGTTCACAAAACCTTAATCAAAAGCCTATTTTATTTTGCACCCTATTTTTGATGATAATAATTCCTATAATCTATTAAATGCTGCTATTGAGGATGAGCTTTAATAACAAAAACAAAAATGTTAAACATTTTAAAATTTTTATCAAATGTTAAACAAACTAAAATTTTGTATTTTGTTTTTTTCTTTAATAATCAATTGGGTCTCAACACCCACTTCTCTCTCTCTATCAAATGGGGGTTAAGGAAAAATGGATTTCAAATTAAGAATGAATGTGAACCAAATTTTTAGTGAGATGCCTTACTGAAAATGCATGTGAACCAAATTTTTTTCATACCTCATAACTAGCTCTTATATTATTAATGAATTGAACAGTCTAATAGGGGAGTTTAAAAAACTCCATTAGAAGTATGCAAGGAGTGGGCTTTTCTCCTTGGTTTTCCCTTTCCTTTTTTGTTTTGTTTTTGTTTTTTTTTTGTTTTTTTTTTTTTTTCCTGATAGTATTGTGCATACAATGCACTCTATTCTAATACACGGTCACCTTTTGAAAAACTTGGCAAAAATTCTTAGCTTATTACATTACTCCCCTTTACATTTTTTATTTTCCTCCTCATCTCCTCCTCATCCTCACTACAATTTTTATTCCCAAACTCTTAACATTGGTGTTATTTGCAGATTTCCAGGTCACCTGGTAAATCACTTGAGTTTGCTGTTTCTGGACGAGTCCAAGGTTTTTTTTTTTCAAAAAAAAAAACTGGCTCTCTTAAACTGTTTTTCAAGAATAGTATCATTGTTGCTTCATGAAGCCAATTTATGACATCTATTAAAGCATTCCAATTTATACATGAAACACAAGTAATGAAATTTATTTTCTTTTACTCTTTATAAAGCTCTGTTATTAGAATCGTACGATTCGCAATTTGAATCGTACAATTCGATTCAATTCGGTGGGTAATCGATACGAAAGGGTTGTGGGAATTGCAAATAACTATGAATCGGAGGTGAATCGGTGAACCGAATTGTTGAATCGTGAATCAATTGGATTTGCTAAAATCGATGTTTTGCTTTCTTTTTTGGTTTTTTATTGTTGGATAAGGGTTCACAAAACCTTAATCAAAAACCCATTTTATTTTGCACCCTGTTTTTGGTGATAATAATTCCTATAATCTATTAAATACTGCTGTTGAGGATGAGTTTTAATAGCAAAAACAAAAATGTTAAACATTTTAAAAAATTTATCAAATGTTAAACAAACTAATTTTGTATTGTGTTTTTTTCTTTAATAATCAATTGGGTTTCAACACCCACTTCTCTCTCTCTATCAAATGGGGGTCAAGGAAAAATGGATTTCAAATTAAGAATCATTTTTACTTCATTTTAGTTAAATGGGTTGAGACTTTTTATAATTATCAATGGTCATAATTATCAATAGTCATATTTTTACTTACCAAATATGGGTTGACAAAATGACGGTTTGTTAGAATTTTAAAGTTTTTATCAAATGTCTCAAAATACAAAATAAAATTCTGTATTGTGTTTTTTTTTTCTTTAATAATCAATTGGGTTTCAACACCCACTTCTCTCTTTCTCTCTCTATCAAATGGGGGTTAAGGGAAAATGGATTTCATGTTAAGAATTATTTTTATTTCATCTTATGGGTTGAGACTCTTTGAAAAAAAATTCTGAAGCAAAAATCTCATTGAGCCCTACCAATGACAATTACATTTGGACCACATTGAAATTGAAACATTAAAGGGTGTCTTTTTATTTCTGTAAATATTGAAATGGGTTAAAAATATGATGGATTTTGATTTTGTTGCATTATAGGGCTGTTTGCACCCTGTTTTATTTTGTTGCATAATCCAAAGCCCATTTTATTTTGCACCTTGTTTTTGGTGATAATAATTCCTATAATCTATTAAATGTTAACAAAATGACGGTTTGTCAGAATTTTAAAATTTTTATCAAATGTCTCAAATGTCTCAAAATAGAAAATAAAATTCTGTATTGTGTTTTTTTCTTTAATAATCAATTGGGTTTCAACACCCACTTCTCTCTCTCTCTATCAAATGGAGGTTAAAGAAAAATGGATTTCATGTTAAGAATCATTTTTATTTCATTTTATGGGTTGAGACTCTCTTTACAAAAAAATTCTGAAGCAAAAATCTCATTGAACCCTACCAATGACAATTACATTCGGACCACACTGAAAATGCAAAATTAGTAATTAAATTTCTATATTGAAGTTTTGTTAAAATTTTATGAGGTATGTAGTATAATTTATATATTTTTATAATTTATTTATTTACTTTTTTTTTGGTGGTATACATTAGTTGTTAGTACGAAAAGTGGGCAATACAATCCATAAAAATTTAACTGTTGTCAATGCAAAATTACTATATAGAATCAGCCACAAAATCATTTATTGCAATAGTTCTACATTTTGGCCAATAGAGAAAAATGATGAAGATTTCTATGATAGTATTTAAATTTTCTTCTATCCTTTTTAATGTATACTGAAGACATAAAAAAATCATAATATGCCTTCAATCCTGTAGTAGTTCAATTTCTCCATCTGTGATATACACGCACATACGAACTTCTTAAAGTAGGTTGTTAACAAAAATATGTTATGAGGTTGTTAATTCTGTGTCAATTAATTTTTCTTTATGGCAATTATTAAATCTCATTCTGCCTTCTTACAGTTATATTCCATGTCAACAATCATTTTTATTTCATCTTAATCAAATGGGTTGAGGTTCTCATTAATCATTAATGGTCATATTCTTATTCGTCAAATATGCAAAATATATTCGTGTATATTTTTAGTACTAAGGAGTGCTCTTACTAATTGTGTTTTTCATTTTATCCTGTCTTAGATTTCTTTAATTTTGCTTCTCAAGCAAATACTCAAGTTAGGAAGTCCCTCCCTTGCAATTCTTTATTAGTTCCTTGCTTTCTTTTTTGAATTGCAGTGGGTTAATGAATGTTCTGGATTAATGAATGAACTCTCTTAGATTTCTTTAATGCTCTGGAATTTTCATGTTTGGTCTTCGAATTTTCAATAATTAGATTACACACTAAGCTTTTAATGTTTGATTTAGAAAGAAGTCTAATATAGTGTGTATAGTTATGTATCTTGGTATACAGCTGTTCAATTTCTACAGAATACCATTTTTTTTATGTATTTATTTTTTTTTATAGTTGGAACATATGATGAATTATGTGAATGCTTATGTCTTTTTCTTTTTTTTTTTAATAATGATATACAAGTTCATTTTTTATACCCATTTTATAGACCCAATGATGTATTAAGAAGATGATTGGTTGATAATTAGATAATATTTAATTATCAACCAGTCCTCTTCTTGACATATCACTGGACCTATAAAATAAGTCTAACTTAAAAGATTTTGTTACAAGTTCATTTTTTAAAAAAAATTTCAAGTTCATATTTAATTATCAACCAGTCCTCTTCTTACAGTTACAAGTTCATTTATTCTTTATTTTTTTTTTATTTTTACAAACATTTTGTTACAGTTTAATTTTGTAATATGATAGGTCTTTTTTTTTCTTTTTTTTTTTTCATCTCTCTTAGGCTGTATTTGGATTTAGGATTTGAAAGGAATTTGTTGATTGAAAGGAAAAGGGAATTTTAAAAAGTTAACCCTTTTAATTTGATGACTCTTATTTTTTTTGCTTTTAGTGAACTGTTTTTAATTTGATTTTTTATTGAATTGTTATTTTAAAATGTTTAGGCTTCTCTCTCTTTAAAAAGAGTCAAGTTTATTTAGCTTTTTCAATTTTGTTTTTGGAATTTTTCAAACAAAAAAAAAAAGACTTTTTAGATGTTTATCAGGACTTTTGAAAAAACTTAAACTTATTTTAAAATTTTGTTGTAATAATTTTTTAAAGATTTTTATGAGAGTGTTACTCGGAGTAAATAAGCTACTGTGTAGTATAATTTTTTATGATGTGTATTGAAAAAGACATTTGTAATTATATAGATAATACAAAAGGTATTTGTAATTTTCTAGTTATAGTGTGGTAAGCCCTTTTATAAATTTTTATTGTAGTTTTTTTTTACTTATTTTGTTTTCACATTTTAAAATGCAAATTTAGTAATTAAATTTCTGTAATTAAGTTTTGCTAAAATTTTATTCATTAGTATAATTTATATTTTTTTTATAATTTACTTAGTTGTTAGTATGAAAAATGGGCAATACAATCCACAAGAATTAACCTTTGTCAATGCAAAGTTACTATATAGAATCAACCACAAAATCATGTATTGCAATAGTTCTACATTTTGGCCAATAGAGAAAAATTATGAATATTTCTATGAGAGCATTTAATTTTTCTTCTATCATTTTTAATGCATATTGAAGACATAAAAAAATTATAATTTTTCTTCTATCCTGAAGTAGTTCAATTTCTCCATCTGTGATATTTATGCACAAACGAACTTCTTAAACTAGGTTGTTAACTAAAATATGTTAGGAGGTTGTTAATTTTGTAGCGATTAATTTTTCTTTATGGCAATTATTAAACCTCATTTTGCCTTCATACAGTTATCTTTGTCAAATTTACATAACCAGACACTTTTAGGTTAAGACACCATTGATCTTCAACTGCTAATTATGGACAACATTACTATTTTTGGTCACGTAAGTTGTTTTCTTTTTTATTTATTTGAGAAAAAAAAAACATTTTTCTTATAAGCAAAAGTTAATTTTCTTTTCTTTTCATTATTTTTTATCTAATTCCTTATAACAAAATGCTCTTTTCTTATAATTTACAGATGGATGGAGACCTACATCGAACTGTAATATTGACTCCTTTTACTCATTTTCTTACATGTATAATTTTTTTATTTTTTTTTACCTCTAATTCTTTTGTATTTTTAGGTCCAATTTCTTCAAGAAAGAAATGTTAATGTTGTTATCCGTGATGAGCGTGACCTTAATGTCATCCGTGTTCGAGAGGTAAGCCCAATTTAATTATATAGATTTTTTTGTTTCAAAACACCGTATACACCGTGTACGGAGAAGAGATATTCGTCACTGTTCGTACTCCTTTCGTCCAAGCTCCGAATCTACCCGATCGACCTAAGAACACAACGGCAGTGAGCTATCTGGCGGTGTGTTGCCGGAAAACCCCTCCGACAATTAAGTTAGCACACACTCAAGGAGAAGGAGAGAGAAGTTGAATGAATGTAAGTTTATCTCACCAAATGATGTTCCATCCCCAACATGGGGGGCGCAGTCATGCTTATATACTTTCTGCGCTCAGCTTTGCACCCATTAGTCTGTTGACACGTGGAGCTGCTCTCCCATCCGTCAGCACAAATCCAGCTAACACCACCTAATCAAACCGCCAGACAACATTAGCGGGAACAGGACAGCCCGGCGGCATCACCTCGGTCTCCTCTGACCGTGCCACGTAACGAGTTTGAGGGCGCGGCTTGCCGAGCTCTATCACACCAGAGCTCGGTAGCATTCCGGTAAGACCGAGTTCTAGACCGGTTAAGCCGGTATTCAGAAGACCTTCCCCGCCGAGCTAAATGTGCGAACCACGATACCTGGGTTAGCATACGATCATCTTGGCCAAATTAGCTCGGCCCAAACATGGGACTTTGGCCTCGACTGAGCAAGACCAACTCTTGGAGAAGCCCAAGTTAGCTCGGCCTAAAGCATGCGACCTGGGCCTCGACCGAGCAACACTGACTCTGGACAGGCCCAAGTTAGCTCGGCCCTCTTTCTGCCCAGCATCTACCACGGCCCAAAAGCTAGATTATAAATCTCCCTCTCACACCGTATATTCTTATTTATATATTTTTTAAAAACTTTCTACATATATTTTTTTATTTTTTGTAGGCAAAGGAAAAGGAAATTACCAAGGCATTGTTGAAGAAAAACGAAAAGACCACCGTTTCGGACAAGGGAAAGGAAAATGCATGTTCAGTAGTATGGCTCTTCAACATTTCCATTTAAAGTTTTTTTTTTGAAATATTTATTTTGGACCATGAACCTCGATTATTTATTTATTTATTTTTAAATGTAAAATTAACATACTACTTGCACAGTGACATATACTGTTTTTATAGTAAACAGTTTCATGTAAATTTGTGAAATGTTTTTTTTGAAGCATGCTAAAATAACATTTGTACAAAAACATTATATTTGTTTTAAATTATTATTATTCTTTTTTGGCTTTTTGCTATTGACATGAACATCTACAAGAGAAGAAAAAAGGAATAGAACAAAAAAGGAATGAGGGGGGGAGGGATACAGAATGAAAAAGTTTTCAATTTTTTTACAAAATATCAGAAGGAAAGGGAATTAAGATGAAGTAAATTAATAGAAATGAAAAATGAAGAGAAAAGTATAAAATAATAGATGATAATATTCATAGTTTAGGCACCTTATGAAATTAATCTTCATGTTTTAGGCACATAACAATAATGTTATATCGAAAGCTGCATTGGCTCAACGTGCACGGTGAGAACGCGAAAAAAATGATAAGGCAAGCTCTTCATATCAATTGGGACAATGTTCGCGACGTGAACAAGAGAGATCGAGAGAATTGATTCCACCAAGCACAACTAATACTCCACTGGCTCAGAAAGGAATAATGTTTACACATCTTAATTCGCCAAGCACATCCTTAGCTTCACAAAGGAATTGGTAAAACATTGTATTTAATTCTACAGATGCATATTCTTATTGTTAAGATTTTATTTTATAAATTTTATTTTGTACACAACAAATATTTGTAGGCCTACTCATGCAAGCCCATTCCTTCATGAGACTACGAATATCGGTGTTGTTATTCGCGATAAGTGCAATCTTAATATTATCCGCAATTCTAAGGTAAGTAGAAAAATCAAGTTCAACATATTCTTTTTTCGTAATCTTAATAAATTCTATAAATACATGTTCTTTTTTCGTATTCTGAATAAATTTTATTTATTTTTGGTAGGCAAAGGAAAAGGAAAAGGCCAAGGCAATGTCTAAAGGAAAAGAAAAGGCAATTTCTTTTGGCAAAGGAAAGGAAAACGCATGTCCAATGGTATATATTTAACATTTTAAAAAAAATATTTATCGAGTAAAACAAAGCCAATCATATTGTTAAAGTGAACATTGATCATGTATGTTTTCAAAATTTTAAACTATGTTGTCAATTTTTTTTGTGTGCTTTTTGTTTTCTATACACTCAAACAAAGTATATTTAGCTCTCTTTAACATTTCCTAAAAAATAATTGTAACCTTTATAAATTCCAAGAAAAACTTTATAACATCTAAGTAAAGGAACAGAGGAACATAGGCATAGAAAATATTTTTAATTTTCTTAAAATTATCATAAGGCAAGAAGAAAGAGAAAACAATAATTAAAAAACAAATTGTTATATCACAAGGCATGAAGAGGGAAAATGAAGCAAAATGGAAAAGGAAGTAGGACAAAGAAAATGTAAAAATATTCTTGAAATTATCACAAGGCAGGAAGAAAAAGTAAAATATAATTAAAATAACAAAATTATTGAATCAAGAAATAAAATAGTATACGATAATATTTGTATTTTAGGTATCAATGATATAATGTTCACATTTTAGGCACACAATAACAATGTTATATCAAAAGCTACATTGGCCCAATGTACACAGCGAGAACGGGAGAAATCAAGAGAATGTATTCAACCGAGACAAACTTCTTTAATACTGTGTCATTGTAGTCGTGCTTGCTTGGAACTAGGAACAAAGGCAACTGAGGATACTCAGTCTGCGCAAAAATGAACAATGGTTGCACATCCTTCCACTTGTTCGTTCTCAATGCCAAGCACATCTTTAGCTCCACAAACGAATTGGTAAAAGACTGTGTTTAATTCTTCAAATACATATTCCTACTATTACCATTCTATTTTAATTTACACAGAACCAATACTTGTAGGCCTACTCTTACAACTCCTTCCCTTCAAGAGGATCTATGTACTAATAAGGAATTAGAGGATATGCATATGAGTCCAATGGTTAGTACTCGAGTACATATAAATTCATGTCGTTATTCTCTTGGCAAGATGGATGTATTATGTCATTTCTGTTCAGTATTACACTGGATGGATGAAAAATTAGTAAAATCATCTCCAAACCGTCCTCTATTCGGAACGTGTTGTTCAAAAGGGAAGGTTAAGCTTCCTCCGCTTATTACACCCCCTTCACTTCTTCAAGCATTATATGATGGGAATGATGATAAATCAAAATCGTTTCGACGTTATACTCGAGTGTACAATGCAACCAATGCTTTTACAAGTCTTGGTGCTACATTAGATCCAAAAGTACTTACTGGAAGAGGCCCTACATCATTCACTATCCATGGGAAATTGCGACATCGAACGGGATCACTACTACCACAATCAGGGCAAGATGCAACTTATGCGCAATTGTACATTTATGACCCTGATTCAGCTTTAGAAGTTTGCAATCGTAGAAATCCTCAATTAAGAAGAGATGTTCTAAAAACTATTCAAGATAGTTTATTACAGGTTAATGCATTCATTGCTAAATTTCACCAGGCTCATGCAATTTTAAATCAATTAGCCTTGACAGGACGAAATTTGCCTGCTTATCTCCACTACAGTTCATCGACAGATCGACGATGGTATAACCTACCAACTACAGCTGAGATTGCAGTTGTAATACCAGGTGATGGAACCAAGGTTAGTGGAATGAGAGATGTTATCTTACATTTACAAGGAAATAATGAGCTAATGCAAATCAATGAATGTCACCCAGCATATTTGCTATTACATTATGTTTTATTATTTCCACATGGTGAGCTTGGATGGGAATCTGAGATGAAACTGTGGGATGTTCAACATGATCGGATTTCAACTGATTGGCTTACTCAAATGGATTTTTATAGTTATCGTTTGTTTGAACGACCCACAGAGTATTCAACAATTTTGAGAGCTGGAAAATTGTTCCAAGAGTTTTTGGTTGATGCTTGGGCCGCAACTAAACAAAATAGGTTGACTTACTACAAGCTTAATCAAGGGAAAATCCGTGCTGAACTTTACCTAGATTTGACAGATATTGATCCAAATGACCTTCAACCCAATCAAATTGGTCAAAGGTTTGTTTTGCCATCTTCATTTCCTGGAGGTCCTAGACACATGTTTGAAATCTTTCAAGACTCAATGGCTATCACACGATACAACCAACATCCAGACATTTTTCTCACCATGACTGCAAATCCTAATTGGCCAGAAATTACTTCGGCATTATTACCGCACCAAAAGCCTATTGATCGTCCTGATTTAATTGCCCGTGTTTTTGAGTTAAAGAGAAAGTGCTTGATGAAGGAGATAGAAACAAACCGAGTGTTTGGTAATAAAGTTGTGCATGTTTTTACAGTTGAATTCCAAAAACGAGGACTTCCTCATATGCATGCACTTCTATTTCTTAAGGGTCTAGACAAAATTCGGACATGTGCTCAAGGAGACAAATTGGTTTGTGTAGAATTTCCAGATCCAAAAGATGAACCTATGCTTTTTGAAACTATCAAGTGTTGTATGGTACATGGACCATGTGGTGCTCGAAATCCACAAGCACCATGTATGGAAAATGGCAAATGCACTAAGAGATACCCTCAAGCGTTAGCAGAAACAACTACTATGGATCAAGATGGATATTCTATCTATCGTCGTCGCAATAATGGTCAAGTTCATATTGTGAGGGGGAAAGAAGTTAATAACAGAGACATCTTACCATACAATGTATATCTTTCTAAACGTTTCAACTGTCACATAAACGTGGAAGTTTGTACTGGAATGAGATGTGTCAAATATATACACAAGTACATTTACAAGGGTTATGATTGTACAACGATGGTGTTGGGATTGATAAATGAGATCTAACAATATCTCGATGCAAGGTATATTGAACCTCCAAAAGCTGCTTGGCGAATATTTGGTCATTCATTGCATGCTGAGATACTAACAGTTGTACGCTTAATACTTCATTTACCTGGAATGTACCGCGTTCTTTTTAATCCTGATGAATCATTAGAAGCAATTATTCCTAGAGTTGGCCAACAAATGTTAACTCTTACTGGTTTTTTTGCATGTTACGCTTCTATGGAAGATGGATGTCCATTCACTTACCAAGAATTTCCACAACATTTTGTTTGGCTTAATTTAGAAAAGAGATGGAAACCAAGGCAGCAGGGCTATGCAATCGATAGAATGTACTTTGCTAGCCCTAATTGCGGTGAGAGATTTTATTTGCGTTTGCTATTAACTGTTGTCAAATGACCAAAATCGTTTAAGTGTTTACGCACGGTCAACAATGTTTTGCATGATACGTTTAAATCAGTATGTGTTGCAAGAGGACTTTTAGAAAATGATGAAGAATGGATACAATGCCTTAAAAAGGCTGCAGTTATGAAAACTGGTTATCAATTAAGGAGATTGTTTATTATTATTTTTACTCAGTGCTCTCCACTACAACCATATGCGTTATGGAATCAATTTTCAATGCATATATGTGATGATCTTGCACATAAGATTCGAACATTGTTTGCCATTTCTGAACCAACTAAGGCTCAAATTGAAGACTATGGTCTATATCTTTTGAATCAAATGCTCCAAGAATCAGGAAAAAGTTTAATTGACTTCCCGCCAATGCCACAACCTTCTACAAATTGGAGTGCAGTAGTTGGTAATAGCTTGATATTCGAACATCAACAACTGCAGAATGAGGCATAACAGGTAGATGCAGAAATTATTATTGATCGCCTCAACAATGATCAATGAACAGCTTATGATGCAATCACTTCATCAGTCTTTGAAAATAAAGGAACTATTTTCTTTTTGAATGGAGGTGCCGGAACAGTGAAAACGTTTTTGTACAATACGATTGCATTGAAGTGTCACAACGTTGGCCATATTGTTATTACTGTGGCTTCATCTGGAATTGCATCATTGTTATTGGTAGGAGGTCGTACTGCTCATTCAATATTTTCCATTCCGTTGGATGTATTGGAAAATTCAATTTGTGGATTTAGCAAGCAATCATTACAAGCAGAATTGTTTAGAGAAACAAAACTTATAATCTGGGATGAAGTTCCTATGCAGCATAAACATTGTGTTGAGGCAGTTGATCGCATACTTCGGGACACTTGTGATAGTGAAAAGCCATTGGGGGTATCACTGTTGTTCTTGGTGGAGATTTTCGACAAATCTTACTAGTTATAACCAAAGGAGTCCGTGAGCAAATTGTGAATACATCATTAAGACACTCTTTTCTATGGAAGGATATACATGTTCTGTCTTTAAATTTGAACATGCGCTTGAATCATGCAAATCTTAGAAATGCTAATTTTGCAAACTTCTTGATGGAGGTAATATTTCTTCAAACTTTTTCTCTATTATATGGTTCTTTTAAATTGACGAAATCCATTTACGTTTATGTACTTTAATTGATTTTACTTACTATTTTATTTATTTATTTTTATAAATAGATTGGGACCAATCCTCAAGAAATTGTTAAACTTCCATCAACAATACACAAATGCCAAGATCTAAAAAACATAATCTCAGTAGTTTATCCGCAGCTGGATGTGGCAATGACATCGACTACAACATTTTTAACTGAACGTACAATTCTTTCTGCACGGAATGATGATGTCAGTGCCATCAATATTGCAGCATTGAATATTTTTCCTGGTAACACACATACTTATTTGGCAGCAGACAAGATGCCTGAAGATGATGAAATTGATCGTACTATAATAAATAAATATCCTAATGAATATTTAAATTCATTAGATCCTCCTGGGCTACCGGTTTTTAAGCTAGAGTTGAAAGTGGGTTGTCCTATAATGTTGTTAAGAAATATTGCACCAAAAGATAGACTGTGCAATGGCACAAGATTGATGGTTTCTAGATGCAATACTCGCATAATTGAAGCTCAAATTTTAGAGAAAAATTTGGCAATTTGGTATTCATACCAAGGATATCCTTGACACCGTCTTCTTCAGAAATGCCTTTCCAAATGACAGACGTCAATTTCCAGTTCGATTGGCATATGCCCTGACCATTAATAAATCTCATGGGCAATCTGTGAAATTTGTTGGAGTTGATTTGCGCACACCAGTGTTTAGTCATGGGCAATTGTATGTGGCCCTATCTAGATGCACATCTTTTGATCGTATAAGTGTCCTCCTTCCTAATGATGAGCCAGATTCTACTACAAACATTGTTTATCCTGAAATTTTGTTATAGTGTTACTTATGGATCAAACCACTTTTGTCAAAAGGTACAATTTATTTATTGATAATTTATTTTTATTGATTACAAATTGTTATTTTTAAAATATTTTACTATATGTGTTGACTTTTGTAGGATTGGGTTAAAAAATATATGGAGCTTAAAAAGATAAATACAACTAGATTACTTCGATGGGGATGTAACAAGGTAATTTCAATTTGAAAGTGTTTTGATATATTTATATAAATTTTTTTTTACTAATATACTAACTTTTTTTATTTTCATAAATTAGTAGATTGTCGTGCATACTCTTTATTGGGGATACATACAAGTTGATACAATGACTTTTTAGAAAGTGATGAGGCGCTCCTAGGATTTCTAAGAAAGAACAAGTTTGAATCTCATATTTATTTTTGTGAAAAGCATACATATACTAGCTACGATCCATATTTTGTAAAGTTTCTGATCGATGTGAAATTTATTACTTACAATAGTTTTGTAAAGCCTTTTATCTATGTGAAATTTATAACTAAGTTTAGATATATGTTAGATAATATTCATTTGAATTATTGACTTATGCTATGAGTTTGTTTTTGTAAATGTAATACACTAGGTGATATAGTCTTTTTTGTTTTTTTGTTTTTTCTTCCTAATATGCTCTTGAATTAGGTTAAAGAAAACTAATCATATTTTTATTTGGTTGAATTTGAATTTTTGCCTCCATATATCTTTTTATCAGGAAGGGTGTTGCATTTTCTTTGTATTACAGAACATTGGCTGGTGTGCTTAATTTGTTATTTGAAATTGTTTTTGTATTGCAGAGCACTGATTGGTGTGCTTAAATTGTTATTTGGAATTTTTTTTTGTATTGCAGACCATTGGCTAGTGTACTTAATTTGTTGTTTATTTTTTTGTATTGCAGAACATTGGCTGGCGTATATAGATGTTTCTGTGTTGTGGGTCTTACATTTTGTTGTTTGTTTAAAATCTTATACTTTTGTTGTGCTTGAATTTTACATAGCATTTATGTGTTTACTTTTCACCATTTCGTTTACCTATAAATTTGAAAATTTTATGTTTAAATTGATTTTGTTGGAACAATCTTCTGTGTAAAATAAAATAACTTGAAAAAATTCAAACAAAATAAAATAAAACTTACAGAATTTATTTTGTTGAACCGAATAAATAATTCAAAGACCAAGTCGAGTGTGTGACACTCTGTCCTTAAGACAGATTCGCCCCGCTACGGTGCTTACGGTTGAGTGGCGTCTATCTCCCAAGATATAATGATCTTAACCAATTTGTAGTAGCACTCCAAAACAAATTGCTCGGCGAACCAAACCTGTGATCTAACTCTCTGAATATTTATTCTAAAACTAGAATGAAGAATAAAATGCAAAGGAAAAATTCTGAACAGCAATATCTATTTTTTAGACCGTTTTTTCGAATTTCTCTAAGTATGTAGACTGCTAGAATAGATTCTCTATTTATAGACAACATAGTGACAGTTAATAGCCCGAACAGGTACAACACATTTGAATGAACAGATGCACTTTTTTAATTCAAACAATTTTGACCGTTTGAACAGGAACACTAAAATTCAAACAATAGAACCAAGACAATAGAACTCACACAGTATATCCCCAGACACAGTTTAGTTCTCACTATTGAGTTCATTTTGGCCCTGAACAACCTGGTCATTCATGAGTGCTCTAAAGACTTGTAGCCCTTCACAAATCTTATAGAACCGGCCCAGTTCATACTCACATAGGTGATTCTTATGAAGAGTATCCTGCCATACTCCACTAGGTATACCTAGATATAAGAATCATTAAAAGTTTTACTTAACCTAAAACACTGCAGACATCACTATTTCATCATAGAAATGGGTAGGAGTTAGACTCCCCAGTGATCCTTCTGAGTCATTCATAACTCGGTTATCCCTTTGAACCTAGATCTTGGGATATCCAGTTAACTAGGTTGGGTTGCCGTTGTGGTAACTCTTATTTAATAGACTTAAGTCCCATTCCCCTCGATGAATTCTCAACTAACTCTCTTGCTAACCCTTTGGTTAGTGGATCCGCTATGTTGTCTTTAAACTTAACATATTCTATGGAAATAATTCCATTAGAGAGTAGTTGTCTCACGGTGTTATGTCGACAACGAATATGTCGTGACTTACCGTTATACATATGACTCTGTGCTCTACCTATAGCTGATTGACTATCACAATGTATGCATATAGCAGGCACCGGTTTAGGCCATATTGGAATATCTTCAAGGAAGTGGCGAAGCCATTCTGCTTCTTCCCCTACTTTATCTAAAGTTATGAATTCTGATTCCATAGTAGACCTAGCAATGCAAGTCTGTTTGGAAGATTTCCAAGATACAGCTGCCCCACCAAGAGTAAAGAAATACCCACTGGTGGACTTTGAGTCTCTAGTATCCGATATCCAATTTGCATCACAGTATCCTTCAAGTACTGCTGGATATCTAGTATAATTAAGCCCAATGTTACGAGTGAATCGGAGATATCTTAGAACCCTTATAATTGCTTTCTAGTGTTCTACTCCCGGATTACTCGTATATCTACTTAATTTACTTACTGCATAAGCTATATCTGGGTGAGTGCAATTCATCAAGTACATTAAGCTTCCAATAATTTGGGCATACTCTAATTGACAAATACTTTCTTGTACATTCTTAGATAGAAACAAATTAACATCTACAGGAGTTCTAGCAAGATGATCATCATCTTTGCTGAATTTGTCAAGTATTTTCTCAATGTAATGAGATTGTGACAAAGCATAACCTTCTGATGTTTTGGTAATTTTCATACCAAGAATTACATCAGCAATGCCCATGTCCTTCATGTCAAAATGTTTATTCAACATTTTCTTGGGAGTTGTAATCATATCATTTTTACTACCTATGATGAGCATATCATCCACATAAAGACATACAATGGCATAACCTTTGTCTGTGTTTTTAATATAAACACATTTGTCACACTCATTAATTTTAAATCCATTTGACATCATTGCTTTGTCAAATTTCTCATGCCATTGCTTTGGCACTTGTTTTAAACCATATAATGATTTAACCAATTTACACACTTTCTTTTCTTTCCCTGGAACAGAAAACCCTTCTGGTTGTTCCATGTAAATTTCTTCCTCTAACTCACCATTTAAGAAAGTGGTTTTAACATCCATTTGATGAATTTCTAGATTGTATAGAGATGCAATGGCAATTAGCATTCTAATAGATGTTATTCTAGTAACCGGTGAGTATGTGTCAAAGTAATCAAGACTTTCTTTTTGTCTAAATCCTTTGACCACAAGTCTTGCCTTGTATTTGTCAATTGATCCATTTGCTTTCATTTTCCTTTTGAAAATCCACTTATATCCAAGAGGTTTATAACCTGGTGGTAAGTCCACTAATTCCCAAGTGTGATTTTGCAAAATGGATTCAACTTCACTATTGACAGCTTCTTTCCATAAAGGAGTCTCAGGACTGGACATAGCCTCTTTAAAAGTTAAAGGCTCATTTTCTAACAAATATGTTAGGAAATCTGGACCAAAAGATTTTGAGGTTCTAACACGTTTACTACGCCTAGGTTCATCTTCCTCTCTCTTGTTCTTGTTTTTGATCATGACCAGTACTAGCATCATGAGATCTTTTATTGTTACTAGTCTCTTGTCCAGTCTTATTTGGAAATACATGTTCAAAGAAAGATGCATTCCGAGATTCAATAATAGTATTTACATGCATTTCGGAATGTTCTGATTTATGAATCAAAAACCGATATGCATTACTATTCTTGGCATAACCAATGGAAATGCAATCAATGGTCTTAGGACCTATCTTAGTCTTTTTAGGACTAGGAATAGCCACTTTAGCCAAACACCCCCACACTTTTAAGTATTTGTAGGATGATACTCTTTCATGCCACAATTCATAAGGTGTTTGATTCACTTTCTTTCGGGGTACTTTATTAAATATATAATTAGCAGAAAGTATTGCATCCCCCCACAAGTTCTGAGGTAATCCAGAACTGATTAACATGGCATTCATCATTTCTTTTAAAGTCCTATTTTTCCTTTTAGCAATTCCATTTTGCTGAGGTGAGTAAGGAGCAATGGTTTGATGAATTATTCCATGTTCTTTACAAAACTCACCAAAAGGTGATTCATATTTACCGCCTCTATCACTTCTAAGTTTCTTGATTTTCTTACCAAGTTGATTTTCAACTTCATTCTTATATTGAATGAAAGTTTCCAAAGTTTCATCCTTGGTTCGAATTAAATAAACATAACTATATCTAGTATAGTCATCTATAAAAGTGATAAAATACTTTTTCCCACCACTACTTTGAATTGATTTAAAATCACAAATGTCACTATGAATTAATTCAAGTGGTTCCGTACTTTTTTCAATTGAATGAAAATGAGTTTTAGATAATTTTGCCTCAACGCAAATTTCACATTTATGATTTGAATCAATATCAAATTTAGGTAAACATTCCATATTAATTAATCTACGCAAAGATCCATAATTAACATGTCCTAGTCTACTATGCCATAGATTTGAAGACTCAAGCAAGTAAGAAGAAGATGTATTATTATTAATAACTGAGGGTACAACGGTCATTACATTTAACTTGAAAAGGCCATCAGACATATAACCTTTTCCTACATACATCCCATTCTTAGTAAGTACAAATTTATCACTCTCAAATACTAGCCTAAACCCATTCTTACTCAACAGAGATCCGGAAACAAGATTCTTATGAATGTCCAGTACATACAGCACATTGTTGAGAGTGAGTTCCTTTCCAGATGTCATCTTAAGTACAATCTTTCCTTGTCCTTCAACTTTGGAAGTTGAGGAGTTGCCCATAAAGAGTTGTTCACCATTGTCCACTGTAGAATAAGATGTGAACATCTTTTTGTCGGCACAAATATGATGAGTAGCACCAGTGTCCACCCACCATTCTTTAGGATTTCCGACAAGATTTGCCTCAGAAACAACTGCAGAAAGATTGATGTCATCAACACCATTGGAAATATTACCCACTTCGGTCATATGGGCTTGAGCAGGCTTCTTGTTTGTTCTTCTTTTGTTTTTGCCTTTGCTACGGCAATCTTTGGCCCGATGTCCCTCTTTGTCACAGATGTAACATTTGTCATTAAACTTGTACTTTTTATTTCCCCCTCCCCCCCTTTAGAGCCTTGTGATGAACTTTCTCCAGAAGACTTTCGTTTTTTGGTTTTTGAAGCATATTCCACCACATTTGCCTTAGACTCCATAGGATGCTTACCAGCCCGCTTTTCAGAATTGCAGTTGTCCTCCTCAATCCTTAAACGCACAATTAATTCGTCCGTAGAAATTTCTTTGCGCTTGTGTTTGAGGTAGTTCTTGAATTCCTTCCAGCCTTTTGGTAATTTTTCAATTAAGGCTGCAACTTGGAAGGATTCACTGAGAAACATGCCTTCTGCGTGAATGTCATGCAGAATGAATTGGAAATCTTGAGCTTGGCTGATCACAGTTTCTGAATCAACCATTACAAAATCCAAGAATCTGCCAACCACAAATTTCTTTGAGCCGCATCTTCCGTTTTGTACTTTTTCTCCAACGATTCCCAAAGTTCCTTTGCTGTCTTGATTGGACTGTAGACGTTGTATAATGTGTTGTCAAGTCTATTCAAGATGTAATTCCGGCAAAGGAAATTGGCATGTTTCCAAGCATCAACCGCAGCAACCACTTGCCGGTCGGTTTCATCCTCTTT
This sequence comes from Camellia granthamiana, assembly GCA_036172215.1. Lineage (NCBI taxonomy): Eukaryota > Viridiplantae > Streptophyta > Magnoliopsida > Ericales > Theaceae > Camellia > Camellia granthamiana. The sequence continues at coordinate 167,088,180 of CM069904.1, forward strand.
CAGGATAGGAGCATCTTCACGGAGGAAACGAGCCAGGTTCAGAGTTGTAAGATAAAACAACATTTTCTGTTGCCATCTTTTAAAGTCAGTTCTTGAGAACTTCTCTGGCTTCTCTCCATGATTTATTGGTACTGTCACCACAGGAGAGGGGGTTGGTGCAAATGCAGCTACCACAGTAGTACTTGTTTGGGCATTTGTTTCAGTAGCTATCAATTCTAATTTATAAAACAAAATTATAATTAGAATTTACATTACACAGAAAATTAAACCAAATGCACAGAATTAAATTCTGTAAAAAATAAAAGAAACACGAATGTAACTTTTATTTTCCAATTAATTTGGAAATAAAATAAAATTTTATTCAACCAAATTAATTCTGCACAGGAAATTAAATTCTGTAAAATAAAAGAAATAAGAATATAACTTTTATTTTTCCAATTAATTTGGAAATAAAATAAAATTTTATTCAACCTAATTAATTCCACACAGGAAATTAAATTCTGTAAAATAAAAGAAATTAGAAAATAACTTTTATTTTTCAATTAATTTGGAAATAAAATAAAATTTTATTCAACCAAATTAATTCCACACAGAAAATTAATTTCTGTAATACTTCAATAATTAAAATACTAAAACAGAATTTTAAGTAATGAAAACTCATAAAATAATTTCTAAAAATCAAAATTAATTTTTGAAAAAATTTCACAAAAATATATTCTGAATTGTTAATGACACCAGTATCGTACTACTAGTTGTGAAAGAAAACAGACAGTATATTACTACTATCTGTCAAATAGCATATAATCACTATTTGTTTTTCCAACCAGAATATTATTTTGTAAATCCACAAAAAATAATTTTCTTAAAAGAAAAAAGAGAAAAGGAAACAAACGAAAAAATTCTGTAAACAGAATAAAATCGAATCTGTCTTAAGATTGTTGGAACAATCTTCTGTGTAAAATAAAATAAATTGAAAAAATTCAAACAAAATAAAATAAAACTTACAGAATTTATTTTGTTGAACCGAATAAATAATTCAAAAACCAAGTCGAGTGTGTGACACTCTATCCTTAAGACAGATTCACCCTGCTACGGTACTTACGGTTGAGTGGCGTCTGTCTCTCCAGGATACAATGATCTTAACCAATTTGTAGTAGCACTCCAAAACAAATTGTTCGGCGAACCAAACCTGTGATCTAACTCTCTGAATATTTATTCTAAAACTAGAATGAAGAATAAAATGCAAAGGAAAAATTCTGAACAGCAATATCTATTTTTCAGACTGTTTTTTCGGATTTCTCTAAGTATGTAGACTGCTGGAATAGATTCTCTATTTATAGGCAACATAGTGACAGTTAATAGCCCGAACAGGTACAACACATTTGAATGAACAGATGCACTTTTTTAATTCAAACAATTTTGACCGTTTGAACAGGAACGCTAAAATTCAAACAATTGAAAAGTGGTCCGTTAGTGGAACTGTTTCAAACTGTTGAAACTTTATTAATTAAACTATTTAAAATATATATATATATATTAAACTATTGAAATAATTTAATAAATAAAGGAAGAGGTATAAACTTTAGGAAACCACTTAAGAACCCAAAATTTGAATTTAGAATTAAATTAAATTCCCACAATAATTTTTATTGAGAAAATTCAAAAGAATTTTATCTAAAAAATTAATGTTAGACCCGAAAACGACGTCAACTTCCCATTCACTCATAAATGGTTTTGACGTTCCGTCTTCACCGTGTGACTTGCCACGCGACAAAGAACACGTCACTTCTTCGGACCCACCCCAAAAGACGTTTGGGGCCCACTCAATTTTGGCCTCAAAGTCTGCCCAAAATATGCCATAATAAACCAATTTTTCCAATAGATTTATTCACCAAGTAGCATACAATTTATTTATTTTTCATTTATTTAATTTTCTGTACAATAAGCTGACCACCAAACCATAAAAATTGATAGATTTTAACCATTACATTAAAATTGATGCAAAACTATAGCTATGAGATCTCTCTTCTTTATTTCAACCAAAACTCACTATCTAAAAAAATGTGGATATAGAAATTTATTTGGGTACTGTTACTGGCCAGGATAATAAAATGCTTATTTTCTATTACAAATTGCAAGTGGGTTACATAAACAAAAATACTACAATAGTAAACATTTGGTGATATGATCTTTGTTTGCATTTGTGTCATCACTATTTTCACGTTTTATTGGCCAAGGTAATAATTGTGTCATCACTATTTTTAATTTCTCCATCTCTCTAAATTTTATAATGCAAAATATTTAAATTGAGTGGATCTGAAAAGTGAAAAATATTGATTAAAATATTAAAAATTTCACTAAAAATAATAAAATACAAATTAAAATTTTACAATCTATTTTTGGAAACTCTAAAACCAAGTAAGTTTTGAATTTTAAATTTGTAAAAATTATTTTTAATTTTTAACATATACAACCAAACAAAATTTTGAGTTTGACAAACTCATTTAAAAAATCTAATTATAAAATTCATTTGAATATCCACAACTATACGAATCATCTATTTATATTTTCACCTCCAATTTTTTTTCCCAACAAATTAAATAAATTACATTTTAACCCAACATTTTTATATTCAATTACATTTTCATGCCAACAATATTTTCACCGTGCCTTCAGGTACGGACATACCCTAATATATATATATATATATATATGAAATAGCAAGTATTGTGACCTTACTCCTGTTGATTAAAGGTCAGGTCTCATGGACTTTAGGCTGTTGCTGGTTGGTGCCAAGCCATAAGCCAAGTAAGGCTTGAGCTTTCGAACACCTTTGTGGACCCCACTCCGCTTAATGTTGATTATTGTTTTGGGCTGGATATTCTCTTTTGGGCTCCAGACTCATTGTTGGTTGCTGCCCACTAATAACTGGGGCTTGTCCTTGTAATAATGGCTAAGTGCTGTTGGGGTTGAATTTGGGCTAATTTTTGACCCAGTGGATGCCCTTTCTTGGTCTGTGGCCCTTTAGTATCCCACAAGCCTCTGCTGCTTTCCAGGCCCACAAAATGCAATTCTCCCAGATGCATTTTAATTTCACCTTCCAAGTTTCCGAATTTTGATACACATTGATTCCAACAACTTAATAATCTTCAAATGCATCATCAATACACGGCCACACAATCGAGTTATCAAAACACAAATGTGTAGAGAAGTGCAATTTTTGAAGTTCAAGAGGCAAGGCCTTGTTTGCCAAGTGAGGTTTTTAACTAAAAAACCACTACAAATTGTCAAATCATTTTTTTCTACTTTTTTGCACATTTTTTCCATAAAAAATCATGAAAGTAACTAAAAAATCAATCCCCAAACCAACACCACAAAAATGGCGCTTAACGAATCAGATTACCAGTTAAAATTAAAATAAATTCAATTGTATTCAGAAGATTCACAGCCTCGGTTTCAGCCACAACCATACAAATATTGAGCACAAGGATGAAGACAAGCCTAATTCAAATTGGTTTGCATCCTCACCTCACCCAGAGTAATAACATCACAGAATTACTAAAGGGCATTCGCTCTAGGCAGAAGCCAATGGAAGCACCAAAATGTGCAGTCGGATTGATAATTCACAATGCTTCAGTGTATGTAGGTAACAGCTTTGGTAAGACAGTGAGATGAAATTTCATGGTGAATCTCTGTAAAAATGGAGACTTGTTGGAATGAACCCAGCCGGAGGCACTATTGCATCCACGGGAACATCATTATGTGTGATAGCGATAGCTCCCTCATCCACAATCTGTAAAGAGTATGAAAGTGCAACTGCAGCCAAACAACAGGCACCAAGAGTGTGACTAGAGAAATAAAAAGGAAAAGACAAGCTTATTGCATATATAGTTAATCTGAAAGATAGAGGTGTTCAAAAAAATTGGCCAAACCAGTAAATTGTTCTGAATTGATCCAAACTGTATGGTTTGGCCTAGTTTTTTAGAGGCAGTTTGGTTTCAGATTCCAAAAAATTAAGAACCAGTTTATCACGGTTTGGTTTCACAGATAAGACTCAAAAAGAACGAATCAAACAATTTGATGATTTTATTAATTTTAATATGTATAGGGTGTTCCACACCACAAGGTATCTACTTTTCTTTGAATCTCAATCTCAATCTCAATCTCAATCTCGTTCTGATGTCGATGAGACCTTCATTCATCTTATTCACAAAGTATATCACTCTATAACAAAATGTGTATTGTTTTTTTAGTTTTTTTTTTCACTACTCATAATTTTTACACTTCTATATTATTGAAACTTGCATTTTCATAGTAATTACTATATAATATGAATTTGTTTTCTTTTACATATTTTCTAAAGGTTAGTTTGGAGAATATTCAAAAAATTTGAAGTATGCTTATGAAAACTTTAGAATACTTGTATAGGAAGGAAGAATCAATTTTTATTAACCTGGATAATCTAGATATAGTGATTACTTTTCAAGCCTAGAACCGAAGTGGAGCCAAACCACTTTTGGCTGTTTGGTTCTGGTTCGGTTTTTCACAGCTTGATTTGGTTTCTAAATTTCTGGAGCCATAAGGACCAGTTTGGTTCTTGGTTTACCTTGGAACCAAACCAACCCGGTCCATGAATACCCCTATACTAAAAGAAATAGCACAATAAAGTTGGGTGCCTACCAAGAAGGGGCTGCTTCCTCTTGCTAGCAAGCTCTTTGTATTTCTTCAGGAACAGATCATAGTAACTTTGAATTTTTGCCCAGCACAGACAAAAGAAAATTGCAGAATGAGACATGCTTTATAAAATGTGCAGACAAAATAGGACATGCTTATATGATTTATGACACGTTGAATGTACTTCCAGATGAGCTGCACAAAAAGTAGCATGACCTGGTTCAGCATCTGATGCCACACACTTGCTAATTTTCAGTAACTTGCTGGTCTAGGGTACTTAAAGGACAATAGCCTTCAGAATAAACATTCTAAAAAAGATTCATCAAGATCTCCTATGCGGCTGGAGAAGAAGGACCAAAAAAAGAGTCTAATCCAATTGAAAGTTTAAGCATTGGTTTAAAAACAGAGTTGTTGCGGACATACAACACTGGCAATACACCATAAAGACACCACCAGATACGCAGCGGCAGTCATAACTGCTTTTTTTCATTCTGAGTTGACTTTTTGAATGCTTCTACATATCAATAACAATTATTGTTTTTTAAGTGGCTTCAAGTACACCAAATTGTTAACATACAGTTAATAGAAGTAAAAACCATTCAAATATCATAAACGGCATAATTATGAATGTTAAAGCAGGAATCATGAACTTACCCACCACTACGTCCCAAACGTCTTCCCAATCTGTCAAATGCAAGGCCTAGCAGTACAAAACCAAAGGTAAGACATATTAATTCCAGTTTTTCCGTGGGCTTTGAGATCAAGAAATAGGAAGAAAGAAATCACCAGGTAGGACGAACAAGTCAACGGGCTCACTTGCCTGCATAACTGCACAAAAAAAAGTAACAGTAAGAGCATAAACAATTAAACATGTGTAAAAACCTCGAGCTTAATATAATATCAACTGCAAGGCGAAATTCAATCACGTCAAAGTAAAACAACAAACAGAAAGTAAAAAAGATACAAGAAAAACTCAAGTAATATACCAAGACTACAATACTATTCCACAAAATTAAAACATAAATAGAAGGCTCAAATTAGCCAATCAACATACTCTGACCAATTTCTTCATTCAAACAAAGAGAATAAATTTAAGCACTATACAGCAAAAATTGGAAATATGTACCATCTTCGCGTTGATTTCCATCACAATCCACTGGAGATGGTTCCAAAATGTTCATTGAGTTTGTGATGAGATCAGTTAAACTTGAAATCTTGAGCATTCTCATGTTGCTATTCCGATCCTCAATGCGTGGAAGATAAAGATTTTTCCGGATCTGTGCACAACCCTCTTGAGTTGAAAATGAATTGTAAGAATCTCTACATGAGTAGTGACATGAATTGCATCTCAGTTGTGCAAGTATTGTTGATAACGTAGATTGCCTTGAAAAGATATATGGTGACCGTTGCTAAACATTATGAAAGGTTTATCAGCTACTATGCTGTTTAATTATATATGAGGCGGGCATGAGAGAAGAAACCAAAACCCATCTTCCATGCACTTAGCATATGACTTGCTGCAAGCTGACACCTGGAAGATCCTATCTAAGTGCTTTCTACGGTATTTTTATACCTTTTAGCACTCAAATTGACACCAATAGCCATTATGCAGGAGTCAAATTAGTACTTATGCCATGTTTGTTTGGACGGACTGGATTAGCATTCCCATAACTAATAGTCCTAGGACTATTAATTCGTTGGATTATGTATCCTATCTTAACTAATAGTCAAGTTTAAAATAATTAGTCCGTACTTTAATTGTTTAACCAAACATCGGATTAATAATTTTATTGGACTATTAGTCCAATCCCAAGCTCATGTCCACCCAAACAAACATGTATGTGCACATGATGTCCTGCCCTTTAGCTTTATTAGGACTGTTAAGTGTACAATACTTCGGTTGGAAGAATTTAAGTAACACCAGCTGGTATGTCCAATGACCACACATCCTTGTCAGGAGAAAGTCAAGAAAGAAATGTACAATATTAAAGAGTACAATATTTTGATTGCTAACCTTAAAAAGCTATTGCCTTGCAGAAGTGCATGACTAGTTAGTTAACACAACCTTGTGTTAACAAATGATTTAAAGATAATAACAAACTATCTATGGACCTGCTGCTAAACCATATACCATCTCAAAGACCAATTACAAAAGATGGAACACTGCACATACCTTCAGCTGCATTGCATAAGATCTCTGGCAAAATTTTGGATGCATCAACTTCTCATAAAGCAGCACAGCTTACATAAGCACATAATTTTTTACTTGATTTGAACCATGGAGCTTCTAAAACAAAATTCTGTATTGCATTATCTGAGAAGAAAATATCAAGTAAATGTCAAGTCTTCGGTCTTCTAAAGAAATCAGGCATATAATCAATCCAAATTCCACTAATTGCATAGCATTGCCGAGCAAGTGATGATTGTTTGATATGTTTGATAGAGAGATATAAAGAAAGAGGACATTTATGTCCTTATACTAAACTTGATACAAACAATAAAAATATTAGGATTTATCATTTTATACCTGTTTCATGGATTGACAATAATGTGAATTATATATTTTAAAAAATTGTAATCCAAGATCTTGCAACTTATGCAACCTGTTCTCTCCATGTTAAAATTAAGGGCCGTGTTAACAAGTGCGCATTGGTTAACAAAACTTTAAAATGGTTATACATACTTTATAGCACACACTTTTATCAAGAATGAACAACCATTTCAAGTTTTTTAACAAGCACTCTTAGGCTACTCGTTAACAAGACTCCAAAATTAATATGGGAACATAGTCGAGCTGAAGTTGTGGCCTCAGAAAGACCAGAATTGTGAAACAGGATACAAGTAGCTAACTCCAAATAGTTGGGTCAAAGCTCTTTTTGGGTTTAGTTGAGCTGAAAATCTTCAATAATATGGATTTAAAATTATGATGCATGCAAATTATTATTATTTTTTTTTCATTTTATACTTTTATTATGATAATTTTTCTTTTAATTGCAGCTGAAGTACAGTGTGAACAACCAAATAATTCTTTGTACACATTTACTGGAAATCTGATAACTGAAGAGCAAACTTTACCCCAGTCCAAATCAACTTCTATTGCGAGTATGCTTTCCTTTTTTTCCTTTCTCTCACTGTTGTGTTCAAGTTTTCATTTCTATTTGGCATTCAAGTCCGAATATGTCTTTGGCATGCTTAGTTTGTTGAAATGTATGCTTGTGCACTTGGGTTGAACTGTGTGGATTTAGAATATTAGATGAAACATAATTCTCCTTTTCTTTCAGTGATAATGGTTTGTCGATCTTGTACGATTCCTTTGATTTTTCTGATCACTCGCCATTGTTGAGACTTATCTCTCATGTACTCTGGATCTATATCTTTTCAGGGATGCAGTCTCAGGAACACTGCGTACGTAATTGGAGCTGTTATTTTTTCTGGTCCAGAAACGAAGGTGTTCTATTAGTTAAATAGTTATATATTCATTGCTAGCTTTACTTCTACACATATTTTTAGCATTGAGCAGTTTTCAACTCAATTTAACAAGCCTTTTTCCCACTTACATGGGGTTGGTTACATGGATCCAATTTCTCCAGTTGGTCACAATCATATCCTCAATAAGTTTAAGTTGGTCTTGTCCATTTTATTACCTCAACCCAAATCCTCATAGGCCAATCTTTATTTATTTACCACTATCTGCGTGGATCAAATCACTCCTCCTTATAGGCACTTTTGTTGGTCTATGATGCACATGACTATTATTACCATCTCAAATGGCTTTCCCTTACCTTATCTTCAATTGAAGCAACTTCTAATTTCTTCCTAGTTGATTTGTTTCTTATTTTATCTTTTCTTATTGGTCCACTCATTCACCTCAACGTTCTCATTTCTACTATACTCATTTTGTGAACATTCTTTTTTTAACCACTCAACATTCAGAACGATATATCATTGCAGGCCTTTTATAGTAATCCTATAATTCACCTCCTCTGTTTCCTTTATCCTGCATTAATTCTAATTTCATTGAGACATTGTCCTCAATCTTTCCATTTTACGTTGTCGCTGTTGACCTACATCACCCTCAATATGGTCTTGGGACCTGCTGCATAAAATAAAACATTAAGCATGACCCAAGAGGAGCTAAAATTGTTGCACGTTCTTGAGTAGAACTCAACCCCAAAAGCTAGCTTTTGAGGTGAGGGTGCCCTCACGATTATATACATAACATTACTTTAGTAATTAGGCGGTGTGGGACTTTGTTTCACGAAAATGGCATGTTAACATTGAACAATTTCTTAGCTACCTTTATTGAATGGCATGTGTTAGGTTTTCATTAGTCTTTTTATTGCACTGCAGGTTATGTTGAATTCCATGAATGTTCCTTCCAAAAGAAGTACTCTGGAGAGGAAACTTGACAAACTTATACCCACTCTTTTTGGTGTTCTCTTCTGTATGTGTCTAATTGGGGCCATTGGCAGGTATGACAATAGCTAGACTGTTCTCCATGTTATGATGTAACCAATGTGGAGCTTTCACTTTTCTTTTTTTAATTTCCCTTTCAATGACATTCTTTTTTTAATTTCCCTTTCAATGACATTCTTTATGCTTAATGAAATTTTGTAGCAGAGTATTTATAAACAGCAGATCCTGCTCAAGGGTGGATCACAAATAGTTCCTTTTCTCTCCTTCATATATATATATATATATTTAAAGAAATTTCTATTTCTGCTATAGTTCTTGGGAAAATGTAGTGTGATTTATTTATTCGGAAAAGCTTCTAAGGTCATTATTGCATTTTTCTTCCTTTCCACTTTATTTTCATACCGATTGCCAAGGTTGACTTTAATGATGAATTGTGCCTTTGGCCAGGTGGGTTATATCTTTTCTGATAAAACTGGAACCTTAATGCTGTGTTTGGTTGAGGGATTTGAGGAGAAATTTGAAAAGTGAAATAGAAAATGTAGGTGAAATGTGAAAAAAAATATACCTATATTTCACATAGTTTCACACACCTTTTCCCTTTCCCTTTCCAAATCCCTTCCTAAATCCCCTAACCAAATACAGCGTAACTAGAAATTTGATGGAGTTCTTTAAGCGTTCAATTTGGGAAGAGGTCTATGGAACTGGTCTCACGGAGATTGAAATAGGAGGAGAACAAAGGAGTGGCATAAAAGTTGATGAGGTATACTTACCTAGCATCACTTAGCAAATGACATAACTTAATATATATTTATGGATAATTTTACTCCATTCATTTCTCACAGGTTCGGAAATCATCAAATTCAGTACATGATAAGGGTTTCAATTTTGATGATGCTAGGCTTATGCGAGGTGCTTGGTGGAGTGAACCTAATCCTGACATGTGCAAGGTGTATGAGTTTAATTGAAAAAAATAGAATGATTGTTGCTATATGATAATTCAGCACATAAACTGGTATTTATTTTCTATATATTTTTTTGTAGCTGTTGAAGCCAGCTCATCTATGGCTATATACTGTATATTGTATAAGATTCAAAGTGTTGTAATTGCTGTCAATATGTAGTTGAGAAATAGTTTGATGTAGTTTTATTTCTGTTGGGAGCTCTTCAAATGGCTTGTGTGTGTTGCTTGATCCCTAGGATACACTCATGTCACAACACATGACTGAAACTGGTGTCTTGATTATTTGATGATTACACTTTTTGGTGAATGCTTTTGTTGTTTGTATAGGAATTCTTCAGATGCCTTGCTATATGTCATACTGTACTGCCTGAAGGTGATGAGTCCCCTAAAAAAATTCGATATCAAGCTGCATCTCCTGACGAAGCTACTTTGGTTACAGCTGCAAAAAACTTTGGCTTCCTCTTTTACAGGTTTATAATTTTTACGCCTCTGTAGGATCGTTTTTATCACACTTTTCTCTTTTAACATCAGATTGTTTCTGACGTGGTTAGGCCCACAAAGGTCATAGCCCACTATGAACAACCCAAGCCCATCACTTAGAGCCCAACACATAACCCAACTGATGAGATCCTAAACAGCTGGAAGCCAACATGCAGAACTCCGAGCCATGAAGCTCCAACTCCAAGGGGTCATGCAGAACATCCAGCATAAACCCTCTACCACAGCCAACTCACCGTTTGTTGCCTCCATCCGGGACAAACCCCTACCCCCCAAGTTCAAAATGCCCACCATTGATTCTTTTGACGATACGACGGACCCAGTTGACCATCTGGAGACCTACCGAACCCTCATGATCCTCCATGCCTTCCCTGACGAGATCATGTATCGAGCTTTCCCCGTGACACTGAAGGGATCAGCTCAATTGTGGTTCAGCCAGTTACCAGCAGACTCCGTCTCCACTTTCCAGCACCTCAACGACTCCTTTCTCAGCCATTTTATTGGAGCCCAGCGCCAACGCCGCCCGGCAACCCAACTCCTCAACATCCGTCAGACCGAGAGGGAGTCCCTGCGCAGCTTCGTTACCCGCTTCAACACCGAAGCCTTGCAGGTGGTGGAAAACGATGACAATGTCATCCTTACGGCTTTCATGGCCAGTCTGCAGTCGTTCGACTTCCTCTTCTTCCTCTCCAAAAACCCCCTGACTTCCATGGCAGCCCTACTCTCCAAAGCCCAAAAATACATGAACGCTAAAGATTCCCTAGCCGCCCGGCAAGATCCAACAACCAAAAACCCGACCCCTAGAGAAAAGCAAAAAGACTCAGAACCCAGAAACACCCAGTATAATAGCCAAACACTCTACTATACCGACCAACCCCCCAGAACTGATCGGTCGGCCCAAGTCCAACCGCCCGATCGGTTCGAGCGGTACACCCCCCTAAACTCCCCCATGGAACAAGTCCTCAATCAGATCCAGCGGGACTACCCCCTCAAATGGCCCCAACCATCGCGAACCCCTTCCAACCGGAAAGACCAGTCCAAATATTGTCGTTTTCACCAGGACCACGACCATAACACCGATGAGTGTGTTAACCTCAAGGATCAGGTCGAGACCCTAATACGTCAGGGACGTCTTAGCCGGTTCACGGACATCCGCCCTCAGCAGAGGCAAAGAACCGAGCCCCTCAGAAACAATCGCCGGCGCACCCCACCCCGGCGGCCGGCCCAACCTAACCAGGGCCATGATCGCCCTCCGCAACAGCCTCGGTAATCCCCCTCCACCAGTTGGAGAAATCCGAGTTATTTCAGGTGGCCTTGCTTGTGGCAGACCATCCCACTCGGCTCAGAGGGCAGAACTTAGAAAGATAAGGCAGGGCTCAGACAAAGTAGTGGCAACGGTGGACCGACCCTCTAAACAACCCAAACAGTGGACCGAGCCTATCACCTTCACGAATGCCGACTTTACAGGCATCCGTTACCCACATGATGACCCTCTCGTCATTTCTGCCCTCCTCTCCAACTACAAGGTCAGACGAGTTTTCATCGACAACGGCAATTCCTCAGACATCATATTCCTCAACTGTTTCCGCCAGCTCAAGATTGGGGAGGAAAGTCTATCTCCCCTCCAAACCCCTTTGGTCGGTTTCACTGGCGACCGGGTGACCTCCATCGGCTCCATCGATCTCCCCATCACCATCGGCGAGTACCCACAGCAGACCACAAAGTTGCTCACCTTCCTTATTGTCGACTGTCCCTCTGCCTACAACATCATAGTTGGTCACACTACTCTCAATGCTTTCCAAGCTATCACATCAACCTACCACCTCGCCATAAAGTTCCCCACTGACCTGGGCGTCGGGACAGTAAGGGGAGAGCAGACCGTGGCCAGGGAGTGTTATGTCGCCTCACTCAAGGAAGTCAAGCTGAAGGAGGCTATGATCATTGAAGGACTTGACATCCGAGATGAGGACGAGCTGGTCAGAGGAGAACCTATGAAGGAGCTCGTTGAGGTTCCCATCGACCCACCAACCCAACCAAAACTGCCAAAATTGACAGCCAACTATCCCCCCAAGCCAAGGCCGACCTTACTGCCCTCCTGACCGAGCACAATGATGTATTTTCCTGGACCCATTCAGACATGTTGGGTATTTGACCCCTCCTTCATAATCCATCGCTTCAGCATTGAACCCCATTTCCGACCTTACCGCCAGAAGCAGCGCATCTTTCATCCGGAGCGCAATACTCTTATTGCTGCAGAGGTTGATAAGCTCCTTGAGGCCTAATTCATCAAAAACGTGGACTACCCTAGATGGTTATCAAACGTGGTCCTAGTCCGCAAGAACAATGGCAAATGGCGACTCTGTGTCGACTACTCCGACCTAAACCGAGCCTGCCCCAAAGATAGCTATCCTCTTCCCCGCATAGACCTGCTGGTGGACGCCACGGCCGGTCACCAAATGCTCAGCTTCATGGATGTTTTCTCTAGGTACAACCAAATTCTGATGCACCCGTCTGATCGAGAACACACCTCCTTCATTACCGACCGAGGTACCTACCACTACCGTGTGATGCCATTTGGACTGAAAAATGCTGGGGCCACTTACCAACGGTTGGTCAATGCTGTTTTCCATCATCAGATAGGTCAGAATATAGAAGTATATGTCGATGACATGCTCGTCAAGAGCAAACTCTCTGCTGACCATCTGACCGACCTGCGAGAGACCTTCGCCACCCTACGTAAGTACCAAATGAAGCTCAACCTAGAGAAGTGCGCCTTCGGCGTAGGATCTGGGAAGTTTTTGGGTTTCATGGTCAGTCAGCGCGGCATTGAAGCTAACCCTAAAAAAATCAAGGCCTTGATTGAAATGCAGTCACCTAGAACGGTTAAGGAGGTTCAGAGACTCACTAGCCGAGTAGCCGCCCTCAACCAATTCATTTCCCGTGCAACGGATAAGTGTCTTCCCTTCTTCAAAGTTCTTCGACAAACTTTTGAATGGACGACCGAATCCGAAGAGGCCTTTCAGCAGTTGAAGCAGTGTATGGCCAACCCTCCCCTCCTTTCTCAGGCAATCACGGGCGAACCCCTCTTCCTCTACTTAGCCGTTTCAAGCACCGTAGTCAGTGCAGCTCTTATCAGGGAAGACGGCTCTGTCCAGTGACTAGTCTACTACATCAGTCGGGCTCTCAGGGGAGCGGAGTAGAATTACCCACTGTTAGAAAAACTGTCTTTGGCCCTGGTTACCGCTTCCAAACGACTCCGTCCTTACTTCCAAGCCCATTCCACAGTGGTCCTCACCGTTCAACCTTTAAAGAAGGTCATGCAACAACCAGAACTTTCCGGCAGACTCATGCAGTGGTTAGTAGAACTCAGCCAGTTTGACATCTCCTACCGGCCTCGAACAACAATTAAGGGGCAGGCTGTTGCTGATTTTATCCTGGAATTCACTAACCCTACCCCAACCACAGCCCCTCCACCCCCGCCAATCCCCGCCGAGCCAAAGGACCCCTACTCTTGGACCCTCAATGTCGACGAATCATCCCGCAGAGAAGGCAGTGGGGCTGGTCTCATCCTCACCGCCCCCGAGGTTGGTTATTTCAAATGTGCTCTCCGTTTCTTGTTCGAGGCCAGTAACAATGAGGCCGAATATGAGGCATTGATAACAGGTCTCCGCTTAGCCCGGGACATCGGTGTCAGCCACATCCGAGTGTTCAGCGACTCCCAGCTCATTGTCGGACAAATTACGGGGAAATTCGATGCCAAGGATGATACAATGCGGGCTTATAGGGATATTACACTCTCCCTTGTTTGCCTCTTCAATACCTTCCACATCAAACACATCCCTCGGGCGGAAAACTCTACGGCAGATGAGATGGCTCAGCTAGCTTCTGCAGACCAATCCGACCTCAGCCATGGTGTCCGCCTCGAATACCTAGCCACCCTACCATCTCCCCCAACCAGCAAGAAGTGCAGTTCCTCCAAAATGAACCCATCTCTTGGGCGTCCGACATCTTCCTATTTTTGACAACGGGAGGCCTTCCAGATGACCAACAGCAAGCCACCAAAGTCAGGGCCCGGTCGTCCAATTACATCCTCGTCAGTGGCGTCTTGTACAAACATGGTTTTTCATGCCCGTATTTGCGATGCCTCAATCCAGCTCAAGCAACCTATGTGATGCGGGAAATCCACGAGGGTATTTGTGGTAATCATTCGGGCGGCAGATCCCTAGCCCACAAAATACTTCGCACTGGATATTTCTGGCTTACTCTCAATCAGGATGCGTCTGACTTCGTGCTCAAATGTGATAAGTGGCAGCGTTTTGCCAACATCCCCCATGCTCCTCCTACAGAGTTGATCACATTTTGCAGTCCCTATCCGTTCGCCAAATGGGGGATCGACTTAGTTGGTCCACTGCCTACCGGCCGAGGCCAGACAAAGTTCGCAATTGTCGCCATTGATTACTTCACCAAGTGGGTAAAGGCAGAACCCCTTGCCACCATTACCGAGCGGAACACAACCAAATTCATCTGGCAATCGATCGTATGCAGGTTTGGCATCCCTCAAGCCATCGTCTCCGACAACGACAAACAATTCGATAACGCCAAGTATAGGAAGTTCTGTGCAGACCTCCAAATCCAACCATGTTTCTCCTCCCCAGGTCATCCCCAAGCCAATGGCCAAGTCAAGGTTACTAACCGTTCCCTTCTAAAGATCATCAAGACTAAGCTGGAAGCTGCTAAGGGACTTTGGGCTGAGAAATTGCCAAATGTACTCTGGGCTTACGGTACTACCGCTCGAACTCCCACTGGGGAGACCCCCTTTCGCTTAACATACGGTGCTGAGGCGGTGATCCCAGTGGAAGTCGGTCTGCCCACCCCAAGGGTTTTACGTCCGAATCCCGAACTAACCGAAGAACTCCGTCGGGCAGACCTTGACCTAATCGAAGAGCTCAGAAAAACCACTGCTGTCAGACTGGCCTCATACCAATAGAAAATGAGAACACATTACAATCGCAAAGTCCGATCAAGGGAGTTCGCTCTGGGGGACCTTGTCTTGCGCGAAGTAACCCTTGCTACCAAAAATCCGACTAAGGGCAAACTGGCAGCCAAGTGGGAGGGACCTTACGTTGTGAAAGCCCGACCACGACCAGGCACTTACCGACTTCAGGACATGAAAGGTCGAGATCTCCCCCACCCGTGGAACGCCGAACACTTGAAGCGTTACTTTCAATAAATTCCTACTTTTGTATTGCTTAGTTATTGTATTTTCTTTTCCGCAAATTTACACACTTGAACATCCTTGTTCTCCCCTCACATCATGTAAATCTTTGATCAACTGGGCTACACTCTCCATGACAATAATTTTATATCTCAGTTATTTATATGGTGTCTCCATAACATTTTGATTGCAGCACCCATAAAAAGTCTCAGCCAGACTGAGCACCAAAGGCCTTAGCCAGACTGAGCACCAAAAGCCTCAGCTAGACTAAACACCAAAAGCCTCAGCCAGACAGAGCGACAAAAAGCCTCAGCTAGACTGAGCACCAAAAGCCTTAGCCAGACTGAACACCAAAAGCCTCAGCCAAACCGAGCGACAAAAAGCCTCGGCCAGACTGAGCACCAAAAGCCTCGTCCAGACCGAGCGACAAAAAACTTACAGCCTCAGCCTGACTAACCAGGAAAAGCTCGTCCAGACTAAGCATGAAACGCCTCGGTCAGAGCAGGACTGAGTTACTTCAAGCTACTGAATTATTTGCAAAGTCAGTGAATCATAGCTTAACCCCAATTGAGCACACATGCAGAGCTCGGTCAAAGCCATTCAAGCAAACTTCATGCTTGTGGAATTAGTAGACTCACTTGGCCAAAATTCCAGGTCCATGTTTTTACACCTTATTTGGTCAAATTCCAAACTAATCTTTTATTTATCAATACTCTTGCAACTTGATCTACAACTCCATTTTCGGGCATAATTTGAAACTTCACATCTTTGACATTCTTACCAACACTCTTTTATTTTCTTATTTATCAACATTTGCAAGTCAGTCTCTTTCTTTACAAGTCAAACCTAACTTTAATAAACCACTCTCATTCACTTCAGCAGTGTGGCAAACACACCTGGAATTTTATTCCATTTTAAACTTCACTCTGCGCTGAATTTTTAATACAAGTTCAACTTCAATTTATATTGAGATTCTCACAACGATTTATACACAAGCTTTACACACAAACCACCATTCTCATTCATTTCGGATGCGCAAACAACAACAATCGAATGAAAACACAATTGCAATTTTATTTATTTACAAACTTGTACATAAGTTCACTACAGCATTTCAAAAAAAAAATAATAATAATAACAAAAACAAACACACAAAAACAACTCTAAGTACAAGGTCTTCTTCTTCTTCTTTTTCTTCAATTATTCCTCCTCACTGGAAACGAGGTTTTCTTCTTCAATCCCCTCATCCAGGGGGGTCTGGGCCACATCATCTTCGTCAATTTTTACACTACTGAGGTCTAAGCTTGGGAATAGTTCTTCAGCTTTACGCTTGAACATCTTCCAACCACTGTCCTAGAACTCAGCCATTTCGTGTTTATAGAAGTCTGACCGCTGGAAGCTCTTAATCACTTCTGCCTCGGTCCTGCCCCCAACGGTCGTTCCAGACAGGCCCGCCCCTCCAGACACCTCCCTCGCCATACTGCTGGCGACCGCGGCATCGATCGCCATCTGAAATTCAGCAGACCCCTTGAATTGTTCTATTGCTGCGACATACAGATCGGGGTATGCTGCCCTTTTAGAGGCTGCCTTGGTTCTCTCTTCCTCCAACTCCTTCTGCAGGCTTACCTTTTCAGAGGTCGTCTTGGCCCTCTCTTCCTCCAACTCCTTCTGCAGGCTCGCCCTTTTCTCCATTGCCTTAGCACGCTCGTCTTCCAGCTCTTTCTGCAGCCCAGCAATCTTCACGTCTGCTTCATCATTTTCTTTGATTTGCTGGGCACGCAGTTCTTCATTGCTGGTCATAGCCTCTTCATGCCGCTCAATGGCGACCGCGCAGGCCCTTTGAGCATCCCCTAGCTTCTTCTGCTCGCCAGCCAGCTAGAACTCGAGCGGCACAACCTGGCGGCGTTCATCTTCTAGTTCCAACTTGACCGCGATCAGCTCAGCTTGGGCTCGGTCGGCAACATTGCGGTGAACAATGGCCAAGACTTGCATCTTTTTAGCTTTTTCAGCTTCCTGCCAACCCCTGGAGCACGCGCTTCATGCAGCCTTCTTCCACCATGCACTCTCCCTTTTGAAGTTTGCAAGTTGAGCCTTGGCCTCATCCGACTTGACCTTTGCAGCCGCTGCCTTTCTCAGCAGAGCCCCAGCTAAGGTGGTTACCTCCATTTGGGCAGAGCACATCCCCCTTAGCAGCTCAGCATCATTGAACTTGGCTACCGAGCGCACAACTGCCTCGTCCATAATCCCAACAAGGCGATCTGCAGCTGCCCTGGCTGGGCCTTCTTCTCCCTCCAGTCCCCCAGACACCGCGCGGGCGTGGTAGATCACAGTCGTTAGCCTGACCTCCCTCCTCCTTGGGGCGCAGGACCCCCCTGGGGCTGTTCCTCTCCCTTTGGCTCAGGGCCAGTTGCCTCACCTTCTACTTGAATTTCTTAGGCGATCTTCGCCACTACTGGGACAACTTCCATGACCTCTGAGGCAACCTCCACCATTTCTGGAGCAACCACCCTTCCTAGGATCTTCCTCACCCCCTCCTCCCCTGCCTCCTTGGCCATGGGGGTCTCCTCTGCCGTCATCTTCTTCTTCCTCTTTAAGGCAGACTCTTCTTCACTTCTCCTCACTCTCCTCTTCTTCTTTACCACACCCTCTACCTCCATCTCCTTGTAGGCCCTCTCCTTCAAAGGATCAACTGGGGGCGGTCGTGGCTCAAATCCACCTAAGTCTTTTTCCTCCAAGGGTTTGGGGCGAAATCAGATCCTCTCCCTCGCGATCGGTTTTGGCGGTCGGTCTGCCTGGGACTCTTTGAACTTACTGGCTTTGGCGAGGATGGCCATATCCTCAGCCTTTTGCGCTTTCCTCCTCGCCTCTAGTTCAGCCCGTCCCAGATCTCCAACGCTCGGCTGAGGGCCCAATCCTGCTGCAAACAAGGCTGAAAGTTGAATGAGTTCGTCCCACCTGACTCCCTCTTTCTCCCTCCATGCCTTTACCTTTTTTATCCTCTCCTCTATTGCCGCCCCCAGTTTTGGCTCCACAGATTTGGTGGGTACTCTCCACACCGTACGCACCCCAACCCCTCCATTCGCGGACACGTAAAACCACTGCGGCCTCCAACCCTTAATGGATGACGGCAGCCCCGTCACCAGACCCCTCCCTGCCGCCGCCTGCAATGTCACCCAAGTCTCTTGCTGTCCTGAGGCCTTATAACACGCGAAAAATTTGTCCACTGTCATAGCCACCCCTTCAATCGCCTTCGGCCACGCGCTTGCACAGGCTAACACAATCTTCCACGCGTTGGGCATTAGTTGCCCCGGCACTACCTCCAACCGGTTTAGGACATCAACCACCACTTGCGGAAGCGGCAGCCTCAGTCCTCCTTTCAATGCTTCCTCGTACAGGGCAAACTCCCCCGGCCGGGAGTCGGATGGCCTCTCCGTTGACGACGGCAACAGTAACTCTATTTCAGTGGGAACCTGGTATTTTTCGCACATAACCTCTAAGTCCACCGTAGTAACCATTGATTTGTCAGCCTTCGTATGCCAGTGATCTGGTTCCGCTTGGCTGATTGGCTTCAGAGCCGTTATCATGGTGGAAGAATGGGATTGTACCACTGGCTCCCCTACCCTCTCCACTTGTCTCTCCGTCCAGTACTACTCCGCCAGCTCCACTGCGTCGTCATCCCCAAACGGATCAACCCTGGCGGTTCCAGCTTCTTCTTGAGCCATCTCCGTGGTGTGCCTATGAATAGCTTCGGAAGCGGGTGTAAGAAAATTCAAGAAATGTTGCAGAGGTGTTTCGTCAGCAACAAAGGAGTTAACACTTGGAATGTTTTGATTTTTTGCAGAGAAGTAGGTAAATAGAATAATACCAAAAGCCCAAGGCTTGCCCGTATTCCAAGAGTCACAATTACTTTTCGCCAGTTTGAAAACTTTTCAAAACATCCGCCAAAACTGTCTTTTCAACACCCATCATGACCTATCGTTTCATTTTTGGCCCAACGTCTAATCTCCCTCCTCACGAGATGCTGCCATGTGTACGATCACGATTCACTGCCACCTCCCCTTACCCTGTCTTTTCCACTTCAAGTCATCACGTGACACGCCGCCTTTTGAGCCCCGCATCCCCCCACCTCAACCTTCACGGTCGGTCCTCCTCATGATCGGCTCTCCCTACTCGGCCACCTTTCGCGGTCGGTCCTCTTCATGATCGACCCATCCACTCGGCCACCCTTCGCAGTCGGTCCTCCTTATGGTCGGCCCATCCACTCGGTCACCCTTCGGGGTCGGTCCTCCTCATGGTCAGCCCTCCCACTCAGCCACCCTTCGCGGTCGGTCCTTCTCATGGTCGGTCCTTCTACTCGGCCACCCTCCGCGGTCGGTCTTCCTCATGGTCGGCCCATCCACTCGGCCACCCTCCGCAGTCGGTCCTCCTCATGGTCGGCCTTTCCACTCGGCCACCCTTCGCAGTCGGTCCTCCTCATGGTCGGTCCTTCCACTGGGCCACCCTTCGCGGTCAGCCCTCCTCATCTTCTCCATTAGTATTCCCTTCGTTGGGCTAAAGCTGCACTTGGAAATGGGGGACTACTGATGTGGTTAGGCCTACAAAGGTCATAGCCCACTATGAATAACCCAAGCCCATCACTTAGAGCCCAACACATAACCCAACTGATGAGATCCTGAACAGCTGGAAGCCAACATGGCACGAAGAACCAATGATATTCAGACATGTGGCAGGTAAAGGACAAGCCATATCAGCAGACAAAGATCTGCAAAGTTATTGCCACTGCACATCGCCATTAATGCAGCCCATCACAACATTTATTACGACAACACATCTCCGTCGGAACAGCACCCCCTCACCCTGAACAAGGTAAGCTACAGCATAGATTTTCGGCCAAGGTGGCAGGTCGGAAGGGACGGCGAAATGACTACCAAAGGATATAAGCAGATGTTGAAGACAAGAAGAAGGTTAAACTTTCTTATCTCCAATCTCTCTCTACATTCTACTTCTCTTTCTAACTTACTCGTCGGAGGGTTCACTGGGGGACTCCCCGTTCCCCATTGAACTTGTCTGCAGGTTCATTGGTGGGTTTGATCACTCAAATATTGGCACGAGAAGCGTGGATCAGTCCGATCCGTTCTGCCAAGTACCCGTTGTATATTAATTGTATCATCAGTTTCTATCTCCATTATGATATGGTTTTAAATAACAGTATCGATGATGATATGGTCGTATATCAGTCAATATCGAATAGTATTGGCCGATATACCAATGAATAACGGTATTGAAAATCCAAAATCCGAATACATAACGGCTGATATTTAAAACCCTAGATTTGATACATACGCCTCTTTGGTTATAACAAATAGAATTACACTTTTAGATTGGAAGTACTTCTGAAAGAGCATGTTTTGTTTTTTTTGGATATTAAGGAAGTGGAACTTTTGAAACTACAGTGCATTGTACTGAAGCTCCTTTGTTCCTATTTCGTTAGGAGTATTTCTAGCACTCAAGATTCTGCCTTGGTATGAGGCTAATGATATGTTTTTTCTCAGGCGTACACCTACTTTGATCTATGTTCGTGAATCACATGCTGAGAAGATGGGAAAGGTTCAAGATGTTGCCTATGAGATTTTGAATGTCCTTGAGTTCAATAGGTGGGTACGTTCTCCTGACTCATTTTATCCTTGTTACTTCACGCTTGATGATTACTAAATTTGAGTGCAAATTTTTTTGAGTACAGTATAAGGAAGCGACAGTCTGTTGTTTGTCGTTATCCGGATGGCAGGCTTGTATTGTATTGTAAGGTAATAGTTTTATGAAGCTTCTTATGTGAATTAAAAATTGTTAGTAAGAAGTAAGATTGTTAAATTCAGGATCTTATGTGAGATCATTGGGAGGGAATTGTGGATTGGATCATAAAATCAGATCAAGAATCATAAGATTTTACTCTCAATGCAACATAAAATGAAAAATTATTGATAATAATAATGTATGTTAAATAATTTTAAAATCATTAAAGAAAATTGATAAATATGATATTAAGCATATTCTATGCTAAAATAAATTAGAGGAGACTCTTGGAGAGGGAGTTTGTAGTTATTATTTAATATAAATATAAGAAAAAAATCATAGTCACTTTAAGATTCTACAAAATTTAAGATCTTAGTGCGATTTAGATCATTTGGCCCAACTGGGTTTGCAAAATTGTAAGATCCTACGATCCAGATTGGGATTCTGATAGGAAAAAAACTGACACTTGGACAGAACCTGTTTTTTTCAGGGTGCTGATACTGTGATCTATGAAAGATTGGCTGATGGAAACAATGATATTAAGAAAACATCCAGAGAGCACTTGGAACAATTTGGAGCTTCTGGATTGCGTACTCTTTGCCTGGCTTATAGAGATTTATCTTGTGATGCTTATGAGAATTGGAATGAGAAATATGTTCAGGCAAAATCTTCTCTTCGGGACCGTGAGAAAAAATTGGATGAGGTATGCATCGGTTTTGAACAAATTATTTTTTATTTCTGAACTCTTTACTTATCTTCTGCTGAATTCATATCTTTTTTGAGACATTTTAGGATTGAATTTATTGTGCAAACATAATGTTCTCTTCAATGTTTGTTCCTTTTCAGTTAATAGCTTCTGATTATTCATCCTGAATTATAAGATTTAGTCATATAAATATCATCCATGCCAATGGATGTATTCATTCTGCTGCTATATCCGTCAGCATGGAAATCAGTCTCCCTTTTGTATTTTATAAACCTGCCCTTGTCCTGTTTGTTCACTCAATTCCTAAGGGAGCATGTCATTCCTTTTTCCTTTTTCCTCCCTTCTTTTTTGGTGGCAAGGTTTTTAATGTAGCAAACTTTATGGTTATTATTGCTATATATAGCAAAATTTCTACCTTAAATCACATGGAGCTTGTGCAGGTTGCAGAACTCATAGAGAAGGATCTTATCTTAATTGGGTGCACTGCTATAGAAGATAAGCTTCAAGAAGGAGTACCATCCTGTATAGAGACTCTTTCTAGAGCTGGAATCAAGATTTGGGTTCTAGCAGGGGACAAGATGGAAACAGCCATTAATATAGCCTATGGTCAGTATTTAAAAGAGTTTTGGCATCATTTAAAAAAAAAAATAAATAAATAAAAATTCTTACTATAGATATGTTGTTTCCTTATTTATTTATTTATTAGTAACAACTTAAATCATATTTCTCTGTTTTTCTTTGACTCAGCATGCAAGTTGATTGATAATGACATGAAACAGTTTATTATCAGTTCAGAAACTGATGAAATTAGAGAAGTAGAAAGCAGAGTAAGGAGCTTTCTTGTCTGGTTTGATTTTTCATGTAAATACATGGAAATCATTTTTCAGAGCGTTCAATATGTTAAAGAGAAATTTAGGGAACACAATTCCAGCCACATCTCTCTCACATGCCCCACATGCAGGTATGTGTGAGGGTCATGGTTGGAGCTGTGTCTCTAGAATTATTGTAGTTTAAAAGTTGCTTTACATTCTATGGCCAGGGTGACCAAGTGGAGATTGCACGCTTTACGAGAGATGCAGTGAAAAGTCAGCTAAACAAGTGCCACGAGGAAGCAAAAACCTCTTTTCTTACTGTAGCTGGACCAAAATTGACTCGTGATAGATGGGAAGTGTTTGATGTATGCACTAGACCCGAGTTTAAGAGTAATACTACTGAATTTGAGCTTGAATTGTAGTTCAGTAGTTTGCTGCCGAGTTTCTCCTTTACAGAAAGCACGGGTAAGGATTGTCATTGTGGTCCACCTGATATATATGAGTGAAATATGTTTTGTTGACATTGAAAGGAGTATGTGACTTTATGATCTTTTATACTATGATTGGAGTATACTTTGAGTTTGAACTTATTAATGCAGTGTGCAATGCAAAAAATTTGCCATGCTTGGGCTTTTTAAAAATAAAAAACCAAAAAAATCATTTTTACAGTTAATGGTATACAAATTCTAGTCTAAACTTTTAACGGCATGATAAGAAACATTTGCTAAATACCTCGTCAGTTGGTTTATTATTACAATGCTTGCTTCTTCTTCAATAAACAATATATATTTGTTTAGCAAAGTAGCATATTGAAATCAAGGTTGGGAATTTAATTGGGTGGCAGGTTATACTCTTAGAAGCCCAACTGCTATAATTTATTTATTTATTTTTCAATTGATGATTATTATTTTTTCTTTTAAAACCAATTACAGCTCAGTTTGATAACATTTTCTGGAAGGGCTTCTTGTATTGATCACAAAGTTCTGAAAATTTAAAGAGGGTGTTAAGAAAAAAATTTGGATCAGGGCAACACACTGTTTGGTTTTTAGAGAAACCAACTTTGCATGGTTTAATGTGTCCTGTTTTCTGCCTATCTTGTAGTATGCTTTGTGAACTGTCATCTTACCTTCTGTTCTTTTCCAAACATAGCTCTACCCTGGTCAAAGGAATTGTAATCCAACTAGATGTTTGTGGGTTTTCCTAATAGCCCCTAACTTTGCTTTATTATCAACTATCAAGTGGATCTATTTGCTGGTTGAGTAGTCTCGACTCGAGTTTTACATATTTAAGGATGAAATTGGAAAAACTCGATGCTATTTGCAGGTGACGAGACTAGTCAAGAAAGGTGCACAGAAAATAACACTTAGTATTGGTGATGGTGCCAATGATGTTAGTATGATTCAAGCCACTCATATTGGTGTTGGAATAAGTGGTATGGAAGGAATGCAAGCAGTTATGGCTAGTGATTTTGCAATTGCTCAGTTCCGTTTTCTTACAGATTTACTTCTTGTGCATGGCCGATGGTCATATCTCAAAATATGCAAGGTTCTAATTTTCTACCTTCATAGTTTATTTTTCTTTTCATTTCTCTACCTAGAGTTTTTCATGCTCAAAAATTCTTGATTGCAGGTTGTGTCCTATTTCATTTACAAGAATCTTACATTGACTTCGATTCAATTTTGGTACACCTTCCAAACTAGGTTTTCTAGTCATAAATTCTATGACGATTGGTTTCAATCTTTATATAATGTTATTTTCACAGCCATACCTGTGATTATGGTTGAACTTTTTGAGAAGGTACTTGCATTCTTTCTATTTAATGTTGATTTATAATGTGAGTTTTTGTGCCATTGATTTGGATTAATGATTTCATTGTGGAAAGCCCCTAGTATTTGTATAATACCAAATAATACCAATTTAGAGTATTTACACTTCGATTTAGAGTATTTACATTTAGAGCATCTCCGATCCTTGCTCTTTCTCTTTTATTTTTTCTTTTCTTCTTTTTCCCTTTTTTTAATCAAATTTGAGTGTAAAATTGACTAAAAGCTTGATCTGGTATGGAAACTCAAATCTTTACTCATTTCTTTTCGTAAATCTTTTTGAAAAATTCCAAACTTATCCTTAAAACTTGTTTTAAGTACTTTTTAGGAAAGAAAATCATGTCCAATCCTAAGGTGATTCCTCTTCTTGTTTTAACCATTTACTTTCAAATACTCTTTGGCAGCAGAGCTAAAAAGCCTTTTTTTTTCAAAATTTTATTTTATTTTATTTTATTTTTTGTCTTTAGTGATTTTTTCTTTTAATTTGTGCCCAAAGAAATTATTTTTCCTGTCCATCTAGACCCAAAAAAAAAAAGGAAAATCTGAAAAAAAAAATTCACTAAAGACAAAAAAAAAAAAGAGTCAATTTTTAAATCTTTTTAGCTTCTTCTTCTTCTTTTTTTTTTTTTTTTTTTTTTTCTTTAATGGGCTTTTCATATTTTTTTTAACATTTCAGGTGCATCTAGTATAGTAGGACTGGAATATGATTTTTTTTTTTTTTTTAAATAAAAGAAATTCACTATAGATGAAAGAAGTCAACAAAACAACTGCTAAAAAAGCAATTGCTAAACCCAGTAGTAACTTGCTCATTATTTACATTCACTGCAGGGTATCTATTCCGTCTTTTATGTCTTGATCAGTACATTCTATTTCTATATCATGCTTCTCCTTGTTCCCATTGTGGCACTGGTTGGCGATTTCTTATTTCTAGGGTAAGATTTTTGGAGAATAATTTTCTTGGAGCATTTTGTATATGGACGGGGCCTCATATTATGCATTAATCAAGGTTGCAGATGACTAAACTTTGTACACTGTATAGCTCACGTGTTGATCTGGAAAAAAAATAAATCTAAACCCTGTATAAAATGTATTGGTCTACATTAGAAATAGCATGTCAGCTGGGTTTTGTTTGGTTGTGACTTAAAAACTAGCTTATTGGCTAAAAAAAGCTTATTTTGCTAAAAAATTTAATCGGACAGAAGATCAAATGCATGTCACCTGTATTTGGCTATGGAAAACTTGCTGCCACACCAAATGCAGACTCTCTTTTAATTGTTCACTTTTTCTTTTTGGGTGGGTATTAAATTTTTTTGGGTGGGTAATGTTCATCCTCTAAAGAGCATGTTTGTTTTGAGGGATAAAGGGGTGGGATTGGACTATTAGTCCCATCGGACTAATAGTCCATTGTTTGTTTGAAAATTTTTACTCCGGACTAATAGTCCCCCCAGACTATTAGTCCCACAAATGTGGGACTATCCTATCCCATGGGGGGTGTGGGATAGAAACCATGGGATTGGTATCCCATGAGATTATTTTGTGAAATGTCCATTTTATCCTCCATGCTATTACTTAGTAAACAATTAGAAAATGGTAAAATAGTCTTTTGAACATTTATAAATTATTTTTTTAGTGTTGTTAATTTAAAACTATATATTAAATAAAAAATTTAAATTATAAATTAAATTGAATTAAAAATAATAAATTATAAATTATGGCCTTATAAATTAAATTTTTTTAGTGTTGTTAAAAAATTAAATTTACATATTAAATAAAAAAAAATTAAGGGCTAGTTTGGCATGTACTAAATAAGCTAAAAAGTCAAAAAGTCACTATCTTATTTAAGTCACATCATCTTATTTAAATCACATCACTTCTCTAACACATCACATCAAACCCAACCCAAACCCACCAATAAGTCAAAAAGTGCACTTTTTTAGGACATCCATGGTTTGGGATGTCCTAAAAAAGTGCACTTTTTGACTTATTGGCTTATATGGGTTGAGTTTGGGTTGGGTTTGATGTGATGTGTTAAAGAGGTGATGTGATTTAAATAGGATAATAACTTTTTGACTTTTTGTATTATTTAGTTTATGTCAAACCAACCCTTAGTATTGTTAATTTAAAATTATATATTAAATAAAAAATATAAATTATAAATTAAATTTATTTAAAAATAATAAATTATAAATTATGGCCTTATAAATTAAATTTTTTTAGTGTTGCTAAAAATTTAATTTATATATTAAATAAAATTATTTTTTTTATTGTCGTTATTTAAAATTATATATTAAATAAAAATATAAATTATAAATTTAATTTAATTGAAAATAATAAATTAAAATTGTGGCCTTATAAATTAAACTTTTTTAGTGTTGTTAAATTATAAATTATAGATTATAAGGGTAAAATAGTCTTTTGAACATTTATCCTTATCCAGTCCGTCTAGCCAAACATTGGATTTACTAAAAATAGTCCAATCCAGACATCTAATCCCATGACTAAACAAACATAGGATACAAATCCAATCCAACCAAATAGTCCCGAGACAATGTATCTCGGGACTAACAGTCCGATGGATTACAATCCCCCCTTATCCAGTCCGTCCAAACAAACACACCCTAATATCCATATCTTTATCTAAGTTCATCTATTTCCTTTGTATTTGTGTGTTTAATCTTTTGATGCTTTATAATTTGGTATAATACATTTATGAACTTTTGTTATTTGGCCTCAGGGTTCAGAGATGGTTCTTCCCTTATGATTATCAGATTATTCAAGAAATCCATAGGCAAGAACCCGACAATGGCTGTGCCGAGTTGCTGGAGATTGGGAACCAGCTTACACCAAATGATACAAGGAGCTTTGGCGTCGCATACCTTCCACGAGAGAATTCCAAGCACACTGATTTTTCTTTTGATTCACCGGGGTATGAGTCCTTTTTGCTTCACAAACAGGTGTCCTTGCGCCTCACAAGGCATGGGATGTGGCAAGACGAGCCAGTGTGAGGTTTCGGTCGAAGTTATCATTAAAGTATTGAATGAAGGAATTTATTTGTACATTATATATATTTTATTTTTTTCTTTAGATTTTGAAAACTAGTTGTACCACATACAAGAGTTGACTTTTTTTTTTGGGTAGGTATTGTAGTTATTAGGATTGTTAGGGTAAAAAATGACTTTTTTTTGGACTAAATGAACATTCTTTTTTTATATACAATGTTCTTTTATTGGATAAGCACTCTTTCTCTATCTCTGAGTGTACAATTTTGAGATAAAATTGTTAAATTTTGACATTTTAAGCAAGGAATTCAATCATCCATGGCCAATGATATGCCTTACGAAGTTGTAAGTTCAAATCCCGTGCATTCCATTTGAATTTTTTAATTTATCTATTAATATATGTATTTTGATAATTGAATATTTAGATCAACTTTGGTACATCTCAATTAATTTCATTTGAGTTTTTTTAATTTATTTATTAATATGTATTTTTTGATAATTGAGTGTTTGACCAACTTGTATAAAATAATGGCTAAAAAAGTCTATACTAATTTAAAATAATAAAAAATATTATTTTTATATTATTTTATTTTAATTTGTAACTTTAACGTTAAATTATATCATTCACTAACGTGTTTTATTGTGGTTAAAATTCACAACTAGATTATTTGCCGAGAAAAAATGACAGAAAATTCAATTCCAAATTGTTTTTTAGTAAAAAAATTGAAATGTCAAATTTCCGCCACATTAGAGGCATCCCTGGCTGATATCAAACCCCACTTGCTCAAATTCACCATTAAACTCGAGACTGCCACTAAAATAAAAAAATAAAAACAAATTCCTGACAAGTAACGAACAAGGAAAATAAAATAAAAAGTCTTTTCCTCAACAGGTATTGATGCCCACTTGAATTTAATGCAAGTTTTAACAGTTTGGTTATCACAAAATGAATTAGGTTCAAGAATTGAACAATATTTAACAAATTGCATAAATTATACAACACAATATAATTAAAAATTGAAAGAGACAAATAAAAGAACAAACTATTAAAGAAAATGCTATGTGTGTGGGTTATTTTTCTCGGCCACACTGCCTATCTTAGTGAGTTAGCAGTAGTAGCACAGGCAGAATAGATGGAACAAGCAATAACACAAAGACAAGAAGGATTTACGTGGTTCGGCAATAATTGCCTACGTCCACGGGTGCGCCGAGGTGTTTCACTATGAGTAATAACAAGAATTACAGTTTTGCTCTCAGTAACTCTCACTCTCTGAGTATATAATTGTAAATGTTACAATTGGCTCGTAGTTGTATATGCTCTCTTCAGAATGAATTCCCTCTTAATCCCCCCTCTATATCTCGTCCTCCATCTCTATATATACATCGGAATAGAGATGGGGAAGCTCACAGCTTTTGAGCTGCCTTGCCAGCCCACCAAAGCACTTTTGGCAGCTTTTCAGGTAAAAGCACATTCTTTCTGCACATGGCCGCCTATGGCCTCGTGGCTATTTCGCATGGCCTCAAGGCCAGCTTGTTGGTGAAATGATGGCCTCACGGTTTTCTCCACTAGGCTGGACATCCACCTAACCAAGATAATATTTAATAATATAAACCTCGGCTTACTCTTCTGCGGGTAGTTCGGCCTTTGTATGCTAAGCCGAGGTTCGAGGCCTTTAGCCCAGATTGAGATGTCTCCTGAGTTCACCTCGGAAAATAGTAGAGTTCCTTGGCAAGAATCTTACTGTTACACATAGCACCCCGGGTGACATGTCGGCATCCCCTTGCCACGTGTTGAGTCCCAGAAATATATCCCCACAACTGCCCCCTAAGTTCTATTACCTCGGCAACTGAGGTGATGGAACTTACATTGAACTTCTTTCTCGTACCTCGGCTTAAGAACTTCCAGCCGAGATCATTTACTTCAGGCCGACATGGCTTCGTTAAACTCCAATCGATTCCCATTCGCGCATGAGCTGTCATGCATCACTTCTCAATCGTTCCGATGACGCGTTTCATTTTCAGTGGACCGTGTTGCTGACGCGCCCACGAGCCGTCTTTTCACTGCAGCGCCGTCTGACGCCTGCGTTGCCCTAGGCGTCATTATTGCAGTTTTGCCGCCCTTTCAACTTTTAACAAAACAATTCGTTTCTCTCTCCTTCTTTCACTTTTGCATTCGAACCTTTTGTTTTCTCTCTCTCTCTTCAGCCCTTTCTTCTCCAAAGCTCCTTCCTCCTCCGAATCTGCCATTTCTCTTGCTCGAAGCCCTGCAACTGCCTCCATTTGCCATTTCCGTGAAGCTCTCGACTCTGTTGCTTCCATCGTCTGACCTCGGCAGAACTCATCCCGGCTTCAACTTTTCTGGTAAGCCCCTGTTCCCTTCTTTTCCCAGTTCTTTGATCGTTTCTGGTATTTCTTGCTTCTATTGCTCTGCTTTTCATTAATATGCGAATCATTTCTTGATTTTGCACATGAATACTCGTACTATTGCACCTCTTGTTCTTGGTCTTCCACCTTCTCCTGATTTTGAGACTTCGTTGTTTGCTTTTCTGTTTTTCAGATTTTCTGCCATTCATACTCATTTATTCGTAGATTTAGGTTTGGGATTTGCTGTAGAACCTACTTTCCTTAGGAAAAAATTGAAACAATCCGCACCTAGGTTTTAGCCGAGGTTCTTAAAACCTTTTAGCAATACTCTGTTTCTGTAGCCAAACACTTATTTCATCAGGACCATGGGTGTGTGGAGAGACAGAGTGGACACCCCAACCAAACTTCAAAACTTTAGGCAGGAATTTTCCATCCCTGACGATGTCCACCTCAGACTAGCCGAGGAGGAAAAGGACTCCATTATGCCTGATGGTGATAAGATGCCCTTCCCTGTTGTAGCCTTCATCCAGTGTGGACTTAGGTTCCCCTTAGATCCCCTTTTCCGCGAAGTTCTTCATTTCTACACCCTCAACCCCATGCAACTTTCCATTAATGCCTTTAGAACCCTTATGGGCATAATAGCTTTATCTCGGCGGGAGGGTGTTAGAATCACCCTTTCTGATATCCAGTACTGCTACACCATGTGTGGCCTTGACCTGGGGGAAAAGGGTTTTGTTTACTACCTTAAGCCGAGGTCCACAGCTTATAAGATAGTTGCCGACCTTCCAGACTCCAACAAAGGGGCTGGAGATGACTACCTCATTGTTTCTGGCAATTGGGAATTCGGCCCAGATGAGGAAGTCCACCTTTTCCCCCTCCCACGAACAATAAAGGAGGGCAAGGGTAAGAGCCCATCATTACTGCTTAGTTGTTGTTTTCTTCAATTTTTTCACAAAATTTTGTCTGTTTCTAATGTTGTGTTTCCTTTTGCAGACGTTCGCCAACTTCCAAAGAACTTCCGCCAATCCTACTTCCTCAGGCCCGACCTGAAAAAGCTCTTAGACCTTCCACTTCAGCAACGAAAAGCTCCCTTGTTGCTGAACTTCATCCCCACATACACCTCAAAATTGGCCGACGTTCCAAGGCAGAGGAAGAAGAAAGCCTCTCCGTCAACTGCCTCCACAGAACAAGTTGCTTCCGCTTCTGAGCCAGCCGACCAGCCATCAACTTCGGCACCAAATTTAGTTCCAGTCCAAGAAAAGAAGCGCCGACGAAGATTGGTTAAGGCAGCCCAGATGGAAAAACCACAGAAAAAGGTGCTGAATCTCCTGGCCGACCTTCCAGATGACATGGAAGAAGATCCTGCCCAGACAACTCCTCAGCCGAAGCCCAAGAGAGTCAAGAAGGCCCAACCCAAGGCCAAGGCTACTGAAACCGTTGCCGACGTTGAAGATGCAGTGCCAATTTCTCAACTGGCCAAGAATACGACTTCGGCGCCTTCAAAGAGACCTGCTGAAGCCCAACCACCAAGGTCTGCTGCGGCAAAGAAACAAAAATCATCAACCTCAACCTCGGGGTCCAGGGTTGCCAAAGTTCCCTGGGAACCCAAAGTTACTCTTGAAGACAGGCCAGTGTACACTAATGAAAGTGCAGCCGATCCCGAAATTGGCGTGGCACTTAGCACTGCTGTCCTTCTGGACGGTGATATGGCGAAGAATGAGAAGAAGAGTGGCTATGAGAATTACACTCTCATGATGCAGCATTCGGTCCAAGTAAGTCTTTGAAGTTGACCATTTGCCTTTCATACTTGTAAAATTTTTGAAATGTTTATAATAACCTTTGCCTTGTATTCTCCCAGGCCATCCAACATGCCCATACCTTCTCCATGCAGGCTTTTGAGACTGCGAAGAGGTTAGAAGACATGGAGAAGGAGTTCGCTCTTCTCCATAAACAAAACAGGGCCAACGAACTAAAAATGAAAAAGCTGGAAGATCAGGCTGCGGAAGCTACAAAGGCCCAATCACTTGCTTTTCAAAAAGCTGAGGCCGCTGTAAACGTAAGAAAAGTTGCCGAGGCCGAGAAAAAGGAAGCCGAGGCTAAGAAGGCTGAAGCCGAGAAAGAGCTTAGAGATGCTCTGGCCACCAAGAAAGCCGAAGTCACTGCTGCCTACAACCAAGGCATGGCCGACGTTGCTGAAGATTATAAGCTTCAGGTCAAGCAAGCATGCAACAAAGGATTCGTCCTAGGTTGGAATGCTTTGGCCAAAAAGCTTGATCTACCAGCCGACTCGCCATGGCGCAAGACCAAGGCTATGCGTCTTCCTTGTCCTCTTCCTCCACCTCCAAGCCAGGCTGAAGAAGATGATTCTGAAGCCGAGGCTGAAGACGAAGATGAAGAAGAAGATGAAGCCCTGGTAAGGAAGGCCAGGTCTCCTTCCAAGGGTGAAGAAGTCTTGGACTTGACTGGAGATGAGGACGTTGAAGCTGCTCCCAAAAAGGCAGACATCGGCACGCTATCCTCTGACCTTCTTTTGGCAGAGAGAAGTGTTGATGAAACCCTTGCTGAGATTGATGCTGAGGTTGCGGCAGACAAGGAGGCCGAGGTTGCAGCAGATAAACAAGCTGAGGTTGCGACAGAAGAAAACGCAGAGGTTGTGGAACAACAAGTTACCAAAGAGGTTCTTCCAGAGTCCTCCGAGGTTCCAACCCAACCATCTGTTCAAGTTGAAGGACAGCCCTGATTCCTTTTGTACTTTGTTTTCTTCTTGTTGATGTTTTGTAAACACTGTAATCTTTATGGCCGATGTGCCTTTTTTGCTTTAAGAACAATTGACCCTTGCTTGGTAATAGTGCCTTCTTTATGTATAACTGTTTGATCTGAATGCTTCAGTCTTTAATTTCTCTTTACTGCTTCTGTGTAGCTTTATACTTAGAATATTTTGCATAATTTTCATACTCCTCCTTCTCTGTGTAATCTTCTCGGGATAACATACCACGGGTATAACACCTGCAAAATTTTACTTCGGCAGAAAACCGTCCTGCAATCTTTCATAAAACGTATAATATTCAATGTTAGCTTTTCTCAGGTTCCAATGAGTGTTCAAACAACAATCTCAGTCTGCCCAACGTGTAAATTGCTACAAATTTCAACAACGGTTAACCAAGTTTTGTCAAGTGCTAAACAGTAATCTCAACTGTTACCTCAACCTGTAAATTTCAACAGATGGTAATACGTCGGCCTAACTGTAACCTGTAAATTGCTGCAAATCTCAACACGCAAACTTTTCTCAAATTATAATCAAGTGTTTAAATAGTAATCCACTTGTAAATTGCTACAAATTTCAACAAGGTTTAAACAATAATCTCAACTTGTAAATTGTTGCAAATTTCGACAAATGATCATATATAGTTTCAAATTATAGGCGATAACATCGGCTTTCCTTCAACTTGTAAATCGCAACAGATTTCAACAAGCGAAGAGAAACAAATATCTCGGCTTGACTCCAACTTGTAAATTGCTACAAATTTCAACAAGTGAAGTCAAGGAAGCATCTCGGCTAAACTTCAACTTGTAAATTGCAACAAATTTCAACAAGCGAAGCTAAGCTTTGAAATTGGCCTGATCAACTTGTAAACATATGATCTCATGTCGGATTTCAACAAGAATTAATACGACCAATAAACTTTACTCAAGTTATAAACAATCGTATACTTGTAAGTCGACATAAACTTCAACAAGAATTAAACAATATACATGAACCTGTAAATTGATATCGGCTATACTTGGCGCGAATTTCCACAGATGACAATATATCGGCTTGACTCCAACTTGTAAATTGCTGCAAATTTCAACAAGTGAAGTCAAGGAATCTTCTCGGCTTAACTTCAACTTGTAAATTGCTACAAATTTCAACAAGTGAAGCTAAGGAATTATCTCGGCTTAACTTCAACTTGTAAATTGCTACAAATTTCAACAAGCGAAGCAAAGCTTTGTACCGGCCAGACCAACTTGTAAATTGCTACAAATTTCAACAAGTGGTAGGCTAAAATTGTACCGGCCAGACCAACTTGTAAATTGCTACAAATTTCAACAAGTGATAGGCTAAATTTGTACCGGCCAGACCAACTTGCAAATTGCTACAAATTTCAACAAGTGATAGGCTAAATTTGTACCGGCCAGACCAACTTGTAAATTGCTACAAATTTCAACAAGTGATAGGCTAAATTTGTACCGGCCAGACCAACTTGTAAATTGCTACAAATTTCAACAAGTGGTAGGCTAAATTTTTTCTCGGCTCCCTTGCATCCTCTCTGCCCCCAATGTGAACCTGAGTTCCACTTGGGTTCTCATTTTTCAAGTCTTCAAGCATCAATCATATGACATCGGCCACTAGTAATAATCATTTCAATGGTAGAAAAACTTCAAATTGCAAGTGTTCCAGGGTCTCGGCAATGCTTTGCCATCATTATCCTCAAGCCGATATGCTCCATTACCTAGCACCGAGGTAATCCTGTAAGGCCCTTCCCAGTTTGGGCCAAGCTTGCCCTCCCTGGGATCTTTCTTGTTGCCGACCACTTTCCTCAAGACCAGGTCGCCGACCTGAAAATCTCTTGGGTTGACCTTCTTGTTGTATGCTCTGGCAAGTTGTTGCTGGTACACTGCAAGCTGAATTGCAGCCTTCTCTCTTCGTTCTTCTAAAAGATCCAGATCTCGGGCTAAGAGTATGTCATTAGTCCCATTTTCAACTCCCTGGGTTCGGATCCCTGGGATGCCGACCTCCAGCGGGATGACTGCTTCTGTGCCATAGGCCATGGCAAAAGGAGATTCCCCAGTTGATCTTCTCGGCGTAGTCCGATATGCCCAAAGCACATTGGGTAATTCATCTACCCACTTCCCTTTTGCTGCTTGCAACCTCTTCTTGATTCCATCCAGAATTACTTTGTTAGAAGCTTCTGCCTGCCCATTACTTTGAGGGAAACTCGGTGTTGAGAAGTAGTTCTTGATCTTGAATTTTGCACAGAAGTTTTTGATGAGCTTGCTGTCGAACTGTGTTCCGTTGTCGGCTACAATGGCTCTGGGGATGCCAAATCTCGTGATGATGTTCTTCCATATGAAATTCTTGACATCCACATCTCGGATTTTAGCAAGTGGTTCTGCCTCTATCCACTTTGTAAAGTAATCTGTCGCCACCAACAAGTATTTTCTCTGGCCTGTTGCTTGGGGAAGTTGGCCGACCAGATCCATGCCCCATTGGGCAAACGGCCAAGGGCTGGATACTGGATTCAGGTCGGCTGCAGGCTGATGAATCAAAGGTGCAAACCTCTGACATTGTTCACACTTCTTCACATATGCTTCGGCATCTTTTTGCATATATGGCCACCAATACCCTTGGGTAATGGCCCTATGGGCTAATGATCTGCCCCCAGTGTGGCTTCCACAAATCCCTTCATGAATTTCATATAAAAAATCTTCAACTTGAAAAGGGTGTACGCACCTTAAAAGGGGTCCAGTGAAGGACCTTCGGTAGAGATGTCCGTCCGAGGTCAAGCTGAATCTTGCCGACTTCAGTCTGACTTTGTGTGCCTCCTTGCGATCTTCTGGCAGTTTTCCTTCTTTAAGGAATGCAACAATTGCATCCATCCAGCTCGGCCCCATGTCCACGCACATTGCTTCCTGCTTTGCGCTCCGTGGTTCTATGCTCGGACCCGACATGTAGTCGATCATGATTGTTCTTGGCTTTCCAGTCTGCATTGAACTCGCCAGGTTGGCCAACGCATCGGCGTGGCTGTTATCATCTCGGCTAACTTGAAGAAGTCGGCAGTTCTGAAATAGCTCGGCTAACCTGATTACTTCCTTTGCATATGCCGACATCCTCTCGTCCCTGGCTGCAAATTCTCCTGTTGATTGGTTAACAATTAATTGTGAATCGCAAAAAACTATTACCTCGTCGGCTTCTGCTGCTGCTGCAAGTTTTAGTCCGGCAATCAATGCTTCGTATTCAGCTTCATTGTTTGAGGCCTTGAACCCCAAACGGATGGACTGCTCTATAAACTCTCCATCTGGGGATATCAGCAGTACTCCTGCCCCCGCTCCTCGTCGGTTTGAACTTCCGTCCACAAAGAGTCTGAATGAGTCGCCGATGTATATGCTGCACGGTCTGAGCTTTTCCTTTCTTTGGTCTTCTGCTGTTTGCCGGGATGCTTCTTGCTTGCTGGGACCTGGTTCATCTCGGCTCAAGGGAGGCCGATGTTCAATGGACTCCGGCGTGAATTCTGCCACAAAGTCGGCCAGAACTTGTCCCTTGATTGCTGTCCTTGGCCTGAATTCCAGGTCATACTGGCCCAAGGCCACTGCCCATCTTGCAATTCTTCCTGTTAAGTCTCCTTGTTGCAATAAGGACTTCAATGGGTGTTCTGTTAGTATCACTATCTTGTGTGCTTGGAAGTAGTGGTTCAACTTTTTTGAGGCCATGACTAAGGCCAACATTAACTTCTCCAGTGGCAAGTACCTTGTTTCAGCGCTGGCCAAGGTCTTACTCACATAGTAGACAGCTTTTTGTTCTCCCTGCTCTTCTCGGATAAGTACTGCACTTACCGCATGCTCTGACACGGCTAAGTACAGAAACAATTCTTCCCCGGGCTCTGGTGTCGAGAGGACTGGAGCCGTGATCATGTACTTTTTCAGATCGGCCAATGCGGCTTCACATTCTTCGGTCCACAGGAAGTCTGCAGTCTTCTTTACCAGGTTGAAGAAGGGTTTACACTTGTCCGAACTTCGGCTTATGAACCTGTTTAGGGCTGCTGCTCTGCCAGTGAGCATTTGAACCTGTTTGGCCGAGGTTGGACTCTGAAGATCCAAGATAGCCTTGATCTGATCTGGGCTGGCCTCTATTCCCCTTCTGGTTACCAAGTACCCTAAAAATTTACCAGATCCAACACCAAACGCGCATTTTGATGCGTTGAGTCGGAGCCGATATGTTTTCAGTATATTGAATACCTCGGCCAGGTCGGCGAGATGATTTTCTGACTCCTTGGTCTTCACGACCATGTCGTCGATGTAGACTTCCACTGTTCGGCCTATCTGTTGTTTGAACATTTTGGTCACCAACCTTTGGTAAGTTGCTCCTGCATTCTTTAATCCAAAAGGCATCACCCTGTAACAGTATAGGCCCTTCGGGGTGATGAAAGCTGTCTTTTCCTCATCTGGAGGGTACATGGCTATCTGGTGATAACCTCGGTAAGCGTCCAGGAAGCTCATCCTTCCATGTCCCGATGTAGCATCTACCAGCTGGTCAATTTTTGGCAGAGGGAAGCTATCTTTGGGACATGCTTTATTTAGGCTTGTAAAATCGACACAAACCCTCCATTTTCCGTTCTTCTTCTTTACCACCACGGTGTTGGACAACCATGTTGGGTAATTGACCTCTCTGATGGCCCTGGCTTCTAGAAGTTTGTCAACTTCTTCCTCCACAGCTTCGACATGCACCAATGTCGGTCTTCTTGCCCGCTGGATCACAGGTTTAGCCGATATGTGGACGTTTAGTCTGTGGCATGTGACCTCGGGTTCAATGCCAGGCATTTCATAAGGTGTCCAAGCGAACACTTCTATGTTTGTTCTCAAAAAGGCCTCCAGTTCTCTTTCTTCTTCCTCGGCTAAGCCTGAACCGAGAAGAAAAAATCTTTCCTCATCGCCCTCCTGGACGAGAATTTTCTTTAGTGATTCCTCGCTCTTCTCGGCTGGCTCCTTGCCGACATCTTCCAGGACTTCCATGTCCTCATCTTCATACTCGGCCGTTGCAGGTTCTCGAACATTGCAGGTAGCTTTCATTGCTGCCATGGAGCAATTCTTCGCCTGCAGTTGATCTCCTCGGATCTCTTCTATCCCGTGCTCCGTTGGGAACCGCAGAACTTGGTGCAATGTTGAAGGTACTGCCCCCATTGCATGCAACCACGGCCTGCCCATGATGATGTTGTATGGTGAGGGTGTATCAATCACAATGAACTCGGTTGTGATCTTCTTGGTGCCTGCTTGTACTTCTAAGCTTGTTGCACCCAGTGGCCACGTCGGTGTTCCATTGAAGCCGACCATCGGACCAGTTGACTGCTCCAGGTCGTCGGGGTGAAGGCCGAGCTCCTTGTAACATCTAACGTACATGATGTCACAAGAACTTCCTGGATCAATCAGGATGCGTTTTACTTGGCACTCCCCAACCTGGAGGGATACTACCAAGGCATCATTATGTGGGTGCTGGACCATCTCTAGGTCGGCTTCAGTGAAGGTTAACATCTGAAGTTGGCAGTCTTCTGGCCGAGGTCTTTTCAGTCCGACCTGGTTCACGTGCTGCAAGTGCTTCGCTCTTTGGGTTTCTCCCCGAATTTCGTTCTCATTCACCTTGGAGTGAATAACATTTACAACCCGAGGTCTGTCTGCTCGGGGTTGTGGTGGTGGCGGGGCTGCTTCCGCCTGTGGCAATCTTGCCTGTTCTTCCCTTGTTCTGGTCTCATCAACAAGGTCTCTCAAGTGGCCTTGTCTCACCAGATCTTCCAAGTGGGCTTTCAGGGCTCTGCAACCCTGTGTTGTATGTCCATTTTCATTGTGGTATGAGCAATGTCTGTCCGAGTTTCTCCCCATAAACTCCCCAGGTTGCCTTGCCGGTGTTCTGAAATAGGGCTGGCCCCTTATTCTTCCTAGCATCTTGTGAATTGGAATTCGGAACACGGTTGTTACTGCTTGTTTAGCCCTCAGCTCTATCTCCGTCTTGCTGAAGCCGTTGTTACCTCGGCTTCGCTTTGGCGAGTCACTCCGTTGCTCATGTTTGACCTGTTTTGATGCCGATGTATCCTCCTCGGCTCTAGCATATTTTTCAATCCTTGCCATGAGTTCTTCCATGTTCTTTGGCAATGTCTTTGCCAAAGATTTCCGTAGTGAACAGTCTTCCTTCAGGCCGTTCTTGAAGGATACAACTGCTACCTCCTGGTTGCATTCGGGTATTCGGTTGAACACCTCGTAGTATCTCTTTGCATAGGCCCTTAGCCCTTCATCCTTGCTGATTTTTAAAGCCATTAATGCGTCCACCCGTAATGGCTGTAGCTTGTTTGTCACGAACCTGGCCACAAACATCTCGGCCAGGCCTTCCCAAGTCTTTACACTTCCCTTTGGTAGTTTGTGGAACCAATCCGATGCAATTTCCCCAAAGGACGAAGGGAATACTTTGCAGAGCAAAGGCTCATTTCCACTATATAACGCCATTGAGTTCAGGAATAATCCTACATGGAAGTTAGGGTCTGACTTACCATCATAGATTTGGAACCTCGGCATGCTGAATCTTTTTGGAGCTACAAACTTGTCCAGTTCTACCGAGAATGGTGTCCTCGGCTTGACGAGTGAGGTTACCTCGGCTTCGGCGTTCTGTTCCCTTCTCTTGAGATAGTTTCTCAAGTCTTCTTTGCTTCTCCCTGGAGCTCGGCTATCTTTTGATTTGAGCCCCTTCGGCACACTGCTCTCGGCGTCGTGGTGCGCCCGTTTAGATCTTTCTCCACGGGTTGTGTCAAAGCAGAGAGCCTGCTTTTGTACTTGCCGATGTTCTCTTGGTTCCCCATCCTTTTCATTATGTGTCCTCTGGGACTTGCCGACGTCCTCGGAGGGCGGGTGAGGGTGCCCCTTGCTCCTGGAGCGTTGTGATGCGTCGGGTGTCGTTGTCCTTCCTTCATTCCGAGCTTTAACTGCTGGGATTGGCGTATCCTGCAGTGGGTATGGTGGCTGCATGACCTTGGTTTGCATCATGAAGTTGACTACCGACTGCAGGTCGGCCAACTTGGTTGCGAGGTCCTTGACTTCCTCATCCCTTCGTCTGCATCTATCCTTCCATACCTGGAGGTTATCCTCCTTGTAATA
Organism: Camellia granthamiana; assembly: GCA_036172215.1. Taxonomy (NCBI): domain Eukaryota; kingdom Viridiplantae; phylum Streptophyta; class Magnoliopsida; order Ericales; family Theaceae; genus Camellia; species Camellia granthamiana. The sequence goes on from CM069904.1 coordinate 167,128,332, forward strand.
GCTATTCTGATCCGTCTTCTTCGAAGTGTCGTCCTCCTGGACGACGTTTTTGCCCCCGTGCCCCTGGCCACGGGTTTGGTCGTTGTGGTTGCCTCCTTCGGCATCCAGGTCAATAGGCGTGTCATTTTCAGCTGGAATGTCATCCCCGATCCTCTCGTTCTGTGCGTTGCTAGCCATCTATTCGTCTATCTTTCCCACAGACGGCGCCAAATTGTGTGGGTTATTTTTCTCGGCCACACTGCCTATCTTAGTGAGTTAGCAGTAGTAGCACAGGCAGAATAGATGGAACAAGCAATAACACAAAGACAAGAAGGATTTACGTGGTTCGGCAATAATTGCCTACGTCCACGGGTGCGCCGAGGTGTTTCACTATGAGTAATAACAAGAATTACAGTTTTGCTCTCAGTAACTCTCACTCTCTGAGTATATAATTGTAAATGTTACAATTGGCTCGTAGTTGTATATGCTCTCTTCAGAATGAATTCCCTCTTAATCCCCCCTCTATATCTCGTCCTCCATCTCTATATATACATCGGAATAGAGATGGGGAAGCTCACAGCTTTTGAGCTGCCTTGCCAGCCCACCAAAGCACTTTTGGCAGCTTTTCAGGTAAAAGCACATTCTTTCTGCACATGGCCGCCTATGGCCTCGTGGCTATTTCGCATGGCCTCAAGGCCAGCTTGTTGGTGAAATGATGGCCTCACGGTTTTCTCCACTAGGCTGGACATCCACCTAACCAAGATAATATTTAATAATATAAACCTCGGCTTACTCTTCTGCGGGTAGTTCGGCCTTTGTATGCTAAGCCGAGGTTCGAGGCCTTTAGCCCAGATTGAGATGTCTCCTGAGTTCACCTCGGAAAATAGTAGAGTTCCTTGGCAAGAATCTTACTGTTACACATAGCACCCCGGGTGACATGTCGGCATCCCCTTGCCACGTGTTGAGTCCCAGAAATATATCCCCACACTATGTATAATTTCTTACCGTATTTTCTCACTTCTAAACATATAACTGAGCAGATCTCATGTGCATTTATTAATGTGAATCTCATTCTCATGCGGAACACAAAAGATTTTCACATAATAGGGTGTGAGACCCCACCCTTCGTCTCACGTGTCACATGTGTCCCATTCTATAAATAATCATCTGTACACTTGGATTTACAAGTGAGAAAATAAGGTAAGAAATAAGATTACATATATAGCATTGCTTATAACTATAAAACATGAATACCAACCAACTCAACAGCTAGGGATGGCAATGGGGGTTAATGGGATGGATGTTAATTCCCCATCTCCATTCCCCTATAATAAATTTTCCTCATTTCCCATTCCCCATTCCCCATTCCCCATAGGTACCACCCTCCCCATTTCTTAATGGGTTTGAATTTTCCCCAACCCACTTTAATCCTCATTTTTATTTTATTTTTATTTTTTATATTTAATGTTGAACAGCAGGATGGACAAAGGAAGAACAATGAAGAGAAGAACTAATGAATTTCCGTCTCTTTGTTTCCTCTCTGGCTTTTCTCTTTCAACTTCAGAAATGGGGTCCAAGGTCTGTTTATCTTCTTCAGAAGATCCCATGAACGTCGTTAATTTCTGCGATACAGACTGCTGACCTTCACGCAAGAAATTTTCGTCACCGACATAATCATCATCATTTTCAAATATCAGATGAATCCCACACTTCTTCAGGTGAACCCCCTTGACAGGAGAAGGGTTCTGCGTTGCCACTCGTATCTTGTCACCGTCTTTCAAAAACAAAACCAATGGAGTATGATTTTCATATCGGCACAAGTAAAAATGATCTTCATCTGTCTTTGGCACTCCTTCTAAAAGCGGTGCAGTATTGAATATTGGTACGTTCAATCTGAGGATCGTTATTAGAATACCTGCTACTACAGGGGATTGATCTCTTAGATCATCTTGTATGGAATGGTCGATAGAGACAACAATACCTACAATTACAGCTTTGATCACACGGTTTTTGGGCTTTGAGTAAGAAACCTCGTCTCGAGTAAACCAATCTGGGATTTCGCTTCCAGGCACGCATAAACTGTTCAAATTCCTCAAAGCAAGCTGCATTTATAAAGTCCCATAAAACATTCTATTTCTGATATGTATGTAAATTACTCCACTCATAATCAGGATGATCTACTGTATTTTTCTGTAATGTGATCTTGCTGTGGTGATCCAACAGTTGAGGTTTAAAGTTGAAATAAAAAAACATCATTTTGGAATGTGTAATTCTAGTTATTTTACCTCAGTTTTAAACTTTGCCACTAGTTTATGTTTTTTTGCAATGGATCATGTTGTGGTAAAAAACCCAGCAAGATCATGGCAAAATCTTTGCACAGCCAACCCATATTCCATTCAAAATATTTTTATTTATTTATTTTAATTTTGAACATAATAATACTCTTATACCAAAGACCAAAAAGCAATCCTAAGAAACAAAAGAAAAAAAAGATCTAAGAGTATAGAAACCAAACACAAAATTGAACACAAGAAAATACATGAATCTTGTAAACTCTCTTTCATCCATATATTTTGTGTTTGGTTCTTAGTAGCAAGAAATTCCTACTTTGAAGACGTTTTTTGCTTAAAAATGTGATTCTGCACTCCCAAGTAAGAAACTTGTAGAAACCCGCTTTTGTCCAAGAAGAAATTCGCTCTCAATTGAATAGAACCTCATAAAAATCTCACAAAAACAAAAGAAAAAAACTCAAACTTATTCTAATTGTTTCTATTCATATACTTAACAAAGACAATTTGTAATTGACATTAATCTTAATATTTATTTATATTTGAACGCACATTAAATTAAGTAGAAAAAAATAATTATTAAATATATTTATATATTTGATATATAAATTATATACACGCTCCCATAGGGGTTGCCAACTTTATAAACTTCTATATGCCCTTGTTCCCTCTGCCTCTGCTCCCATCTTCACCACCACTTCATGCAAACTAAGGTTTGGTTCGATACCTGATTTTTATCTTCCTAGACTTTTTCAAATAAAATAAAAGTACCAGAAAAATAGTTCCTTCGGTAAATATAGCTTATGTTGAATTAGGACATAAAAGTTGAAAAGAATCTGCACATCCAAATGGGATATCAACAGAAGAATGATTATTTGATTACTTACATTGAAAAAGGATTCAATGGTATTTTGTCCATGAAAAGGTCGAAGTTTGAACTAGAAGATTTATTTAAGGTAGATAATGACAGTCATTGGTCAATGATAAATCTACACAATCTTACAAATATATGACAGGGAATGTGTGTGTGTGTGTGTGTGTGTGTGTGTGTGTGTGTGTGTGAGAGAGAGAGAGAGAGAGAGAAAGAGAGAGAGAGAGTACCTTATCAAGTTTTGACTTTACCACTGAAGAGCAAGAACTGCAACCACTCATGTACAGCCATCTCAAGGACTTCAAACATTCAAGACCTGGAATACCCGTTAGTTTCTCACAGTTTGCAAGGTTCAGGTTCCGTAAATTCTCCAGATTTGATATATCGGATATACTTTCCAGTGCAGTACAGTTTGCAGCATTTAACTCTATCAAACTTGAGGGAAGTGGGGGAAGAACTTTGAGATATTTACAGTGGGACAGTACAAGCTTTTCGAGAATGGAAAGTCCTCTTAGACTACAAGGAAGACTGGAAAAATCATTGTGACTGAGATTCAAAAGCACTAAAGACGACAGTTTTTCAAAATCATCAGGTATTTTCCCAGCTATTTTCCATGCACGGGCATCAAATTCTTCTAACAAGGAAAGATTTGAGAAAGAAGATGGAAGCTCTCTATTTTCAGCATTCTGAGATACTTCATGGTCAGGCTTCTTTGCCATTTTCAATATCATCAGTCTTGAGAGCATGCCAAAATTTTCAGGTAATTCTGTCACAGCTGTTTCCTCCATTAGCAAGTGGTGGAGGGACTTCAAATTCCCAATTGAAGCGGGCAGTCTGCAAAGCTTTGTACATTTATTCAACCTTAACATGATAAGATTTTCCAACATCCCTATAGATTCTGGCAGCTCTGTTATGGCAGCATTCACTATGATCAATGTAGAAAGAGTTAACACACATCCAATTGATTCTGGCAATGATCTAAGAGATCTACAATTTCTCATCTCAAGCTTCTCAAGAGATTTCAAGCCATCGACCTGATCTGGCAGATCTATGATCGATGTCCCATCTAACTGAAGGTCAACAACAGAAGCTAACCCTCCAATGGAAACAGGCAATCTGCTAATATCACAACAGTTGCCAAGTGATAAGTCCTTCAGATAGGCTAATGACCCAATAGAAGTTGGCAGTTCTTTCACTGAACTACCATTAAGCCAAAATTTTGTTAATGATTTGATGTTGCCAACAGAATCAGGTAATACAGCAAGTGATTTACACCACATCAAACTTAGTTGCTCAAGATTTCCTAACGAGCCAATGGAATTAGGCATATCTTCTAATGCAGAACCATTAAGAGAAAAGTCCCTTAAGGAACCTAGCTTCCCTATACATTGGGGTAGTTGCTTTAGTGATTGGCAATGATCCAAACTAAGCTTTTCAAGTTTTGTAAGCAAGAATATAGTATCAGGCAACTTCTCTATTGCAGTTCCATCAATGAGAAGCTCTTTCAAAGAATTCATGCCACGCATGTCTTGTGGTAGTTCTTTCAGTTTAGAGCAACCTGAGAGGATAAGGATCTCTAGATGTTTCAGCCCAGAGACATCATTTGGAAAGTCAACAATGTTGTAACATCCTCTCATATTTAAATGACATAATGTAGTCATATCCCCAAGCGATTTATGAATCGTAGTTAAACTAATGCAACGCTCAAGGATCAACTTTTCCAAGGCATGATGCTTAGATAAATCAGGAATAGCAGTTAGGTTGTAGCAGCCATGAAGATTCATAACCATCAAGTTCTCTGCCACCTGGTAAGCAAGATGTATCAGTTTCATATAGCATAGCCATATTAAAACTGCTGCAATAGAAAAATGTATGCCAAATTAAAAACCCAAGAAGCACTCCAGCAAATTCAGTTTGTCTTGGAACAATAAAAATATATAAAAACAATAGAAAAGAGAAAACAAATGCCTTTCTCATAGCACCTAGGTAATATATACATCCATCCACATAGCCCTTTCATGCAGCTTTTTATCATGGTTAATGTGCCATGCTTAATGAATGCAATTCTAGCGTTCTTTTCTCTTCCTTTTTCTGTAGGTTAAATTGCAATGACATGTGAAAGAACATTTAACAAGTCACAACTAGAGTACTGCTCCCTCCATAATGTGAGTGAAGCATTGTGTGGTATGCAGCTGATAAGGATCTGAGGAGATTTACACCCCTAGGCCCTATCATTTATCAGTGATCGGAGCATGGCTAAATGAAGGGTTGACTTGATATGATTGCTAACTTCATAATTAGCAACATGAGAGAGTCCTCAGCCAACTTGTCCGCATTATCCCAAACTTGTCGACAAACATAAGACATTTAATGTTACCAAGGGCATAAGAAATAGATGCTAGTCCAACCTCAGTCAAGCCATACAGTCACATCTTATAAATTATTGCATACACCTACCATATTGCAACAAGTAATTATGAACTATTTAGTCCTTGAAGCATTGAAAGTTTCTTCAAAAAGCCTAAGACCAACTAGTGGCTGCAGAAAATTTTGAGCTTCAGATCCAAGGAAATTCAAATTAGCTATAATCATCATCTAAATTATTGGTTTGATAAGTGCAACATACCTTGTTATTGTACCAAAACCACCATTTCCATCCCCATACATTCTCTATCTTGCTTTCTGAGAGATCAAGTACTGCGAGCTGCCGTGGACAAAAATTAGAAGGAAGATTTTTCAAAGGACATGTTCTCCATTGTAGCCACTTTAGATCAGGAGGTATGCATTTGAAATTTCCCTCCAATCTCACATTACTTAACTGAAGCAGTCTCAGACAAATCATTGATTGAAATGGTTTAGTCTGAAGTATCATCTCTCCCTCTTTGTTGGCAACATGGTTGAAATACTCTTTGTATGTCTCCATCAAGTATGTTACTACAGAGGTGATACTGGGTGTTTGCCTTAATTTGTCCCAAGAAATTGATTTAGTACTCTTCTCCTTAGGAAAGTTCTTCTTTTCAAAGTCTAGAATGATCCCTTGAATATTTCTTGTTCCCTGATGTCAATGATATAGAAGAAAATAAGGATAAATAATAAAATTATATGGCGAATGGTGTCGAGTGAAGGAAAACAAATAGTAGGAAATTTAAGCTAAAATGATAGGTCTTAAAAAATGGTAGCGGTTCTAAAAACTTTCAAGTTTGAGGAAACTAAGGAAAATGTGTTTTCAATTGTTCTCCAAACAAGTTTTAATTCCCTTCTCTCTCCCCCACCCTTTCCAACAACTCATCAAACATGTGATTATACTTTTAATTTTTGTGTTTTGAAAACACACCAAACATGTTCTTTGTTTTATTTTTTGCAACAACAACAAAAATAACTGTTTACTTGATTTCAGGAAACTGGCAATGTTACCAAGCGCTATCTTATTTGTTTCTCATTATTTTAGGGCACAAACCAGCTCAGAAAACTAATATGCTATGTTTCATAAGACAATAGGTAACGGAAAGGTAAGATCTGATGCCAAGATTCATACCTTCCTATCTTTCAAGACAGTTAGAATTTCACCAGACTCCCATAGTCTACTACGCATACCACGATCTACAAGGTGTTCATGCTGAACAATTTGTCTCCCCATATCCCTAATTTGGTCATGCATCCACAAACTCTTGTCCTCAGTAATTTTAATAAGAGATCTTGCTATCAGAACATTGATTGAAATCTCAGCTCTGAAACCACAGCCCTTCACTATGTCAATCACATCATCTCTCTTCATTTCCAGATTAACAAATAAACAAGCAATGTCGAGGAATATACACTTCTCTTCCTCATCAAGCCCGTCAAAACTTATCTGAAGGACATCTTGAAGATGGTGCGGACGAATCTGCTTCAACTTTTGCAGAGCATCTTCCCATTCCTCCACTCTCCTCTTATCAAACAGAAAAGAACCAAATACTTCCAGAGCCAAGGGTAATCCTCCAGTAATGGACACAATTTGTTGAGACAGATTGAGGAAAGTTTCAGTGGCCCTTTTACTTCTCAATGCATGATAACGGAAAAGTTTTAGTGAATCAGAGGAACCCAATTCTTTCACCTCATAAATGTCATTCACATGATAAGCAAGCAGAACATCTCTATCTCTTGTAGTTATAATTATTCGACTTCCTTCATAAAACCATTCGCTCCTGGCAGCCAGTACACCAAGTTGGCTTACATTATCAACATCATCTAAAACAACAAGGACTCGCTTCTCATGAAGTATCCCTCTAATTGCTTGCTTGCCAGCATTAACATCATTTACAGGAGATGCATTTCCCGAAAGATCACCAAGGAGTTTTCTCTGAAGAGATAGTAAACCGTTTTGTTGCATAGATGTTTCTCTAACATTGGAAATAAAACTACGGTGTTCAAAGTGACTGACAAGTTTATTGTAGAGAGCCTTGGCAAGGGTTGTCTTGCCAACCCCACCCATTCCATGAAACCCCAAAACTTGGACACGACTGGATTTAACATCTAACAATTTCATCAGCTCCTCAACACGAGAATTGAGTCCCACAGTATATGAAGCCACACCCATTGGAGTGTTGCTTAATTCATCCAAAATCCTTCTGACTAATAATTGAATCAACTGAGGTTCTTCGCTGCAAGTAGACATGATTGTAAGTACATACTACATAGTAACTATAAAAAGCTAAAGGGGAGATTTATAAGTGAGTTTGACAATCAAATGGCAAAGCAAGGACATAGATATCATTCATGTCACATCAACCAAGATGAGAACAAATATAATACTCTTAGAACCGCATGATTTTAATGCATTCACCGGATAAGAGTCATTGGAGTTGGCATTTAAAAAACAAAGTAATATGTGTGAAGAATTTTTATATGAAGGCACAATAAATGAATAGTTCCATGTAAACAACACCATTTTATAACTCAAAATAACAACTGCATGCAACAATGTCTAACTTGGATACATAGTAATTATTGGTTTGGACCAAGTCCCTTTACAAAATGTGGTACCAAAACAATCCACATTCTAGCTGACATAGATCCTTAGATATTGTTGGTCCTTATAATGCCATGCCTCCCTACCAAAACCAAACACTGCAGGCTCAATCTATAGAACCACACCTTTCTTCTCCAATTAATGCATTTTCAATCAAATAGGTCTTTTAAGAAAACTACACGAGAATCTCCATATGAGATACGAGGCATATGCTATTCTTTTTTTAAAAAAATTATGTTGACCAAGAGATATTGAAACTGCATGAATTATTTGCATTGTTCTTTCTTTTATCACTTAAGAGCTGTGAGATGAAAGTCTCACGCACGATTTTGAGTGAGAGAAAGAAGTGAGGACTTCTCTTTTCAATCCAGAATTTAATTAAATAGATGTATCTAGGGAGAATTCACTTGAAAGTGATTATTCCTTAGGTACACACACAATATTTCAATTGATGAATCAATTTAAATTTAAAAAAGACCCAAGTTGAATTGAATATTTGGAAGGCATAAGAAGCCACTAACAGTAATAATGTTTGGTACTAGAAAATACATCTATATATTATATAAGGAAAAAAGGGTTTCTAACAAGTCTTGTAGGAACTTCAATATCCCGATCTTAATTTTCTAATTTTAGATTTAAAAAAAAAAAAAAAAAAAAAACCTTAACATTTATTGACTTCTCCAAACCCACAAGCTTTCTTGACTTCTTTCATACCTACTGCCACACCATTTTCAACTTCTCCCATACACTATGGCTAGTAATGGAATTGTTAAATTATTTTTATAAAAAATCTTTAAAAAATAATTTATATATTAAAATAATATCTAAAACAAATATAAATTCTTATTAAAAAATAACATGTTGCAATTGCATAAAAAAAAAAAAAGAAAAAAAAAAATTACACTATGCATTTCATTAATAATGCTCAAAAAATGTGCCAAGTGTTTGCATAAAGGCTGAATGCGTGTCCACTCTCAAATTATCAAGTGAATATAGATGAAATTAAAAAACTCAGGTGTAATGGTTAACAAATATTAGAAACCTGGATCTTTGAAGTCTAATAACCATTAATTAATAGAATTCAGTAATTGAAAGGTCCCAAATCATCTCTTTGTCTTCTCAAATATTCTCTTTTTTTAGTTCATGCATTCATTCTAATATTGATAAAGAATTGGATGTATGGAAGAGTGAGAGGCATTAAAATTATATATTGAGTTATGTAATTGTTGTGATGAAAAATAAAGGTTGTCTTTCCCTTCTATGGCGATTTATCTGATTATACCTCCAATTAAAATGTCACGTGTGCTTCTACATCATCATTGAACGTTGCTTTCATTTTTTCTAGATACTTTGTCTCACAATTATTTTTTCACGTGAATATAGATGAAACTAAAAAACGCAGGTGTAATGGTTAACAAATATTAGAAACCCGGATCTTTGAAGTCTAATAACTATTAATTAATAGAATTCAGTAATTGAAAGGTCTCAAATCATCTCTTTGTCTTCTCAAATGTTCTCTTTTTTTGGTTCATGCATTCATTCTAATATTGATAAAGAATTGGATGTATGGAAGAGTGAGAGGCATTAAAATTATATATTGAGTTATGTAATTGTTGTGATGAAAAATAAAGGTTGTCTTTCCCTTCTATGGCGATTTATCTGGTTATACCTCCAATTAAAACATCACGTGTGCTTCTACATTATCATTGAACGTTGCTTTCATTTTTTCTAGATACTTTGTCTCACAATTATTTGTGTTCTGTGTTATGAAATTTATTACATCTGTATTTGCTAAACCTATTAGATAGACCTAATATGCAAGAAGTGCATACTATTTCAATGTTATTCTCGAGATTATAAGTATAAAAAATATACATAAAAAGTATATAAATAGAGAATATTTTATTAAATTTGTTTGTAAGTCTCACTTCTTGAAAATCTTATAATTCATTTATTTTTTGTATTATATTTTATGTTTAGTTTATGTACTTTTTTTTTAATATAGTTTTCTTTATTTTCTTTAAAAGTTTATTTTTAAAAATTAATAAATAAATCATTTTCTATTTCAAAAAATTTTCATTTTTGTTTTTATTTTTTTATTTTTTCTTAAAGTAATTTTAGTTTTGGGCAATTACTTACTTTTTTTTCTATATATTGTAATTTTGTGCATTTTAAGTGTATGGTATTTTCACTAATATACTCAGAGATGCACTATGAAAGAAGTATCATGCGAAAATCAAGCAAGAAGAAGATAAATAAATAAATAAAACAATACGATGAATGTGGAATAAAGATCAAAGATCAAAGATCAAAACTCCCAAAGCAAGCAAGTAAACAAACAAGCAAGTAGAATAGAATGTCTACCAATAGACATTAGAAAATTTGCAACAAAATTTTATAATTTTCCTTTTTGCTAAGAAAATTTTATTTGGTACTAACTAAATAAAATGCTTTTAAAATAGTTGTTTTTTTTTTTTTAATTTTAAAAATTTGAAATTAAAACTACAGTAAATTGATGTAAGCATAATTGCTAACCACATTTTTTTACTTAATATATAATATTATATTGACTACCTTTTTTCAGGTTTATGTTTTTAAGTATTTATATAAAAGTAAAAAAAATGTCGTTACGAATAAATTTTTCCTTAATTTAGTTATAAATTTTGCCCGTATATTATTTTTAAATTTTGAATAAAAGCAAACATAAAATAATTGATTGAGGATATGCTGCATTTGTTATATTCCTTTTCCTGTGTGAAAAAAAGAAAGAAAAGACATTCAAAAATCACAACTCATATATAGACAAATAATTATAAACACAACCCGTGCATAGCACGGGCGAAACACTAATATTAGTAATGTAAAAGCTAGCACTCAACAAAATGATCTTCGAGTGAGCTACGACCATTAATTTTGAACAGTTATGAGATAGATATGAAAAAATAATCAAAGTAGCCTAGTTGGCTAGTTCTTTGGCCACCAAATCTCTCCTAAAGTGAAGTGTCCTACTCTTAGTAGTGGATTGAGAGAATAAGATTTTTTTGCAAGGTGTATAAGTATGAGTTTTAACTTTCTCAATGTGTTAATCTAACAATTAATCACTAATTTTTGTTGATTAAAAAATATAAAAAGAAGATAGATATGAATAATGCATGCAAGAGAATCATAGATGAACAACCACACACGTGAAGACAGAGGTGCATTTAGAGAGACAGGGAGCTTTTCAAGTGATTTCCATTATTTTAAAATCTCAACCATGGTAGACAAAAATCATGTTGATCAAACCAAAACTACAGACTCAAACGAGACGAGGTAGGAACAATTTTGTGCATTACAATGCTCTTGCATAATACCTATATTTTACACATCTATTATAAACCCCAACCACAAGAGCTATCAAACATCATTATTGTATTTTAACGTTCTCTAGTCATAATCATATAAATCTCTAGTCATAATCATATAAATCGAGTCATTACTTTTCGTATACCGCTTTACATGTCTATGCAATCACTCGACTTCTTCCAACACAAGCTAGACTCACACTGGTAGATTAAAGTCAACATTAAATAACAATTAGCAAAAAATAGTTTAATTTAAGTGCTTAAAAGAGACAATTTTGCTATTTTACAAGAAATATACCCAGTGATTAAGATAATGTAGGGAATCAGAGCAAAAGTTATGTTTAAATTATTTGCCCAAATCACTAAAGTCAATGCATTAATATTCACAAAAAAAAAAAAAAAAATTTAAAAAATACTATTACCTATTCAATACCCAACTTTACATTTAAAAATTAAACAACTAATAAACAAATCTGAGAAACCATTAAAAAATAGCAAAGTGCATTAGAAACCACACATCTCAAACGGCTGCTTTTCTTACTTGAATTCCAAGATTCCATTACAGTATCTTAAATATATATATATATATATATTGTGACATCCAATTCAATTCTACCATAGAAAATTTTGTATTTTCAAGTACTGGAGAGCACAAATTGAACTAATAAATGTTTCCCAGCAGCTAGAAATATACAAATAAAAAAATATTATTTATAAAGTTTTAAGAAATAATCTAGTGTGTAGGTAATAAACAAGAAAAGTGGCTTACCTTAAGGAAAATTATTAATGTAAGTACGTTTTTTTTTAAAGTTTTAGTTTGCAAAAAGTATAAGCTTAATTTTGTTTTATAGTGCTCTATTATTGATATGTTGTAACTTAGTATATATGATTGCATAATATACAACAAAACAACACAAATTAATCCATGGGTAGAAAATATTCATGATAATTTTTACATGAAACCTAGCATTACTCTAAAATATACAGACCATTTGCTTTCCCATATTGAACTCCCAGTCAACTCCAACTACTCAGCTTTAGATCATGAATTTGGATAGGAAAGAAAAAGGAAAAGATGAAAGAAATGGAGAAAAAATTTAATTTATATCTTATTAACATTACTCTCACATTTTTCCATCTCTTTTCAAATTCTTACCAAGATTCAAGAAGTTATTGATTGGTTCACAAGCATTACTCTACATCATTCATTGAATGACAAGCTTTTAAGTCTCTTAAAAAAGACAAAAAGATTATGGATCTCACTATTTCAACTAATAAAAACAAAATTGGAACACCACATCAGCATGCCACAAAAGTAATGAATAATTTTTCCTAACATCCCTGATCTAAACACAACCTTTTTTTTCTCAGCTTTCAAAATTTGAATCAATAAAACAAGGAGCCACCTCCTTGCCAGTAACTGGCGGTGCCGTTCGGCAATGGTGGGCCCTGATTTGGCTCATGACGATAATCTAAATCATTCAATGTAATTGTGCTGTAAAAAAATTTTATTGATTAAATATCAATATTAAATAGAATTTTCAAAACAAATTGTGACAAAAAATTACGGATGTCAATATCAAAATAATTTTCAAAACAAAATGTGATAAAAACTTACTTAGATATCAATATCAAAATAATTTTCAAAACAAATTGTGACAGATGTTATGATATGATCAAGTGGAAAATAATTTTCAAAACAAATTATGACAGAAATTGTGATATGATAAAGTTAATATTTGTAAAGATAATATATTCGACAAGTTAATGATTTGGATCATCGCCATGAGCCCGGATCAGAGCCCACCAGTGCAGAACAGCACCCTCCGGTGGAGAGAGAGAGAGAGATACCTATTCTGTTTCTGAAACACCCAACCAGAGATTCCACCAGCCTTTTCCATAGCAGATCTCCATCTCCCGACCTTGTGGTCTCCAAACCTCCTCTCGAGACTTTTAGGCCATGTTTGTTTGGGTGGACATGACCTTGGGATTGGACTAATAGTCCAATAAAATTATTAATCCGATGTTTGGTTAAACAATTGAAGTACGGACTAATTATTTTAAACTTGACTATTAGTTAAGATAGGATACATAATCCAACGGATTCGTAGTCCTAAGACTATTAATCATGGGAATGCTAATCCAGTCCGCCCAAACAAACATGGCCTTAAAGTCTTCTTCAAACGGTCCTTTCTGTCTTCGAACGTTCGATGGATCAACAAGGTAGAAAACAGGAAGAATAAGCCTCTCGCACTCGCAGATCTTCGCCAGCTCATCGAGACACCACCGTGAGTCAGCGTATCTGGGAGAGATGATCGCAATCGCAGCAGCAGAGTCTTCGATGGCGTCGAGAAGGCTCTGAGCGACCTCGTCCCCCTGAGTCAACCCGTCGTTGTCTCGGAAGACTCGGACACCTTGTCTCTCCAACTCGTTGTAGAGTCGGTCTGTGAAGCCGGTGCGAGTGTCGTCTCCTCTGAAGCTCAGGAACACGTCCCACCTCAGCCTCAACACCGGCGTTGAAGACGTCACCGTTTTGTTGTCCACCATTTTTGTAGCTCTGTTGAGTTCTATACACAGAGAGAGAGAGAGAGGGAGAGAGAGAGAGAGAGAGATAGACAAGAGTTGCTGAGTCTATATCTCAGTAGCTGTACGTGAAAACGGTGCTCACAAGCGTTGTAGATTCTTCGTAAACGGTGCTCACAAGCGTTGTAGATTCTTCGTATTACGTATAAAGTTTCCATGGGTCTATTTCGTGCGTCCGGATCCTCTAGGGTGATTCCCTGAAGTGATCTTCTAGAGTGATAATTTATGATGTGACATTTGTCCAATTAATGAAATCAATGGTTCAGATGTTTCCTCTCCAAAACGACGTCGTTTTGGTTTTGAATTTTTTTTTTTTTTTTTTTTTTTTTTTGCAGATCGGGAAGGAGGAAGGGATGGGTTAGAGAGAGAAGCTCCTCCTTCTCTCTAGAACCGTGGAATCAATCTCCTCCATCTTTTCTCTGCAATTTTTTTGCAGTGTTTGCTTCAAGGACATATAGAGATTGGACAAAGATGATCAAACCCATTTGTCTCGTCTAGCACCATTTGTCTCGTCTTGTACATCTCTGGCCTTTTTGATGCTCTGTGAAGAACAACGCAAATTTGTTTTTTTTTTTTTAAACTGAACTTGAGTTTCAACTTCTTCTGGGTTTCAATTATTTCTCTCTGGTCGTTCCATTTTTATTTTTATTTTTAAAGATTCTCATGTTCTTTTGTTACTCTGAATCTTTGAGTGATGTCTCTATATGAATTGATTTTTGTTGCAATTGATTGATTTTGTTGAGTTGGGTATCTATTTTTCTTGATGGGTACTGCTGCTGCTCAGTGCCCATTTAGTATCAGTGCCCATTTCCATGGAAATTCTAGGGTTTTGCTTCCCAAAGTGGACTTCTCAAGCTTTAATTTTTCTTCCAATGGGGAAATTTCAAGATTGAACTTGTACCCAAGTTCTTCTTCCTCCGGCACTTCCAAGGAACTCAAATACTAGCATTTCTGTGCCCTTGATGAGATATGTTTTGATTGACTCTTGGTTGTCTCTGACTTAGTTCTTGTAAAAGCTTTCATTTGTATTGTAATATATTGAGGATTCATTCTGAATATTTGTTCTCTCTTTGCAAATTGAATTACTTCATCTGCTGGAAATTGTGAGATCTGGGTCTGGTTCTAGAGAGAAGGAGGAGCTTCTCTCTCTAACCCATCCCTTCCTCCTTCCCGATCTGCAAAAAAAAAAAAAAAAAAAATTCAAAACCAAAACGACGTCGTTTTGGAGAGGGAACATCTGAACCATTGATTTCATTAATTGGACACGTGTCGCATCATAAATTATCACTCTAGAGGATCACTTCAGGGAATCACCCTAGAGGATCCGGACGCCTATTTCGTACTATTCCATTTTTCTTTCAGCAATGTTGGGTATCATGAAAAGTCTTTCATGAAAATAATCATGAAAGATTTGTGACCTTTAGATTACACTTAGAATAAAGCACGACACACTAATCAAGTAATCTAAGAATCACAAATCTTTTATGATCATTTTCATAAAAAAAATTTTGTGATCCCTAACATTTCTCTTTTTCTTTTATATATTTGCAAAAGGATCGGACTGTCTCCGGGCCTATTAGGTTTACTTTTGAACTTTTTTTTTTTTGTTTTTTTTGTTTTTTTTTTGATAATCATCACATTTTAAGATTTGTTTATTATATTATTTTTTTTTTAAAATTGCATTGATCGAATAACAGATATTATATATTCGTATGTGAAAAAAAATAGACCGCCAGAAAATTAACTGTTCATAAAAAAGCGATTTGAATACATAGTATCTGTTATTCGATCGATATGATTTTTTACAAAGATAATATACTCAACAAATCTTAAAATATAAATAATTCAAATTACCAAAAAAAAAATCTAAAAGTAAACCCAATAAACCGAACTAGACCCGCTAATTCAAATAGTAGACTGGAGGCTACCCCCAGCCTTTGCAAAAGTCTTCCATAACAATTCAAAAGATAAAATAAGTGACACACTTTAGATTTTGTAATGACTCTTTGGACCCTATTAACATGGGGATGAGCTCCCTTTCATATTTTTATCTTTTCATATTCATTTATATCTTTTTTGTGGGTTCAAATTCAGATTCACATTGATAATATGAATAGTCTATTTCGTAGACTTTGCAATAAAGGTCACACGTGTAAAAAATTAATTTTATCGAATATCTATAATACATGAACAAATCATATCTTATTTTATAAAATAAATGATAAATAAGATTATAAACTTAAACTATTTATTTTATAAAATAAAATGTCATTTATTTCTATGTTAGTAATTGCCTGATAAAATTGATTTTTTTGTATAAATAAACTTTAATTGTAAAGCATAACAAATAGACAGCACGGATCATCTATTTGTGCCCAGGTCAGAATTGACAAGAGGCATACATAAGAGTACGAAGAGTTGATTAATACCCCACATCCAATTATTAAAATATATATATATATATATCTATATAACAATGGAAGGGTTCATTTGAAAATGTCTTTGAAATTAATGGTTCAGATCTATTTAATTTAAAAAGTAATGGCTCAGATTTATTCTTGAAAATGTCTCTCTCACAAACTATCTTTAATGGTTTAGATTTGTCTAATTTAAAAACAATGGCTGAGATTAAAAAGAGTTTCAATGGTCTATTTTTCAATGGTTCAAATTTGTTTACCTATCTACTCTTACCAACCCACTGCACTCTTTACATCAGGTAAGGCACTCTCACCAGGTAAGGCGCTCTTTACATCATATGAACAAAGCTCTGAGAAAGCTTTGAAGAAGGAAGAAAGCTCTGAAGAAGTAAAAACACAGCTCAATCAAAAGCTCTCTTCTTCACCATCACCAGGTAAGGCACTCTTCTCTCCTCACTTTCTTTTTGTTTTTCCATTCATTTTTTTTACCCTTTTTTTTTTTTTTTTTTTTTTTTTTTCCATCATCCCGTCATCCCCACCTTCAGTTTTTTACCTTCAGTTTGTTTTTTTCTAAAGCCCAAAAAAAAAAAAAAATTCTGAAGCAAAAAATTCGGATGGTTAAGATGATTTGTTTTTTAGCTTTTTCCCTCCAAAATTTTCATCTCTTTCTCTCCATTTTCCTCACTGGTTTTAGCAATCCCCAGCAACTCTTCATAGGTGACACTCCTATTCTTCTCTGCTCTTTCACTTTTCTGTAAATATTGAAATGGGTTAAAACTATGATGGATTTTGATTTCATTGAAGTGGGTTTATGATGGGTTGAAAATTTACATTTTCTTTTTGTACGATTGATAGGTTTATATATTTCTATTTCATTGATGGGTTTTATCAACTAATCTATGATTATAGATGGGTTTCGATTTTGGTTTTGATTTCCATAAAATTGTATTTTGGTTTTGTATTTTGAAATGGGATTATATTTCGATTTTGGATTTTGGATTTCATTCTGAGGTCTGTTTTGTATTTTAGGTTCATATTTGTGGGTTTCATCGCATGCCATGCCCAGGCCATGCCCAGCAGCATGCCATGCCAAGGCCAAGGCAGGCAAGCCGAAGCCAGCAGCATGCCATGCCAAGGCTGCAGCCTTGGGGGGCATGGACCGCGGCCTGGGCGCGGCCTGGGGCGATGCGCTCCTGGTCTTAATTGGCCGGGTCGTGCCTCCGGCGCGGTTACTTTGAAGAAATTAGAGTGCTCAAAGCAAGCCTACGCTCTGGATACATTAGCATGGGATAACATCATAGGATTTCGATGAGGATTTCAGAAAATTATTGAATAAGAATTCTATGAGTAAATGGGTGCTGATTTCAAAAAATTTTGGGATTGAAACATTAGCATTCTGTCTTTGGTTTGATTTTGTTGCATTATAGGGCTGTTTGCATCCTGTTAATTTTCCTTTTCTTAATTCATTGAGTAAATGTTATTGATTGTTTCTTAGGTCCTTGCATGCATTACAAAAGTGTTTTAGTGAGATGCCTTACTGAAAATGCATGTGAACCAAATTTTTTTCATACCTCATAACTAGTTCTTATATTATTGATGAATTGAACAGTCTAACAGGGGAGTTTAAAAAACTCCATTAGAAGTATGCAAGGAGTGAGCTTTTCTCCTTGGTTTACCCTTTCCTTTTTTGTTTTGTTTTGTTTTTTTTTTCTTTTTCTGATAGTATTGTGCATACAATGCACTCTATTCTAATACACAGTCACCTTTTGAAAAACTTGGCAAAAATTCTTCCCAAACTCTTAACATTGGTGTTATTTGCAGATTTTTAGGTCACCTGGTAAACCGCTTGTACCTGTTGTTTCTGGACGAGTCCAAGGTATTTTTTTTTTTTTTTTAAAAATACTGGCTCTCTTAAACTGTTTTTCAAGAATAGTATAATTGTTGCTTCATGAAGCCAATTTATGACATCTATTAAAGCATTCCAATTTATACATGAAACACAATTAGTGAAATTTATTTTCTTTTACTCTCAACAAAGCTCTGTTATTAGAATCGTACGCTTCGCAATTCGAATCGTACGATTCGATTCAATGCGGTGGGTAATCGATACGAAAGGGTTGTGTGAATCGCAAATAACTATGAATCGGAGGTGAATAGGTGAATCGAATTGTTGAATCGTGAATCAATTGGATTTGCTAAAATCGATGTTTGGCTTTCTTTTTTGGTTTTTTATTGTTGGATAAGGGTTCACAAAACCTTAATCAAAAGCCTATTTTATTTTGCACCCTATTTTTGATGATAATAATTCCTATAATCTATTAAATGCTGCTATTGAGGATGAGCTTTAATAGCAAAAACAAAAATGTTAAACATTTTAAAATTTTTATCAAATGTTAAACAAACTAAAATTTTGTATTTTGTTTTTTTCTTTAATAATCAATTGGGTCTCAACACCCACTTCTCTCTCTCTATCAAATGGGGGTTAAGGAAAAATGGATTTCAAATTAAGAATGAATGTGAACCAAATTTTTAGTGAGATGCCTTACTGAAAATGCATGTGAACCAAATTTTTTTCATACCTCATAACTAGCTCTTATATTATTGATGAATTGAACAGTCTAATAGGGGAGTTTAAAAAACTCCATTAGAAGTATGCAAGGAGTGGGCTTTTCTCCTTGGTTTTCCCTTTCCTTTTTTGTTTTGTTTTTGTTTTTTTTTTTTTGTTTTTTTTTTTCTTTTTCTGATAGTATTGTGCATACAATGCACTCTATTCTAATACACGGTCACCTTTTGAAAAACTTGGCAAAAATTCTTAGCTTATTACATTACTCCCCTTTACATTTTTTATTTTCCTCCTCATCTCCTCCTCATCCTCACTACAATTTTTATTCCCAAACTCTTAACATTGGTGTTATTTACAGATTTCCAGGTCACCTGGTAAATCACTTGTGTCTGCTGTTTCTGGACGAGTCCAAGGTTTTTTTTTTTCAAAAAAAAAAACTGGCTCTCTTAAACTGTTTTTCAAGAATAGTATCATTGTTGCTTCATGAAGCCAATTTATGACATCTATTAAAGCATTCCAATTTATACATGAAACACAAGTAATGAAATTTATTTTCTTTTACTCTTTATAAAGCTCTGTTATTAGAATCGTACGATTCGCAATTTGAATAGTACGATTCGATTCAATTCGGTGGGTAATCGATACGAAAGGGTTGTGGGAATTGCAAATAACTATGAATCGGAGGTGAATCGGTGAACCGAATTGTTGAATCGTGAATCAATTGGATTTGCTAAAATCGATGTTTTGCTTTCTTTTTTGGTTTTTTATTGTTGGATAAGGGTTCACAAAACCTTAATCAAAAACCCATTTTATTTTGCACCCTGTTTTTGGTGATAATAATTCCTATAATCTATTAAATACTGCTGTTGAGGATGAGTTTTAATAGCAAAAACAAAAATGTTAAACATTTTAAAATTTTTATCAAATGTTAAACAAACTAATTTTGTATTGTGTTTTTTTCTTTAATAATCAATTGGGTTTCAACACCCACTTCTCTCTCTCTATCAAATGGGGGTCAAGGAAAAATGGATTTCAAATTAAGAATCATTTTTACTTCATTTTAGTTAAATGGGTTGAGACTTTTTATAATTATCAATGGTCATAATTATCAATAGTCATATTTTTACTTACCAAATATGGGTTGACAAAATGACGGTTTGTTAGAATTTTAAAGTTTTTATCAAATGTCTCAAAATACAAAATAAAATTCTGTATTGTGTTTTTTTTTTCTTTAATAATCAATTGGATTTCAACACCCACTTCTCTCTTTCTCTCTCTATCAAATGGGGGTTAAGGGAAAATGGATTTCATGTTAAGAATTATTTTTATTTCATTATGGGTTGAGACTCTCTTTAAAAAAAAATTCTGAAGCAAAAATCTCATTGAGCCCTACCAATGACAATTACATTTGGACCACATTGAAATTGAAACATTAAAGGGTGTCTTTTTATTTCTGTAAATATTGAAATGGGTTAAAAATATGATGGATTTTGATTTTGTTGCATTATAGGGCTGTTTGCACCCTGTTTTATTTTGTTGCATAATCCAAAGCCCATTTTATTTTGCACCTTGTTTTTGGTGATAATAATTCCTATAATCTATTAAATGCTGCTGTTGAGGATGAGCTTTAATAGCAAAAACAAAAATGTTAAACATTTTAAAAATTTTATCAAATGTTAAACAAACTAAAATTTTGTATTGTGTTTTTTTCTTTAATAATCAATTGGGTTTCAACACCCACTTCTCTCTCTCTCTATCAAATGGGGGTTAAGGAAAAATGGATTTCAAATTAAGAATCATTTTTATTTCATCTTAATTAAATGGGTTGAGACTCTATTTAATTATCAATAGTCATATTTTTACTCAGCAAATATGGGTTGACAAAATGACGGTTTGTCAGAATTTTAAAATTTTTATCAAATGTCTCAAATGTCTCAAAATAGAAAATAAAATTTTGTATTGTGTTTTTTTCTTTAATAATCAATTGGGTTTCAACACCCACTTCTCTCTCTCTCTATCAAATGAAGGTTAAAGAAAAATGGATTTCATGTTAAGAATCATTTTTATTTCATTTTATGGGTTGAGACTCTCTTTACAAAAAAATTCTGAAGCAAAAATCTCATTGAACCCTACCAATGACAATTACATTCGGACCACACTGAAAATGCAAAATTAGTAATTAAATTTTTATATTGAAGTTTTGTTAAAATTTTATGAGGTATGTAGTATAATTTATATATTTTTATAATTTATTTATTTACTTTTTTTTTGGTGGTATACATTAGTTGTTAGTACGAAAAGTGGGCAATACAATCCATAAAAATTTAACTGTTGTCAATGCAAAATTACTATATAGAATCAGCCACAAAATCATTTATTGCAATAGTTCTACATTTTGGCCAATAGATAAAAATGATGAAGATTTCTATGATAGTATTTAAATTTTCTTCTATCCTTTTTAATGTATACTGAAGACATAAAAAAATCATAATATGCCTTCAATCCTGTAGTAGTTCAATTTCTCCATCTGTGATATACATGCACATACGAACTTCTTAAAGTAGGTTGTTAACTAAAATATGTTATGAGGTTGTTAATTCTGTGTCAATTAATTTTTCTTTATGGCAATTATTAAATCTCATTTTGCCTTCTTACAGTTATATTCCATGTCAACAATCATTTTTATTTCATCTTAATCAAATGGGTTGAGGTTCTCATTAATCATTAATGGTCATATTCTTATTCGTCAAATATGCAAAATATATTCGTGTATATTTTTAGTATTAAGGAGTGCTCTTACTAATTGTGTTTTTCATTTTATCCTGTCTTAGATTTATTTAATTTTGCTTCTCAAGCAAATACTCAAGTTAGGAAGTCCCTCCCTTGCAATTCTTTATTAGTTCCTTGCTTTCTTTTTTGAATTGCAGTGGGTTAATGAATGTTCTGGATTAATGAATGAACTCTCTTAGATTTCTTTAATGCTCTGGAATTTTCATGTTTGGTCTTCGAATTTTCAATAATTAGATTACACACTAAGCTTTTAATGTTTGATTTAGAAAGAAGTCTCATATAGTGTGTATAGTTATGTATCTTGGTATACAGCTGTTCAATTTCTACAGAATACCATTTTTTTTATGTATTTATTTTTTTTATAGTTGGAACATATGATGAATTATGTGAATGCTTATGTCTTTTTCTTTTTTTTTTTAATAATGATATACAAGTTCATTTTTTATACCCATTTTATAGACCCAGTGATATGTTAAGAAGATGATTGGTTGATAATTAGATAATATTTAATTATCAACCAGTCCTTTTCTTGACATATCACTGGACCTATAAAATAAGTCTAACTTAAAAGATTTTGTTACAAGTTCATTTTTTAAAAAAAATTTCAAGTTCATATTTAATTATCAACCAGTCCTCTTCTTACAGTTACAAGTTCATTTATTCTTTATTTTTTTTTTATTTTTACAAACATTTTGTTACAGTTTAATTTTGTAATATGATAGGTCTTTTTTTTTTCTTTTTTTTTTTTTCATCTCTCTTAGGCTGTATTTGGATTTAGGATTTGAAAGGAATTTGTTGATTGAAAGGAAAAGGGAATTTTAAAAAGTTAACCCTTTTAATTTGATGACTCTTATTTTTTTTGCTTTTAGTGAACTGTTTTTAATTTGATTTTTTATTGAATTGTTATTTTAAAATGTTTAGGCTTCTCTCTCTTTAAAAAGAGTCAAGTTTATTTAGCTTTTTCAATTTTGTTTTTGGAATTTTTCAAACAAAAAAAAAAGACTTTTTAGATGTTTATCAGGACTTTTGAAAAAACTTAAACTTATTTTAAAATTTTGTTGTAATAATTTTTTAATGATTTTTATGAGAGTGTTACTCGGAGTAAATAAGCTACTGTGTAGTATAATTTTTTATGATGTGTATTGAAAAAGACATTTGTAATTATATAGATAATACAAAAGGTATTTGTAATTTTCTAGTTACAGTGTGGTAAGCCCTTTTATAAATTTTTATTGTAGTTTTTTTACTTATTTTGTTTTCACATTTTAAAATGCAAATTTAGTAATTAAATTTCTGTAATTAAGTTTTGCTAAAATTTTATTCATTAGTATAATTTATATTTTTTTTATAATTTACTTAGTTGTTAGTAGGAAAAATGGGCAATACAATCCACAAGAAAGTTACTATATAGAATCAACCACAAAATCATGTATTGCAATAGTTCTACATTTTGGCCAATAGAGAAAAATTATGAAGATTTCTATGAGAGTATTTAATTTTTCTTCTATCATTTTTAATGCATATTGAAGACATAAAAAAATTATAATTTTTCTTCTATCCTGAAGTAGTTCAATTTCTCCATCTGTGATATTTATGCACAAACGAACTTCTTAAACTAGGTTGTTAACCAGGCCCGGCCCTGGCCATAGGCCCACAAGGCCATGGCTTAGGGCCCCTCAAAATAGGTCCAAAATGGGGGCCCCCTTCTATTATAAGTTAGTATAATATATTAGGTGTGTTTTGAGTCCAAAAAAAAATAAAAAAAAGCCCAAATCAACTTAATTTTTTTGACCATTTAAAAAGCCAAAAGTTTAAGGCCCAAATCAACTTAAAAGGCCCATTTTTTTTTTTAATTCATAACCCTATCAACCTTCCCTTTGATAGCCACACCACACGGCCCAAACCAACTTAAAAGGCCCATTTTTTTTTTTTTTTCATTCATAACCCTATCAACCTTCCCTCTATAGCCACACCACACCAGCAAGTTCCCTTTGACAGCCACACCACACCAGCCGACGAAGCAGCGCTCCAGCAGTAGCACAGGTAATTTTCTTTCTTTTTTTTTTTTTTTTATTCAATTAATTAAATATTTATCTTGTCTTTTGCACAATTAATTATTATTATAATATTAGTGTTTACATCATCAAGAAAAATTTATTTAAGTATAATAGTTCACATCATATAATTTAAAAGGTTTGTATTTTGTTAAGTGGTGGTGCTTTTGTTTTGAATTTTGATTTAAAAAAATATTTTGATCTCAACACAGTAAGCACAAGTAAATATTTTTTTTCTATTCAATTAATTAAATATTTGTCTTGTCTTTTACCCAATTAATTGCTATTATAGTATTGGTATTTACATCATCAAGAAGAATTCATTTAAGTTTAATAGTTTAATAGTTCACATCAAAGTTAAAAATCATCAAAAATTACCTTCGATCAACCATGTCACAAGAAAGATTGAATGGATTAGCATTGTTATCCATTGAAAATGATTTTGCAAAAAAACTAGATTATGCAAGTATGATTGATTTATTTGCTTCTAAAAATGCAAGAAGAGCGAGGATCAAGTGATACATATTAGTTGTTATAATGTAATGTTAAATATTTTTTATGATTTTAATGCAAATCTTTTGTCCTTTACCTTAATTTTTTTTTTTCCATTCAATAAAAAAAAAATGTAAAGGGCCCCAAAAATTTAGTAATTGATTATTGGCTTTGGGCCCCCAAAATCTCAGGACCGGGCCTGTTGTTAACTAAAATATGTTAGGAGGTTGTTAATTTTGTAGCGATTAATTTTTCTTTATAGCAATTATTAAACCTCATTTTGCCTTCATACAGTTATCTTTGTCAAATTTACATAACCAGACACTTTTAGGTTAAGACACCATTGATCTTCAATTGCTAATTGTGGACAACATTACTATTTTTGGTCACGTAAGTTGTTTTCTTTTTTATTTATTTGAGAAAAAAAAAACATTTTTCTTATAAGCAAAAGTTAATTTTCTTTTCTTTTCATTATTTTTTATCTAATTCCTTATAACAAAATGCTCTTTTCTTATAATTTACAGATGGATGAAGACCTACATCGAACTGTAATATTGACTCCTTTTACTCATTTTCTTACATGTATAATTTTTTTATTTTTTTTTTACCTCTAATTCTTTTGTATTTTTAGGTCCAATTTCTTCAAGAAAGAAATGTTAATGTTGTTATCCGTGATGAGCGTGACCTTAATGTCATCTGTGTTCGAGAGGTAGGCCCAATTTAATTATATAGATTTTTTTGTTTCAAAACACCGTATACACCGTGTACGGAGAAGAGATATTCGTCGCTGTTCGTACTCCTTTCGTCCAAGCTCCGAATCTACCCGATCGACCTAAGAACACAACGGCAGTGAGCTATCTGGCGGTGTGTTGCCGGAAAACCCCTCCGACAGTTAAGTTAGCACACACTCAAGGAGAAGGAGAGAGAAGTTGAATGAATGTAAGTTTATCTCACCAAATGATGTTCCATCCCCAACATGGGGGGCGCAGTCATGCTTATATACTTTCTGCGCTCAGCTTTGCACCCATTAGTCTGTTGACATGTGAAGCTGCTCTCCCATCCGTCAGCACAAATCCAGCTAACACCACCTAATCAAACCACCAGACAACATTAGCGGGAACAGGACAGCCCGGCGGAATCACCTCGGTCTCCTCTGACCGTGCCACGTAACGAGTCTGAGGGTGCGGCTCGCCGAGCTCCATCACACCAGAGCTCGGTAGCATTCCGGTAAGACCGAGTTCCAGACCGGTTAAGCCGGTATTCAGAAGACCTTCCCCGCCGAGCTAAATGTGCGAACCACGATACCTGGGTTAGCATACGATCATCTTGGCCAAATTAGCTCGGCCCAAACATGGGACTTTGGCCTCGACTGAGCAAGACCAACTCTTGGAGAAGCCCAAGTTAGCTCGGCCTAAAGCATGCGACCTGGGCCTCAACCGAGCAACACTGACTCTGGACAGGCCCAAGTTAGCTCGGCCCTCTTTCTGCCCAGCATCTACCACGGCCCAAAAGCTAGATTATAAATCTCCCTCTCACACCGTATATTCTTATTTATATATTTTTTAAAAACTTTCTACATATATTTTTTTATTTTTTGTAGGCAAAGGAAAAGGAAATTGCCAAGGCATTGTTGAAGAAAAACGAAAAGACCACCGTTTCAGACAAGGGAAAGAAAAATGCATGTTCAGTAGTATGGCTCTTCAACATTTCCATTTAAAGTTTTTTTTTTTTGAAATATTTATTTTGGACCATGAACCTTGATTATTTATTTATTTATTTTTAAATGTAAAATTAACATACTACTTGCACAGTGACATATACTGTTTTTATAGTAAACAGTTTCATGTAAATTTGTGAAATGTTTTTTTTGAAGCATGCTAAAATAACATTTGTACAAAAACATTATATTTGTTTTAAATTATTATTATTCTTTTTTGGCTTTTTGCTATTGACATGAACATCTACAAGAGAAGAAAAAAGGAATAGAACAAAAAAGGAATGAGGGGGGGAGGGATACAGAATGAAAAAGTTTTCAATTTTTTTACAAAATATCAGAAGGAAAGGGAATTAAGATGAAGTAAATTAATAGAAATGAAAAATGAAGAGAAAAGTATAAAATAATATATGATAATATTCATAGTTTAGGCACCTTATGAAATTAATCTTCATGTTTTAGGCACATAACAATAATGTTATATCTAAAGCTGCATTGGCTCAACGTGCACGGTGAGAACGCGAAAGAAATGATAAGGCAAGCTCTTCATATCAATTGGGACAATGTTCGCGACGTGAACAAGAGAGATCGAGAGAATTGATTCCACCAAGCACAACTAATACTCCACTAGCTCAGAAAGGAGTAATGTTTACACATCTTAATTCGCCGAGCACATCCTTAGCTTCACAAAGGAATTGGTAAAACATTGTATTTAATTCTACAGATGCATATTCTTATTGTTAAGATTTTATTTTATAAATTTTATTTTGTACACAACAAATATTTGTAGGCCTACTCATGCAAGCCCATTCCTCCATAAGACTACGAATATCGGTGTTGTTATTCGCGATAAGTGCAATCTTAATATTATCCGCAATTCTAAGGTAAGAAGAAAAATCAAGTTCAACATATTCTTTTTCGTAATCTTAATAAATTCTATAAATACATGTTCTTTTTTCGTATTCTGAATAAATTTTATTTATTTTTGGTAGGCAAAGGAAAAGGAAAAGGCCAAGGCAATGTCTAAAGGAAAAGAAAAGACAACTTCTTTTGGCAAAGGAAAGGAAAACGCATGTCCAATGGTATATATTTAACATTTTAAAAAAAATATTTATCGAGTAAAACAAAGCCAATCATATTGTTAAAGTGAACATTGATCATGTATGTTTTCAAAATTTTAAACTGTGTTGTCAATTTTTTTTGTGTGCTCTTTGTTTTCTGTACACTCAAACAAAGTATATTTAGCTCTCTTTAACATTTCCTAAAAAATAATTGTAACCTTTATAAATTCCAAGAAAAACTTTATAACATCTAAGCAAAGGAACAGAGGAACATAGGCATAGAAAATATTTTTAATTTTCTTAAAATTATCATAAGGCAAGAAGAAAAAGAAAACAATAATTAAAAAACAAATTGTTATATCACAAGGCATGAAGAGGGAAAATGAAGCAAAATGGAAAAGGAAGTAGGACAAAGAAAATGTAAAAATATTCTTGAAATTATCACAAGGCAGGAAGAAAAAGTAAAATATAATTAAAATAACAAAATTATTGAATCAAGAAATAAAATAGTATACGATAATATTTGTATTTTAGGTATCAATGATATAATGTTCACATTTTAGGCACACAATAACAATGTTATATCAAAAGCTACATTGGCCCAATGTACACAGCGAGAACGGGAGAAATCAAGAGAATGTATTCAACCAAGACAAACTTCTTTAATACCGTGTCATTGTAGTCGTGCTTGCTTGGAACTAGGAACAAAGGCAACTGAGGATACTCAGTCTGCGCAAAAATGAACAATGGTTGCACATCCTTCCACTTGTTCGTTCTCAATGCCAAGCACATCTTTAGCTCCATTTGTTCCTGCATTCTACAGAGATGTAGAGGGGTCTGTTATGATCCACGCCCTCAGGCGGCAGTTCCTTATCTGAAAAGGTCAATGCCGGGGAACCTCCTCCCGGAAAAACTAGCCCAACCAGCTGCTCTGGTGTAGTTTCGATGGAGAGTTTGGCCTTGTCCATGGCAGATAGGACAGCCTGTCTGTGTACCCGCGAAGCCATAAGCAGTCCCCAGATGGAGATGTCTGCTTGTATCTTTTTAAGCTGTTTCAGTACAGCCTCTTCTTCAACTTGTTTCTCCCTCTGCTTCTCCGCTTCTTTATCTTTCCCCGATGCTTCGGGTTGATCAAGGTGTGGGGGCTTGAAATACCGCCCACTTCTGGTCATATGGTCCACCTCTTCGAGGTACCAGGTGCTGTCTGGTTGACCACCCGCCCAATCTTCGTCTGTGTGGGCGAGATACAAATCGTCATCTTCCCACCACATTCCATTAGCATCTAACAGGCACCTATCTGGTTCCGGCTTGCTTGCGCTCTCAGCATTTTCCTCCCACATGCTCACAGCATGTTCAGTTTTTGTGCTCACAGTATTCTCAACCTCCTCATGGTTCTTTGCTTTTCGGATCCTCTCAGAATCCCATTTCTTTTCTTGTTCCTCCAGTGTCAACTGTTCGGTTTTCAAAATGTCTTGGTCCCGAGCGGAATTCTTCGTACCGGCGCTCTCCGGCAATTCAATTCGATTCTCGGCCCTTCCGGCCACAAATGGTACTCTCGCCCCTGCCGGGCCGTTCAACATGATCAGCTTACTCAAATGGATTTTTATAGTTATCGTTTGTTTGAACGACCCACAGAGTATTCAATAATTTTGAGAGCTGGAAAATTGTTCCAAGAGTTTTTGGTTGATGCTTGGGCCGCAACTAAACAAAATAGGTTGACTTACTACAAGCTTAATCAAGGGAAAATCCGTGCTGAACTTTACCTAGATTTGACAAATATTGATCCAAATGACCTTCAACCCAATCAAATTGGTCAAAGGTTTGTTTTTCCATCTTCATTTCCTAGAGGTCCTAGACACATGTTTGAAATCTTTCAAGACTCAATGGCTATCACACGATACAACCAACATCCAGACATTTTTCTCACCATGACTGCAAATCCTAATTGGCCAGAAATTACTTCGGCATTATTACCACACCAAAAGCCTATTGATCGTCCTGATTTAATTGCCCGTGTTTTTGAGTTAAAGAGAAAGTGCTTGATGAAGGAGATAGAAACAAACTGAGTGCTTGGTAATAAAGTTGTGCATGTTTTTACAATTGAATTCCAAAAACGAGGACTTCCTCATATGCATGCACTTCTATTTCTTAAGGGTCCAGACAAAATTCGGACATGTGCTCAAGTAGACAAATTGGTTTGTGTAGAATTTCCAGATCCAAAAGATGAACCTATGCTTTTTGAAACTATCAAGTGTTGTTGTAACAAGCCCGCGAGGGACCTCGCTACAGTTCGGACTCGATTTTGTTGCGGTTCTAAATCTGAACCAAAGAGTCCAACTCTGGCAAATCGTTTTGAAGAAAAACAGATTTTTTTGAAAGAAGTGCCAAACATGGACTGCTTTGCCAGATAACAGAGTCGCCACCTAAATATTTTTAAAATGGGAAATTTAGGAAACCCTGACTCGGTGCCGAAGGCCACGTGTCCGTCATCACCAAAGTTGCCTCGGCTCGGGAACTTGGGTACGATTGGGGAAGGTCACATCGTAAGCACCCCCGCTCGCCCGGTCAAAGACCGGCCTCTACTAACCATGATATCTGTTTTTGAAAACTTTGTATGTTCTTATTCCGGTTATTAGCCTAGGTTACTATGTGATGCTCGCAGCAAACAAGTATAGACTGGGCCGTCTGAATTGGAACAAAACATTTCATGTTTGTTTGTTTGAAAATGGTGTGAAGGTGCTACCCGCAGGTAGGCTAAAATGCGGATTTGCCACCCTTAGGTGGGCTTAGAAAATAGTGATGTTGCCACTATCTAGTGGGCTTAGAACAAACATTTGATGAATTATTCCAATTCAGATAACCCAACCTCCACCCACAGGCATTCAAGGCAGTTGTATCACATAAGCAAATAGCCTCATGGCAAGCATGCTATCATGGCAACACTCACACGCATGCAAGGATGCTAAAGCATAAAACTCACCGAGTACTCCAAGCCAAAACAAAAGCTCATTAGAAATCATGCATGATCCTACATATACTGAAATGCCTAATGCAACACATGCAAAGATGCAAACTATAGTAGGCTCGGCTATCCTAAACATGGCATGTGGAATGCAACAGCTATCAAGTATTCAATTTGGAATTGAAATACAGATGCAGTTTGTATGATGCGCCGAGCCCGGTGCGTGCAAAACAGATGAATGATGCAAACATGCTGTCATACTGTATGCTAATTGAAATATGCCCTATATCTAACCATTGTAAGCGGATAAATAAAAGGGAGAAAGAAATGGGGGTTGGAAGACATACATCACACTCACACACCCTTATTACAGTTGTGCCCTCGCGCAGAGGGTCCGAATAAATAATACAGTCCCAAATGAAAGAATAATACAGTCCGAATAAATATACAGATTTCTAATTAATTAACAAATTAAATAAGAAAACGGTAAAAAAACTGGCATGCAAGCCAGGGACTGCCTTGCTTCTGACGGATGATGCAAGCTGGGCTGCTTGGCGCGGAAATCCACTGGGATGCCCCAATTAGCCTCTGTTTGCAGTATTTCTCGAAATGCGCGTCGGACTCCGAAAAGTTGTTGATCCTCGGTTTTGCTGTAACAGAGAGCAGGAAAAGGGCATAGCAATGTATTTTCACAAATATATGCATGCCTCGATCCTCGTGCCACCAATCACGCATACCGATGCACGATGGCCGAGGAATCGGATTGCATAACTCAATATAGGATGAATGCACATGAACGCTATGATGAAAACCTAACTCCATCAGGGGTTATCCGGAGTGTCGGCGACTGGAGAATTGAGACCCGTTCCGTCACTCGAAGTACGGAACGGACCTCGTTTCCCGTGCCCGGGCTAACGCCTATCCCGAACACGATGCAATATGCATGGTATGCATGAAATGCAGCTAACATGTGATATAGCATGCACAATGCTATGAAAGTGAGATGTCTCGAAATGCGTGCCCACGGGCACGCAAACCGAGGCGATGACATACAAGCATGAGATGACATGAAATACGGAATATAATGAGACTAAAATGAGATGTCTCGAAATGCGTGCCCATGGGCACGCAAACCGAGGCCATGATGTGAGATGTAAATCGGATAAAACCGAAGTGCCTCGAAATGCGTGCACACGGGCACGCAAACCGAGGCGATGATGTGAAATGCAAATCGGATAAAACCGAAGTGCCTCGAAATGCGTACACACGGGCACGCGAACCGAGGCGATGATGTGAAATGCAAATCGGATAAAACCGAAGTGCCTCGAAATGCGTACACACGGGCACGCGAACCGAGGCGATGAGGTGAAATGTAAATCGGATAAAACCGAAGTGTCTCGAAATGCGTACACACGGGCACGCAAACCGAGGAATGCATAAAATGGCATACGGAATGCAATGATGGGCTTACGCCAACATGAGAGTAGGAATGGCAACGGGGCGGGGCGGGGCCGGGGACCACCCTCCCCGTCCCCGATCCCCGAAGGCTCAAAAATCCCCGTCCCCGCCCCCGATCCCCGACGGGGGAACCCATCAACTCCCCGTCCCCGTCCCCTAACGGGGATCGGGTTTCCCCGACCCCGAAAAATCCCCGAACTTTATTTTGAATTTTGTTCAACACAGCAACAAAACAATATATATCACTATATTTCATCATCATCAACAAATCAGATCAGATCACACACAGATTTAAATTTAAAAAAAAAAATCTGAAAAAAAATCTGCTTTCAACAACAATATGTTTCTTCATCATCATCAACAAATCAACGCATCAATGCGTACATAGATCAGATCACACACAGATTCAAATTTAAAAAAAATTAATCTGAAAAAAAAAAATCTATTTTCAACAAGAAGACTAGAGATACAGATCTGAGTACACAGATCTAACAGATTTGAGAGCTAACAGATCTAACAAATCACAGAGAGAGAGAGACAGAGACAGAGACAGAGACAGAGACAGAGACAGAGCTAACAGATCTACAAATCTAAGTTCAGATCTAACAGATTTGAGTGAGATCGACAGTGGTTAGCTGTGGTGGCTTCGGTGGTGGTGACGTAGACAGACCTGCGGCGGTGGCGGTGGCGGTGTCGGTGACTGAGAAACGAGGTGAGAAGAAGAGAGTGAGAGGGGGTCGGGGACAGCCGTGTGGTGTTGTTACACGGTGACTGAGTGAGAGATTTGACACAGAGAGAAGGAGAGTTGAGAGAGAGCAATGGAGAGAAGAACGAGAGACAGAGGGTTGAGAGAGAGAGAGAGAGAGAGAGACGAACGAAAGAGGGCAAAAGGGAAATGAGAGCTTAGAGTCAGAGATGCATGATACAACTAATAATATAATATACAACTAATAGGTAAATATAATAATATAATAGGTAAATATAATAATATAATATACAACTAATAGGTAAATATAATATACAACTAATATAATATACAACTAATAGTACGCGGGGAAGCTTCGGGGAAACTTCGGGGAAATTTCGGGGGCGGGGCCGGGGCGGGGCCGGGGTTGAGAAATTAATCCCCGTCCCCGGCCCCGAACAGATCGGGGATTGGTTTTTAAATACCGTCCCCTCCCCGTCGGGGGTATTTTTCGGGGAAAAATTGCTAAAATCGGGGTCGGGGTCGGGGATCCCCGTCGGGCCGGTTTCAAATTGCCATCCCTACATGAGAGGACCTCAGCCGCACTCACATAAGCTGCCGTCGGATAAAAAAGAGGTGCCTCGAAGTGCGTGCCCACGGGCACGCAAACCGAGGATGGCCCGAAGGCATGAAATGGCACGGGAAATGATATGCAAGCATGCAAACCAAATTTCAGCACCTAAATGAAGGGGAAAACAGCCCCGACATGATACGAAATGACAACCAATGCATGAAATCATCCCGAAATGCGATATTAAGCCCCCGAAATGGCCTACAGCTACACTAAACATGCAAAATTGATACATGACAGCAAAATTAGTAGCAAGGCAGTCCCAAATATGGCATTTTTCCAGTACAAATCATTGATAAATAACAACCACAAGTATGATAAAAAAAGGCTTGCAAAAAAGGGGGAAAAGAGGAGAATTACAAAGCAAGTGGTATCTACAATGCTCAAACTGAAAAACACAATTCTACAACATTAAAGAGGAGCCAAAAATATGCATATTTACAATAGATGACATCCCCCAATCCAGTGTGTAGATCTGCTAAACATAGCATGCAAAATAATGTGCCAAAAGGGGCTATAACACAAGGTACCAAAAGCATGCATCAATCAACCTTGGACCCTTAATAAAACTTGAAGAACAGACCAAAAAAAGACACTTTCTAAGCCTGATGGAGGCCGAAAACAGAAGCTAAAATGGCCTAAACAAACATGCAATTTTACGGAAAGTAAGGCCAATATAACATAAAGTACCAAAACCATTCACCAAATGGCTTAAGGTCCTTAACAAAACATGAAGAATGGACCAAAATAAGCCTCTTTATAAGCCTGATGAATGCTGAAATCCGAATCCAAATAAGCCTAACAAAGCATGCAAGATAGGCAAAGAACATGAATTCAAGGCAAGGGCAAGAAAACCAGGTTGAGCCCTTCTTCAATGTTGAAGAGGGGCTCAAAATAAGCACAATATCAGTATGTGAGATTCTCCAAATCAGATCAAAAATAGGCCAAATAAATCATGCAATTTTACGGTAAAATGAAGGAATTACAAAGGAAGTGCATGATAGAAA
Source organism: Camellia granthamiana (assembly GCA_036172215.1). Taxonomy (NCBI): domain Eukaryota; kingdom Viridiplantae; phylum Streptophyta; class Magnoliopsida; order Ericales; family Theaceae; genus Camellia; species Camellia granthamiana. The sequence goes on from CM069904.1 coordinate 167,162,239, forward strand.
GGCCAAACATGATGGAGCCCTTCTTCAATGTTGAAGAGGGGCTCAAAATAGGCCCACTTACAATTTTCATCAAGCTCGAAATCAGATCACTCAAAAGCCAAATAAAGCATGCAAAATAATGGCATAAAAAGTGATATTGAAGCAAGTGTATCAAGAAGACACCAAACAGAGTTGAGCCCTTCTACAAAGTTGTAGAGGGGCTCAAAATAAGCCTGAAACCAGTAGGGGTCGGAGCCCAAAACTGAAAGCAAATGGGGCTAAAAAATAACTCAAAATTATACTAAAAAAAAAGGAATTAGAAGTTTACCATTGAAGACCTAACTTTGGTTGCTTCTTGGCTTCAATTTGTTGACTCTTGGCCTCTGAAAATCACTTCCTTGCTGCTGAAATGGAGTTGTTGATGGTAGAGCTTAGGGTTGGTGAAGGATTGAGCTAGGAAGCTTGAAGGTTTTCTTGAATTTTGGCTATGGAAATGGGAGTTTTTGGAGAGGGGCCCTCTTAGACAAATTTTGTAACCCTAGCAAAGGGGCTGTCCAGCCCTTTAAGTAGGCCAAAAAGAGTGTAAAAGGGGAGGGAAAAGCACCCAAGCTTTCCCTCCCAAAATATCCCCCGGATGGGGGAGATATTTCAAAAAAACAGCTGGACAGCTGTAAAGAGCCCAAAAGCAGAAAGCTGGCCGGCCAGGTGATTTTCTGGGAGGTGGCCGGCCGGCCACCCCACCTGGTCGGCCAACCACTCACCATGGCCGGCCGGCCATGGCCCAAAAATGAAGGTGAAAATTTCTGGCCGACCACCCTGCAATGGTGTCCTCCCAGATGTGTAGAATAAAGCCCCAGGGTCGGAAATTGGCAACACTGAAAGAGGAGCCACAACATAGAGCTTGAAGGAGAGGCTCCAAAATGAACTCCACAATTGCTGGCCGACCAGTAGTTTTTAGGGTCCTCCCATGTGTGTAGAACAAGGTTCCAAGGTCGGAGATTGACAACACTGAAGCAGGAGTCACAACATAGAACTTGAAGGAGAGGCTCAAAAATGAAACTCTGAGTTGCTGGCCGACCATGCACTTTTAGGGTCCTCCAATGTCCCCTGATCACAAATATGTAGCTTTGGTTGGAAGAAAATACCCCCAGGGTGTTCAACATTGGCCCGGAAGTGAGCAAAACGGGCGCCGGAGGAGCGAAACTGGTTACCTGGGATAGTTGCTGGCCTCCCACCCCCCAGTGATCTTCCTGGTGTTGAAACAGAGGTACCTGCCAAATTTGAACAAAAACTAATGAGAAATGAACGCTCGGAGCCAAAACCGGGCAATTCGGGATCTCGAAAATGGGCTGCAGGTGCCGGAAGTGGTGTTCAGCAGTGAAGTGGGCATCTGCAACCCCAGTGTCCCTCGGAATGACAAAACAGAGGTTCCTGCCAAAAATCAGAGAAAACTGATGCAAAATGAATGCTCGGGGCCCAAATCACGCAGTTCGGGGTCTCGAAAACCGGCTACAGGCACTGAAAGTGGCATTCAGCCACGAAGTGGGCATCAGAGGCCCCAGTGTTCCTCGGAATGATAAAACAGAGGTGCATGCCAAAAACCGGAGAAATCGGAGATGGTTGGGTGGTCCCGAGCCGAGGCACACGGCCTGACGGCTCCGAAAACCGGGAACCGGGCCCCGAAATGGGCAAAATAGCCTACGGCCATGAAACGTAGCTCACGGCCACCGGGAGATAGTCTACGGGACCACTCCCTTCCCTCAGGAAAGAAAACAGAGAAAACCGAGTCTGGTTCGCAAACCGAGACAAGGCACAGAAGAGAGTTCGGAAGTCCGGAGGCAGGGCGCACGGCCGCGATTCTGAAACTTCTGAACGAGCACAACATGCAACATCACCAAGCGCTCAATTGGTGACATCTGAGTCTTAAGGTCGGTCAAAAATGGGGTGTCTACAGTTGCCCCTCTTTGACAGAACTCGGAAGTCAAGAAGTGACGGGAGTGAATGTCAAAGCCCAGAGACGACCCATTTTTGACAAGGCCGGAGACTTAGACAATCATACAAAGATAAACAAAGATGTGCCTGCAGGCATGCCTTCAGGCAAAAGGGGGCAAGATGCAAATGATAGGCACGGAGCCAAGTGATCATGCAAATGCAGCAAGCTGTAATGAAGCAAGTATTGACAAATAGATGCAACAGTTTTAAGCAAGAATGCAAAGCAGCAACCACATTTCATGCAGTTAGGAATGCGGATAATTATTCAATTCTCGTCGCGTCTCACACGGAGAAGATACGATACCTGTGCGATTCGTCTGGTCGCACCAGCCTCAAATGAACCGTACATACAATATCGTGCCTGCAAAATAGAGAAATTCAACAAGAACAATATGCCAACAACATATATTCAATGCGATTCCTATGATTCGAAAAGTTTGACACACACAGTGTCGGCGAGTGGATGCATCACAATGCGAGAAAAGATAACGTGCGACAATGCATGTTTAAGCACAGAAGTACTGTATACCAAGAAGACATGCATGACAATGCAAAACATTCATGAGAATGTAAATTCTGAGCCAAATAATGACAAACGAGCACAAATCAGGATGCCTGTTTGTTGCGCAACAATGAGCTGAAAAACGCGCATTTCGGCGACGGCAACTCGATCGCGGCCTCTGATTTACCTCCCGGAGAGGTCACAACATGTTTAGAAAAGATACACTCTGATTTTGATGAATACTGATGAGACACATGTCAGAAATTGCAATTAAAGTTCCGGTGGAGCAATTCGGCGCCAGAAAGTACGCTTTTCTTCAACTTTTTCAGGTCCCGGGAACTCCGATTTTCCTCAAAATTTGCAGAGAGGCAGGGGAGGGGGTGGGGAGCATGGTCGGCCAGCCCACTACCCTAGGAGAGGCCATCGGCCAGGGGGAAAAAGTGGATGGCCGGCCAGCCAGGTTAGGTGGCCGGCCGGCCACCTGCCCAAAGTAGGGGCATTTTGGTCTTTTTCGAGATTTCTATATATACACACCTCCAATGCCATCCGAAATCACTCCCCCAAGTGTGAAATTCTCTCCTCTTGCTCTCTAAGCCATTTTCTCTTTCAGATCTGCATTTTATACGCGCCCCTCGGCCTCCCACGCAAGTTGTTTTTTGCGAAATCTTCCAGTTTTAAGCACTTTGAGCCAGCTAAATTTTGACTTCGGGGCTTCTCTTCTCATTTTCATTACTTGAGGTAATTTTGTCTCATTATTTGGAAGCTTTTTCCGAGAGTTGACTTTTGGTTGACTTTTCGTTTCCCGAGAGTTGACTTTTGTTGACTTTTTCCAATTTTGGCTCGTTTCGCTCATTTTTGCTCCTCTTTGCAGATTTCTCGACATGGCGGGCCATTTCCCTCGCGGTAGAGGTTTTCCAGGTGCCAGAGATGATTACGACATTATGACATTGCCCCCGAGGGTTCGCCCTTTTATTCCCGAGCGATATGCCCCAGCAGTACATAGGCTTCCACGAGCCGTTTTTCGTCATTTTACCGATTTCAACGATCGGGTACCAGGGGATCTCCTTCTGCGAGAACCGGAGCGGCACCTCTCCTACGATGCAGAGGTATTTTACTTTATTTTCTGTATCTTTCGTGCATTTTGTACCTTTGCCATGCTTAGACATACAGTTTAGCTCATGACATAGTACTTGCATCCTGAGCATGTGACTTAGCCACCTGAATTTTGTGAACACAGCTCATTGACTGATCGCAGCACACATTAGTTAGGAATTGAACACACGGCTCAAACATTGATTCACCGAACACACAGCCCGAAGTTGAAAATGAGCACACAGGGCATACTGACTAAGAGTAGAACACACAGTCCCAAAACTCAGATTTACTGAACACGCAGCCCAGATTTGAAGTGAACACACAGCCCACTGATTAAGAGTAGAACACACAGCCCTAAACTCTGATTTACTGAACACGCAGCCCAGATTTGAAGCGAACACACAGCCCACTGATTAAGAGTAGAACACACAGCCCTAAACTCTGATTTACTGAACACGCAGCCCAGATTTGAAGCGAACACACAGCCCACTGATTAAGAGTAGAACACACAGCCCTAAACTCTGATTTACTGAACACGCAGCCCAGATTTGAAGCGAACACACAGCCCACTGATTAAGAGTAGAACACACAGCCCTAAACTCTGATTTACTGAACACGCAGCCCAGATTTGAAGCGAACACACAGCCCACTGATTAAGAGTAGAACACACAGCCCTAAACTCTGATTTACTGAACACGCAGCCCAGATTTGAAGCGAACACACAGCCCACTGATTAAGAGTAGAACACACAGCCCTAAACTCTGATTTACTGAACACGCAGCCCAGATTTGAAGCGAACACACAGCCCACTGATTAAGAGTAGAACACACAGCCCTAAACTCTGATTTACTGAACACGCAGCCCAGATTTGAAGCGAACACACAGCCCACTGATTAAGAGTAGAACACACAGCCCTAAACTCTGATTTACTGAACACGCATTCATTCTAAATGCAGGCTGGCTCTCGCACAGTGCGAGGATATGGCTCCACTGCCGCGAGGGAGTGGTATGCGGAGCTTCCGGAAGCTGTCCGGGACTTGGTTGACTTCGCAGGATTTGGACCATTCTGCAGGGGGTTATCACACTGTCTCATCAGTAGGACATTATTTGCTGCTCTGGCGGAGAGATGGTGGGACACCACCAATTCTTTCCATTTTTCTGCGACTGGGGATATGACTATGACCCCACTGGATTTCGCTATGCTCACCGGCCTAGACCTAGGCGGTGGACCCATTCCCTACGACGAGGATATGGGTGAGTGGGAGGCTGCTTGGATGTATCTATTGGGGGCCTGCCCGCCTGTAGACAGAGGTACCGGGAGAGTTCGGTATACTTGGTTCTCTTCCCATTTCCGGCGGCCACAGATGGAGCCTGAGTCTCCTGCGGAGGCTGAGCAGTACGCCCGTGGTTTCCTTATGTTCCTCTTTGGCACCACTCTGTTTGCCGATAGAGGGAACATGGTCGGGTTGTATCTACTGAGCGCTCTGGTAGACCTATCACAGGTCGGTCAGTATGATTGGGGCGGCGCTAGCCTGGCTACCCTTTATTGTTACATGAGCGCAGTCTCTCGCGGGCGGGGGGACTTACTCGGCGGCTACTGGAGAGCTTGGGAGGTACATTCTGTCCTCTTGATTTACACTTTTGCTCCTCATTACTTATTCACTGCACACACGGCGCACTTTGCATTCTGTATTCTGCCTTTAGCACCTTGTATTCACATTCTGCACTACTTTTCTCAGCTATGGGTATATGCATATTTCCCCACATTAGCCCCGGAGATGGAGGTGGCAGGACCTCCTATTACTCCATTTTCGTTGATGTTTGAGGGCGAGCACCTATCGAGGCCCCGAGAGACTCTCTTCTCTCTGCGACAGTACTTCGACACCGTGCGAGCGACAGAGGTATTTCAGAACTCTCAGTTCTTTTCATTTCATCTTTGATCTGCTCTATATTTCTTGATTTCTGATTGATTTGTACACTGGTTATCCGCAGATCACTTGGCAACCCTGGGCAGTCTTTGGCGATGATCTCGAGAATCAGTACCCCGGAGGGTCGACTAGTTCCCAGTGCAGGTTCCTGCTCGAGGGACCAGTCGGCAGGGCTTGGTTCCTGGGGGAACGCTTTCAGCGTCAGGTGTGGGGGTATGATTCTCAGGACCCTCCTGCTGTGCCTCCACCCACTATGCGGACTGCCGACAGGCTTTCTCCTGAGGAGGTCGCTAGGGATATGCAGGGCAGCGATGCTTTATTATATCTTATTGAGGGGAACTACGCCACCTATCGCCGCATATATTTGATGCCTCCCTTGACAGGAGTACGGGCTCCACCACTGAGGTCCACTGGCACACCATCTTCGAGTCGTGCCCGTGCTGCAGACATCCCCTCTTCTAGTAGGGCTGGTGCGTCTAGAGGTAGAGGCAGTTCGATTCCTCCGATCCCTCCGACTCTCGATCATCCTGGATGGCCAGATATGCCGACTGAGTTGACGAGTTGGCAGTATGGGACTACTTCTCCGATTCCGATCCCTATGGAGCCCCCGATGCCTGGTCACAGATATGTCAGTGATCCTGACTCACCACCGGTATGTTCTACCATTTTTCATTTATCACACAGACATTTTGACAGTTGCTTATTTATTGATGACTTGAGCTTGTGTCTGCAGCCACCTCGGGAGTATATAGATCAAATGCTCGGGGTGGTGGCCTCACTTGAGGGGATGGTCCTGCGTAGAGAGGCACAGATGTCCATCATGGGCTTCCAGGTACCCTTCACTTCTCTTGCATTTATCATATTTCTGTTAACATGCTGGTTTTGAGCATTCTGCTGTACTGATAGGCTGTGTAGAACACATCTGGCACACACCCCTCTCACATACTGTACTTGCACCTGCTTTTGATATTTGAACTGATGTATTGCACTTTCCATTTTCAGATGCCTCCCGTATATGCCTCGACACGGGGCGGGCCATCCGGGTCTTCTCAGAGAGGTCGAGGTGCTAGACCTTCCCGAGGTACAGGGTCTCGAGGAGCTGGGCCATCCAGGCCTTACCGAGGAGCTCGAGGGGCTGGGTCGTCTCGCAGACGCAGGGCACCCATTGTCGAGGATGAGGAGGAGGAGGTCGCAGACCGTGTGTCAGAGACATCTCCTGGGGAGGGAGGCTCCGGTCTTGGTTCCGGGAGCGGAGGCGAGGCTGAGGGGGATCCGGAGGATGACAGCTCTGATCCGGATGGTGATGATGGTGCAGAGGTTATCCCGCAGAAGAGGATGAGAGGGCCTCCTCATTCCCGTTCCCGAGGGCATTGATGTTATTTCCTGCTTTATTTTACTTTTTTGGCTAGTAGTTTGTAGCACTTTGCCCATTGTTAGGCAGTTTTATTTCTGTAAAAACTTGTACCTTTATTTTGTTGTAAAACATAATGGAATGAAACAGCTTTTGAAAAGATGTTTGTATTTGAAATTCTTGGCATCGCATCGCATCATTTTGTACAAAAATGGAATTGAATGGAAATGTGCCTTGTGTATTTACCGAGTCAGGTAGTGAACCGACACAACAAATCAAAACAAATCGACTCACTAAGAAATAACAGAATCTTAGCAAGTTTACAACTCGATAAGCAAAATACAACAATATTAACGACTCAATAAACGAGACTCAACAAAATTGTGTAACCAGAAAGTAATAACTCGAAACACAAAATGCGACAGCTCGACAAAACTTACAACTCGATAAACAAAACAACAACTCGATAAGCAAAAATACAACAAAACATTCTTCAGATGGACAATCTGGATAATGGAATGTATCTGAAACTAATAGAAATGGAGACCTTCCACATTCCCAATGCATGAAAGTGCCTCAAATTTTCTTCCGGCGGGCAACACAGGACCAACGCGAGGCCGAAAGCATTTTGTATCTGGAAAACAGAGGGTGGCCGGCCTACTAGAATAGGTGGCCGGCCGGCCACCTTTCCCGTAACCCTTAGAATCTTGACACGTGTCCTTTGCATAGTGTTTTGCCCCTCTATAAAAGCCCCACCCTTGGAACTCATTCATTTCATCACCATTTCTCACAAAAATGGAGGCATTTCTCACAGAAAATCTCACATCTTGGATTTCTTCTTTAGATGGCTCGGAGAAGTTGAACTTCCGGGGTTTTGGCTTGAATGCACTGTTCACGCTGGGCCGGACTCCACTGCATCTTCCTTTCCTCTATGCCGCGGCAAGGTTTTGGAACCCGGTGACGCACGTCTTTAGCTTTGGCGGGCAAGAGGTATGTCCTACTTTTGAAAATTTTCAAGCCTTGATGGAATCCGAGCGAGGCGAGGAAATCTTGCCCCAGCTCAATTTTAGTTATGCCCAAGCCTTAGGGCGGATGTGCGGTCTCAACGCGCATGATGCTCGATCTCTGATTAGTGACGGAATGTTGGATATCCCGAGCCTGATTTACCGATTTTCTGATGCCGGTGACCGCAGCAACCACTATTGGCAAGGCTTCCGGCAGCACGCCCTCTGCTTGTGTCTACTATCTCATTTTCTGTTTGTCTCGGGCTCCGGAGGAGCTAGCATCCGTTTGATTGAAGTCGCCCAAGGTTTGAGAGAAGGAAAGAGTTGTATCGCCATGACTCTGGCCGAGACACTGATGGGCTTGGATGCTTTCCACTGCCGGGAGACCACCAGGTTTGCAGGGAGTCCACTACTGCTACAGGTAATGTTTCCCACCCAAGCTCACATGTATATTTGCTCACATCACTCGGCCCTCGGGCTCGGTTTTTCTCACAAAACCCTCATCTTACTTTTCTCTCATCGCACATCTCTCTATTCTTTATTCTCTCATTTTTCATCCCTCCCCAGATATGGTTGATGGATAAATTGCAAGTTGTGGACTCTTGTCCTGCTTACTCAGCCCGTGGCTACTTCTTTCGGCAACGCCTAGTGCATGCTCCTGATGAGAGCTGGTGGTTTGAATGGATGTGCAACTTGTTGGCAGATCGCATTGCGTGGCGTTGTCCTTCGCTCAATCTCCCGGTAATGAGCTATAGCATGTCACGGCAGGTCGGGATTCGACTGATCGGTTTGACTCACTGTGTGTTCTATTTCCCATTCCGTATTCTGCGCCAGTTTGGCCATGATCAAACTTGCCCATCGGAGGGGATAGAGTATCCGACTACATTCCCAGTTCGAGGCGCACAGCTGGCTCGACAGA